>JAEOAD010000027.1:1177500-1777500 GCA_036365145.1 Orientallactaga sibirica
CAAGCCTTAAATTTAGCCAGCAAGGCCAAATGAGCCAATGGGTGCAATAGTGGCATAACTGTTATGGGGGAAACCAACCGCTCTCTAATTGGACTGAAGGCCTATTCCATGGAAGGGAATACATCCCTGATACTGAAAACCTATGACAGGAATAGCCATGAGCCCTAGTGGTGTAATGTCTGATGGTATCTGACTAAATGTATAGACTGTGCTCACCAACTGTCTAGTAAGCACTTGTCCTAATGTTCATACCCATATATTAATTTTACTCTCACTTTTGGTTAAAGAAGAGAAGAGAAGCTTCTCTTTTCAGATGGCGGTGACCTTGGGATGACTCAAAAGGCACCATAGTGCTGAGAAGAATTGACAGAGGAGTGCTCAGTGCTGAAACATCTCTACCACAACTTCCAAGGCTCAGGCAGGGTCCATTGCAGAAGTGGCAGAAAGAATGTAAGAGCCAAAAGAAGGGTAGGACTCCTTACAATGTGCTCTTCCATATACAAAATGGCCTGAATATCCATCACCTCACAGTGCCTGGCACTTCCTACACAAGACCATCATAATAGGAGGAAACAATGATGACATCAAAATAAAAGAGAGACTGAGCAGGGGAGGGGATATGATGGAGAGTGAAGTTGTGAAGGGAAAGTGGGGGAGGGAATTACCATGGTTTATTGTCTATAATTATGGAAGTTTTCAGTAAAAATAAATAAATATATATACAAATAAGTAAATAAATAAATGCAGGTCCAGCAAAGGAATGCCACACTTCATGGAGCCTTCAGGCACCTTGAGTCAGAGAAGCTCAATCCTGTTCTGTTGTAGTTCTCTCCCTCCCCTTCCTGAAAACTCTCAAAATCTCCTTCTTCCCCTTACTCAAGATTCCAAGCTTCTCTATCTTTAGCTTTAGATCACACCAGTCTTTCCTTGCTCCAAAGTTCCCTTTCTCTTTGCTTCACATCCAATATCTCTGTTGGGGTTCAAAAGTTTCCTTCCTTTTTACTTTAGATCTCATACATCAATCCTGGAGTTAAATAAAACCTTAGGCTCAAAAAACTCAGTTTTCTATTATGAACCCCAAATCTAACAAGCCCTAATTATGCTCCTGAAACCCAGCCTATGGGATGGGACATGGTAGGAATGGCTTAAGACAGGTACAGCTAATTATATAGCTAATAATCATATAGCTGGGGGCTTCCAGGCAAGATGGTGTACACCTAACCTTGTTTCACCTCACAGGGAAAGAAAAGCAAGACCCTTAAGGTTCAAGGTAGTTTTTTAGGGGTTTCTGATTTTAGTAGGCTTCCAGTGGGAGGGTGTGGAGGACCAAAATAGGGAATCCACTGATTCCCAAGCTCTAGGGTAACCCACCAATCCCCCAATTCCCTCAAGCAGCCGTCCTAGCCTCTGGTCCCAGCCAGAAGTCCCTCCTGCACTAACCACAGGCCAAGTGGACCCAAACTAGCAGGCTAGGACCTCCACCTCGGGCTTTCCCACCATCATGCAGAGCTCCACTGGCGCTATCAAGGCTCAGTCCCACCCTAGCCTTTCTGAGCCCCAGGTACTACCATAGGCCCCACTCTCTGGTCCTGCCCCTGAACAGGGACCCAAGTGAGCAGGCCAGTGTCCCCACCCTAGCCTTTCCGAACCCCAGGGACATGATTGCCTGTACTTGCTCCTGCCGACCCCTCCCATCCACAAACAGGGTCCCAGGCCATCAGGCCACTATCCCTGCCCTAGCCTTTCTGAGCCCTGCACGCACTCACTGCTGACCCCTCCCACCCCTGAACAGGGACCCAGGCCAGAAAGCCAGTGCTCCAGCCCTAGCCTTTCTGAGCTCCAAGTCCTTGAACACTATCCCAGTCACTGCTGCCCCCTCCCACCACCAAACAGGAACACAGAACCCCAACCCAGCCTCTCTAAACTCCTCAGGCAATCACCCTCACACTCACTGCCACCCCTCCACCCCAGGCCAGCAGGCTAATGTCCCACACCCAACTTTCTGTACCATTGTGGTGTGCAGACCACAGTGAAAAAGGAACAGCATGAAAAATCAGATGCAAGTAAATCCAGCTAGATTTCCCAGTCCCACAATAGATGTCTCTAATCAAAACATAGAAGAGACAATAGGATCAGAACCTCAAAATGAAGAGAAAAGTTATGCAACCCTGGCCAAGCAAATAGCAGAACTTGCAGAAACTCAACAAAGAGACAATAATAGTATGAAAGGTGTCCTTGCTAGATTAGACCTAATAGTAAAGAACTAGGAAGGGTTCCAAGACAGTTAAATGATCAGAAGGACAGCTAAAAAAAGAGGACTTCAATAACCAACTGGCTAAGCTCAATGGAGACATAAAAAATAATGCAAGGATGAACTCTAAGAAGCATTAAGAAAATCAGAAAATGATGTGAAAAGGGAACTCGACAGAGGGATGGAAACTATACATTTAAAAAGCAGTAGAAAATATGAAACAAATTGAACAAGCCTAAAACTCTATAGAAGCTCTCAAGAATACAGTCAGCCATGTGGAGGATAGAAACTCAGAAATGAAAGACAAAACAGAAGAAACAGTTCATGAGTCCAAAAGTTTCAATAAGTTCAAAAAATTTTGTGAATAAAACATCAGGGAAATAAGGATACCCTTAAGCATCCCAACATTCAAATCATGGGAATACCAGAAGGGGTAGAAATACAGACCAAAAGCATGGAAAACTTATTCAACAAAATTATCAAAGAAAACTTTCCAACTCTCTCAAAAGAAAGTCCCATCAAGATACAAGAAGCTAGCAGAATCCCAAACAGACTTGACCAAAGGAGAAATTCTCCAAGACACATTATCATTAAGACTCTAAACACCAAGCACAAAGAGAAAGTCCTAAAAGCAGCTAGGGAGAAACAACACATTACTTATAAAGGAAACCCCATCATAATTACTTCAGACTTCTCAATGGAAACCCTAAAAGCCAGAAGGGCCTGGAATGGAACACTGCAAACTCTAAGAACTTATGCTTCCAAGTCAAACTACTCTACCCAGCAAAAGTATCCCTCATAATAGATGGTGTGCCAGGGTCCAGCCCTAGCATCAACAAGGGGTGAGACCATGAAGCTGGGATGAATGGGAGCAGCGATAACAAAACTTACGACATGTTGGTACAAGCTGACAGGTTGGGCTTCAGCAGCAAGCCATTTGACTTCTCTGCCTCTTTCCACAAAACCTCAGTCTTTTATTTTTCTCATACAAGGAAATAGGATTCAGAAGGAGAAAGGCAAAATCAGAACTGTGTCCAAATTTGACACGCATGCATAATCTCTTTTGAAATTACAAGTACATAATATATCCAGGAAAGTTAACCCCATCCCTTACAATCTTTATGAGCAAGCACTGTTAACCATTAGCTGTGAAAAACATCTTCTTTGAAATTACAAATACATAATGTTTCCAGGAAAGTTAACCCCATCCCTTACAATCTTTATGAGCAAGCACTGTTAACCATTAACTGTGAAAAACACCTTTGAAAAACACCTTGACAGATTTTTTTTTTTTTTTTTTTTGAATCATGGGGCACTAGATCCTTGTGGTTTCTTTTTCATTCTTTGTTAAATGTTGATTCTATTTTCAGCTGCAAGTTAGCAAAGGTGAGAGACAGATTGGCTACAACAGGTGCCTATTATTCAATTATAGTTAACTCAGCAAGTCTTTCTTTTTCTTTCTGCAAGCAATACTTTATAACTTAATCATTACATCCAAATTGTATTTGCTGAGCATATGTCTGAATTAAATCTTTATGAAGTTGTATTTTCTCATCTTTTGATAAACAGTCATAGGGTCTCAAATCCCTAACAGCTAAATAATCCATAAAACTTAACTCAACAGCCTATTATCCTCTGTAGTCTCTCCTGTCCCAGATCCTAAGTCTCACTCTCCCACTCTTAGGGTCACACTGATATTGACCACCTGAAGGGAGCAAGCTTTCAGGATCAAATCTATGCCCCTCACAAGTAGCCTGAGGGGGCTCAAATCATCTATTGTTGTTGTAATAGACCCATTGTTTTTCATTCCATTTTTGTTTGATCCCTTTCTGGGAACACATCTCCTATTGCCTGCATAATACTATTCCATAGAATCGCCTCATCAGAAGATGGCAATACGTCTAACTCCCAGGGGTCATGGCTGGCCTGCAAATCATTCACAGAAGAGAAAGAACAAGCCAAGATAGGAGAGAAACCAGAAAGGTCATGGCAACAAACATGAGCTGTATGGCTGAAAGAAGTAGATGTCCTTGCCAAGCTAAATGAGCCAGAGGAGATAATGGGGTTGGATCCATGTCAAGCAACCATAGGGTCTCAACTCAGGCTTTTTGGAGCATGCCGTCCCTGGCATCTCCCCCTTTCTGTTTAAGTTAAATGAGCCAGAGGAGATCACGGGGTCGGATCCTTATCAAGTGACGCACTGGGTCTCAACTCAGGCTTTTTGGAGCATGCCGTCCCCAGCAATGGTGAAAGAAAAACTTTCCATGATAAAACTCAGCTTTACAACTATATGAACACAAAGCCAAGCCTACAGAGAGTACTTCAGGGAATTCTATACACAGAAGAATCAAATAACCAACCACAAGTGCCCACAAGAAGTAGATCACAATAACCAAACTATGAGAAGGCACAAAAACTACAAAGACCAAGAAAACACCAAACCACATAGACCACCACAATGTGGCAGGTATTAAATCAAACCTCACAGTTATTGCACTAAACATTAATGGCTTTGATTCACTCATCAAGAGACATAAGCTAACAGGGTGGATCAGAAAATTAGGCCCCCTCAATCTGCTGTCTTCAAGAAACCCATCTCACCACTAAAGACAGACACCTCCTCAGGGTGAAAGGGTGGAAAATGATATCCCAAGCAAACAGAAATAAGAAACAAGCAGGTGTAGTTATACTTATATTGGATAAAATAGACTTCATACCAAAAGTAATCAAAAAAGACAAAGAAGGCCACTTCTTACTCATTAAGGGAACAATCCAACAAAAGGATATCACAGTCATTGATCTTTATGCACCAAACACAGGTGCACCACAATTCATAAAACAAAACCTATTTGACAACAATGTAGACTGGAAAAAAAAAGACAGCATCTTCAACAAATGGTGCTAGACAAACTGGATAACCATATGCAGGAAAATGAAACTTGACCCACACATTTCACCATGCACAAAAAATCAAGTCCAAATAGATCAAAGACCTCATTATAAGACCAGATACTCTGCTACTACTGGAATAAAAAGTAGGAGGAACTTTCCATGATATAGGAGTGGGAAAAGACTTCCTGAACAAAAATCCCAGTAGCTCAGGAAATTAAACAATCACTCAACCATTGGGATCTCAGGAAAGTGAAAAGCTTTCTCACTGACAAACATACAATAAGCAGAGTCAATAGATTACCAAGAGAATGGAAGAGAAATTTTGCTGGATACACATTGGACAGTGGCCTAATTTTTAAAATCTACAAAGAACTCAAAAACCTAAACAATAAAAAGTCAAACAACCCACTCAAAAAATGGGGCAGATCTCTCCAAGTTTGGTCTCACACCTGTACGCTGTCTTTGACAGTAGGATCTTACCATTAACCTTTGGTGGGTCATCAAGAACTCTGACAGAAATCTGTCTTTTTGGGAAACCTTGTAGGTGTCTCAGATCTACAGCTCATTGTGAAAGTTAACCCCGTGCTGGTACTGGGAGTTATAAGTCAGTGCCTAGGAAGGTGAGGGGAGAAAAAGATAGATAATAAAAAAGAGAAAGTGAGTATAGAGAGGTGACAGAGAGAAAGAAAGAGACAGGGAGAGAGAAGAAAGAGTAAAGCAGGAGAAAATTAAGGTTGGTCTTCATGATGTTTTCTCCAGTTTCCTGTGGTTCAGGTGTTCCCTCTGCAGGCCTGCTGAAGGATCAGTATTTTAGCTTGTTGTTCAGAATAAAAAGTTTTATAGTATCATTTCCTTTTGGGTCCCTATTTGTATCCCCCCACCCTTGTCCTCCCTCCCTGGCCAGAATCTGGAAGAGGGTCAGTCCCCAGACAGTTAGCTAGTCTAGTGCCAGAGGGTGCTACATGAGCAACTGGGGAAAATGGCTGGCATCAGTCCAAACAACTTCCAGTCTAAGATACCCAGCAAGAAACAACCTGACATAATGCTCAAACAAGTGCAGTAGTGGCACACAGCCATGGTGGGCAACCAAAGGCTCTTGATTTGGCTAATTGATCCACTCAGTGGAATGGAACTTATTGCTGGAACTGGGAAATGAGTCAAAACCATGTACAAAAAAAGAGCACAGTCTCCAATCAAGATACCACCAAATGTGGGCTAGAAGAGGGCCTACCCATATAAAATTCCCTCCAAGATATGTATGGCCATCCCATATATCTAGTACTAACTTCTCTCTCTGTTGGAGAATTTGCTTATCTTTTTCAGATGGACAAGGAACCTGGAGGGAGGATCAGCCAATCACACCTCACCAGGGCTCCAGCTGAAACCATAGAGTAATGCGGGGGAAGGGCAAGAGTTCAGTGTTCTTGGGGATCACGACACCAGAAAAAGGCTGAAGGAGATAAACACAGAGAACATCTAACTCCTACTAAGCCAGATATCCGGAGACACAGAGGCTCCCAGAACCTCATCACTGAGGTAGAGCTAAAATGATCCCAATGTGGCTCAGGGAAATTTGCAGAAGAGGGGGCGGAAAGAATGTTAGAGCCACAAGGTGGGGCATTATGCACAGAGACATGGCCTATCCCCCCTAGCTCTTGACTACCCCCACAATGTGTGAACCACTTTCCCCATTGATGAGGGCCCCTATGGAAGAGGGAGGAAAGGGAGGAGGATAATGGAGTCACCACTATGAATGTAAAATTAGAATAATATAAATAAAAATAAATTTTAAAAAATGGAGCAGAGAACTGCACAGGGAATTCTCAGAGGAAGAAGTACAAATGGCAAGGACACATTTAAGAAAATGTTCAACATCCCTAATCATCAGGGAAAATTCAAATTAAAACAACTATGAGATTCCACCTTACTCCAGTAAGGATAGCAAACATTTAAAAAATCTAAAGACAGAGCTGGGCATGATATCACATGCCTTTAATCCCAGCACTTGGGAGGCAGAGGTAGGAGGATCGCCATGAGTTTGAGGCCACCCTGAGAATAGAATAGGTCAGCCTGGGCTAGAGTGAGACCCTACCTCAAAAAAACAAAAACAAAAACAAAATCAAAATCTAATGACAGGCTGGATATATGTCTTAGTGGTTAAGGCACCTGCCTGCCAAGCCTAAGAATGCCTGTTCAATTCTCCAGGTCTCATGTTTAGCCAGATGCAAAAAGTGATGCAAGCAAACAATGCCGTGCTTGCCCACAAGGGGGGGCACACATATGGAGCACGTTCACAGTGGCAGAGAGGCTGCTGTCACGCCCATTCTCTCTCTCTCTCTCTCTCTCTCTCTCTCTTTTTCTCTCTGTCTCTCTCTCTCTGCCTCTTCCTCTCTCTCTGTTTCTGTCTCTCTCTCTAAAAAAAAAATCTAATGACAACAAATGCTGGTGAAGTTGTGGAGAAATATGAACCCTCATTCACTGTTGTTGGGAATGTAAGCTGGTACAACCACTATGGAAAGCAATATGGAGACTCCTAAAAAGGATGACTATAGAGGAACCAACAGACCCATTATCCCCTTACTGGGCATTTACCCTAAAAGCTCCAAGTCTCAGTTCAGAGATATTTGTTCAATCATGTTTATAGCTGCTCAATTCATAATAGCTAAGAGCTGGAATCAACCCAGATATCCATCATTAGATGAATGGATAACTAAGATGTAGTATATCTACACAATGTAATTCTACACAGCAGTAAGGAAAAATGACACAATGCAATTTGAAGAAAAATGGTCAAACTTGGAACAGATCATTCTCAGCGAACTCACCCAATCACAGAAAAATAAGCGTCATATGATCTCCCTCATCTGTGGCTCCTAACCTGAATTTGCCTAAGATGCTGACACACCTAATAAACATCTCAAGGACTGGATAGTAGGGATGGTGGGGTGGGCAAGGGTGCAGGGGGGACAAAAAACTGAACCCAAATGGAAATGGTACTATAAAATTCTATATCCTTCCAGAAGGACATACTAAAAGGTCAAATCTGCATCAGGTGCTAGAACACCTGAAACACAGGGGCCTGGAGAAGGTATGATGAAGACTAACCTCAATCTTCTCCTGTTTCCCTCTCTACCACTCCCTCTTCTTTTTGTTCTCTCTTTCTCTTTCATATTATCTATATTTTTCTTCCTTCTTTTCCCTTGGCACTGACCTGTAACTCCCAGTACCAGCATCCACAATGAGCTGTTGATTGGTGAGACCTACAAGGTTTCCCAAAAGAAGACAGATTTCTGTCAAAGTACTTGATGACCCATCAAAGGTAAGACCCTACTGCCAAAGACACCATATGCTGTTGGGACGGAACATGGAGAGACCTGGCTGGAATCTGGAAGAGAGTCAGTCCCAGTTAGCTTGTCTAGTGCCAGAAGGTGCTACATGAGCAACTGGGGGAAAATGACCAACATCTGTCTAAGGAACTTATAGTCTAAGCTACTTAGCCCAATCAACCTGATGTGATGCTCACACAAGTGCAGTAGTGGCACAAAGCCATGGTGGGTTACCAACTGCTTGATTTGGCTAATGGATCCATTCAGTGGAACAGAACCCATACCTGGCACCGGGAAACAAGTCAGAACCATATCCCAAAACAAGCCTACTCTCCAACATCAAGCTCCCACCAATAGTGGGATACAAGAGGGCCTACACCTATTAAATTCTCTCTAAAATAATAATGGTTATCCATGTATCTTGCACTGACCTCACTCTCCGTTGGAGAATTTGCTTCTCTTTTTCAGATGGACATAGAACCTGAGGAGAGAATCAGCCCATCGCACCTCACCAGGGCACCAGCTGAAGCCATAGAGTTATTGGGGAAATGAGCAAGAGTACTGCTTTCTTGGTGAACCTGTTACCAGCATAAGGGTGAAGGAGATAGACACAAAGGACACTCAACTCCTACCAAATCAGGTATCCAGAGACACAGAGACTCCCAAGACCACGCCACTAAACTAGACCTAAAATGAACCCAACATAGCTCCGAGAAATTCACGGAAGAAGGGGGCAGAAAGATTGTTAGAGCCTATAAGTTGGGTCATTATGCACAGAGACATTGCCTCTTCCGCATAACTGATAGCTACCTCCATAAGGCAAGACCCACATTACCCATTGGGGGAGGACAGAGAAAACACCTTCATGGCTGTATACACACTGTAGACATAACTAATAAAAAATTAAAAAATAATAATCATACAGCTGCCAGTGAGGGGAACAGCAAAAGGCAAAGTACACCAGCTTGTCTTGCTTTGGAAACATTCTTCACAAAGTTGGGGTGAAAATCCTCAATTTTATCCACAGAAGCAATTCTCACTGTATGTTTACTCCTCTGCAAAATGAAGCTTTGGCCCATCTCTAAGGGCTATGGGAAGGCTAATGTACAGCCATAATATAGATTGCATGCTCTGGTTCCTCCAAATTTGTGCAGCTCAGCTTCTGATAACAAAGTCCTGCATTTGAACATTTGCTCATTGGGCAAAAGCACACTGATGTGAGAATATGGTTTCCTAGTGCTCCTTATGGTCCCTATAAAGGGAATCAAACCCCTCAGAAGGCTGTGTTGGATCAGAGCATGGGGCAAGCAAGAGTTCACTAAGAGTCAGTCTATTTCCTGACATCTCACTGGTGGAGTGGGCACTGACTCAGGGCCTCCTCTTCTTCCATTGAGCTCTAGTGTTTCACAGGAAGGTCTGATACTCTTTAACAGCTAGCAGACCTTACATGAGGAGTGGCCAGCTGCCATCATGCCTCCTTGGAAGGAAACAGACTCCCAGAAAGGTCAGAGTCTTGCTCAAAACCACTGTCACTTGATACAGAGCTCTGCCTGCTCACACCCAGTAGAACCTGGCCTCAGAGGGAGGAGAGAACTGTTCTCTCCTGCCTTGCTCTGTCCCCAGGAAGGTGATGGCTACATACTCCCTCTCCCTCCTGCCTCTCTCCCAGAAGGCATATGTCCAGAAGGACACAGTCCACAGGCATAGTCACTGCCCCTTTACTAATTCCAAGTGCCTAGGAGATGGCAACAGACACCCCTCTGTCACCCTCCATAGCAGCCCAAGGCACAACACCCCTGTCTGTTTGTATGGATCCTGATCCTTCATGACTGTGGCCTGTGTACTCCCCATACCTCACACCTACAGTTCCCACTGCACAGTTGAGGCCAAGATAAAGTGTCCATGCCATGCAGTGCTTGGCCCAGATTGCAGGTGCACTGAACAGTGGCTCTCAGACCAGCCACCTTGTGGTTCTAAAGTCATGGCCAGTACTTTCATTTTACCTATTGAGTCCAACCCAGAGAGCAGCCAGAGCTACTTCAGCTGAAACCTTGATGAGAAGCCTGTACAGGTCTTCTTTATATAGTGAGTAATATACATGAGACAAGACATATGTACCCAGAATCATTTCCAGCCCAGTTCTCACTAGCTCTAAAAGAGCACATGAGCTTCAACAAAGCCAGCTAATGTAGTCTTTGTCTGGTATGTATCAATAATCTGAACCTACAGTTACATCAGATCACAGGAGACAATGTTCTTCACCTGAGTTTACACTTCGTTAAAATGTCACCTATGTAGGGCGTGTTAAGCTTTGGGAGTAAGGGCTTCCTTATGCCCTGGCCTCATTATACCCTCACTCTGACCAAATCTCATAAGCCATGTTTATTTCTTTTTTTCTATGTTTTTATTTTTTAAATTTTTATTATTTTTATTATTATTTGGGTTTTCAAGGTAGGGTCTCACTCTGCCCCAGGCTGACCTGGAATTAACTATTATAGCAGACAGCTTCAGGTTCACTGAGCTAAACTTCCAGACCAGGCACAGTTATGGAGGAAGGGATATTATTTATTGAAGCTTACAGATCCAGGGGAAGTTCCATAATGGCAGAAGAAGTGGCCTGCTCTCACAGGACCAAGCATATAGAGAAAAAAACAACCAGCCACACAGCACACTGAGCAAAACTACAGCCAAAGAGTCACACAGCACATTTCAGGAACTCCCGCTAGGCACACTTTGCATATCTTTACAATGGAATCTCAAACCATCACACCTTAAGACTGGCCCCCAGTGACTTTGCCTCTAGCAAGGTGATTGCAGATGCAAATTATAACTAATAAAACACTGAATATATTGGGGGACATATATTCAAACTACCACATTTAAACCCGGCAGCTGCTCAGTCCATGAGTCTGGAGGCCTCAGCAGTCCCAATCCAGCACTGAAGGCCTGGAGGCTTCCTGGAGAGATGCTGCTCTTCAGTCCACCCTGGTCTTCAGTCTGGATTGGGACTGCTGAGGCCTCCAGCCTCGTGGACTGAGCAGCTACCGGGTTCCTTGACTCTCAGACCTGCAACCTGCTATTGCTGGACTGTGTAAGCTAATACAATAAATTCCCTTTTAATACAATTCATTCTATCCATTCTGTTCCTCTAGAGAACCCTGACTAATACAACTATGTAGTCTCAGGGTGGCCTCGAACTCACGGCGATCCTCCTGCCACCCTAGTGCTGGGATTAAAGGCATGCGCCACCACGCCCGGCTCTGTTTTTACTATTATTTATTTATTTAGAGAGAAAGAGAGAGAATGGGCACACCAGGAAATAGAAATACTGAAGAAATATCAATCAGAAATATTAGAAATGAAAAACAAAATAAATCAAGTTTAAAATGTATGTAGGTAGTTTCACCAATAGCATGGATCAATATGACAGAATATTTGAGCTTGAAGAGAAGGTCTTACACATTCCAACAAAAAGAAATACAAACTAATAGGAAGGTATGAGTGGGAATTTTGAGACATTCAGGAAACTATGAAGAGATCAAACTTATGAATTCAGGATATAGAAGGAGAATATTTCACTTTAATGGCATGGTAAATATTTTCAACAAAATTGTAGAAGAAAATTTTACCTAGATAGGAAAAGAGATACCAATACAGATTCAGGACACATTTACAACACCAAACAGAAAAGAACAGAAAAATCCCCTCCTTGCAATGTTATAATTCAACTACTAAGCACATAGACCCAAGAAAATATATTGAAAATGATAAGAGAGAAGCACAAATCATCTATAAAGCCAAGCCCATCAGGATAAAAGCAGATTACTCAACATGAACATTAAAAGCCAGAAGAAATTGGAATATAGTATTCCAAGTTCTGAAAGACAACAACTGCCAACCTAGACTAATATAGATAGCAATGCTATTCATCATAATTGAAGAAGAGAAAATAAAGTTCCATGACTAAAAACAGGCTAAGGAATATATGACCATCAACACAGCTCTACACAAAGTACTTGAAGGGATCCTTCAGATTGAAGAGAAAGATTAATGGAGGAGAGTAACAGAAAAATACCAAGTATTACAAAATCAAGAATAATGGCAAAAATAAATATATACTTTTCAATAATAACTATTAACATCAATAGCCTCAGTGCTACAACCAAAAGACAAAGACTTGCAGACTGGATTAAAAGGTAGAATCCTTCTGTTTGTTGTCTCCAAGAAACTCACCTCTCCATAAAAGGCAAACACTGTTTTAGGGTGAAAGGATGAAAAATAGTATTTCAAGCAATTGGGCCTAAGAAACAAGCACCTGTCATTATCCTAATATCTAACAGGATAGATTTCAAACCAACTTTGCTTAAAAGAGATAAAGGAAGGCTGGGCATGGTGGTGCATGCCTGTAATCCCAGCACTCGGGAGGAAGAGGTAGGAGGATCGCCATGAGTTCAAGGCCAGCCTGAGACTACATAGTTAATTCCAGGTCTGCCTGGACCAGAGTGAAACCCTACCTTGAAAAACCAAAAAAAAAAAGAGAGAGAGAGAGAGAGAGAGATAAAGGAAGGTCTCTTTATATTGATTAAAGAAATAGTCTAACAAGAGGACATTACAGGAGTTCTGGTCAAGATGGCGTCCACCTAACCTAGCCTTGCCTCGCCTTACAGGGAAGTAAAAGCAAGATATTTAAGCTTTTAAAAGATTTCTTAAAGGGTTTTCTGGCCCCTGCATCCAGCCAGAGGGAGGGGTGGATGAAAAAATAGGGAATCCACTGATTCCCATGCTCTAGGACAGGGGCCAACACAGTTTAGGTCCTCAGGGCAGGGGTGACCCAAACCGGCGGACAGATGCCCGCCATTACCGGCCAGAGTCCAGCGGACCCTGCCAGTCTGTATGCAAAGGACAAAGAGACAGAAAAAGAAATAACTAACATCGTCCCATTTTCAGTTGCAAAAAAGAAAATAAAATACCTTGGAATAACATTGACTAAGGAAGTGAAAGACCTATACAATGAAAACATAAAAACTCTCAAAAACGAAATTGAGGAGGTCCTACAAAAATGGAAAGACCTCCCATGCTCCTGGATTGGTAGAATTAACATTGCGAAAATGGCAATTTTACCAAAAGCACTCTATAGATTCAATGCAATGCCAATAAAAATCCCAACTTCCTTCTTCAATGAGATAGAAAAAACTAGCTCAAAATTTATATGGAAAGGCAGAAGGCCTCAGATATCCAACCTCATCCTCAGCAAAAGAAATACCTCTGGAGGCATCACCATACCTGATCTAAAGCTATACTACAAAGCCATTGTAATAAAAACAACATGGTACTGGCATAAAAACAGGAATATAGATCAATGGAACAGAATTGAAGACCCAGATTTTGGGTCAAATAACTACAGCTACTTGATATTTGACAAAGGCCCTTCCAACGCAGAATGGAGAAAAGACAGCATCTTCAACAAATGGTGCTTGACAAACTGGACAACCATATGTAGGAAAATGAAACTTGACCCACACATCTCTCCATGCACAAAAATTAAGTCCAAATGGATCAAAGACCTTAATATAAAACCAGAAACTCTGCATCTACTGGAAGAAAATAGGAGGAACTTTCTGCGATATAGGAGTGGGAAAAGATTTCCTGAACAAAACCCCAGCAGCTCAGGAAATTAAACAATCACTCAACCATTGGGACCTCATGAAGCTGAAAAACTTTTTCACTGACAAACATACTGTAACCAAAGCCAGCAGATTACCCACAGAATGGAAGAATATTTTCACCAGCTATACAACTGACAGAGGCCTAATTTCTAGAATCTACAAAGAACTCCAAAACCTAAACAATAAATTACCAAACAACCCACTCACAAAGTAGGACAGAGAACTTCACAGGGAGTTCTCAAAGAAATACAAATAGCAAATGCACATTTAAGAAAATGTTCAACATCCCTAATCATCAGGGAAATAAAATTAAAACAACTATGAGATTCCACCTTACCCAAGTAAGGATGGCTAACATTAAAAAAAAAAAAACAATGAAAACAAATGCTGGCGAGCTTGTGGAGAAATAGGAACAAGTTTTCACTGCTGGTGGGAATGTAAAATGGTTCAACCATTATGGAAAGCTATATGGAGACTCCTGAAAAGGATGACCATAGACCTACCAATGGATCCAGTTATTCCCTTATTGGGCATTTACCCTAAAGGCTCCAAGCCTCAGACCAGAGACATTTGCTCAACCATGTTTACAGCTGCTCAATTCATAATAGCACAAAGCTGGAATCAACCCAGGTGTCCATCACTAGATGAATGGATAACAAAGATGTGGTATATCTACACTATGGAATTTTATATAGCAGCAAGGAAAGATGAAATAAGGAAATTTGAAAAAAATGGTCAAACATGGAACAGATCATCCTCAGTGAGCTCACCTAAGAACAAAAAGATAACCGTCAATAGATTGTAGACTTCTGGTTAAGATGGTGACATAGGAACCTCGCCAAAAAAGGGTAGGGGATAAAAGCAAAACAAACCCCAGCAAAATACACTCTTCTACTAAAAAGTGAGGTACATAGTAAACTTTCAAGCACAGCAGAGAAGTAGGAGAGATCCAGAGCATCTGGAGCCCACACAAGTGGGCAGAAGTAGCTCCACAGCTGCCGCGGCTGCCGCGGCAGCGGCACAGGTAGGCTCTGCCTGAGCCTGCTGAGCCGCAGGATTTTTAAAGCCAGGTGAGGGGATTTTTTCCACTCACACCGCCTCCTCACAAACTCAAAAAACGTGGAAGGAGGACGGTAGAGACCAACAGAGAGGCTTGTGAGGAAGAGGATCGCGTGGAGGAGCAGACGGACTTCAGCCGCCATTCACAGCCTCCCCTCCCCCACCACGAGCGCAAGCACGGCAAGCAACAGAGACTTGGGAACGAGCTCACCAGCAGCATCGGGCACAGCGAAAGCAGAGACCAACAGACGCAGCCTGACTTCCTGAATCCACAACACAGCAAAGGAACCAAGCAGCCGTGCAGCATAGCTGTGATCAAACCTGTTCCAAAAGGTAACTTGGGTTACACCAGGTTAGTACCCACCAAATAAGCCTAGTATATAATCCTGACGGATGGTCAGATCTGACATTCCTAAATAAGCTATATTCTAGGCTGCTCATTTGTTGCTTCCTGATTTTTTTCCTCCTCTGTCATTCATTGGGGAAGGGTCTCTCTTGATCACAAGCTGACCTTGGAACTCTCTACAGATCAGAAATCTTAGCCTCCCAGTTGACAGGATTAAGGGCGTGGGCTAACACATATCCTTAGGAACTGTGACTTTGTTAGAGGATCTGTTTGTCATAATACCTGCCTTTGCACAAATACTCTGTGCTGTATTTCATTGAAGGGGTATATTGTTGAGTTAAATTTTTGGATTTTGACTGTATTCTGTTCCATTCACCCCACTTGATACTCTCATAGCAGGCAAGGGTCACTTCTGTGATTACTTTGAGAGCCTTAAGAACCACACTTAACACCTTAAACTCCTACACTGAAGATATATAATATCAGATTGATTGATACATCTAATATTACTGCAGATATTTAGAAAACCCAAGCATTAAATTAATTCAAGATGCAAAGATCTCTACAATACAAGAAACACAAAACATCCAGACAATATAAATCCACCAAAAAGTATTAATATATCAGAAATGACCTTCAGTGAGGCTGACTTAGAGGACATCCCCGAGAAAGATTTCAAAAGAATGATTATAATTATGTTCAAAGAACTCAAAGAGGAAATGAAAGGGTTCAAAGACCTCAAAGAAGAAATCAAAGGATTCAAAGAACACACAGAAAACCAATTTAATGAAATAAGGAGGTAAATACTAGACATAAATATGGAAATAGAAAGAATAAAGAAAACCGACTCAGAAATGCTAGCAATAAAGAACACAGTCAGTGAAATAAAAACCTCTGTAGAAAATCTCTCTAGTAGAATGGATGAAGGAGAGAACAGAATATCTAAACTAGAAGACCAAGTAGCTGATCTAATACAGTCCAACAGAGAGAAAGACAAAATAATAGGAAGGTATGAATGGGAATTTCAGGATATTCGGGACACTATGAAAAGATCAAACATAAGAATTCAAGGGATAGTAGAAGGAGAAGAATTTCACTCCAAAGGCATAGTAGGTGTTTTCAACAAAATCATAGAGGAAAACTTCCCCCAAATTGGGAAACAGATACCAATGCAGATACAGGAAGCCTTTAGAATACCAAACAGACAAAACCTGGAAAGAACCTCTCCCCGCCATATTATAATTAAACTACCAAACATACAAAATAAAGAAAATATATTGAAAGCAGCTAGAGAGAAAAAGCAAGTGACCTACAAAGGGAAGCCCATCAGACTCACAGCAGATTACTCAACACAAACTTTAAAAGCCAGAAGGGCCTGGAGTGATGTATTCCAAGTTCTGAAAGATAAAAACTGTCAACCGAGATTACTTTATCCTGCAAAACTATCTATCCAAATAGATGGAGAAATAAGGACATTCCACAACAAAGACAGGCTAAAGGAATTTTTGGCAACTAAACCAGCTCTACAGAAAATACTTGAAGGAATCATTCATGCTGAGGAGAAAGCAAAGCACACACAACAGGAAATAGGAAAAAATAAACCATTCTCAAATAACAGTTAAAACAAGTGAGTAAAGGGAAAACAGGAAAAACTAAAAAATAAGAAAAATGGTGAGAATAAACACATATATGTCAATAATAACTCTTAATATCAATGGCCTCAATGCCCCTATCAAAAGACACAGACTTGCAGACTGGATTAAAAAGCAGGATCCTACCATCTGTTGCCTCCAGGAAACTCATCTCTCAATAAAAAATAGAAACCTTCTTAGGGTGAAAGGTTGGAAAAAGGTATTTCAAACAAATGGGCCTAGAAAACAAGCAGGGGTTGCTATCCTAATTTCTGACAAGATAGACTTCAATCCAACATTTGTGAGGAAAGATAAAGAAGGTCACTTTATACTGATTAAAGGAACACTCCAACAGGAGGACATTACAATCCTAAACATATATGCCCCTAACATGGGGGCTCCCAATTTCATCAAACAAACACTATTAGAATTAAGGTCAGAGATATCTCCTAACACAATAGTAGTGGGTGGCTTCAATACCCCACTCTCATCACTTGACAGGTCTACCCAGCAAAAAATAAACGGAGAGACATCTGCATTAAATGATATCATGGAACAAATGGACCTAACAGATATATACAGAACATTCCATCCAAATGCTGCAGAATATACATTTTTCTCAGCAGCACATGGGACATTTTCTAAAATAGACCATATACTAGGACACAAATCAAATATTAACAAATACAGGAAAATTGAAATAATCCCTTGTACACTTTCTGACCACAATGGGATTAAACTGCAAATCAGCAACAAGAAAAACTACAGAGCATACAGAAACTCATGGAGACTAAACAGCACTTTATTGAATGATGTATGGGTCATTGAAGAAATTAAAAAGGAAATCAAGAAATTCGTAGAATCAAATGATGATGAGAATACAACATACCAAAACCTTTGGGACACAATGAAGGCAGTCCTACGAGGGAAATTTATAGCTCTAAGTGCTTATATTAAGAAATTGGAGAGTTCGCAACTAAACAATTTAATGCTTCACCTTAAGGCCTTGGAAAAAGAAGAACAAGGCAAACCAAAAATTAGTAGACGGGAAGAAATAATAAAGGTTAGGGCAGAAATTAATGAAATGGAAACCAAAAAAAAAACAATCAAAAAGATCAATGAAACAAAGAGTTGGTTTTTTGAAAGGATAAACAAGATTGACAAACCCTTAGCAAATCTGACCAAAAGAAAGAGAGAAGAGACAAAAATTGATAAAATTAGAGATGAAAAAGGCAACATCACAACAGATACCAAAGAAATTCAGAAAATCATACGGACATACTTTAAGAATATATATGCCTCTAAGTTTGAAAACCAGAAAGAAATGGATGAATTCCTTGATTCATATGACCTACCAAAATTAAATCGAGAAGAGATAAACTATTTAAATAGAACTCTAACAACCACAGAGATTCAAGCAGTTATAAAAAGTCTCCCAACTAAAAAAAGCCCAGGCCCAGATGGATTCACTGCTAAATTTTACCAGACATTCCTGGAAGATCTAACACCAATGCTTCTCAAACTTTTCCATAAAATAGAAAAGGAAGGAACTCTACCAAAATCCTTCTATGAAGCCAGCATCACCCTGATACCCAAACTGGACAAAGACAGATCAAAAAAAGAAAATTATAGACCAATCTCCCTCATGAAGATGGATGCAAAAATTCTCAACAAAATACTGGCAAACAGAATACAAGAATTTATCAGAAAGATTATTCACCCTGACCAAGTAGGCTTTATCCCAGAGATGCAGGGATGGTTCAACATACGCAAATCCATAAATGTAATACACCATATAAATGGTCTGAAGGACAAAAATCACATGGTCATCTCAATAGATGCAGAAAAGGCATTTGACAAAATCCAACACCCCTTCATGGTGAAAGTATTACAGAAACTGGGAATAGAAGGAGCATATCTCAACATAATAAAAGCTATTTATGACAAACCTACAGCCAACATAAAACTAAATGGGGAAAAACTTGAAGCTTTTCCTCTAAATTCAGGAACAAGACAAGGGTGTCCACTTTCCCCACTACTATTTAATATAGTACTGGAAGTCTTAGCCACAGCAATAAGGCAAGAGACACTCATAAAGGGGATACAAATTGGAAGGGAAGAGATCAAATTATCATTATTTGCAGACGATATGATTCTATACCTAACAGACCCTAAAGTCTCTACCTGCAAACTGTTAGAGCTGATAAACACTTTTAGCAATGTAGCAGGATACAAAATAAACACACAGAAATCAGTAGCTTTTCTATATACTAACAACAAACGTGCAGAGGATGAAATCAGGGAATCTCTCCCATTCACAATTGCCTCAAAAAAAAAAAAAAAAATACCTTGGAATAAACTTAACCAAGGAAGTGAAGGATCTCTACAATGAGAACTTTAAAAAACTCGAGCAATAAATTACAGAAGACACAAGGAAATGGAAAGACATCCCATGCTCCTGGATTGGAAGAATCAATATTGTGAAAATGGCAATCTTATCAAAAGCAATCTATACATTTAATGTGATCCCTATTAAAATCCCAATAGCTTTCTTCATGGAAATAGAAAAAACAATCCTAAAATTCATCTGGAAACACAAAAAACGTCAAATAGCCAAAACAATTTTGCGAAACAAAAATCAGGCAGGTGGTATAACCATACCTGGTTTTAAGTTATATTACAAAGCCATAGTAACAAAAACAGCATGGTACTGGCACAAGAACAGACAGGTAGATCAATGGAACAGAATAGAAGACCCAAATATTAATCCAAGCAGCTACAGCCACCTGATTTTTGGCAAAAATGCCAAAAATATTAATTGGAGAAAAGATAGCCTCTTTAACAAGTGGTGTTGGGAAAACTGGACATCGTTATGTAAAAGGATAAACATAGATCCTTGTCTCTCTCCATGCACAAGAGTCAAGTCCAAATGGATCAGGGACCTTGATATCAGACCTGAAACTCTGAACCTGCTAGAGGAAAAGGTAGGGGAAACCCTTCAACATATTGGCATAGGTAAGGACTTTCTGAATATAACCCCAATTGCTCAGGGAATAAAACCACTAATCAACCAATGGGACCTTATGAAATTACAAAGCTTTTGTACAGCAAAGGACACTGTGAATAGAGCAAAAAGACAACCTACAGAATGGGAGAAAATCTTTGCCAGCTATACATCTGACAGAGGATTAATATCCAGAATATACAAAGAACTCAAAAAAACAGAATAATAAGTATTCAAACAACCCAGTTAAAAATGGGCTATGGAACTAAATAGAGAATTCACAGAAGATGAAATACAGATGGCATATAAACATCTAAAAAAGTGTTCCACATCCTTAGCCATCAGGGAAATGCAAATTAAAACCACTTTGAGATTCCATTTCACTCCTGTCAGAATGGCTACCATCAATAAAACAAATGACAATAAGTGTTGGCGTGGATGCGGAAAAAGAGGAACACTTCTACACTGTTGGTGGGAATGTAACCTGGTCCAACCATTGTGGAAATCAGTGTGGAGGTTTTGAGACAGCTAGAAATAGATTTACCATATGATCCAGCTATAGCACTCCTAGGCATATATCCAGAAGACTCTTCTCACTACCTTAGAGATACTTGCAAAACCATGTTTATTGCTGCTCTATTCACAATAGCTAGGAAATGGAAGCAGCCTAGATGTCCCACCACAAATGAATGGATAATAAAGATGTGGTATATTTACACAATGGAGTTCTACTCAGCTGTAAAGAAAAATAAAATTATGAAATTTGCAGGGAAATGGATGGATCTGGAAAGGATTATACTAAGTGAGGTAACCCAGGCTCAGAAAGGCAAATGTCACATGTTCTCTCTCATATGTGGATCCTAGCTACAAATAGACAGACTTGTGTGTGAACTGGAACCAAAAATTGGTACCAGAAACCAGTAAGCTGGGAAAAGGCTATAAGGGAGGGAGGAAAGGGAAGGACTGAAGTGTATGGTATTGCACATATGTAAGTGGAAGGACTGATTACAAGGAGGGGAATGGCCTAACTGAGGCCATGGGTAGAGAATGCATAAAAGAAGGGCAGGGGGAGGGTCAATCTAATTTCAAAAGATTGTGAATAAGACTTATGTAAAATTACTTTTTTGAATAATGGTACATCTAGAAGCTGTAGACTGTTACTAGAAATTTTTCAGTGCCTGGGATGGGATACCTTCCAGTGAGTTGTTAGCCAAGGAGGTCCCGGTAGCCTCCAAAACATTAAAGGCGTTTGCCAAAGCCCTTGGTTTCCCTCGAGAAACAGATAGTAAGACCCTATTGCTGAAGACATCTCTTCCCTGAGAGGCAAGGTCACTGAGAAAGCAAGCTGGTGCTGAGCAGAAAACCTTCTCCCTGTAGACCAGCCACCTGAAACTCTACATGCAGAGTATGGGAGACAGAAGTCATCAGCAGTGAAAACAGTGGACGCTGAATATTCAAATTTGGCCAGACAGGCCCAAAGACTGAATGGGTGCAATAGTGGCATGTCTACTCGTGGGGTAACCAACTGCTCCATAATTGGACTGAAGGCCCTCTCTCCGGGAGGGAATACATACCTGGTACTGAAAAACCTAAGCAAAGTCTATGGTAGGTAAGGTCATGAGCCTTAGGGGTATAAAGCATGCTCTTGTCGAGATGTATATACTAGTCCCACCAAGCTGCCCGGAAAATACTACACTTGATGCTCATATTCACATATTAATGCTACTCTCACTTCTGGTTAGAGAAGCTTCTCTTTTCAGATGGCGATGACCACTGGGATGATCCAAAAGGCAACATAGTGCTGAGAAGAAGGGATGGAGGAGTGCCCAGCACTGAAACACCTCTGTCACACCCTCCAAGGCTCAGGGATCATTGCGGAAGAGGGGGCGGGTAGAATGGAAGAGCCAAAGGAAGGGTACAACTCCTTACAATGCAACTGTCCAGACAGAAATTGGCCTTGATATCCATTACCTTGCTGTGCCTAGCAATACATCCGCAAGACCCTCATAATAGAAGTAAAAGATGATGACATCAAATTAAAAAAGAGACTAATGGAGAGAGGGAGGGGATATGATGGAGAGTGGAGTTCTTAAAGGGAATGGGGGAGGGGAGGGAAATACTATGCACCTTTTGTATGCAAGTATATTTTGTTGTCAATAAATAAAAAATTTAAAAAAAATAAAAAAATAAAAGATAACCGTCACATGGTCTCATTTATCTCTCGCTCCTAACCTGAATCCATGTGACATGTGGCCAAACGTAATAAACACTCTGAGGACCAGACAAGAGGGAGGGTGGGATAGAAGGAGGGTAAGGGTGAGAGGGAATGAGAGGGTGTGGGGGGAGGACAAGGGGGGGATACAAATTGGGACCCAAAAGGAGACGATACTATAAAACCCTTTATTCTGAACAACAGGCTAAAACATTGATCCTTCAGCAGGCCCGCAGAGGGAACACCCGAACCACAGGAATCTGGGGAAAGCATCATGAAGGCTAACCCTAATCTTGTCCTGCTTCTCTCTCTCTTCTCTTTCTCTCTCTCCCTCTCCCTCTCTCTCCCCCTCTCCTCTCTATAATCACTTTCTCTTTTATATTATCTATCTTTTTCTTCCCTCACCTTCCTAGGTGCAGACTTAAAACTCCCAGTGCCAGCACAGGGTTAACTTCCACAATGAGCTCTTGATCCGAGACACCTACAAGGTTCCCCCCCCCCAAAAAAAAAGACAGACTTCTGTCAGAGTTCTTGGTGACCCACCAAAGGTTAATGGTAACACCCTACTGTCGAAGACAGCATACGTGTGTGAGACCAAACACAGAGAGACCTGGCCAGAATCTGGAAGAAGGTCAGTCCCCAGACAGTTAGCTAGTCTAGTACCAAAGGGTGCTACACAAGCAACTGGGGGAAAATGTCTGACATTGGTCCAAACATCTTGCAGACTGAGATACCCAGTAGGTAACAACCTGACATAATGCTCATACAAGTGCAGTAGTGGCAAACAGCCATGGTGAGTAACCAACTGCTCTTGATTTGGCTAATAGATCCACTCAGTGGAATTGAATACATTGCTGGAACTGGGAAATAAGTCAAAAACCAGGTACACAAAACGAGCTCAGTCTCCAAGTTCAAGAGACCAACAAATGTGGGCTAGAAGAGAGCCGTCGCATATAAAATTCTCTCCAAAACATATATGGTCATCCCTTCTATCTAGTACTAACTTCTCTCTCCATTGGAGAATTTGCTTATCTCTTTTCAGATGGACAACGAACCTGATGGGAGGATCAGCTTAATCGCACTTCACCAGTGTCCCAGCTGAAACCATAGAACAACGCAGGGGAAGGACAAGAATACAGTGTCCATGGCGATCACGACACCAACTCCAACTAAGCCAGATATCCAGAGACACAGAGGCCCCCAAAACCTCATTACTGAATCCAAACAAAAATAACCCCAATGTGGCTCAGGGAAACTCGCGGAAGAGGGGCGGAAAGATTGTTAGAGCCACAAGCTGGGGCATTAAGCACAGAGACTGGGGCCTACCCCCCAGAACTCTTGATGGCCCCCACAATGCACATCCACATTCCCCATTAATGAGGGTCCCTTTGGAAGAGGTAGGACAGGGAGGAGGATAATGGAACCAATACTATGAATGTAAAATCAGAATAATAGAAATAAAAATAATAAATTTTTAAAAATATTTTTTTAAAAAGAGGGCATTACAATTCTAAACAATCTTGGTGCAACCAATTTCATTAAACAAACACATCTAGATATCAAGTCACATATAACACCAAGCACAATCGCAGTTGATGACTTCAATACCCCCTCTCTCACCATTGACAGGCCAGCAAAAAATAAGCAGAGAAGAATCGGGATTAAATGACATCATAGAACAAGTAAATCTAACAGACATCTAAAGAACACTCTCCATCCAAATGCTATAGAAGAAACATTCTTTTCAACAGCACAGGGAACAGTCTCCAAAATAGGCCATATATTAGGACACAAAGCAAATTTTTAACAAATACAGAAACACTGAAATAAGTCCTGGTGTTCTTTCTGATCACAATGGGATCAAACTACAAATCAAAGCAAGAAAGACTGTAAAACATACACAATCTCATGGAAACTAAACTATACACTATTGAAAGATAAATGAGTCACTGAAGAAATCAAGAAAAAAGTTTAAAAAAATTCATAAAATCTGGGCTGGAGAGCTTGCTTAGCGGTTAAAGCATTTGCCTGCAAAGCCAGAGGACCCCGGTTCAATTCTCCAGGACCTACGTAAAGCAGATGGCTGGAGGCCCTGGCATGCCCATTCTCTTTCTCTCTCTCTCTGCCTCTTTCTCTCTCTCTGTCTGTTGCTCTCAAATAAACAAATAAAAATAAAATATTTTTTAAAAAGAATTCAAATTACAAGTCAAAGAATGGCTCAATGAATTGGGAAAAAAAACGAATTCAAGGGTGCGCATGCATCTGGAGTTCATTTGCAATGGCTGAATGCCCTGGCACACTGTTCTCTCTCTCTCTCTCTTCTCTCTCTCTCTGCCTCTCTCTCTCTCTCTCTCTCTCAAATAAATAAATAAAACATATTAAAAATTTAAAAAAATCACAAAATATAATGACAATGAAAACACAAAACACCAAAACTTATAGGATACAATGAAGGAATTCTAAGAGGGAAAATTATAGCTTTAAGTTCCTATATTAAGAAATTAGAGCTGGGTGTGGTTGCACACACCTTTGATCCCAGCACTCATAAGGCTTAGGTAGGAGAATCGCAGTGAGTTTGAGGCCAACCTGAGACTACATAGTGAATTCCAGATTAGACTGGTCTAGAATAAGACCTTACCTTGTAAAATCAAACAAAAAAATAGATCAGGGCATAAATTAAGAAAATAGAAACAACAACAACAAAAAATATGAGATACCATTCCAGGGCACCTTCCTGGGAGGGAACAAATGAGCAGAAAGTCAGAGGGGAGCATGGATGCACACCACTGTGAGACAGGACAGAGCACAGAGGTTTCATGTCATGGATAAACTCATCCTAGGGCGACTGCCTGGGACAGAACAAGCCAGAGAAAGTTCAGTAGTAAGCAGCCAAACAACTTGTATTCTAATTCTCACACCCACCTTGCAAGATCCTCCCATAGCAGACAGCTTCAGGTTCACTGAGATGAACTTCCAGACCAGGCACAGTTATGGAGGAAGTGATTTATTGAAGCTAACAGATCCAGGGGAAGTTAAGAATCTGGCCTGCCTTCACAGGACCAAACACAGAGAGCAAAAGCCACAAGCCAAAAGCCACACAGCACATCACACCTTAGGAACTCTAGCTAGGCACACTTTGCATATCTTTAGATTGAAATCTCAAATCCACTACCTTAAGATCCACCCAGTGACATTGCCTCCAGCCAGGTGGTTGCAGATGTAAACTATAAACTAATAAAACACTGAATATATTGGGGGCCATCTATTCAAACTACCACACACACCCCAAATTTTTTTTCTGAAGAAGGGGTAAAGCAGAGGCAACTGTGCACCAGCTCTAGCCCTAGGAGAATCTTGGAGCTGATCTCATGCTAGAAAGCCAGACAGAGAATAGATCTGGAATAGTAACACCTAGCTTGGTCACCAGGTAAGCCAAGCCCCCCACGATTCTATGCAGATTTTCCAGGAAGTGGTACACACACAAAATAGACCATCTTCAGGCTCAAGCATGCACACCCTAATCCAGTGTCTTCAATCTCACACCCACTATGATCAATTTAGACCAGGCCACCTAACACAGGCTATGCAAGAGCTACTATTGCTGCATCCTCAGTGAGACAACTGATCTCAAGATGGGCAGACTACAATGCAAAGCAAACAACACACAAAACCCAGCAAAGGGATCTCCACCAAGACTAGTCCCACAATGAAGCCTGCAATGAAAGCTTAGAGGAAACCCAAGACATAGAAGCTCAAAATGAAATCTCAACAAGCATTTTAAACAAACTTAATGAGAAAATGAACAAGTGGCTGGTTGATTACGAAAAAACTAGGCAAAGAGAAATGAAACAGGAACTCTAAGAATGGCTGAAGGAAATGGAAGAAAATAAGCAAAAAGAATTCAATTATGGGGCTGGAGAGATGGCTTAGTGGTTAAGGCGCTTCCCTGCAAAGCTAAAGGACCCAGGTTTGACTCCCCAGGACCCACGTAAGCCAGATGCACAAGGGGGAGCATGCATCTGGAGTTCGTTCACAGTGGCTGGAGGCCCTGGCATGCCCATTCTCTTTCTCTCTCTCTCTGCCTCTTTCTCTCTCTCTGTCTGTTGCTCTCAAATAAACAAATAAAAATAAAATATTTTTTTAAAAGAATTCAAATTACAAGTCAAAGAATGGCTCAATGAATTGGGAAAAAAAACGAATTCAAAGCTAGATGAAGGAAATGGAGGATAATCAACAAAAACAACTCAATCAATGGCTGAAGAGAATCAGCAAACAGTACTCATAAATGGCTTAATGACATTGAAGTGAATCAAAAAGAGATTGACCAAAGGCTAAAGGAATTTGAGGCTAATCAAAAGACAGATGACCTCATAGGCCAATGGAACAAACTCAACAAGGACATATCCAAATGCAGGAATGAACTCCAAGAGACAATAAGAAGGTCAAGTCAAGAAAATAGAAAGCTGAGCATGGTGGAGCACACCTTTAATCCCAGCACTTGAGAAGCAGAGGTAGGTGGATTGCTGTGAGTCTGAGGCCACCTTGAGACTCCAGAGTAAACTCCAGGTCAGCCTGGGCTAGAGCAGGAGTCTACCTCAAAAAAAGAAAGAAAGAAAGAAAGAAAGAAAGAAAGAAAGAAAGAAAGAAAGAAAGAAAGAAAGAAAGAAGAAAGGGAATTGAAGCAAGAGATGGAAATGTTGAAGAAAAACACGACAGATAACAGAAATGAAATAACCCTCTTAAAAGGCTCTCATGAAAGCCTCACCAACAGACTAGACCACATAAAGACAGGATTTTAAAACTCAAGGACAAGACACAAGAATTAGATTGGGACTCCAGAAACATTAACAAGGTTCAAATGTGCAAACAGAATGTGAGGGAACTTTGGGATGCCTTAAAAAGACCAAATATGTGGAATATAGGCATATGGGAAGGGGAAGAAATAAAGGCCAACAGTATAGAGAGAATATTTTTAACAATATAATTGAAGAAAATTTTCCAACCTTACAAAAGAGAGACTAATCCAGGTAAGGAGATGCACAGAACACCAAACAGACAATACCAGAGAAGAGACACCTCACATCACATAATAATCAAAACACTAAACACAGAAAATAAAAAGAATACTAAAATCTATAAGAGAAAAACAGCACATTACATGCACAGGTAAGCCCATCAGAATTACATCCAACTTTTCAATGAAAACTTTTAAAGCCAGAATAGCTTGGAGCACAAAATTTAAAAGGCAGTAGGCCATAGCTGCCAACCCAAAATACTATACCCAGCAAAATTATCTCTCATAATAGAAGGTGAAAGAAAAACCTTCCATGATATAAACCAGCTTTATGATTTTATGAATACCAAGTCACCCCTATTGAGAATATTGCATGGAATATTCCACACTCAGAAGATGAACCAACATGTACATGAGGAGAAAAAAGAAATAATCAAAACTAGAATAGACATAAATCATGTAAAGACCAAGAAAACACCAAACTCCACAGAACCTTCAATATGACAGGAATTAACTCACACCTCAAAATTACAACTCTGAACATAAGTGGGTTCAACTCTCCAATCAAAAGACACAGGTTAACAGGCTGGATCAGAAAGCTGGATCCATCTATTTGCTGTCTACAAGAAACCCACCTTACAATTAAAGATAAACACCACCTTAGTGGGAAAGGGTGAAAAAAGATTTTCTAAGAAAAAGGAAACAAGAGAAAAGCAGGAGTATCTATACTGATTTCTGACAAAATTGACTTTAAGCCAAAAGTAATCAAAAGAGATAAATACAGGGCCACTTCATACTCATTAAAGGAAAAATTCAACAAGAATATATTACAATCATAAACTTATAGCACTGTGGTGGTTTGATTCAGGTATCTCCCATACTTACGTGTTCTGAATGGTAGGTCCCTAGCTGGTGCCAATTAGGGAACTGGAGCCTCCTGGAGGCAGTTGGGGGTGGGCTTATGGGTGTTATGGCCAGCTTCCACTTGCCAGTGTTTGGCACACTCTTCAGTTGCTGTTTTACACCTAATTTTAACCAGGAGGTGATATCCACCTTCTGTTTATGCCATCATTTTCTCCTGCCATTATGGAGTTTCCCCTCAAGTATATAAGCCAAAATAAACCCTTTCTCCCACAAGCTGTTCTTGGTCAGGTGTTTTCTGCCAGCCATGTGAGAAGTGGAATTATTGCTGCTAGAAACTTAACTTTGTGGCCTTTGGCATTTTGGAGCTGATTTTTGAGAGAGATGTGTAAGAATTTGAAACCTTGGCCTAACAGATGGCTTGAAGTGCTGTAAGTACAACTTGATGGACCATTCTGGTCAGAGCTCAAAGACCTAAATGCAGTAAGAACTATGGACTGTGAAGTTTGGCTTATTAAAAGAAGAAAAAGGGCTCACTGGCTACTGGGAAAACAAGGAAAGATGGATTTTTTTTAAAACAGATTAATACTGGTTCCTGAACAGCCTGGGCATGTTTCACCTCTGGGGCCAGGGATTGTTGCCAAGAATACAGAAAGCTTTAAGCAATCCCAGAACATCTCTGTCTCTGGCAAACTAAATAAAGTAGTGCATGCAAACCAATCTCAGACCTGCAAAAGTGGGTCTGGACCCTACTGAGCATGTTCTGAGCAATGCCAGCCTGTCCCACAAGGCTTTCATCTGGTTACCCAGGTTGAAGTGGCTGCTTTCACTTGTCTCACTTTGGAGCTCTTGAGACCCATGGGAGCTAGGCTTAAAGTGCCTAACAGCATCTACATGTGGGTATGACACTAATGCCCAGAATCTTGTGACTGCATGGGTTCTGGCTCTTAACTAAATAAAAACTTAATCTTTCTCCCTACCAGATTGAAATCGGAAGTCATACTTCTAAAATTAATTTTTATAACATCTCTAATAACAACACATATTAGCTCAAAGAATCTTTCAGCCTGTCTTTCAAGAAACAGTCTTTCCTTCCTAATTACTCACTAAGCGTCTGTGGTGGTTTGATTCAGGTGTACCCCATAAACCTAGGTGTTCTGAATATTAGGTCCCCAGCTGATGGCAATTTGGGAACTAAAGCCTGCAGGAGGCAGTGTATTGTTGGAGGTGGGCTTAAGGGTGTTATAGCCAGTTTCCTCTTGCCAGTGTTTAGCACACTCTCCTGTGGCAGTTGTCTACCTGATGCTGGCCAAGAGATGATGTCCACCCTCCGCTCATGCTATTGATTTTCCTGGCCACCTCGGAGCTTCCCCTCAACTCTGTAAGCCAAAATAAACCATTTCCACCCATAAGCTACTCTTGGCTGAGTGTTTTCTGTTAGCAGTGTGAACTGACTGCAACAGCATTCTTTACAATTGCACTTCAGCACTAAATCTATGTTCTAAATATCTGTTATTGTGTTCTTTTATCTTTTCAAGTACTTTTGCATTCACTTACTCTGTTCCCTCTCCTCCCTTCCTTTTAATCTCAGAGAACCTACAGAATGCAGACTTGCTGCAGGTATGGGGGAACATGCATTTGTTTATTTTCATTCATTCATTCATTCATTCACTTATTTATGGTGGCCACCTAGCCCACCCTGGCCTCTGAGTAGCAGAGGATGACATTGAATTTCTGATCCTCCTGCTTCCACCTACCTCATGAGGGATTATAGTCATGCCCCATTACACCCAGGTTGATGCTATGCTAAGACATCAAATCTGGGGATTTGGGCTGGGTAAGCACGTTCTTTCTCAACTCCTGAAAGACTTCCCCAGCCTGGAATTTGCTTTTAATACTTATAGAAGACAGAAGTGGAAAACAGTTATGGGGAAAAATTTTATAGATTTGATATTACTAAATTAAGGAGATAGAGTGAGAGACAGAGGAGTCTGACTGACTGACTGAGAAACTTTGTTTGAGCTCTGAATCCAGAATGACAATGGGTGAATCCTACATAAGCAAAAGGACCTGAGTCCAAATCCCCTCACCCATGTAAAAGCAAGACATGGTGGCAGGTACTGGTGAGGTAGAGATAGGAAAATCAAGCCCTAGACTAACTCACTAACCCAGGAGCTCCAGGTTCAGTGAGAGACCCTGTCTCAAAAAATAAAAAAGGAGCAAGACCCTACCTCGAAAAACCAAAAAAAAATTAAAAATTAAAAATAAATTAAAAATAAGAAAGAGCTTTTCCTGGACTGGGCTAGAAGCATATTGCATGAGAGGCTTGGTGTGTTCTGCCTGCCTGTGTCCTGGGAACTTGTGCAGGGTTACATTGCACAGAAATGGACTGTTGTGAACAGAGGGATATGGCACAGAAAGAAATGAAATCTTTGGGCTGAAACTGCGCCCATTCCTCTGTAATTGAGAGATTAGATTACAACTACCAAGATTGGGCCAGGTGATCTGCATTGGAACATAAAGAAGAATGTGGACTCTTTTGAAGTAAGGGGCCTGAATGCTGAAGGAGTTTCCTATTTTTTAGTCTGCTCACTGCCTGCTAGATTAACAAATTGGTAGTCTACCTGGTACTATGGAGTATAAAAAAATGCAGGAGAGGGTCATTGGAGTTGAAACACAGTTTTGTTTTTGGACATGGCCATTGGTATTGTAAAGCAGGCTTGTTGGATTACCTGCATGGAGAACCGATGTAGCCATGTGGATGAACCATGGGTTGCAGTGGAGATGCCAGGACTATGGGATGGCTACCATGGACAGCTGCCAGCACCAGATGAAGTTTTCCAGGACTGTGAGTAGCCTAGCTGGAGGGGTAGAATTGTTGAAGAAATCAGAAACGAAATCTATAAATTTATTGAACTGAATTACAATCAAAACACAACATACCAAAACTTATGGGACACAATGAAGCCAGAAAACTCTAATACCTAAACCAGAGACACAACAAAAATAGAAAATTTTAGATGGATATCCCTAATGAACTTAGATGCAAAAATTCTCAATAAAATCCTTGCAAACCAATTTCAAGGATACATCAAAAGCATCATCCACCTGGATTAGTAGGTTTCATCCCAGGGATTCAGGAATGGTTTAGCATATGGAAATCAATTACTGTAATTTAATTCACCACATAAATAAAGTTAAACACAAAGAATCACATGAATATTTTAATAGATGCAGAAGAGGCCTTTGACAAAATACAACACCCCTTCATGATTAAAATATTAGAGAAGGGCTGGAGAGATGGCTTAGTGGTTAAGGCACCTGCCTGCCAAGCCTAAGAATGCTGGTTCCAATCTCCAGATCCCTCGTTTAGCCAGATGCAAAGTGATGCAAGGGCACCATGCTGCACTTGCCCATAAGGGGGCACATGCATCTGGAGTTCGTTCATAGCAGCTGAGAGGCCACTGGAGCACCCATTCTCTGTTTCTCTCTGTCTCTATCTCAAAAAAAAAAATTAGAAAGGCTAGGGATGAAAGGACCATATCTTATCATAATAAAGGCTTACTTATAAAGCACCTAAAGCACAGATAACACTAAATGGGGAAAAAGTCAAAACCTTCCCATTAAGGTCTGGAACAAGACGGGGATGCCCACTCTCACTTGCTTTTCAATATAGTACTTGAAGACTTAGCTCAAGCAATAAGATAAGAGAAACAAACAAAGCCATCTGTCCAGCCCCCTTTCTGTCTTTTTAATTGTGTGAAATAATTTGAAGAAAAGTGGTCTTAGCTCTTTACTGAAGGTCAAATACAGGGGATACAAATGGGTAAAGAATTCAAAACTAGCCCTATTTGCAGATGACTGTATTTTTATAGATAAGTGACCCAAAAGACTATACCAAAAAACTCTTAAAGATAATAAATTCTTTCAGTAAAATGACAGGATACAAAATCAATACATAAAAGTTATATGGCCTTCCTATAAGTCAAAACTAAACATATGAAGAAAGAGATAAGCAAAGATTATCAAGGACACAAAATAGCCACATACAAAAATTTAAATACCTTGAAATACCACTAACCAAGGGGGTGAAAGACCTATAAAAAGAAAACAAAAACACTGTAGAAATAAATTGAGGAGGACATGAGAAGATGTAAAGACCTCCAATGGTCATGGATTGGAAAAATTAATATTGTGAAAATGGCCATGCTACCAAAACTATTATATAGATTCAATGCAATTCCAATGAAAATTCCAGCAATGTTCTTCACAGAGATAGAAAAAATAGTATCAAATTCAAAAGAAAGAACAGACCTTGGATAGCCAAAAATTTCCTCAACAACAACAAAAAAATGTCTGAAAAAATATGTCTGGAGGTATCACTATACCTGATTTCAAGAAATACTACAAAGCCATAGTAACTAAAACAGACACACAGATCAATGGAATGGAATTAAATATCCATATCTAAATCTAAGCAACTACAGCTACCTCATTTTTTACAACGGGACCAAAAATACATACTGGAGAAAAGACGGCTTCTTCAATAAATGGTGCTGGAGAAATTGGATAATCACATGTACAAGACTTAAAATAGACACATTTTTCTCACCCTGCACAAAAGTCAACTCTAAATGTATTAAGGACCTCAATATAGGACCTGAAACTCTGAAGCAACTAAGAAAAAGCAGGGAGATGCTCCATGATACAGACATAGGGAATAATGTCCTGAATAAGACTCCAGTAGCACAGGAAATCAGATAAACACTCAACTACTGGGAACTCATGGAACTAAAAAGCTACTGAACATCAACAGAATTAATAGACATCCCACTGAATGGTAGAAAATTTTCACCAGCTATACCTCTGGCAAACATCTAATATATAGAATCTATAAAGAACTCAAAAAATTAACAATAAAAAATCAAATAACTGGGCTGGAGGGATGGCTAAGCAGTTCAGGCATTTGCTTGCAAAAAGCCAAAGGATGCAGATTCAATTCCCCAGGACCCACATTAGCCAGATGCACAAGGGGGTGCATGCATCTGGAGTTCGTTTGCAGTGGCTGGAAGCCCTGGCATGCCCATTCTCTCTCTCTCTCTCTCTCTCTCTCTCTCTCTCCCCTCTTTCTGTTAAATAAATACATAAATAAATATAAATAAAATATTTTTTAAAAAATCAAACAACCCAATCAAAAATTGGTTCAGAGTTGAACTTTTATCCAACTTCACACTTGTCTTATATTTTATTAATCTTATATTCTGTCTTCATATATGCTCCACTCGTGTTTTCTTTTGGAACTAAAATATTGGCTGCCTTATCAATAGGCATCATTATGCCAAGTCTGCATGTGGTATTGGCAACTCTGACTCCTCTCCTCTTTCCCTAGATAGGATAAATTCAATACTCTCTTTCTTGTTTAAACACCTTTGAAAAAATAATCCACAGATGTGCACTCTTTAAGTTCCTTAATTAATTACCTATTACTTAAACATTTTACCTATAGCCTTGACAGCAAACAAGATGTATCTTCTCCAATAAAAAGAAGTGCTCCCTTTTCAGCTATGCACTTCTCCAGTTACAAACTCTGTCTGAGATTGTGTTCATATTTTTTTAATGTGAGGTAAGAAATACTAACCAGCTTCACTTAGCCATTCCCCAATGTATACATCTCAAACATGTCATATACCAAAAATACATACATATTTATTTAATACTAAGATAAATAGATTAAGTAAATACAAAAAATAATATTGGGTCTGTTACAGTCTCTATGTCAAGATGAGCAACTCACCACGAATTCTTATTACTCATAAACTCTATGAGACATCAGGATCATCCATATGCCCATTATAATTTTGGCTAATCCAGTTTCCATAATGGGATAGCTAGACATCACAGGCCTTGAAAACTTAGAAAACTTAGAAAAATACCTATAACATCATTGCAGAAAATTTCACCATGACTATGTGTTGTAGTCAGCTTCACATTTTGGGAAGAAAACACCCAACCAGCAGCTTGTGGGAGGAAAGGGTTTATTTTGTCTTATAGACTCAAGGGGAAACTCCATGATGACAAGGTAAAATAATGTCATGAGCAGAGAGTGGACATAACCTCCTGGCCAACATCAGTTTGACAATAGCACCCAGACAGTGTGCCAAACACTAGCAAGGGGAAGCTTGCTATAACACCCATAAGCCTGCCCCCAACAATACAATATCTTCAGGGGGATCCAATTCCCAAAATGCTACCAGCTGGGGATCTAGCATTCAGAACACATAAGTTTATGCAAGACACCTGAATCAAACCACCACACCATGTAAAATCAGATGTATCTGGAATTCATGTGCAGTGGCAAAAGGCCTTGGCACATTCATTCTCATTCTCTTTTAGATTTTATTTTATTTTATTTTATTTGAGAGAGAGAGAGAGAGAGAAGGCAGTGAGAGAGAGGGAGTGAGACAGAAAGAGGGGGGAGAATGGGCACACTAGGTCCTTTGACCACTGTAAGCGAACTCCAGATGCATGGGTCTTGAGGAATCTAACCTGGATCCTTTGGCTTCGCAGCCATTCCCCAATAACCTTAACCACTAAGCCATCTCTCCAGCCCTCATTCTCATTCTTTATCTCTACTTGCACATAACTAATTTTAAAAAAAAAAGCATATGTAGGTCAAGAAAAAATAGATAAAGTTTAATTAAAATTTGAAACATGGACTTCCACAGGGTGTGGTGGTACACACCATTAGTTCCAGCTAAAAGCTGAAAGCATGAAGGAGGCATTTTAAGAATCATTATTAAGCACATGGAAATGTGCTCAAACTTGTTAATAATTAGGGAAATTCAAATTAATAGCATAAAACCATATTATAATTACTACATTGGGGAAAGTTTTAATCCATCAGATGATGAGTGATAAACACTGTCTCACATAGCTATTGGGCATGACAGGTACTCTGTACAAGCAGCTGGTGTTATCTAAGGCAAAGTTGAAGATAAGCATTATTTGTCTCAAAAATTCTATTTATTTATTTCCAAGGACAGAGAGAAAGGGTGCACCAGGGCCTCTATCCACTGCAAACAAAACCAGATGCAGGCACCACCTCGTGCATCTGGCTTTATGTGGGTACTGGAGTTGTTAGGCTTTGCAGGCAAATGCCTTAACTATTGAGCCCTCAAAAATTCTGAAAATAGCCAGATGTGATGGCGCACACCTTTAATCCCAGCACTCAGAAGGCAGAGGTAGGAGGAACACTGTGAGTTCGAGGCTACCCTGAGATTACATAGTGAATTCCAGGTCAGCCTGGTCTAGAGTGAGACTCTACCTCAAAAAATAAAAAAAATAAAAAAAATAAAAATAAAAAAAAAAAGCCAGGCGTGGTGGTGCATGCCTTTAATCCCAGCACTATGGAGGCAGAAGTAGGAGGATAGGAGGATTGCCATGAGTTTGAGGCCACCCTGAGATGACATAGTGAATTCCAGGTCAGCCTGAGCTACAGTGAGACTCTACCTCGAAAAAATATCCCCCCCCATTCTGAAAATAGAAGGTGGACTGTTTTAGAAGAGAAAGGGCCTAGCAACAGAAGGATGGAGAGAGCAATATATTCATTATGACTGCCCACCCCTTTGTACTATGAATACACACTAATAATTTTTAAATCCTGAAAGCAAAATACTAAATAATATACTATAATGAAAGAAGGATCTAACATTAGTTTTATTTTCCATTTTTAGCTGGGCCTGGTGACACAGACCAGTAATCCCAGCTAGCTACTAAGGAGGCACAGGCAGGAAAATCGCAATGTTAAGACAAGTCTGGGAAACTGAGTCACTGTCTCAAGATAAAAATAAAATAAATAAATAAGTAAATGTCTGGAAGATGTAGTTCAGTGGTAGTGGTACATGCACAAGGTCCCAGTACCACACAAGCCCACAGCGTGCATGCATGTGTGTGCGGGGTGTGCAACTTTAGGTCCTTTAGGCCCTTTTCAAAGTGTTGTTACCTGATTAGTAGCAGCTGTATCAGCAGGCGCTTGTTAGACAGCTCCAATCAGACCTAATGAACAGGTCCCAGACTCCTGATGCCGCAAAGAACACATAATGAATATGGAAACAATAGTTCATGAAGTAAAAAGATGATAAAGGAAAGAGGTAAGCTAGTTATTTTTGGGAGTAAGGTAAAGTTTCAGTAAAACTTAAGTTATGTAGCAGCCTGGGAGCAGGGGAGGGCAGATTATTCACTTCAAAGGAACAACTACTACCCCTGGGAGGAACACATGCACCTGCGATTGTCTGGTTTATTCAATGTGCCTATAAAAGAGTTTAAATAGGCAAAGTTAAACAGCTGCAGTTCTTTTGGCCATTGCAGCTTTTCTGATAAAGGCAGGGATTTTATGATTAATGTTTACAATAGATATCCGCATGTGTCTATAAAACACTGCCAGGCAAAAATAATGCATTTATGTAATATTACAGAGCGAGGTTGTGAAATGCTTGTGATTTTGTTGCTCAATCCTTAATATTCACTGTTGACGATCACATTGTCTTTGCTCAGCTTTCTACCCCCCTATTTTTATAGACATCTGTACAGATTTTTCCTTCTCATGTAAAAGGCAAGGATAGACAAATGTCATGCTGGACATTTCTACAAGTAGATTGCCTATTAAAGAACATGCTGATGACATTTTTTCTCTTCCCTCCCTCCTTCCTCTTTTTTTGTTTTGTTTTGTCTTTCTTTCTCTTTTTAAAAAACTTTTTAAAATATTTTATTTTTATTTATTTACTTGAGAGAGAGAAAGAGGGAGGGAGAAGAGAAAGAACCCCCCTCCCCGACACTGCAAACGAACTCCAGATGCATGTGCCACCTTGTGCATCTGGCTTATGTGAGTTCTGGGCAATTGAACCAAGGTCCTTTGGCTTTGCAATCTCTCTAGCGCCCTTTTTTTTTTTTTTTTTTTTTTTTTTTTTTTTTGAGGTAGGGTCTCAGTCTAGCCCAGGCTGACCTGAAATTCACTATGTAATCTCAGACTGGCCTCAAACTCACAGTGATCCTCCTATCTGTGCTTACAGAGTGCTGGGATTAGAGGTGTACTCTAAACTAGTGTCTTACTAGCTCAGGCCGACTAGCCTTGAACTTATGAGCCTCGGTTCCCTAAGTGCACCACTGTTCAGCTCCTTTTGACCTGAATTTGATGTTACCACAAGAGGCAAGTGAATCAGGCTTATAAATACATAGCATCTTTTGCCTATGTAAAGCCATCGCACCTAAGGACATTCTGTAAGAAGGAAAGATTATGATGACATTGTATTTTAGATGTTAGGTAATCTTCCATGGGAAGAAAATATTGAGACACCAATTCCAGAAATCGAAAACACTCAATGAGAATAACAAATGTTAGTCACAGAGCATGCTCTTGTGGAACGGGTCTTGGAACCAAGCCTTGCTCAAGGTATCAATATGTTTCAATTTTCACCCCCCTGATCTTCAGTTGACTTTCTCAGGTGAGTGCCCTTAAGGTAGTTTTCCCCATCTCCGTGCAGCTCCCTCTCTTTCACGATCTTTTACCTGCATGGGTTAAAAAGACGATTTTTAATGCACGGCTCCTTGCTGGCCTCCTCCCCTCCCTCTTCCGCTCTACCAGACTCCGCACCGGGAGCTCGCTTGGCCCCGCCCCTCTTCCTGATTGGCTTCCTGGTGGGCGGCTCCTCGGCTCCCATTGGCCGTGCGGGAAGGTGCGTCTCCAGGCTGCGGATAGGTGGCGGGGGTGTGGGCGTCTCTCCCAGCTGGGCTCCGGTCTCGCGGTGACTTCCGGAGTAAGATGGCTGCAGCGCGCGTACTGAGGACCTGGAGCTACGGCACTGGGAGGCTGGTGAGCAGGGTTGGGTCCGTAGCTGAGCTTGGGAAGGAGTGGACGTGATTAATGTCATACGGGAAGGTATGTGGCTTGCTTCTCCGGGCACCACGCGGACCAGGGCACACGTGATGGTGACCGGGAGGGATGCATGCAAAAGGGCAGAGAAGGTGGCGCGCTGGCCGGCTTGCGAAGGCATTCCCTTCTCTTGCTTGACCCGGTCGGCACTCGGTGCTGCCCTGTCTGCCTCCAGAGGCCCGTCGAGCTCTCCATTTGCTCATCCGGGACTGAGCACTTTCCAGGTGCCAGGTGTTGTGATTGGTTCTGGAGATACTGGTACATTCTTTCAGCATTCCGACTTCTGACCTTAGGGAATTTGTAATCTAGAGGAAAAGACAGGCTACGCAAAGAATTAAACTTCAGTCTTAAGATTCACTCTTGTGGCTTGTTCTCTCGGGTGTCTGTCATTCCAAACACCTCATCTCCTTTTCTCTTGCAGTTGCCCCTCTTTCAATCTTTTACCAGCAAGTACGGACGTCCCACATTCATGATCCTGTTTTACTCTAATTGCATTAACTTTCTCTTCGTGGACACTTTCGTGTCCCATTTCTCTAAACGGTCCCGCACAGGTCAGCCCCTGATCTCACAAAACCCTTCAGGAGTCTATTGTGTGTACCAGTTATGTGCTGGGCGCAAGGGATGCAAATATAAGACACCGTCTCTTTCCTCCTGAGATTGTAACCTTGTACAGGAGAACGTGAGGGAGGGAGGCAGCAATAGACATATAGATAAGAAAGCAATGAGAAGTGTTATGATGGGAAAAGGGCTTGGAGCTACAGGAGAATATGAGATTGAACACTTCCGGAGAGGATGTCAGGAGTTCATAGAGGATGCTGAGTACTTGCGGCTTGTGAGGAATTAAGTGAGGGAGACAGGAGATGGCTGTTGTCAGCAGCATCTTACTAGCTGTTGGCTGCCCTTCTGAAAGCTCTTTATTTTGGCTTCTGAAACACCAGCTTCCCAATATTCTTCCTACATTTTTGGTTACATGATTCTAGTCCCTGCTTCTCTTCCCAGCTGTTAAATAGAGTCATGTACTATATGAGGTCAACCACTGAGTGTATAACCGTGGTCTCATAATATTGTAATGGAGCAGAAAAACTCTTATGCCTATTCTTTTTATACATTTTTAAAGTATTTTTATTTATTTAATTTATTTATTTGAGAGAGACAGAAGGGAGAGAGAGGAAGAGAGAAAGAGTGTACTAGGGCCTTCTGCACTCAAATGAATGTATGTATGCACTGCTTTGTGCTTTCTGTGAGTACTGAGAAATCAAACCTGGGCCATCAGGCTTTGCAAACCAGTGCCTTTAGTGCTGAGCCATCTCCCCAGCTCTTACCTGTTTTCACTGTGCCATTTCCATGTTTAGATGTGTGTAGACAGACACAACTGTGTTACAATTGCCTACAGTATTTAGTGCAGTAACCTGGTGCACAAGTTAGTAGCCTGGGGGCTATTAATGGGCTCTCACATAGGTTTGTAAGAGGCCATTTGGCTTGTGTGAGCATTGTAAGATGTATGTCAACTACATTGTCTAAAGATGGATTTTCCAGAGCACAGATCTGTCAGTCAGTGATATATGACCACTTCTTTCTGAGCACTTAGATTGGGACATTCCAAATTTTTCCAGCCTCACAAGTTACCTCATCCACTTTGGATTTAGTCACCCTCTAGGCTGATTACTTAAAGTTCCCATCTTCTAAGCAAGTGTACTGCAGACTCACAATCCTATTGTCCAAGAGCTCTCCAACTATCCTTATATGTATATGTGTTCTTTCAGTTGCAAGTAATAAAAAGCCAACCAATGAACAGAAAATTAGGTGTCTGTGCACGTAGAGCATCCTAAAATTAAATGACAGTTGCCATTAATTAAGTGGCTCATCATTACCAGGACTACTATTTCAGTAGTTCATTTGACCTTTCCCTCATGGCCATGAGATATTTACTATAACTTCTGCCTCAGTCTTCAAAGCAGGAAGGATATCAGGAAGACTTAACCAGCTAAAACAGTGTTACATGGCAACTACTAGCAAGGGAGCTTGGAAAGGCTAGCCTTCAGCCATCCCACAGTGTGCTGTAATGCCTCAGAGACACATTAGACTCCGGGCTCCAGACAAGAACCTGTTTCTCTTGATTCTAGCCTCTAACTCTGAAGAAATCTAGCCACTGCTTTCCACTTCACATTTAATTACAGGCATCTTGGTCTTTCCTAATTAGGCCCTCTGCTTCTGATTTCTAATGCATTTTCCATAGTTCAGGCAGGCCAGTCTGATAAAGTAAGGCACTTACATTGCTTTCTTACTTGAAGACTGTCCTAAAAACAAAACAAAACAAAACAAAATTTCCAAGAGCCACATGGCTGAGGGAATTTGTGATCCAAATTTATCCAGTCTGTCAGGCTTCATTCTTTATTATAAACCTCCCCATTGAAATGGGGAATTGAAACTCTGGCATGACCTCCCCTTACTCCACACTAACCTACATGAGAATTCTATGAAACAAGTTAGGTAATTGAACACATGTAGTGCTCTCAATTCCAGACCTTTGATTGTGTGTTTCCTCTATTTTAAAGACTTTTCTTTATTCATTTATTTGCAAGAAGAGAGACAGAGAGAATGGGCACACCAAGGCTTCCAGCCACTGCAAATGAACTCCAGATACATGTATCACTTTTTGCATCTGGCTATATGTGGGTACTGGGGAACTGAACATGGGTCATTAGGCTTTACAGGCGAGCACCTTACCTGCTGAGCCATCTCTCCAGCCCTGTTTTAAAGATTCCTGCCTTACTCCACATACCTCATGTGTAACATTCCTCATCTCTTGGGTTACTTCTACTCACTCTTAGGTCAACCTAACCTTCTCTAGCCAGGTTTTCTTAGCATACTCCATTTTCCCCATTGTAGTGCTGACTGTTTACTTGGCTTTCTCTTTCCCTGTACAGAACATTACATACAGGAAGGAATTGCATCTCTTTTGTTCTGTATATAATCTTGGCACATTGTGGGCATTTATAAATATTGGTTGTATGAATCGGTAAAAAAAAAAGGGGGTTTTTTTTTAATCTTTTAATTTTTTTTTTGGTTTTTAATCTTTTATCAAAAATTGTAAGGAAGCCGGGCGTGGTGGCGCACGCCTTTAATCCCAGCACTCAGGAGGCAGAGGTAGGAGGATCGTTGTGAGTTCGAGGCCACCCTGAGACTACATAGTTAATTCCAGGTCAGCCTGGGCCAGAGTGAGACCCTACCTTGAAAATCAAAAAAAAAAAAAAAAGTTGTAAGGAATGAGAGCTCCTAGCACCTGTAGTAAATTGTGCATAGTATGTTGTGTTCACACTTGCCTAGGAATTGTATATTTGACTCTTTTTTAAAAAAATATTTTTATTTATTTGAGAGAGACACAGACAAAGAGGTAGATAAAAAGAAAGTGACTGTGGGCACACCAAGGCCTCCTGCACTGTAAACAAACTCCAGACTACTGTACCACTTTGTGTATCTGGCTTTACGTGAGTACTGAGGAATGAAACCCAGGCCATCAGGCTTTGCAAGCAAGCACTTTAAGTGCTGAGCCATTTCTCTAGCCCTTCTATTGCCTTTTTTTAAAATTTTTTTTTTTTTTTTTTTTCGAGGTAGGGTCTCTCTCTCACCCAGGCTGACCTGGAATTCACTATGTAATCTCAGGGTGGCCTCAAACTCTCGGCAATCCTCCTACCTCTGCCTCCCGAGTGCTGGGATTAAAGGCGTGCACCACCATGCCCGGCTTAAGTTTATTTTTAAAATATATTTATTTGTAAGGAGAGAGAGAAAGAATGGGTATGCCAGGGCCTCTTGCCACTGCAGACAACTCCAGATGCATACGCCCCTTTGTGCATATGGTTTTACATGGGTGCTGGAGGAATTGAACCCAGGCCATCAGGCTTTGCAAGCAAGCACTTTAACTCCTAAGCCATCTGTCTAGCCCTCTATTGCCTTTTGATCTATTCATTAACTTTACTAATATTTTAGTTCCCACTTCCTCCCCCACCATTTCTCTTCAAAGCCATTCAGTCTGGGAATCAGTTTTGTTGCTCTTCTCTTTCCATGGTTAATCACTTCAGCCCCAAGCCTGTGGGAGTCTGTTATTTCCTGTCATATCCTGCCTGTTTCCTTTCTCCCCAGATGTCACCTATTGAAATCTATCCTGTGCTTATTACTTGACCGATTTCCTAATCCTTTTTGTTTTCCCCAATAACACAGTTCACTAACAATGCTCCCTGAGCTAGCCACTGCTTTCTTTTTTTCTTTTTTTTTTTTTTTTTTTTTCGATTTTTGGTCTCCTTCTATCCCAGTCTGACCTGGAATTCACTATGTAGTCTCAGGGTGGCATCGAATTCACAGCAATCCTTCTACCTCTTCTTCCCAAGTGCTGGGATTAAAGGCATGTGCCTCCATGCCTGACTGCTTTTTTTAACAAAATACTTATTTATTTATTTGAGACAGAGGAAAGAGGGAGAGAAAGTGCAGAGGCCTATTGCCACTACAAACAAACTCTGGTTATATGTACCACTATGTGAATCTGGCTTTATATGGGTACTAGGGAATTGAACATGGGCCAAAAGATTTTGCAAGCACCTTCGACCACTGAACCATTTCCCAGCCCAGTTTTTAAAATTTTGATCAAGCCAAATCAAGCTGTCAGCTGGCCCAGCAGCAACACTGAGCAGATCCCTGTGGTAGTCCCTTTCCCAGTGTTGTTGCCTACCTTAGACATGCCTTTTGGCTCTTCATCAGTTATGCTAAATCTTTCTCTAAGAAGCCTTTTTGGCTTGAGCTAACCTGAAAGAAAACCAACCCCACACATCTATCTAAACTTTCATGCCCATAATTTTTTAATATAAAACACAAGATCGGGCTAAGGCACTTGTCTGCAAAGCCAAAGGACCCAGGTTCGATTCCCCAGGACCATGCAAGCCAGTGCACAAGGAGGCACACACATCTGGAATTCGTTTGCAGTAGCTAGAGGCCCTGGCACACACATTCTCTTATCTGCCCTCCCCCTCTCAAAATAAATAAATTAGCCGGGTGTGGTAGCACACGCTTTTAATCCCAGCACTTGGGAGGCAGAGGTAGGAGCATCGCCATGAGTTTGAGGCCACCCTGAGAATACAGAGTGAATTCCAGGTCAGCCTGGGCTAGAGCGGGACCCTACCTCAGAAAAACAAAATAAATAAATAAATTTTAAAAAACTTAAGATCATGCTTGAGAGACACTGGTAATATGAATGAATGGGCTCAACTGAGATTGTAACGTTAAAGTAGGGAATATTTCTCCTATATCTCACATTGTGATGTGATTTTTTTAAAAAGAACTTGGGAAACAGGCATGGTGGCACAAATCTTTAATCCTAGCACTTGGGAGGCAAAGGTAGGAGGATCGTGTGAGTTCAAGGCCACCCTGAGACTACATAGTGAATTCCAAGTCAGCCTGAGATAGAACAATACCCTATCTTGGAAAAAAAAAAAACTTGGGTCTTTGTGTCAAATTGACTTGGCTTCAAAGCTTCATTTTGCCACTTGTTAGACGTTGGACAAATAATGTCAAGTGGCCCACCGATTTGTCATGTGTTAAAGAGGGTAATGTGCATCTTAGGAGATGGAGAGAAGGTAACAAATGTGAACATTTAAAGTACCTAGCATATCTTAAGCACTTAAGAAATTGTTCATTTTTTGTTTTGTTTTTTGGGTTTGTTTTTTTTCAAGGTAAGGTCTCACGCTAGTCCAGGCTGACCTGGAACTCACTCTGAAGTTCCAGGTTGGTCTCAAACTGACAGCGATCCTCCTGCCTTTGCCTCCTGAGTGCTGGGATTATTAAAGGTGTGCTCCATCACTCCCGGCAAGAAATTGTTTTTAAATTTATTTATTTATTTATTTGGGAGGGTTGGGTAGAGGAAGGAAGAGTAAGAGTATGGGCTTGCCAAGGACTCCTGCTATTGCACATGAACATGCATAAGCCACTTTGTATATCTGGCTTTATGTGAGTACTAGGGAAGCCAACCCAGGCTAACGGGCTTTACAGCCAAGTGCCTTAAACTGTTGAGCCTTCTTTCCAGTCTCACTTAAGAAATTTTAATTGGAGGCTAGGGAGATGGCACAGCAATTAAATTCACTGATTTGCAAATTCTGCTATCCTGGGTTCAGTTCCCTAGTACCCATGAGAAGCCAGATGTACAAAGTAGCACATGCTCCTGGAGTTCTTTTTCAGTGGCTGGAGGCCCTGGTGAGCCTATTCTCTCCCTCCCTCCCTTCCTCTCTCTCTCTCTCCCCCCTCTCTCCTAGCAAATAAATAAATAAAAATTTCTAAAGGGCTAGAGAGATGGCTTAGTTGTTGCAAAGCCTAAGGACCCAGGTTCAAATCCCCAGTACCCATATAAGCCAGATGCACAAGGTGGCACATACATCTGGAGTTTGTTTGCAGTGGCTAGAGGCCCTTATGAACCAATTCTTCTCTCTCTTTCAAATAAATTAATTAAAATTAAATATTTTAAAATTACATATTTATAAAATTTTTTTAATTTGATATTTGTGCCTCTTCTTAATCTGTTGGTAGTTTCTCAGTAAGAGCTGTGCTTTATTTATTTATTTATTTATTTATTTATGACAGAGAGAGAGAATGGGCATGCCAGGGCCTCTAGCCACTGCAAACGAACTCCAGACGCTTGAGCCCCCTTGTGCATCTGGCTTACGTGGGACCTGGAGAATCGAACCGGGGTCCTTAGGCTTCACAGACAAACGCCTTAACCGCTAAGCCATCTCTCCAGCCCAAGAACTGTGCTATTGAAGGCAGAATCTTCTGGCAGTTTAATTTCTTTCCAGAGGTGTGTATTTATTTATTTTCAAACAGAGAGAAAAGAGAGATAGAGAGAGAATGGGCATACCAGGGCCTCCAGCCACTACAAATGAACTCCAGATGCATGTACCACTTTGCGTATGTAGCTTCACATGGGTTCTGGGAATCAAACCCAGGTCATTAGGCTTTGCAGGCAAGCGCCTTAACCACTAAGCCATCTCTCTCCAGCCCCCCACTATATTCTAATTCAAGTTGAAGCTAACTCCACAGGAGCAAATCACCATCTGGTACTGTGAACCTGGCCCAAAGCCCATGGCTAGGGAGGTCACAGGCCCATGTGGGGAAGCTAATGCTGTTGTTTTGCTAAATGGACGTTATGTGTCCATCAAATTGCCTTCTAAATATTTATGTTTATATCCATACATTAGTGCTAATGTTGGCTTTGGTCAGAAAAAATCTTACTGCAGTAAACAGCAGTAATAGCAGAGACTCATTACTGGTCAAAGTGCTAAGAATAAGGGACGGTTGAGTGCCCAGTCATAAATGGGAACTTCCTATGACCCCCATCAAGGTTCAGGGAGCATTGCAGAAGAAGAAGGTGGAAAGAAATGTAAGAGCCAGAGGAAGAAGGGGAATGAGTATGGCATTGCTGTTGCACTCTTGACCTCACAGCAGTGATTGCAGGCACAAGACCTGCACAAGATTGGGGCTGTCAGCATCCTGTTATGAGGGTGGGAGAAGGGCCCAGGAGGCCCTGCCCCTCCCTGAGGATTTGTAGGCAGTTAGGGGAGGAACTCTTGAGGCCCCACCCCTCCCTGAGCAGCTAGTGGTAACTGAGAGAAGAAAAGACTTTCAGTAGCAGTCACTGGTAAGGTGCCCAAGCTCCTGTAAATAATCTCTCATCTAGGATCCAATAAGCAGTCCTAGTGAAATTCATTGGGTCACCGTACAAGCAAACAAAAAACCCCTTGAGGGCTGGAGCAATGGCTTATGGTTAAGGTGCCTGCCTGTGAAGCCTAAGAATGCTTGCTCGTTTGCAGTGGCTGGAGGCCCTGGAGCTCCCGTTCTCTCTCTCCTCCCCCCGCCCCCGTGCCTCTTTCCCTCAAATAAATAAATAATTAAATTAAATTAAATTTTAAAAAAAGAATACTTGTTCAAATCTCAGGTCCCACATATAGCCCGACACAAAAGTTAAGTGTGTAATGTTGCACATGCATACAAGGGGGCGCACACGTCTGGAATTCGTTCACAGGGGCTGAAAGGCCCTGGCGTACCCATTCTCTCTCTGCCTCTTCCTTTCTCTCTGTCTCTCTCAAATAAAAACAAAAAGGAGAGGCCAGGCATGGTGGCGCACACCTTTAATCCCAGAACTCTGGAGGCAGAGGTAGGAGGATCACCATGAGTTCAAGGCCACCCTGAGAATACATAGTGAATTCCAGGTCAGCCTGGACTAGAGTGAAGTCCTACCTCGAAAAATCAAAAAAAGAAAAGAAAGAAGAAAAGAAAAGAAAGAGAAAAGAAAGAAACAAACTTCAAAGTGGAAGGAATACTTGGAAGAGAAAGGGGAGCAGTGGAGGGGAACAAGAAAGAGTAATTGAGGATGTGAGTGGGATAAAAATGCATTATGTGCATGTGTAAAATATCAAAATGAAACCATTATTATATATAATTAACATATGCTAATAAAAATAAAATGGTGGTTATTTGGATATAATCCCTTTCACTGCCTGCTCAGTTTTAAACTGTCAGTTTGAATTCTTTTAGTTAGGTTTCATTATCCCTACATGTTACTGTCAACAAGAATAAAATATAGATGTTATAAAAATGAGTTGGCCAGGAGTGGGTGTACCTCTTTAATCACAGCACTCAGGAGGGAGAGGTAGGAGAGGTACAACTCCAGGTGAGTTTGACGCTAGCCTGAGACTACATAGTGAATTCCAGGTCAGCCCAGAGCCTGGGCTAGACCAAGACTCTACCTCAAAAATAAATAAATAAATAAATAAATAGCCAGACGTGGTGGCGCATGCCTTTAATCCCAGCACTTGGGAGGCAGAGGGAGGAGGATTGCCATGAGTTCAAGGCCACCCTGAGAATTCCAGGTCAGCCTGAGCTAGAGTGAGACCCTACCTCGGAAAACAAAAATAAATATATAAATACAGTAAAGAATTGAAGCTAGGCTCAGCGGTTGAGGTAACCTGGGTTTGACTTCCTACTACCCATGTAAAGCCAGATGTACAAAGGGCTCATGCTTCTGGAGTTCATTTGTTTTGCAAATAAATAAATAAATGTGTTGTTTGTTTTTTTTTTTTTTTAAAAAAAAAAGGGCTGGAGAAATGGCTTCATGATTAAGGCACTTGCCTACAAAGCCAAAGGACCCAGGTTCAATTCCCCAGGATCCATGTAATCTAGATGCACAAGGTGGCGCATGTATCTGGAGTTCATTTACAGTGCCTAGAGGCCCTGGCACACCCATTCTCCCTCTGTGTCTCTTTCTCTCTCTTTCATAAATAAATAAATAAAAATGTATATTCAGGGCTGGGGAGATGGCTCAGTGGTTAAAGATGCTTGCTTGCAAATCCTAATAGCTGGGGTTAGATTCCCCGGTACTCACATAAAGCCATAGGCACAAAGTGGCACTTGCATCTGGAGTTTATTTGCAGTTGCAGGAGGCCCCAGCACACCCATTTCCTTTCCTCCTTTCTTTTTTCTTTCTTTCTCTCTCTCTCTCTCTCTCTCTGTGTGTGTGTGTGTGTGTGTGTGTGTGTATGTGTGTGTGTCACTGTCTCTTTCTCTCTTCTTGCAAATAAATAAAATAATTTTTTTGAATGTGTATTCAGGATGACTTAGTGGTTAAGGTGTTTTGCCTGCAAAGCCAAAGGACCCAGGTTCAATACCCTAGGGCCCACTTTACCCAGATGCACAAGGTGGCACATGCACCTGGAGTTTGTTTGCGAGGCCCTGGCACACCCATTCTCTCTCTCTCTCTTTCAAATAAATAAAAATAAATTATTTTTTAAAAATGTATATTCAGGACTGGAGAGATGGCTCAGCATTAAGGCATTTGCCTGCAAAGCCTAACAACCCAGGTTTGATTCCTCAGCACCCACATAAAGCCAGATGCACAAGGTGGTGCATGCATCTGGAGTTGGTTTGCAGTAGCTGGAGGCCCTGGCACACCCTTTCTTTCTTTCTTTCTTCCTTCCTTCCTTCCTTCCTTCCTTCCTTCCTTTCTTTCTTTCTTTCTTTCTTTCTTTCTTTCTCTCTTTCTTTCTCTCTCTCTCTGTCCATCTCAAATAAAATATAAAAAATGTTTTTAAAAATGTGTACTCAAATATGACATACCAAGTTAGACCTGGTGGTATATGCCCATAGTCACAGCTATTTAGAACCCTGAGGCAAGAGTATCATTTGAGTCCAGGTATTCAACACCAACATGGACAAAATAGGTAGACCCCATTGTCCTTTCCTAAATAACTAATGTATGTAACTGATGTTCATGGTTTTTTTTTTTTTTTTTCAAGATAGGGTCTCACTGTAGCCCAGGCTGACCTGGCACTCACTCAGTAGTCCCAGGCTGGTCTCAAACTCAAAGCAATCCTCCTATCTCTGCCTCCCAAGTGCTGGGATTAAAGGTGTGCGCCACCACAACTGCTTGATGTTGATGATTTTTTTTTTTCAGTAAAAGTTACTCCTACATAAATTAAAATTTTTCTTTTTTAAAAAAAATAATGATCCCAGCACTCGGGAGGCAGAGGTAGGTTCTTAACTAACCAAGTTTGAGATTAGTTTGACTACATAGGGAATTCCAGATCAGCCTGGGCTACAAAGTGAGACTCGAAAAAACAAAGCACTATAAATTAAATAAATAAATAAATAAATAAATAAATGTATATATGTGTGTGTATGTATTTATATTTTGTTTGTTTGTTTGTTTTGTTTTGTTTTGTTTTTCAAGGTAGGGTTCCCTCTCTCTAGTCCAGGTTGATCTGGAATTCACTATGTAGTCTCAGGGTGGCCTCGAACTCATGGTGATCCTTCTACCTTTGCCTCCCAAATGCTAGGATTAAAGGCGTGCACCACCACACCTGGCTATAAAAGTATATGTATATATATTGTTTAGTAGTTAAGGCACTTGCTGGCAAAGCTAAAGGACCCAGTACCCACATAAAGCTGAATGCACAAGGTGGCACATTTGTCTGGAGTTCATTTGTAGTGGCTAGAGGCCCTGGCATGCCCATTCTGTATCTGCCTCCTTCAAATAAATAAGTAAATAACTAAATAAATAATTTTTTATTTATATTATTCTAATTTTACATTCATATTGGTGACTCCATTATCCTCCTCCCTTTCCTCCCCCTTCCAAAGGGGCCCTCATCAATGGGGAATGTGAGTCACGCATTGTGGGGGTAGTCAAGAGTTATGGGGGATAGGCCAAGTCTCCGTACATAATGACCCAACTTGTGGCTCTAACACTCTTTCCACCCCCTCTTCTGCGAATTTCCCTGAGCCACATTGGGATCATTTTAGTTCTACTTCAGTGATGAGGTTTTGGGAGCCTGGGACTCTGGATATCTGGCTTAGTAGGGGTTGGATGTTCTCTGTTTATCTCCTTCAGCCTTTTTCTGGTGTCGTAATCGCCATGCACACTGTATTCTTGCCCTTCCCCTGCATTACTCTATGGTTTCAGCTGGGGCTCTGGTGAGGTGGGATAGGCTGATCCTCCCTTCAGGTTTGGTGTCCATCTGAAAAAGCTAAGCAAATTCTCCAATGGAGAGAGAAGTTAGTACTAGATAGATGGGATGGCCATAATTATTTCAGAGGGAATTTTATATGCATAGGCCCTCTTCTAGCCCACATTTGGTGGGAGCTTGATCTTGGAGACTGGGCTCATTTTCTGTACATGGTTTTGACTTATTTCCCAGTTCCAGCAATGAGTTCCATTCCACTGAGTGGATCTATTAGCCAAATCAAGAGCACTTGGTAACCCACTATGGCTTTGTGTCACTACTGCACTTGTTTGAGCATTACGTCAGGTTGTTTCCTGCTGGGTTGCTTAGACTGTGAGTTGTTTTGGCAGATGTTGGTCATTTTCCCCCAGTTGCTCGTGTAGCACCCTCTAGCACTAGACTAGCTAACTGTCTGGGGACTGACCCTCTTCCAGATTCCAACTAGGTCTCTCCATGTTTTGTCTCACCCGTGTATGCTGTCTTCGACAGTAGGGTCTTACCACTAACCTTTGGTGGGTCATCAAGAACTCTGACAGAAATTTGTCTTTTTTGGGGAAACCTTGTAGGTCTCTTTATTATTATTATTAATTTTTTAATTGACACCTTCTGTATTTACATACAAAAATATATGATATTTCCCTCCCCTCCCCCCATTCCACTTTAGAACACCAATCTCCATCATATCCCCTCCCTCTCTCCATTAGTCTCTTTCTTTTAATTTGATGTCATCATCTTTTTCTTCTATTTTGAGGGTCTTGTGATGGTATTGCTAGGCTGCAAGGTCATGGATATCGAGGCCAATTTCTGTCTGGGCAGTTGCATTGTAAGAAGTCATACCCTTCCTTTGGCTCTTCCATTCTATCCCCCCCTCTTCCCAATGGTCCCTGAGCCTTGGAGGACATGACAGAGGTGTTTCAGTGCTGGGCACGCCTCCATCCCTTCTTCTCAGCACTATGTTGCCTTTTGGGTCATCCCAGTGGTCATCGCCATCTGAAAAGAGACGCTTCTCTAACCAGAAGTGAGAGTAGCATTAATATGTGAACATGAACATTAAGTGTAGTGCCCCCAGGGCAGCTTGGTGGGAATAATATATACATTTAGTCAGACAAGAGCAGGCTTTATACCCCTAAGGCTCATGACCTCAGCTGCCATAGACTTTTGCTTAGTTTTTTCAGTACCAGGCATGTATTCCCTCCCGTAGAGAGGGCCTTCAGTACAATTATGGAGCAGTTGGTTACCCCAAGAGTAGACATGCCACTATTGCACCCGTTCAGTCATTGGGCCTGTATGGCCAAACTTGAATATTCAGTGTCCACTGTTTTCACTGCTGATGACTTCTGTCTCCCATATGGCTACATGCAGTACAGCTTTTTCCAGCTTTCAGTTGGCTGGTCTACAGGGAGGTTTTCTGCTCAACACCAGCTTGCTTTCTCAGTGACCTTGCCTCTCAGGCAAGAGATGTCTTCAGCAATAGGGTCTTATTATCTGTTTCTCAAGGGAAACCAAGGGCTTTGGCAAAAGCCTTTAATGTTTTGGAGGCTACCGGGACCTCCTTGGCCAACAACTCATTGGAAGGTATCCCATCCCAGGCACTGAAAATCTTCTAGTAACAGTCTACAGCTTCTAGATGTGCCATTATTCAAAAAGTAGGTTTACATAAGTCTTATTCACAATATCTTGAATTTAGATTGACCCTCCCCCTGCTCTTCTTTTATGCATTCTCTTCCCATGGCCTCGCTTAGGCCATTCCCCTCCCTGTAATCTGTTCTTCTACTTACATATGTGCAATACCATACACTTAAGTCCTTCCCTTTCCTCCCTCCCTTATAGCCTTTTACCAGCTTACTGGTTTCTGATACCTATTTATGGTTCCAGTTCACACACAAGTCTATACATTTCTAGCTAGGATCCACATATGAGAGAGAACATGTGACGTTTGGCTTTCTGAGCCTGGGTTACCTCAGTTTGTATAATCCTTTCCAGATCCATCCAGATCAACAGCTCATCATGAAAGTTAACCTTGTGCTGGTACTTGGAGTTATAAGTCAGCGCCAAGGAAGGTGAAGGAAGAAATAGATAGGTAATATAAAAGAGAAAGTGAGTATAGAGAGAAGAAGGAGGAGGAGGAGGAGGAGGAGGAGAGAGGGAGAGAGAGGAAAAGATCAAAGTTGGTCTTCATGATGTTCTCTCTAGTTCCCTGTGGTTCAGGTGTTCCCTCTGCAGGTCTGCTGAAGGATCAATGTTTTAGCCTGTTGTTGAGATATAGGGTTTTATACTGTCATTCCCTTTTGGGTCCCTATTTGTGTCCCTCACCCTTACCCTCCTACCCTTTCTCTCCCTCCCACCTTTGCCCTCCCTTCCATTCCACCCTCCCTATTGTGTAGTCCTCAGGGTACTTATTAGATTTGGCAGCATCTCAGGTGGATTCAGGTTAGGAGCCACAGATGAATGAGACCATGCAACGATTATCTTTTTGTGATTGGGTGAGCTCACTGAGGATGATCTGTTCCATGTTCGACCTTTTTTTTTTTTTCGAATTTCATTATTTCATCTTTCTTTACTGCTACGTAGAATTCCATAGTATAGATATATGACATCTTTGTTATCCATTCATCTAATGATGGACATCTGGTTGATTGATTCCAGCTCTTAGCTATTATGAATTGAGCAGCTATACACATGGTTGAGCAAATCTCTGATCTGAGGCTTGGAGCCTTTAGGGTAAAAGCCCAATAAGGAAATAATTGGATCTGTTGGTAGGTCTATGGTCATCCTTTTCAGGAGTCTCCATATAGCTTTCCATATGGTTGAACCATTTTACATTCCCACCAACAGTGAAAACTTGTTCCTAATTCTCCACAGCCTTGCCAGCATTTGTTTTCATTGTTTGTTTGTATTTTTTAATGTTAGCTATCCTTACTGGGGTAAGGTGGAATCTCATATTTATTTTAATTTGCATTTCCCTGATGATTAGGGATGTTGAACATTTTCTTAAGTGTGTGTTTGCTATTTGTATTTCTTCCTTTGAGAACTCCCTGTGCAGTTCTCTGCCCCATTTTGTGAGAGGGTTGTTTGATGATTTATGGTTTAGGCTTTGGAGTTCTTTGTAAATTCTAGAAATTAGGCCTCTTTTAGTTGTATAGCTGGTAAAAATTTTCTCCCATTCTGTGGGTAATCTGCTGGCTTTGGTTATAGTATGTTTGTCAGTGAAAAGCTTTTCATCTTCATGAGATCCCAATGGTTGAATGATTGTTTAATTTCCTGAGTTGCTGGGGTTTTGTTCAGGAAGTCTTTTCCCACTTCTGTGTCATGGAAGGTTCCTCCTATTTTTTCTTCCAGTAGTAGCAGAGTTTCCGGTTTTATATTAAGGTCTTTGATCCATTTGGACTTGATTTTTGTGCATGGTGAGATGTGTGAATCGAGTTTCATTTTCCTACATATGGTTGTCCAGTTTGTCCTGCACCATTTGTTGAAGATGCTGTCTTTTTTCCATTCTGCATTGGTAGGGACTTTGTCAAATATCAAGTAGCTGTAGTTACTTGACCCAAAGTCCAGGTCTTCTATTCTGTTCCATTGGTTTATATTCCTGTTTTTATGCCAGTACCATGTTGTTTTATTACAATGGCTTTGCAGTATAGCTTTAGATCAGGTATCTGCCTCCCTCAAATAAATAAATAAATAAAATATTTTTTAAAAAGAAAAAATAGGGCTGGAGTGATGGCTTAGCAGTTAAATGCCTGGGAAGCCTAAGGGCCCCAGTTCAAGGCTCAATTCCCCAGTACCCATGTAAGCCAGATGCACAAGGTGGCACATGTTTCTGGAGTTTGTTTGCAGTGGCTTAGAGGCCCTGGTGTGCCCATTCTCTCTCTCTCTCTCTCTTTCTCTGTCTGTCACTCTCAATTAAATAAATACATTTTTTTTAAAGATATAAAAAGAAAAAATAGCCGGGCATGGTGGTGCATGCTTTTAATCCCAACATTCTGGAGGCAGAGGTAAAAGGACTGCCATGAGTTCAAGGCCACTCTGAGACTACATAGTGAATTCTAGTTCAACCTGGGCTAGAGTGAGACCCTACCTCTAAAAACAAAACAAAACAAAACAAAAATATTTGCTTGTGTGTGTGTGTGCGCGCGCACGCACGCACAACAAACACTCTTGTCACTGTAAACAAACACCAGCTGCTTGCCCCACTCTGTGGATATCATATGACAGACTAGTGCTCTCTTTGTAGTAGTGTTACATTCTTTTGACTTCTTGGACAGTAATACAGTAGGAAATCATCAGTTTCATAAACTTGATTATTCTTGCTTGCCAAGTATTCTGGATTTTCCCTTGCAAATTTCTTATTGACATTATGATTCCAGTGGGTTTAAAATAGAACTCTGTGAAATTCAGTGTATACTTCGAGATAAGACATTAAGATAATTTTATACATTTTTGTGGAGAAGGGGTGCTGGCGATTGAACCTTTATGCATTCTAGACAAAGTTGAAGAGCTGTTTCAAGCCCCTAAGATAATTTATAAATGCTTTTTTGTTGTGTTTTGTTTCTCACTGGTAGATTTGTGTTCGCTATTTTCAAACATGTAGAAATGTACATGTTTTGAAGCCAAAATGTGTGTGTTTCCTCGATTACCCTTCATTCAAGTTCAGTCATCCTTATCGCCTGCTGAAAACAACAGCTGGTAAGTTTGATGACCTCCAAATACCATATGGAAAGTAAGTTTATTATCAGTTTTCTTTTTCAGTAACTGAAGACTTACCAACGTTATTTAAAAAAAAAAAAAGGCCTGGCATGGTGATGCACGCCTTTAATCCTAGCACTCGGGTGACAGAGGTAGGAGGATGATTGCTGTGAGTTCGAGGCCACCCTGAGACTACATAGTGAATTCCAGGTCAGCCTGGACTAGAGTAAGACCCTACCTTGAAAATAAAAAATAAAATAAAATAATTAAAAATTGACCTGAAATCTAGCCCTGCTCTCCCCATGTCTGTCCAGTTCCCCTCTTCCCTATCCCACCACATACACTAATGCTTGTGTATTTTTTACAATTGGGATTAGGTTATGCTGAGTCATGTATTCTTAATATGACCTTCTCAGTCAAGATTAATTGTTGTCTTTGCCAAAGCATTATCCTTATATACACTAATATACACTATTGAATTGTTTGTTGGATGCAACACTGACTCTCCCATGTTACAATGATGTGATGAAATCACCCCAGGGGTTCCCAAACAGAAACTTCCTTAGCTTTCAACATTCACTTACCTTTTTCCCAACTGTATCAACCCCTGTAAATAACTTGAGGCCTTAAGTATTAGATTTGACAAGGGCATAAGAACTTTTTTTCTGGTGTTCTATTGAAAACATGGACAAAGAACCTTACACTTTTGTTTTATAATTTTTAGACTGAATCAGGGACCTTAACGTATGCAAGACATGAAAAAAAAGTGGAGAATTCTAGGCAGATCTCACTCTCCTGTGTGTGTGTGTGTGTGTGTTTGTTTGTTTGTTTGTTTGTTTGTTTGTTTTTGAATGGGTAGCCCAGGCTCAGGCATCTTACCAACTGCTGACTGTGCATTTCTGTTCCACTGTCCCATGTATAACTAACCCTCTCTCTCTCTCTACTACTTTCTCTCTCTCTCAAATAAATAAATAAAAATAAAATATTTTTAAAAAGAAACATATAAGATATAAAATTAACAGGCTTATTTGATTAATTTGAGTCAAGATGACTCCAAGTTTCTAGCTTAACTAAAAAAGGAATAAACAGAGACTCATGCATCACTTTGTGCATCTGGCTTTACGTGGGTATGGGGGCATCAAAAGCCAAGATGAGCCTGGCATGGTGGCGCACATCTTCAATCCCAGCACTTGGGAGGCAGAGGTAGGAGGATCACCGAGGGTTCAAGACCACCCTGAGACTACAAAGTGAATTCCAGGTCAGCCTGAGCTAGAGTGAGACCCTACCTCGAAAAGCAAACAAACAAAAAAAAAGCCAAGATGTCAGACTTTGCAAGCAAATGTCATTAACCACTGAGCCACCTCTCCAGCCTATCTTATATGTTTCTTAAATCTGTTTTCTATTAAGATGGCTTAGTTCTTTACTTAGTCTCTTATTTATAGGAAGCTTCTACATTCCCTGCCCTTGGCCACTCCCTCTTCTACCTCCTCATCACAGGCCTGCTAGAGGAATTTTTTTTTTCTTAAACAAAATACCTGAAGTCTGAGATCTGATATTATGGATGTAGTACTGTTTGTTGGTGTTTATTGGTGACTTACAGGTTACCACATGATTGGTGGCCTAAAGCAGCAATGACTGGTTGTTTCTCAGGATTCTGTAAGCTGGTTGATTCCTTTTTGATTACACTAACATTACTGAATTTGATGGAAGATCATCTGGACTAGAGGATCCAAGATGTCCTCTCTCATGTGTCTCTGTCTAGCAATTGGTGCTGGTTTTTCACTGTGACATCTCATTTCTCCTTCATATTACCTGTTATATTCCATTAGATTAGATCAGCTTCTGGTAAAGGAGAGAGAGGTAGTGAGGACCTTGGCAGCCTAGGCTCCTAAACTCTCACAGCTTTGCTTCTGCTACATTCTATTAAGTCAAAGTAACCACAGGCCAGCAGAGATATAGCAAGTGGTGAAATAGACTCTACCTCTTTAAAAAAAAAAAAAAGTATTTTATTTAATTATTTGAAAGAGAGAGAGAGATAATGGGTGTCCCTGGGCCTTCAGCCATTGCAAACGAACTCCAGATGCATGTACCACCTTGTGCATCTGGCTTTACATGGGAATTGAACCTGGGTCCTTAGGCTTTCCAGGCAAGTGCCTTAACCACTACTTCTTTGTTTTTGTAGCCCAGGCTGGCCCCAAACTCATTATGTAGCTGAGAATGACCTTGAACTCCAGAGCCTCCTGCTTCTGTCGCTCATGTGCTTAGAATACAGGTGTATATCAGCACGTCCATTTTATTCAGTGCTGGGGATCAAACTCAGTGTTTTGTGCCTGTTAAACAAGTACTCTACCCAGTGAACCACATCCCCAGCCCAGACTCTGCTTCTTAATAGGACTAGCTACAAAGATTATATAACCATATTGATTTACCACGGGCTTACCACTGATGGCTTCTTTTTTAGGATAAAGTTCAGACACCTTAACATGACATGCAAAACTGTTTTACATTTAGGTTGATTTCTTGCTACATACCTTATCTTCAGCCATATAGAATGTGGCTAGTTGTGCTATGCACTATCATGTTTATAAGTTCTTGCTGTTCCTTGCACAATACTACTGTGTACAGAGATGCCATTATGTATCTACTCATAACCTTTTGATTGTATAAATTGATTCTAGGTTTTCATTCTAACCTTACAGAAGGTACTGCTGAGTAAAAATCTTTATGTAACTTTCTAGTTACTTCCTATGAGAAAAAGACGTCATGAAAATAGAATCATTTATTGATGTAAAGATATGAAATTGGGGCTGGAGAGATGGCTCACTGGTTAAGGCACTTGCCAGCAAAGCCTAATGCCCCTGGCTCATTTCCCCAAGTACCCATGAAAAGCCAGATGCACAAAGTGGCGCATGCATTTAGAGATTGTTTGCAGCATCTGGAGTTCATTTTCAGTAGCTGGAGACCCATTTTCTCTGTCTCCTCTCTATCTCTTTCTGCTTCCATATAAATAATTTAAAAGTTAAAAAGATGTGAAATTAATTTTTAATAGGGTCTCACTCTAGCCCAGGCTGACTTGGAACTCACTCTGGAGTCCCAGGCTGGCCTCAAACTCCTAACAATCCTCTTACCTCTGCCTCCCAAGTGCTGGGATTAAAGGCATGTGCCACTATGCCCGGCTAAAGATGTAAAATTGAAAAAAAAATAAGTCTCTTTCTTCCTTCCTCCCTTCATTCTCTTTATCTATCTATCATCCATCTATCTGTTTGTATATCTACCCACCTATCATCTTTTGACAAGGTCTCACTATGTTGCCCAGGCTGGTCTCCAATGCCAGGGCTCAAGCCACCCTTAGTCTCTTGAATTGCTGGTAGTACAGGTACACACCACCACATCTGGCTTTTAAGGCTTCTTATATTTAATGCAAAACCCTTTGATTCAGTTTATAAAAATATTTTATGCATTTATTTAGTTAGTTAATTAAGAGAGAGAAAAAGAGGCAGAAAAAGAGAGAAAGAGAATGGGCATGCCAGGGCCTATAGCCACTGCAAATGAACTCCATATGCATGCACCACCTTGTACATCTGGCTTTACAAGGGTACGGGTACTAGGGAATTGAACCTGTGTCCTTAGGCTTTGCTGGCAAGCACCTTAACCACTGAACTATCTCTCCAGCCCACAAAACTTTTTTTTTTTTTAATTTTATTTTTCCAGGCATAGTGGTGTACGCCCAGTGCTTGGGGAGGCAAAGGAAGGAGGATCACTATGAGGCAGAGAGAATGGGCACACCAGGGCCTCTAGAAGCTGCAAACAAACTCCAGATGCATGCACCACTTTGTGCATCTGGCTTTACATGGATGGGTACTGGGGAATCAAACTTGGGTTGTTAGGCTTTATGGGCAAATGCCTTAACCACTGAGCCATCTCTTCAGCCCCAATAAAAATATTTTAAAAGATAAAATATGTCCATATTTAATGAGACCCTTTCTTGTTTGTCTTTGAAGCTCTACAAGGACAGGTTGTTCAGTTCAAACTCTCAGACATTGGAGAAGGGATTCGAGAAGTAACCATTAAAGAATGGTAAGTGAATGCAAACAATTTAAGCGAATGTAAGATTAATCTGAGTATAATAAGTAAGGATCAACTTAAATTGATAAATTTCTTCATATATATATACAATGCCTTTCTGAAGGCACTAGGGTAAAATTGCTTTGTGTGGACAATAGATGGGGGTGCAGGTAAAATGTATCATATATCAAAGCATTTTATTTTGTGTGATTCATTAGTGATTATTGTTTCTCTTTTTAAAATCCCTTCTCTGTCTGTGGTAGTTTGGATGTGAAATGTCCCCTGTATTCACATGTGTTTGTGATTAAGTTTCATATTCTATCCCCAGCTTGTGGTAATTAGGGAGATGGCGCTTTTGCTGGAGGAAATATGATGCTATGGGCAGGCCTTAAGGTGTTACAGCCTAAGCCCTCATTGCCAGTCAGGGCACTCTCTTGTTGCTTTCTGCCAGTTGCTATGGCAACACCAGATCTCCAGTCTGCTCTTCAATGCTTTCCCTGCTATAAAGAAACTTCCCCTTGAAACTGTGATCTTGAAATACAACTCTTTTCTTCCCTAAGCTATTTCTGGTTGGCTGTTTTGTTCCAGCAATAAGAAGGTGACTGCAAAATTGTCCATCAATTAGTTCAGTTCAACCAAAGAGAAATGAATTTCAAAAAGATGATAAATTAATATAAACCATATATATGTGAGGCAGAGGTTAAGAACCAAAGCCGCCACTCAGGAGGCAGAAGTAGAGGATCACTTATTCCAGGTCAGCCTAGGCTAGAGTAAGACCCTCTCTTGAAAAAAACAAAACAAAACCAAAAAACAGAATCAAGCCCTTGAGCATGCTAACCAGACAGTCTGCCACTGAGCTATACCCAGCCCACCATATGTTTTTTGGAAGAATTTAATTATGAACTTATAAGTGTGACTTAATTTTTTCCTTCCAAAGTATTATAGTCTGTAGTCTATAAACTCTATCATATATATCTGTGTGTCTAAGACAGAAGTCAGAAACTCTCTACTGTCTTAGTTATCCTCTATCCCTTTTGTGTCTTTCACTTTCTGGCAAAAACCATCTCTCGGTATTGAACTAAATTTTAGAGGTTTTTAGAAGTAACAGTTAAGATGAGTAAATAGATTTGATTTTACTACCATAGATTTTTGTTTTGTTTTGTTTTGTAAGGTTTTATTGTGTAGTCCAAGCTAGCCTTGAACTTTCCATCTTCCTGCCTCAGGCTTCCCAATGCTGCGATTATAGTTGTGTTCCACCATGCCAGGCTCAAAGATTCTTTTAAATATCTGATTGAGGGACTGGAGAGATGGCTCAGCTGTTAAGGTATTTGCCTGCAAAGCCTAAGGACTCAAGTTCGATTCCCCAGTACCCACCTAAAGCCAGATATACAAGGTAGGTATGCATTTGGAGTTTGTTTGCAGTGGCTAGAGGTCCTGGCATGTCCATATTCTCTCTCTCTCAAATAAATAAAATATTTTTTAAAGATATTTTATAATGGGGGCTAGAGAGATGGCTTAGCAGTTAAGGCATTTGCCTGTGAAGCCTAAGGACCCAGGTTTGATTCTCCAGTACCCAGGTAAGCCAGATGCACAAGGTGGTGCATACATCTGGAGTTTGTTTGCAATGGCACACCCATTTTCTCTCTCTCTCATAAACAAATAAATAATGTTTTATGAAAGAATCTAATTGAGCCAATATTCTACTTCTCTATTTACCACAATAGCTATGTAAGCAGAAGAAGACTTTAGTAACATGAACATTCTTTGCAGTTATTTGTAGTTGCATTATGGAATTGTGAGACAATGAACTCCAAATCAGAGGACACTAACTTTGAAACCTATTAGCTGCCTTATGTGTGTCACCTGTTCTCTGCTGACTCTCTTAGTTGTAAGGGAAGGGTAACATTGCTGGTTGTCAGAACTCACAGGAGTTTCAGAAATGACCAAATAATGTTTTATATAGGAAATGCCTTTAAAATTTCCAAAATACTATATACATTTCTTTTCTTTTTAATTTATTTATTTATCTATGGGGAGAGAGAGGGAGAGAAAATGGGCACACCACAGTTTTTTGCCACTGCAAACAAACTCCAAATGCATGTACTACTTTGTACATCTGGCTTTATGTGGGTACTAGGGAATTGAACTCTGGGCCATCAGGCTATACATGCAAGTGCCTTTAACTGCTGAGCCATCTCTCTAGCCCTGTGTACATTTCCTTTTTTAAAAAAAATTTTTATTTATTTGTTTGTAAGCAGAAAGAGAAGGGAGACAGACAGAATGGGTGCACCAGGGCCTCCAGCTACTGCAAACAGACTCCAGATGCAGGTACCACCGAATGCATTTGGCTCTACATGGGTATTGGGGAATCAAACTCAGGTCATCACACTTTGCAGGCAAGTGCCTTAACTGCTAAACCATCTCTTCAACCCAACATTTCTTGCTACCTTATTTTAAGACCAAATCTACCCTTTCTAGATTAAAAAAATTAACACTTTATTTTAATGTTTTTATTTATTTTCAAACACAGAGTATGAGAGAGAAAATGGTCATCCTAGGGTCTCTAGCCACTGCAAACAAACTCCAGATATATGAACAACTTTGTACATCTGGCTTTATGTGGGTACTGGGGAATTGAACTCCAATAATTAGGTTTTGTAAGCAAGTGCTTTAACCACTGAGCAATCTCTCCAGCCCTCTTTTTGGTTTTTGTTTAATTTTTTAAAAAATTTTATTTATTTACTTGAGAGAGAGAATGGGCACACCAGAGCCTCTAGCTTCTACCACTAATAAACTCTAGATTCATGCACTACCACAAGCATCTGGCTTACGTGGGTTCTAGGAAATGAAGCCTGAGTCCTTAGGCTTCACCACAATGCCTTAACCACTAAGCCATCTCTCCAACCCACTTTTTAGTATTTTTGAAGAAGGGTCTCACTCTAGTCCAGGTAGACCTGAAGTGCATTCTGTAGCCCAGGCTGGCCTTAAACACACAACAATCCTTCTACCTCCACTTTCTGAGTGCTGAGATTAAAGGTGTGAACAACCAACCACATCCAGCCTTTTTTTTTTTTTAATTGAGATGAAGTTTTGCTGTGTAGCCCAGGCTGTCTCTGAACTTGCAGTCCTCCTGAATGGTGGGATCACAGGGCTGTGTGCTACATCATTGGGTTTTTAAAAGTTCCTTAAGAAATGAAGAATATAGCTGGGCGTGGTGGCGCATGCCTTTAATCCCAGCACTCGGGAGGCAGAGGTGGGAGGATCGCCATGAGTTCAAGGCCACCCTGAGACTACAGAGTGAATTCCAGGTCAGCCTGGGCTAGAGTGAGACCCTACCTCGAAAAGCAAAACAAGAAAGAAAGAAAGAAAGAAAGAAAGAAAGAAAGAAAGAAAGAAAGAAAGAAAGAAAAAGGAAGGAAGGAAGGAAGGAAGGAAGGAAGGAAGGAAGGAAGGAAGGAAGGAAGGAAGGAAGGAAGGAAGGAAGGGGGAAAGAAAGGAAGAATATTCTTGGAATTACTTCTTCTCTAATTTAGTATATATAAATAAGTCAAGGAAAAATATATATATATGCATTATGTTGACTTGGAAAAGTGGTAAAAAATAGATTTTCTTATAGAATGGAATCTGAGAATAGAAATTTGAATATGTAAAGGAGTATAATTTATGGCAGTACAATTTCATTTATTTTTAGAATTTGTGAGAGTAAATGTTTAAGTAAAGTAGGAAAACACTTGAATTTCAAAAACATTTGACAAAATTCCAACATAAAAAGTTTGATACTAGGGCTGGAGAGATGGCTTAGTGGTTAAGACGCCTGCCTGCAAAGCCTAAAAACGCTTGTCTAAATCTCCAGGTCCCACATTTAGCCAGACGCAAGTGACACAAGTGTGCAATGTCACACATGCCCACAAGGGGGCGCACATGTCTGGAGTTTGTTCACAGTAGCTGAAATGGCCCTGGCACGCCCGTTCTCTCTCTGCTTCTTCCTCTCTCTCTCTGTCTCTCTCAAATAATAAAATAAATAAATAATTTTAAAGAAAAGTTAGATGCTAGAGGTATTGTTATCTTAGTATCTATTTTGCCTGATATTATAATTAGTCCAACTTCCCTTTTCATTCTTGTTTGCATACTATACCTTTTTTCTATCCTTTTATTGTGTTTTGTTCTTGTGTTTTTAAGGTAGGGTCTTGCTCTAGACCAGACTGACCTGTATTTTCAGGCTGGCTTTCTCCTACCTTTGCCTCTCGAGTGCTAGGATTAAAGGCCTTTCATTTCCAGTCAACCTGTTTTGTTTTTTCCCTCAATTTTAATTCTTTTTACTATAATAAAAATATAAAATGGTGTATCTTAGTTAGGCATGATGGCAAATCCCTGTTGTAATCCCAGCACTCAGGAGGCTGACAGGAATGCCACAAATTTGAGGCTAGCCTGGCCTGCATAGTGGACCTCAATAAGTGAAAGAGAGATTCATATAGTTCGATCAATTAAACAATTCCATTCTGTTGTTTGCTCTTTTATTTAAGTTTTTGTGCATTTATATTTAATGTAATTGCTAATAAGATAGGATTTTTGTCTTCCATTTCAGTCTTCATTTTGTACATGTTTTATGTTTTGTTTATGTTTTGTTTCCTGTGTTTTTCCATCATTGCCTTCTTTTGCATCAAGTAGATATTTCTAGTATAGTTTCAGTCCTCTTTTAAATTTAACTACATAGTTACCTTTACTGCTCTTCTTTCTTTATGTGGATTTGAGTTACTGTCATTGTCTTTCTTTCACCCTGAAGGTGTCTTAATATGTCTTGCAGGGTAAGTGTGCCGGTGACTAATTTTATTCGTTTCAGTCTGTCTGGGAATGTATTAACTTTTCCTTCATTTATCAAGAATAGTTTTGCTCGACGTAAGATGTGAGACTTACAGTCCTTTCCTTTCACATGTTGAATGTGTCATTTCTTTGTCCTCTGCCTTCATGTTTTCTGATGAGAAACCATCCCTTATAACTGATGAGTTTCAAGATCTCTATCTTTAGTCCTTTGATTTTGATGTATCTGGGTGTGTCTGTCTTTGAGTTTATCCGTGGAATTGGTTGAACATCTTGCATCATGTGTATATCAATGTTTTTCACCAAATTTAGGAAGTTTGGGCCATTTTTTTCTTTAATGTATGGGGTGTGTGTGTATTATGTGTGATATGTTGTTTGTCATGCATGCATGTGTGTGTACAGATGGGTATGTGCCATATTTGTATGTGCCAAGACCAGAGGGGAACTTCAAGGGCCCTTTTCTGTTGTTCATCTGCATACTCCTTGAGAAAGGGTCTCTTTCTCAGCCCAGATCTGCTGTTTTCTGGTCAGTGAGCCCCAGCAATTCTCCTATCTTCATCCACCATGGACTGGAGTTATAGATGTGTGTGGCCACCCACCTTTGTGGGTCCTGGAGAATCGAATTTGGGTGTTCTCAGGCCCTCAAGCACTCTTAACACTCAGCCATCTCCTCAGCCCCATTGTTTGTTTAGCTATTGAATTTTTTGTTGTTGTTTTGAGATAGGCTCTCAACAGGTATCCCAAGCTGGCCTTTAAACTCTTGCCTTAACTTCCACATGCTGGGTTGGCAACTACTCTCTGCTATTCTTTGTGTCTGTTTTCCCTTTCCTCTTGACACTGTGTGTGTGTGTGTGTGTGTGTGTGTGTGTGTGTGTGTGTGTGTGTTTATGTAATTTATTTAAGAGAGAGAGGCTGGGTGCACCAGATCACCCAGCCACTGCAAATAAACTCCAGATACATGCACTGCTTTGTGTATCTGGCACTTTACATGGGTACTGGAGAATTGAGCTCAGGCCATCAGGCTCTGCATTCAAAGGCCTTTAATCACTGAGTTATCTCTCCAGCCCACCATTGTATATACTGCTATGCTTGATGACATTGTCTCACAGATCTCCAAGGTTGTGTTCAGTTTTGCCTTCATTCTTCAGACTGGAAAAGTCATAGTTGGACTGTCTTATGTGCACATGTGTGGGGAGAGAGGTGTAGCAGACAGCTTCAGGTTCGCTGAGATGAACTTCCAGACCAGGCACAGTTATGGAGGAAGGGATATTATTTATTGAAGCTTACAGATCCAGGGGAAGTTCCATAATGGCAAGAGAAGCGGCCTGCTCTCCACAGGGCCAAGCAGAGAGAGAAAAGCCAACCAGCCACCACCGCACACAGAGCAAAAACTACCGCCAAAAGGTCACACAGTACACTTTAGGAACTCCTGCTAGGCACATTTGTATATCTTTACAATGGAATCTCAAACCATCACCACACCTTAAGACCAGGGGCCCCCAGTGACCTTGTCTCTAGAAAGGTGATTGCAGATGCAAACTATAACTAAAAAAAAAACACTGAATATATTGGGGGACATATATTCAAACTACCACAAGAGGGCATGCCAAAGTCTCTTGCTGCTGCAAACCAGTGCCTGTACAGCTTCACATAAGTGGCTGGAGAATTGAACTCATGCCAGTAGTCTTTGCAAACAAGTCACTTTAACAACTTAGCCATCTCCCTGGCCCATTAGTTAATATTTTTGTGTGAGGTAGGGTTTCACTTTAGCCCAGCCTAAACGAGTATTCACTCTGTAGTTCCAAGCTGGCCTCAAACTCACAGCAATCCTCCTACCTCTGTCTCCAAAGTGCTGAGATTAAAAGTGTGTGCCATCATGCCTGGCAATTTTTAATTTTTGATTTAAGCTTTTTGAATAGTAAATACAACATAGGGAATTCCTTGGGGATGATTTTTTTTTTACTCCTTTTTTTTTGTGTATGAGCCATGTTTTTCAATGTCTTTTTATGTCTCCTACTTTTTGGTTGAAAACTCAACTTTCTCATATGGAAAATCTGGAAGTCAAATCCCATCCCTTCCCAGGATTTTTGGGAGAGAGAATAGATGTGCCAGGACCTTCTGCTCCTGAAAAGGAACTCCAGATGAATGCACCATTTTGTGCTTCTGATTTTAGGTGGGTCCTGGGGAATTGAACCTTGGCTGGTAGGCTTCTAAGCAAGTGCGTTTAACTGTTGACCCATTCTTCCAGCATCACCCACCCACCCTTTTTTTGGAGATAGGGTCTCACTCTAGCCCAGCCTGACCTGGAATTTACTAGGTAGTCCCATATTGGCCTTGGACTCATGGTGATATTCCTACCTTGTCTACCAAGTGCTAGGATGAAAGGCATGAACCACTGAGCCTGGCTTCCAGCCCCTTTTGTTTTGTTTGAAATAGAGTCTCACTTTGTAGCCTCAAACTTGCAGTGATCCTCCAGCCTCAGCCTCTTGAGTAATCCTGACTTTTCCCCAGGAATTTTGTTGCTGCTCTTGGTGAGGGGCAGGCGAGGCAGTGGCTAGAAGATTGCTGTGAGTTTAGTGATTTTGTCAAATTTGTGTTTAAATATTCCTACCACTGAAGTCTGTTAGCTTAGTGAACTCCTAATGATTAGACAGAGATTTCCCTGTCACTCTTCACTCCTTTGCCAAGAATCTGTGTGAGCATTAAAGATAACCCTCAGCCCTCTAGCACTTTCTGTTCTGTTCTGTTCTGTTCAGCCTGTATTTCCTATTTGCCCAGTGCAACAGGGTAAACCAGAGGTGACAGGTGGATTAGGTAGGGCCTTTGAAGGTCTTCCTTGAGCAAGTACATATCCCTGCACATTCACATGACTTCCCATATAACTTAGAGTATGTCAGAGCTTTATAAAGGCCCTATGTCAATGTCTCATTCCCCATGTGTTCTTTTTGAAATTCTTAGCTGTGCTCTGGCTCCAGCTTATATTCTCTGCCAGCTAAAATAGCAGTTTTAGCAGACACCCAAAGAATAGGCCTTGAATTGTATCCAGTAAGAGAAACCTTTGAATGCAGCTTTTCCTAGAGCTGCCAGACAAAGCAGGAGTAGAGCGTTCTCCATAGGTGAGTTCCAAGCCCTCATGTATGGCTGCTGCTACTCAAGGTCACAGCTGAGTTACAGAAGAGAACATGACTAGGGCAAGTTAAAATACTAACTTACTGGGGCTGGAGAGATGGTTCAGTGATTAAAGGCATTTGCTTGCAAAGCCTGCCAGCCCCAGTTCAGTTCCCCAGTACTCACATAAAGCCAGAAGCACAAAGTGGCTCATGTGTCTGGAGTTCATTTATAGCTGCATGAGGTCCTGGAGCATATTTTTTCTCTTTCTTCTCTCTGTCTCGTAAATAAGTAAAAAAAAATTGTTTGATTGATTGATTGTTTTGTTTTGTTTTGCAAGGTAGGGTCTCACTCTAGCCCAGGCTGACCTGGAATTCACTATGTAGTCTCAGGGGGGCCTTGAACTCATGGTGATCCTCCTACCTCTGTCTCCTTAGTGCTGGGATTAAAGGTGTGTGCCACCATGCCCAGCTGATTTTTTTTAAAGGTTGTACAAGTAGATCCCCTTTCCTCCACGCCAATTCTGTTGTGGGTCTTGGGGGGGGGGGTAATTGGTATTCATTGTGGGGACCAAGAGGTCTCAGTCAGTCTCTGCAAGGATGGGGGAAATGTGGTGTCTCAGGCTATTCCCATGCACCCTGGGACTCTTACAGTCTTTCCACCCCATCTTCCATGATGCTCCCTGAGTCTTGGCAGGTGAGATTGAGATCTGATTTAGTGTTGCTCTCTCTGTAGACTCTGGATTTCTGTTTTGATGAGGTTTCAGTAACCATTGTGTCTGTCGCCATTTCCCTAGAACTGGTTTCCAGGCTCACCATGAGAGTGGTATTCATGTCACTGCTTCCCCTGTAATGACTTCTGGGCTTGGGCAGAAGTTAGTTTTCTCTTCTTGATATACTGATGTAGCCTTGTTCTCTCCCCCATGTTCTCCATCTGTAAAATATATTTTTTTAATTCCAACTTCTTTCTTTTTTGAGGCAAGCCCAACAAACTTGACCATTTTTGTTATGCAAGAGAGAAAAAGTGAGAGAGTGAGAAAGAGAGAGAATTGGTGTGCCAGGTCCTCCAGCCACTGCAATTGAACTCCAGATGCATGTGCCCCCTTGTGCGCATGTGTGACCTTGCATGCTTGTCACTATGTATCTGGCTTACATGGGACCTGGAGAGTTGAACATGAGTTCATAGGCTTCACAGGTGAGTGCCTTAACTGCTAAACCATCTCTCCAGCCCCCAGCTTACCATTTTTAATAAGATATAGCTATCTTTTAGCCTGGTATGGTAGAGCACACCTTTAATCCCAGCATTTGGAAAGCAGAGGTAGAAGGATCACTGTGAGTTTGGAGGCCACTCTGAGACTACATAGTGAATTCCAGGCTAGAGTGAAACCCTACATCAAAAAAAAAAAAAAAGATTTAGCCACTTTTCACTTTTCTACAAATAAGTACTTTTCAGTTTTTGTAAACCTTTGTTGACTTCCAGAATTCTGGAGGAGGGGGAAGCTTGATTTTTTTTTTTTTTTAAAGACAGAGTCTCACAGTAGCCTAGCCTGCCTGGAACTCACTCTGTAGCCCAGGCTGGCCTTGAACTCATGGTGATCCTTCTACCTCAGCCTTGCATGTACTAGGATTAAAGGTATGTGCTACCATCCCCAAGCTGATTACAAAACTTTTATTTGTGTGTGTGTGTAAGTGGATGAGTGGGTGCACCAAGGTCTGGTGAGCTCATGCCTCTGCAAACAAACTCCAGATGCTTATGCCACTTTTTGCATCTGGCATTATAACCCAGGCAGACAGGCTGTGCAAGTGTATTTAACTGCTGAGCCATCTCTCCAGTTCCCTCAAAAGCTGATATTCAAAAGTATTTTATTTAGGGGCTGGAGAAATGGCTTAGTGTTTAAGGCACTTGCCTGCAAAGCCAAAGAACTCAGGTTCAATTCCCCAGAACCCACATAAGCCAGATGCACAAGGGGGCGTACGCATCTAGAGTTGGTTTGCAGCAGCTGGAGGCCCTGGTGTGCTCATTCTCTCTCTTTTTCTCTCTTTTTCCCCCTCCCTCTCCCTGCCTATTTCTCTCTCTCAAATAAAGAAAAATAAAATATTAAAAAATATTTTATTTATTTATTATTTGCAAACAGAAAGGGAGGTAGAGCGAGAGAGATCTTGGGCATGTCAGGGCCTCTTGCCATTGCAAGCAAACACCAGACCTATGCACTGCTTTGTGCAGCTGGCTTTACACTTGCTTGCAAAGCCTTGATGGCCTGGTTCAATTCCCTAGTACCCATGTAAAGCCTAAGGACCCATGTTCAACTCTCCACATCCCACGTTAGCCAGGCACACAAAGGTGAGGCAAGCACAAGGTCACACATGCCCACTAGGTGGCAGAAGCGTCTGGAGGTTGATTGCAGTAGCTGAGGCCCTGGCATGCCAACTCTCTCTCCCTCTGTCTCTTTCTCTGTCACCCTTTAAAAAAAAATCTGCATATTGTGACAGGTTTAAAGTCATTTCTCCTATTTGCTGATAATCTCCAGGTGAGGACTGTCAAGCATACTGTGAATGATTAAAGCACTGATGTACAACAGCTGATTCTAGAATGATGAAGACAACTCACTTAACATTCATAAAATTATAATCCCAGCACTTGGGAGGCAGAAGTAGGAGGAGTGCCATGAGTTCGAGGCCAGCCGAGAGTACATAGTGAATTTCTGGTCAGCCTGGGCTAGAGGGACTCCCTATGAAAGAAAGAAAGAAAGAAAGAAAGAAAGAAAGAAAGAAAGAAAGAAAGAAAGAAAGAAAGAAAGGAGGAAAGAAAGAGAGGGAGGGGGAGAGAGGGAGGGAGGGAGGGAGGGGAAGATTCATGAAATTACAAATGAAGTATATTGAAGGCTTATTGTCTTAAAAATATTTTTACTTCAGGTGCAAGGGCACACTCCTTTAATCCCAGCACTTGGGAGGCCGAGATAGGAGGATCACTGTCAGTTCAAGGCCACCCTGAGACTACATAGTGAATTACAGATCAGCCTTGGCTCTAGTGAGACCCAGACCCCACCTTGAAAAATCACAATGTGTGTGTGTGTATTTACTTATTTATTTGAGAGATAGTACTGGCATGCTAGAGCCTCCTACCATGGCAAATGAACTTCAGACACATGCATCACTTTGTTTGTCTGGCTTTACATGGGTACTAAGGAATTGAACCTGGGCCATTAGGCTTTGCAAGCAAGCTGGGCATGGTAGCACTCATCTTCTTTTTTTTCAAGGTAGGGTCTCACACTAGCTCAGACTGACCTGGAATTTACTATGTAGTCTCAGGGTGGCCTTGAACTCATGGCGATCCGCCTAGCACTCAGGCACTTAGGAGACTAAGGTAGGAGGATCACCATCAGTTCAAGGCCAGACTGTGCTACTACAGAGTGAGTTCTTGGTCAGCCTGGGCTAGAGTGAGACCCTGCTTCAAAAAAAAAAAAAAAAGGCAAGTTGAATATCCTATATCTGAAATGGTCAGGAGCAAAATTATTGCACATCTTGGAGAGTTGGGATTTTTGTTGTTGTTGTTTAGTTTTGTTTTTTATCTTTCTCGAGGTAGGGTCTCTAGCCCAGGCTGGCCTGGAACTCACATCAATCCTCCTATTGCTGCCTCCCAAGTGCTGGGATTAAAGGCATATGCCATCAAACCTGGCTTCATTTTGGAGTTTTGGTATTTTGAATATTATAGTCTTTGTCATTTGAGCTTCCAAAATCCAAGCTGTTTTAAACATCACTAAAAACACTTCAGATTTTGGATTTTTCCAGGTAGGGATACTCATGTTCTAATAATACACCACATACACACACAAACTGCAGGGGGAATGCTCACAGTATTAGACAACAAAAGAAAATGTCACTTTAAAGATAACTTCTTTTTACCAAAACATGAAAAAAAAAAAAAAACTTGAATGTGTTATTCAGTCTTTAGAGGTAGGAATAATTTTGAAAGTTTATCATTGGGGAGATGGCTACCCATGTAAAGCCAGATGCACAAAGTGACTCATGGATCTGGAGTTTGTGTGCAGTGGCAAAAGGCCCTGTCATGCCCATACTCACCTTCTCTCTGTCTTTCTCTCTCTCTCTCTCCTTGCAAATAAATAAAAAATATGATTGAAAAGGTTAGCATTTATTAGCAATATATTAAAGCTATTTTCATCTCTGAAACACTTCTTGACGTATCATCTGAGAATAAATATTGGTTACATGGGTCCAATGTAACTGAGTACTGTGTTTAGACATGTAGAATGGCATCCAATCATGACTATTCATGTAAAAGTGTCTCCTGTCTTTTCCTTTCAGGTATGTAAAAGAAGGCGACACCGTGTCTCAGTTTGATAGCATCTGTGAAGTTCAAAGTGATAAAGCATCTGTTACCATCACTAGTCGTTATGATGGAGTCATTAAAAAACTCTATTATAATCTAGACGATATTGCCTATGTGGGGAAGCCATTAGTAGACATAGAAACGGAAGCTTTAAAAGGTATTATAAATGTATTCATCTGATTTGCCAAATTTATCACTGTTGTCCATTTGTCATTGGATCCCAATAGAAAGTGGTCCTTGCCAGGCATGGTGGCACAGATCTGTAATCCCAGTACTTGTGTAACTGAGGCAGAAAGATTGTGGGTTTGAGGCCACCCTGAGACTACGGAATGAATTCCAGGTCAGCCTGGGCTAGAGCAAGACCCTACCTTTAGAAGACAATTAAGGAAACAGAAACAATTGTCTGTGGTACATGACTATCTTTTGATCAGATAGCATGTTAAAAGCAAGTACAATAAGATTTCATTTACATGGATGCCTGCCTTCTAGGCACTTGAGTGTTCAAAGATGTTCTAAGCTCTTTGGGTAATTTGAGATTCAGGTCCTGAATATTGGTTACTAAGAACAAAAATTAGAGTATAGAAAGACTAACATGAGAGGATTAGAGATTAAAAGCATATCCACAATCTGGTAGCTTTATTGGTTTGACCTGGATGATGGGTGGTGCCACCCCATGGTGAAAGTATGTGTAGGAGAAAACAGTCATGTGGAAACAAGAGCCAGGAGAACGCAGGGGCTGCAGGAGAACTGCCTGCTGCAAACTCACCCCAACATACTCAGGACCTCTCACGGACCCCACCCTCCTGTTACAGGTTTCATAGCAGTTTTGCCACCCTGAGGACCAGGTCTCCAATCACCATGTACCCAAACCAGTGCACCATTCGTTCATATAGATATATGTTTATATTTATGTATTTTGTATAATGTATGGGCATTCACATTAGTAGTAGAAAAGTCACCTTCAGGAGAAGTAGGAAAAAAAAAGGAAGATCAATGAAAGTGAAGATACCAATATTCAGAAGTAATACCAGCTATGATTCTTACGGGCAGTAGATATTCTGATGAAAAGGAATTCAGTATGAGACTGTTACAGAAGTTCACCAAGCTCATCCTCTGAGAAACAGCTTTGCTAATAGGCTGGGGAAGCGGAAAGTTCTACAGTGGAACTTGTAAACCTGCATTCTACCTGGAAAGTGCTGAACAGATATTTAATGGTCTAATTCAGAAATCTGGAAGAAATATTTAAATGAGAGTGATTGGCTGACTCTCAATTCTATATAGTCTGTATAATAATAATATAACTTCTAATCACTTTTCCCCAGAATTACATTTTAGAATTTAAAAAGAAGCACTTTTATGTATTTATTTGAGGGAAACTGAGAGTGGATGGGTGCACCAATGCCTCCTGCTACTGCAAATGAACTCCAGGTGCATGTCTCACTTTGTGCATCTGGCTTTACATGGGTACTAGGGAGTTGAACCAAGGTCATCACAATTTATGAGCAAGCACCTTTAACTGCTGAGCCATCACTCCAGCCCACATTTTAGAATTTGTAAACTATTTTAGACCTGGTTTTTAAAATATTTTTATTTATTTGCAAGGAGAGAGAGACAGAGAAAGAGCATACCAGGGCCTGTTGCCACTGCAAATGAACTCCAAACATATGTACCATTTTGTGCATCTGGCTTTACATGGATAGTGGAGAATTAAACCCAGGCCATCAGGCTTTGCAAGCAAGTGCCATTAAACCACTGACACATCTCCCCAGCCCTAGACCTATGATTTTGTTAGTCTTTTCCAGCTTAACAGATAAAGAAATAGACTCAACCAGAATATTTCAGCAATTTCCCCAATAGCCAGTGACAGGGCCAACTTATTTATTTATTTATTTACCTATGTATAGTTGTGGGAGCTTAACCTATGGTCTGTCACATGCTAGGCAAACACTCTAACATTATGGTAACACTTCCCATCACCAACAGGGCAAAGTTTAGAATGTAGATGCCCTGGTACCCAGAAGAATATTTTTCACTGTGATGTTGCTTCTATTAGGAAGGAGTTGTCTTATTGTAGGCTTTCTTTTCACTTGATCCTTCTTACTATAAAGTAAGATATTGTAGAAAGTTATAAAATATAGAAATAGGGCTAAGGAGATGGCTTAGCATTAAGGCACTTGCTTCCAAAGTGAAAGGACCCAGGTTCTATTCCCTGGGACTCTCATAAGATGGTGCATGTGTGGAGTTTGTTTGCACTGACTGGAGGCCGTGGCTCACCCATTTATATTCTATAATCATAAATCACAATTACTTAGTATATAAGTTTGCATCATTTTAGACATTTTTCTAGGACACATAAACTAATGGATAATTTTTTTAGGGCGTTGAGGTAGGGTTCCACTCTAGCCCAAGCTGACCTGGAATTCACTATGTAGTCTCAGGCTGGCCTTGAACTCTCAGTGATCCTCCTACCTCGGCCTCCCAAATACTGGGATTAAAGGCATGCACTTCCACACCCGGCTCACATGGATAATTTTTATCAGAATAATAGTCTGTGGTCTATTTGCTTGGGTCAGGAGCTGTATGTCTTCATGGCAATGCTTTGGAAAGTTTTTATTTCCTTAAAGTTGAATGTCAGCATCAGAGCCAACTTGATGTTGATCTTTAGAAGTTTTTAATTTACCAGTTCAGACACATTTTCTGCCACATACTATCAATTTCCTGACTACAAATTAGATAATCAAATGCTTTCAGAAACTTTTTTTTTGTATTTTTGCTTTCAAAAATACATGCTAGTGCTGGAGAGGACCCACGTTCAATCTCTCTACAGATCCCACATAAGCCAGGCACACAAGGTGACACAAACACAAGGTTGCACATGCGTACTAGGTGGCATAAGCGTCTGAAGTTTTATTGTAGTGGCTGAGGCCCTAGCGTGCCAATTCTCTCAGTCTCTCAGAAAAAAAAAAAATAACATGCTAGCTGAGCATGGTGGCTTATGCACTGGAGAGGCCGAGGTAGGAGGAGTGCTATGAGTTCAAGCCTGGGGCTACAGAGTGAGTGCCAGGTCAGCTTGGGCTAGAATGAAATCCTGCCTCAAACAACAAAAACCCATGTTAATAGCTTGATAGTTTTTCTTATATAACAACTTCTAGTTAAGATGCCAGGACAGTCACATTAGCATTAACCACAGAATTCCTGAAGCCGTATTTAAAGCAGAACAAATATTAGATGCTCTCTTCTTAAGGAAAGTGTTTAAGAAGTCATAAATCTGTACAATTTGTTCATATCATTTACCTCACAATTTACTTTTGCTTTATGCTATGTATAAACATGAGGACTGCTAAAGAAGTGCTTAAAACACAATGTTTGAAAATTTATAGAATAAATTTCTCAAATTAACTTTTTAAAAATTATTTTATGGTATTTATGAGAGAGAAAGAGAATGGGTACACCAGTGCCTCTAGCCACTGCAAACAACTTCCAGAGCCATGTGCCATCTTGTGCATATGGCTTTACGTGGGTTCTGGGGAATCAAACCAGTTTATTAGACTTTTCAGACAAGCACTTTAACTGCTGAGCCATCTCTCCAGCCCTCAGATTAACTTGCAGTTGCTATAATATGATAACAGACATGTCGCATATACTGAGTATTAATACTTAAACAGACTAGATATTGACTAGATTAGGATGTCATATATTCTCTACCTCTGTCTTTTTTTTTTCCAGTGCTAGAAATTGAACCCTGAACCTTGTATATGCCAGGCATTCACTATACCACGGAGCTACATCCCTAACTTTGTTTTCTATTATGAAATTGGACTATAACCTTTGAGTTAACTTTTACCTTGTTCCCAGATTCAGAGGAAGATGTTGTTGAAACACCTGCCATGTCCCATGATGAACACACACACCAAGAGATAAAGGGCCAGAAGACACTAGCAACACCTGCAGTTCGCCGCCTGGCAATGGAAAACAATGTAAGTTTCCTTTAAAAAACTTTTTTTTTTAATTATTTATTTGCAAACAGATAGGGATAATGGGTGCGCCAGAGCCTCTAGCCACTGTAAACTCCAGATGCATGCACCATTTTGTGCATTTGGCTTTACGTTGGTACTAGGGAATCAAACTCAGGTCATTTGGCTTTGCAGACAAAGCACCTTAACTGCTTGAGCCATCTCTCCAGCCCCAAACTAAGTCTCTTGATATCAAAGACTGAAACTACATAGAAAGTATACTCCTGCAAAGAAAAAGTGCCACAGAAGGCATCGGCATAGTAGCGTACTCATTTAATCCTAGTCCTTGGGAGGTAGAGGTGGGAGGATCACTGTGACTTTGAGGCCAGCCTGAGACTTCATAGTGAATTCCAGGTCAGCCTAGAGTAAGACCCAACCTTGGAGGAAAAAAAAAAAAAAAAAGAGGAGAGTTTATTGGTTCATCATTTCAGAGTTTCCATTCATGACCAATCTATACCCTTGCTTTGGATGGGTGGTAGTACAACACCGTCATGGTAAGAGTGCATAGAAAGGAAGGTAGCTCATTCTCTTATCACCTGGGAATGCAGAAGGTATCCCACAAGCCCTTCCAAGAGTATACCTGTAGTAACTGGAAAACTTCCCATTAGACTCTTCCTGAAAATTTCCAGCACTTCCCAAAAGCACCAAGTTGGAACCAAGCTTTATTTATTTATTTATTTTGTGTTTTTTTGAGGTAGGTTCTTGCTGTAGCCCATGCTGACCTGAAATTCACTTTGTAGTCTCAGGGTGTCCTTGAACTCACAGCAATCCTCCTACTTCTGCCTCTTGCGTGTTGGAATTAAAGGCATGTATACTATGGTCAGCTTTTATTTACTTTTTAAAATATTTTTATTTATTTGTTTGAGAGAAAGAGTGAGTGAATGAGTATGGGTGCTCCAGGGCCATCCACTACTGCAAATGAACTCCAGACACATGTACTGGACCTTGTGCATCTAGCTAAACATAAGTTCTAGGGAATCGAACCTGTGCTTCAGACCTTGCAAGCAAGCTTCTTTAACTGCTGAGCCATCTCTCCAGTCCCCCCTTTTTTTATTTTTATATATGTATGTGTGCATGTGTAATTTTTTTGAGATAAGGTCTTGCAATATAGTCCAGGTTGGCCTCAAACTCACTGTATAGCCTAGGCTAGCCTCATAATCTTGTTCCTCCTACCTCAGCCTTGTTAGTGTTGGGGTTACAGGTATGCACCAGCACCGTGCTCAGATGGACACAAGCCTTGGGGGCGACATTCCAGATCAAAACTGTAGCACAGGGCTGGAGAGATGGCTCAACAGTTAAGGTATTTGCCTGCAAAACCTAATGGCCCAGATCCAGTTCCCTAGTACCCACATAAACCCAGATGCACAAAGTGGCTCATGCATCTGTAGTTCGTTTGCAGCAGCTGGATTCCCTGATGCACCCAATCTTTCTGTCTCTGCTTATAAATAAATAAATAAACAAACTATAGTGAAGTCAATGATCATGTGGAGGGTAAAATGCCAGACAAGGTGGCTTCCAGACACTAAGCATTTGTGTGTCTCATTTCACCTGTGAGACACGTTAAGACCTGCAGAGCCAGAACTTAACAGAGAGACCGTCACTTAAAGCCACTGCTCACTCATCCTTTGTTGCCAGACTCTGTACCCTATCTCTGATCCTTACAGCAGCTCTTTGGGTGGTTAGATTTTCACTGTTTTGCCGATGACAAAGGTTATGGAGGGTGATTAACTTATCTAATCTGAAACAAATCACAGACCTGGGATTTGAACAGAAGCCTGTTTAAAATGTCTGAGTGCTGGGCTGGAGAGATGGCTTAGCGGTTAAGGTACCTGCCACCTAAGCCTAAGAACACCAGTTCCAATCTCCAGGTCCCACGATTATCCAGATGCAGTGACGCAAGGGCACAGTGCTACACTTGACCACAAGGGGGCACACGCATCTGGATTTCGTTCTCAGCAGCTGAGAGGCTGCTGGCGCGCCCATCTCTATCTGTCTTCCTTTCCTCTCTCTCTGTCTCTCTCTATGTCTTTCTCCAAAAAAAAAAGTCTGAGTGCTTTCCACTGTGCACCACCTTGCAGATTTTGTTTGTCTTTGAGAAAAGTAGTTAAATAATGACCATAGGAACAGAACTGAAGTTTATATTATGCAAATATGTATTTGAATCATTAAAATGTCCAGATCCATACAGCCAGCTTTCCTACCAAAGTTGTGTTGTGTTCCTGCACACTTGTGCTTGTGTATATATGTTGCTATGGTTCCAACCCAGGGTCTTGAATGTGCTGGGAATCATTGTACCACTCATCTACATCCTCAGCCCTTTTTAGATAGAATCTTTCTATGTAGCCCAGGCTGGCTTGGAACATGCTGTTGTAGCCTGGGCATGCCTCAAACTTGCAGTCCTCTAACCACAGTTTATTTTAAGTACTGAGATTACAGGCCTTTTTCACCAGGCCCAGCTTCTTTGTATCTTTTATTTTTCGTTCCTTTTGTTTGTTTTTCCTTTTTTCAAGGTAGGATGGACTCCTTCTAGCCCATGCTGACCTAGAACTCACTCTAGTTCCAGGCTGGCCTTAACTCATAGCAGTCCTCCTACCTCTGCCTCCTTCGTGCTGGGATTAAAGGTGGGTGCCGCCACACCTGGCTTCTATTCATTTTTTGTTTGTTTTCTGTTTTTATTTATTTATTTGAGAGAGAGAGGCAGATAGAGAAAATGGGTATACCAGGGCCTTCAGCCACTACAAAGAACTCCAGGTACATGTGCCACCTTGTGCATCTGACTTACATGGATATTGAACCTGGGTCCTCAAGCTTTGCAGGCAAGTACCTTAACAGATAAGCCATCTCTCCAGCCCCTATTCATTTTTTTGTTTGTTTCTGTTATTGTTTTTGAGACATGGTTCTCATGTATCTTAGTCTGGCTTCCAACTTTTTTTAAATTTATTTTTATTAGATATGGACATACTTAGTTTGTAAACAACACATGTTGGTACCATCCTTTCCCTCCTCCCTGCCCCTTTTCCCAAGAAGCCTTCCTCATTGGGGATGTAGGTCAACCCCATGAGGATTATGGGGCATGCATTATGGGGGCAGCAGTCAGTTATTGGGGAGAAGCAATATCTCTGTGCATAATGTCCCAACTTGTGGCTCTAACAATCTTTCTGCTCCCTCTTCTGCAAAATTCCCTGAGCCATGTTAGGTGCATTTTAAGTCTACTTCAGTGATGGGCTGTTAGGAGCCTCTGGATCTCTGCTTTGATAGTTGTTGAGTATCCTCACTGTCTATCTCCTTCACCCTTGTGCTGATACCAGGTTCACCAAGAAAGCAGCACTCTTGCTCATTTCCCCAATTCCTGTGTGGTTTCAGCTGGGACCAGGGTGCCCCTACTCATTTTTTATCAGTGTATATTAGCTGTATCATGTAATAGGTTTCATTATGACCTCTTCAAGCACTGACATTATTTCCTTGTGTTTTATGTAACCCATATTTAGAAGGTACATTTGTGTTCCAAATCAGATAAATGTTTATGTAAATTAGGTTATATGCAATTGACTTTCTCTCTCTCTCTCTCTCTCTCTCTCTCTCTCACTCTCTCTCTTTTTATGAGACAGGCACTTGCCACACTTCCCAGGTAGTCCATGAACTCAGAGTCCACCTGCCTTATCCTCACTCAGTTCCCATTCTCCCGGGGCTGGGATCATTGGCTAGTGCCACTACTATTTTTACATTTGGTAAAAACTTATATAATAATTATGTTCACATATGAAAGCCACTTAGCATATGTTGTAGTTACATTTGCATTCCTCTATAAACATCTGACCAGAAGCAGCTTACGGGAGGAAAGGGTATGGTCTTACAGAATCCAAGGGAAGCACCATCAGTGGCAGAAGAAGCTGGCTCACTTCCATAGATCCCAGCAGAGAGAAACCACTAAACAGCTAGCAAACATGAACAGCCAGAGGTCAAACTACTCTGAACTCACCTTAGGGCTGGACTTAAGATCCACCCCCAGTGACACCTGCTCCAGCAAGCTGCTGGAGACTTAAGTTGCCAGCTTAATCAAAAATACCTCAGAGCCAGGTGTGGTGGTGCACACCTTTAATCCAGCACTGGGGAGGCAGAGGCAGGAGGATTGCCATGAGTTCAAGGCTGCCCTGAGAGTACCTAGTGAATTCCAGGTCAGCCTGTGAGACCCTACCTCAAAAAACAAAAACAAAAAAACCCTCAGGCTATGGGGGACATATATTCATAGTCAAACCACCACTGCATAGTAAAAATTTAAAATTACGCAGTGAAGCACTTTATTCTTGCATTCATTAGTAGAAATGGTGCTCTTATGTTCCATTTTAGAAGCAGTAAATCACCTGGACATGGTGGCTGAGGCAGGAGGATCTGCAGTTGGAGTCCAGCCTGAGCCACAGAGCAGCTTTCGGGGCAGTCTGAGATATGTGTAAACCATTTTACTAAGCCTAGTGTGTTGGCACATACCTGTCATGCCATTACTTGGCAGGCTGACACAGAAGAATCAGGAGTTCAAGCCCAGCCTTAGTTACATATTGAGTTGGAAGCTAGCATGGACTATATGAGACCCTGTCTCAAAAACAACAACAAAAAAAATCATTTTACTTTTTTTTCTTAATTATATAGAAAGATGACCTGTAGAAGAAATATATGGCTTGGTTTTCCTATGTACTTCCTAAAGATATGTATAATAGCTAGGATATTTGGTGAACAGAAATTAAATAATGGATTTTATTGTCTCAAATCACTAATTTTGTTGCAATTTGTACATTTATGAATTGAGTTCAAAATTAAAAACTAGGCATCAGGTATGGTGGCACATGCCTGTACTACCAACATTCAGAAGACTGAGGTAGGAGGCTCATAAGTTTGAGGCTAGCCTGATCTATACTACAAGACACTGTCTCAATCAACAAGAAAAGAGGAAGGCAGGGAGCTGGGGATGTAGCTGTGTTAGTTGAGCGCTCACCTAGCTTACACAAAGCTCGGGGTTTAATCCCCAGCACCACATATACTGGGCAGGTATGGTAGTACGCAACTGTAATCCCAAAACAGCAGGATCAGAAGTTCAATGTCATTCTGTACTGCATAGTTAGTTTGGGCTCAGCCTGGGTTATATTAGATCCTGTCTAAGTTAAATGCAAAACAAAACACTACAAAACGGTGTTAGAGGTGTTTACAATTATGTAGAAATTATTTGTTGAGATTCTTAGAGTTCATTTGTTCTAAAGCTGTGTTTGGATGATAAATCTGTTAAAGTCATGTTTTTTTTAATTTTTTTAATTTTATTTGCAAGGAGAGAGAGAGAGAGAAGCATGCCAGAGCTTCTAGCCATTGCATACAAACTCCAGAAACATGCTCCACTTTGTGCATCTGGCTTTACGTGGGTATTGGGGAATTGAATCCAGCTCATTAGGCTTTACAAGCCAGTGCTTTAACCACTTAGCCATCTCTCCAGCCCATTATTTATTGTTTTAATTAATGCTTTTATTTATGTGCGAGGGAAGAGAGAGAGAAAATGCTTGTATCAGGGCCTCTAGCCACCTCAAATTAACTCCAGATGAATGCACCATTTTGTGCATCTGCCTTCACATGGTACTAGGATTTGAAACTAGGATGATGGGATTTGTAAGCAAGACTTTTAACTGCTGAGCTATTTCTCCAGCCCTAAAGTTGTCTTTTATAGATGCATGAACTATTGTAAAAGAGATGGGCAATAACACTTATAAACTAACACATATACACTGTGTATGGGAAGAATTAAATATTTTTATGTTACTATTCTAGCACAACCATCAGAAAAAGACAAATTTGGAAGAACTTTTTGTTCGTTTTTTATTTTATTTATTTTTATTTTTTTGGAGAGAGACACAGAGAGAGACAGACAGAGAGGGAGAGGAAGACAGATACAGATGGGCGCGCCAGCAGTCTCTCAGCTGCTGTGAACGAAATCCAGATGCGTGCCCCCTTGTGGGCAAGTGCGGCATTGTGCCCTTGCGTCACTTTGCATCTGGCTAAACGTGGGACCTGGAGATTGGAACTGGGTTCTTAAGCTTAGCAGGCAGGTGCCTTAACCGTTAAGCCATCTCTCCAGCCCTGTTTTTTGTTTTTGATGCAAGGTTCACTCAGCCCAGGATGACCTGGAATTCACTATGTAGTCTCAGGCTGGCCTCAGATTCACAGCAATCTTCCTACCTCAGCCTCCCAAGTGCTGGGATTAAAGACATGTGTCACCACACCTGGCTGAAATAATTTTTATATAATTATTGAGCTATTACATGTTTAACTGGTAGCCAATATGGAAAACTGGTTTACATTTGGTTTTGTATTTGTTCTTCATATGTTCTCTTCTCCCTTTTATATAGTCTCCAAGAGTAGAAAAGATCAATGAAGAATTACGGGATAGATTTAAATGGACAAATCAAATGAGCAGTGTATATAAAAGAAACAAATGATTATTTTTACAGGTTTTCCATAGCTTATCTCTTAAGATGATGAAATTGTTAATACTTTGAACTAATTCATTTTGCAGAGATACAAATTTAACTTACCTAAATCTCATTTTTTAATCCTTGATTATAGATTTCTTTTTAAGGCATTATATTTTAGTGTGTTATATTTTAGATTAAGCTGAGTGAAGTTGTTGGCTCCGGAAAAGATGGCAGAATACTTAAAGAAGATATTCTCAACTTTTTGGAAAAGCAGACAGGAGCCATATTGCCTCCCTCACCAAAAGTAGAAATTATATCACCTCCACCAAAACCCAAAGACAGGCCCATTCCCATGCCAATATCAAAACCACCAGTATTCACAGGCAAAGACAGAACAGAACCTGTAACAGGTAAGAATAACAGCAGTCACTCGAAGCAGTTTATTTCGGGAACATTACTCTAGTGGACACATGTTTATAATGTGATGTTTGCAATTCCTTTTGTTTTGTTTTGTTTTTCGAGGTAGGGTCTCACTCTAGCCCAGTCTGACCTGGAATTCACTGTGTAGTCTCAGAGTGGCCACAAACTCAAAGCATTCCTCCTACCTCTGCCTCCAGAGTGCTGAGATTAAAAGTGTGTGCCAGGCTCAATTCTTTTTTTTTTTTTAAAAAGGTCATTCCTGATCTTTAGGCCTTACTCCATTGTGAGTTTAGTCAGTTTTTTTAAAACAGTTTTAAAAAATATTTTTATTTATTTGCAAGGGAAAGAGAGAGAGAGAGAATGGACATGTCATGCCCTTTTGCCACTGCAAAATTCAGACACAAGTGCCACTGTGAGCATATGGTTTTACATAGGTACTGGGGAATCAAACCCAGGCCATCAGGCTTTGCAAGCAAGTGCCTTTAACTGCTGAGCCATCTCTCCAGCCTCAGTGTATACTTTTTATAATCATGTGATAATCTAGTTTTTCTAGGAAACACTTCCATATAACACTGTAAATTTCTAAATAGTAATTGTTTTCTAGGCTTTCAGAAAGCAATGGTCAAGACCATGTCTGCAGCCCTGAAGATTCCTCACTTTGGTTATTGTGATGAGGTTGACCTAACTGAACTTGTTAAGCTGCGGGAAGAATTAAAACCCATTGCTTTGGCTCGTGGAATTAAGCTCTCCTTTATGCCCTTCTTCTTAAAGGTGAGTTCCATTCATTTCAAGCAAGGCTTAAGAGAGACATTTATGCTTTGTTCCACAAAGATAAAATAGATTAACTATGTTGAATAAAAATATTACTTCTCACAGGGCGTGGTAGCACACACCTTTAATCTGAGAGAACTCACAAGGCAAAGACAGGAGATCACCATGAGTTCAAGGCCAGCCTGAGACTATATAGTGAATTCCAGGTCAGCCTGGGCTACAGCAAGACCCTACCTCAAAAAACAAAAAAAAGAAAAAGAAAAATTACTTCTCTACAGAATGGGAAGGATGCTCTGTGGTCAAACGAGCGTCTTTGCAAAACCTGCCAGCCAAGTGAAATTCACAAACTGTGCACATAAGCAACATGCAAAAAGTAGTCCAAGCATTCATTTGTAGTGGTAAGAGGCACTGGCACATGGACACACATAAACAGAAATAATTAAATTAGTTCCTACCATTTAATAGTTAAAAAATGTTCAAACCCACCATTTCTTTGTTGCATAGGAATTTATGATTGAAATTTTATATATTTTTTTAAATATTTATTTATTTGCAAGGGGAGAGAGAAAAAATGGGTATACCAAGGCCTCTAGCCACTGCTAACGAATTCCAGATGCATGCACCACTTTGTGCATCTGGCTTTATGCAAGTACTGGGGAATTGAACCTGGGTTGTTAGGCTTTACAGTTAAGTGCCTTAACCACTGAGCAATCTCTTCAGCCCCAAAATTTCTGTATAATTTTTATCTGCCTATCTCTTTTTTTTTCTTTCTTTTTTTTTTTGGTTTTTTGAGGTAGGGTCTCACTCTAGTCCAGGCTAACCTGGAATTCACTATGTATTCTCAGGGTGGCCTCGAACTCACGGTGATCCTCCTACCTCTGCCTCCCAAGTGCTGGGATTAAAAGCGTGAGCCACCATGCCCGGCATGCCTATCTCTTTAAGCTAGGGGGAAGGTTGTTCTGACACTTAAGGAAAGTCTCTAATTATTTTTTAAAAATTATTTATTTGATTTTTTATTATTGATAACTTCCATAATTATAGACAATAAATCATAATAATTCCCCCCTTATACTTTCCCCTTCACAACTCCACTCTCCATCATATCCCCCTCCCCCTCTCAGTCAGTCTCTTTTATTTTGATGTCATCACCTTTCCTCCTATTATACTGGTCTTGTGTAGGTAGTGCCAGGCACTGCGAAGTCATGCATATCCAGGCCATTTTGTGTCTGAAGAGTGCATTGTAAGAAGTCCTATCCTTCCTTTGGCTCTTACGGTCTTCCTGCCACCTCTTCTGCAATGGACCTTGACTCTTGGAAGGTGTGGTAGAGATATTTAGTGCTGAGCACTCCTTGTCACTTTTTCTTTGCAACATTGGTGCATTTTGAGTCATCCCAGAGGTCACTGCCACCTGTAAAGAGAAGCTTCTCTAACCAAAAGTGAGAGTAGCATTAATATATGAGTATGAACATTAAGTGCTTACCAGGCAGTTTGGTGAGCATAATATATGCATTTAGCCAGATACCAGCAGGTGTTACATCACTAGGGCTCATGACTTCCCACATCATAGGTTTATTTATTTTATTTGCAAGCAGAGAGAAAAAGAATGAGAGAGAAAATGGGCACAATAGGGCCTCCTGCCAGTACAAACAAACTCCAGATACCTGGGCCACTCTGTGCATCTAGCTTTACATGGATACTAGGGAATTGAACCCCAGGTTGTCAGGTTTGGCAAACAAGTGTCTTTAGCCACTGAGCCATCTCTCCAGCCAAGCCTTTAATTCTTAAAGGATTATAGAAAAGTCCTGGTTTGAACTAACAGGAGACTGGGAGTTGATTTTACATATCATTTGAATGTGTTTATTTTTATTTATTCAACACGTTTATTATGAATTTCTTTTGGGGGGGGGGGATTCTGAGGTAGGGTCTCACTCTCTAGCCCAGGCTGACCTGGAATTCACTATGTAGTCTCAGGGTGGCCTTGAACTCATGGTGATCCTCCTACCTCTACCTCCCAAGTGCTCAGATTAAAGGCGTGTGCCACCACGCCCGGCTTTATTGTGAATTTCTGAGTGCTAGGCCAGTATAAAATGGAATCAGACCATCAGCCGACCTCAAGCAAGATGGAGTGTAATTCATATTAATGACCACTGAGAAGTAGCTACTGTGTGCCCAGGCCCGTAGCAAGCCTGCTATACAGTGTCTCCTAATTCAAAGTTTGCTACTCCCAGAAAGCACAATAGTCTAACTCCAGAGTGGTGTCCTCTGGCTCTTTCTTCACATTGTACCAGGACAAACTGCCCTTCAATAAAATGATTGCATGATTTCCAGCTTCTTTTCAATGGTTCCCAGTCACTGCCTTTATTATATATTTATTCAAAGTCTCGATTGCCTGTCTCTCCAGTCTTTTCCCTCTCTTAATCACTCCCTTTATAAATAGTTGCTGGAATACATAGCTCTACCTGAAATGCATCCTGCCCTCTCCTTTCTTCTCTCTCTTTCCCACTCCACACTCCCCCCCCCACTTTTGTTCCATGTTTTTTCAAGGTAGGGTTTTACTCTAGCCCAGGCTGACCTGGAACTCACTCTGTAGTCCCATGCTGGTCTCAAATTCACAACAATCCTCCAACCTGTGCTTCCTGAGTGCTGGGATTACAGGTGTGTGCCACTATGCCCAGCTGTCTCCCCCTTTGTTTTTGGTTTTCAGAATCTCACTATGTAACCCAGGCTGACCTAGATCTCCCAATCCCCCGTCTCAGCTTCTCGAGCGCTGGGATTATAGGCACAAGTCTCTATGCCTGACCCTCATTTCCTCTTTACCTGTGTAATATTAAATCATGCTCAGATAGAAACTCTAGAAGCTTCTGTGGCTGTCCTATTTCTGTTACATGCTCTTTTGTTTCCCAGTATGATACCATCTCAATATGTTGTCACCATTTACTTGACATGAGACAGAAACTATTCTGTAGCAGCTTCCCTGACAAGTGAGCAGGTGCTCTGCATGCAGGAGATGTACAGGAATGCTCTACATGAAAGGAAAGCATCTGCATTTTACTAGGGTAGTACAGTATTGTGGGAATGTTCTGGAAGAACAAATTGTGAGAAGGAAATATGGAAATTAACTATGGGGAAAATCTGTGAAACTATTTCTATAGACCTTACAAATAACTTTTCTGAGAATATGGCAGTGAAATGCTTCTTTTTTAAATCTTTTCATTTTTTAACTTTTTTATCATTTTATTTATTTATTTATTTATTAGATACAGAGGTATAGAGGGTGTGCCCGGGCCTCTAGCCGTTGCACATGTAACTCCAGATGCATGTGCCACGATGTGCATCTGGCTAACCTGGGACCTGGAGAATCGAACCTGGGCCCTTAGGCTTCACAGGCAAGCGCCTTAACTCTAAGCCATCTCTCCAGCCCTTTTAATATTTTATTATTATTATTATTAACAATATATTTCACATGGATACATCATGTGTCAGTACCCTCTTTTCCCTCATCCCTGCCCCCATTCCATTGGAGACCCTCCTCAGTGGGGTTGCAGGTATTCCCTATGGGGATGTGGTTTATGCATTGTGAGAGCAGTAATTAGCTATTTTGGAGGGGAGGGAATGTCGCTGGGCATGTCTCAGCCTATGGCTCTTAACAATCTTTCTGCCCCCTCTTCTGCAATATTCCCTGAGCCATGGTGGGTGAGTTTTAAGTCTACTTCAGTGAAGAGCTCTTAGGAGCCTCTGGATCTCTACTTGGTAGGTGTTGAGTGTCCTCCTAAACACTGGCGCTGATTATCTGGTTCAGCATGGAAGCAGCACTCTTGCTTGTCTCCCCAGGTCCTCTGTGGTTTGAGCTGTGACTTGGCTGAAGTGGGAGGGGTAGTTTATCTCCTTGGATCTCGCTACCTTCTGAAAAAAGAAAAACAGATTTGGGCTGGAGAGATGGCTTGGTGGTTAAGGTACTTACCTGCAAAGCCTAAGGACCCAGGTTCTATTCTCCAGGTCCCCACATAAGCTAGATGTACATGGTGGCACGTGCATCCTGAGTTCATTTGCAGTGGCTAGAGGCCCTGGCATGCCCATTCTCTGTCTCCTGCTCTCTGTCTCTAATAAATTAATTAATTAAAACTAAAGCAGAAAAAAAAATTTTTAAAGAACAGATTCTCCAGTGGAGAGTGAAGTCAGCATAGTTTAAATGGGATAAGCATTATTAATTTAGGAAGAATTTGATGTATGTAATCCCTCTTTTAGCCAAAAACTAGTGAGAGCTTGACATCGGAGAACATAATCTTTGTTTCCATAGGATTCTGATCTGATTCCCAATTCCAGATATGGGTTCCTTTACACTGAGCAGATCACTTAGCCAATCAGAAAGCTGTTGCTTACCCACCAAGGCTGTGTGCCACTATTGTACTGGCATTTACATCATGTCAAGGTGTTTGCTTCTGAGTAGCTTAGACCTCTGGTTGCTCAGACTGTTGTTGGCCACTTTTCCTCAGTAGCTCATCGCTTTCCAGTACTAAGCATGCTAACTGTCTGGGGACTGGCTCTCTTCTGGATTATAGCCTGGTCTCCCCATGCTCTGTGTCAGTAGCATATGGTGTCTTTAGCAATAGGGTCTTAGCTTTTGCTTCAGGCAGGTAATCAAGTGCTTTGACAGAAAGTTGTCTTGATTTGGGGACCTCATAGGTCTCTCCTATCAACAGCTCAATGTGGGTAGCAACCAGTTTCTGGTACTGGGAGTTACAGGTCAAAGACAAAAAAATTTTTTTCTTTTAAGCTTAGGCTTCATCCCACCCTCTCCAGGGCCCCCCCTTTTTTTTCAGGTGTCCCCCCTTACTCCTTTTAATGGTTATATCTTTTAGTCTATCTCCAAGGATAAAGGCTTCTATAGTACCAGTTTATTTTGGATTTAATTTTGTGTTTGTTTCCCCCCTTCTCTCCCCCAAAACCCTTCCATCCTTATTGTCTGGGCCTTGAGTTGCCTGTCATGTATATCAGCCACTTGAGCAGGTCCAGGTTAGGCACCACAGATGAGTGAGACCATGTGGTGTTTGTCCTTCTGTGATTGTGTGAGTTTGCTGCGTATGATGTGTTCCAAGTCTGTCCATTTTTCTACAAATTTCATTGTATCATTTTTTTCTTACTGCTGAACAGAATTCCATTGTATAAATGTACCATAACATCATTATCCATTCATCTGATGATGGACACCTGGGTTGATTCCAGTTCTTAGCTATAATGAATTGAGTAGCTATAAACATGGTTGAGCAAATATCACTGTAGTGATGCATAGAGCATTTAGGATAAATGCCCAGGAAAGGGATAACTGGGTCTGTTGGTAAATTGCTGTTCATCCTTTTCAGAAATCTCCATATTGATTTCCGTAATGGTTGTACAAGTTTATATTCCCAACAACAATGGATGAGGGATTGTCTTTCCCCACATCCTCGCCAACATTTGGTGTTGTTAGATTTTGTTGTTGTTGTTGTTGTTTATTTGTATTTATTCATTTGAGAGAGAAAGAGACATACAGAGAGAGAGAGAGAGAGAGAGAGAGAGAGAGAGAGAGAATGAGCACAACAGGGCTTCCAGCCACTGCAAATGAACTCCAGATACATGTGCCCCCATGTGCATCTGGCTTACGTGGGTCCTGGAGAATTGAACCGGGGTCCTTAGGCTTCGCAGGCATACACCTTAACTGCTAAGCTATCTTTCCAGCCCGTTAGATTTTTTTAATGATTGCCATCCTTACTTTCCAGCCTGTTAGATTTTTTTAATGATTGCCATCCTTACTAGAGTAAGGTGGAATGTCATGGTTGTTTTAATTTGCATTTCCCTAATAGTTAAGGTTATTGAACATTTTCTTAAGTGTGTGTTAGCCATTTGTATTTCCTCCTCTGAGAATTCCCTATTCGGTTCTCTGCCCCATTTTTGGAGTGGGTTATTTGATTTTTGATTGTTTCGTTTTTTGAGTTCTTTGCAGATTCTGGATGTTAGGCTTCCTCCAGCTGGCAAAGATTTTTCTCCTATTCAGGGGGTAATCTATTGCCTCTGCTTATGGTATGTTTGTCTGGGCAAAAGCTTTTTAGCTTTATGAGTTCCCATTGGTTAAGCAATTGTTTAATTTCCTGGGCTACTTGAGTTTTGGTCAGGAAGTCTTTCCCTACTCCTATATCATAGAGAGTTCCTCTTTTTTCTTCCAGTAGAAGAGTTTCAGGTCTTATAATGAGGTCTTTAATCAATTTGGACTTGATTTTTTTTTTTTTTTTTTTTTTTTTTTGGAGAGAGACACAGAGAGACAGACAGAGAGAGAAGGAGAGGAGACAGACAGAGAGAATGGGCGTGCCAGCAGTCTCTCAGCTGCTGTGAATGAAATCCAGATGTGTGCGCCCCCTTGTGGGCAAGTGCGGCATTGCGCCCTTGCGTCACTTTGCATCTGGCTAAACGTGGGACCTGGAGATTGGAACCGGCGTTCTTAGGCTTAGCAGGCAGGCGCCTTAATTGCTAAGCCATCTCTCCAGCCCATGGACTTGATTTTTATATATGGTGAGATGAGTGGGTCCAGGTTCATTTTTCTACATATGGTTATCCAATTTGTCCAGCACCATTCATTGGAGATGCTTTCTGTTCTCCAATCTGCTTTAATGGCACCTTTGTCAAAGATCAAGTAGCTGTAGTTACTTGACCTAAGGTCCAGGTCTTCAGTTCTGTTCCATTGGTCTATATTTCTGTGTTTATGCCAGTACTGTGCTGTTTTTGTTATTATGACTTTGTAATATAGCTTTAGGTCAGGTATGGTGGTACCTCTGGAAGTGTTTCTTTTGCTGAGGATACGTTTGGATATCCAAGGCCTGCTGCCATTCCATGTGAATTTTGAGTTCATTTTTTCTATCTGTGAAATGCCTTTTATGCTAAGTTTCTGTCTTGTAACTTTCCCTGAAATTAATCTGACAACCATGTAATCCACCTGCTTAAAACCATGTGACCAGATTTCCTCTGTCTTCATTTACCTTTGCCCTTGACAATGCAGATGACCAATTTTGACAAGGAATATTAAGAGACATTGACTGAACTTAAGTCATGCTCTTTGCCCTACTACCTCAGTGACTGGTTACACTCCTGACCCAGATGTGTACATGTGTTACATATGCTAACCACACATTGAAAGCATTGGACACATTAAAAATAATGAATTATCCACAGAAATGCTCAAAACAACAAGCGGGCTTAATGTTATTGGATTTGTGAGCAGAGTATGTGTGTGTTCTGGATCAACAGAGTGCACCAGATCATAACTTTAAATCACTTCCTTTAACATATATTTAAAGAAGAGTCAAAATTTCTTTGACCCTCACTCACTTGTGCTGCCTGTCCTTTGCCCAAGTAATACTCATTCTTTGTGTATTGTGGGTTTTTGTTGTTCAGTAAAAACACTAGTGAGTGCCTGTCAGTAGACGCAGCAGCTATGGGAACATCAGAACAGTGGCAACAGCAGAAGCAGTAGGTTCACTCCAACCATGATCAATGTTCCTTCTCTCAGCTCTGCTCTAAAAAGCAGTTAGCCCATTCTTGGGTAAGCAAATCCAAGAGTCAGTTTCTATAATTAATATCAGGACACTGCCCCAGGTGGGCAGAGCATCATCTATAGAAACAAAGCGTAGAAACAGATGGATGGGGCTGGAGAGATGGCTTAGGGGTTAAGGCACCTGCCTCCTAAGCCTAAGAACACCCATTCGATTGCCCAGCTCCCACATTTAGCCAGACACAAAGGGACACAAGGGCGCAATGCCGCATGTGCCCATTCTCTATCTGTCCCTCTCTCTCTCTCTCCAAAAGAAAAAGAAAAGAAACAGGTGGATGACATTACCCTAGTTGTGTGTGAATGAGAAAGCAGCTACGGGCTTCCCAGGGGTAGGTAGGAGGAATTGGCAGACAGTGCTAATAGGAGAACAGGAGTCACACAGTAGCCTCAACATTTAAGGTTTTAAAACATCAACTGTTTATAATTAATAAGCACACAACCCTACAGGTGGGCAACATGAGTCCACTGATGTTAGCCAAGTCTCTCTGTCTGCAGAAACTTGCAGGTTGGTCAGAGGCTGGCTGGTGTTGGGTGGTCTGTTTCTCTTCTGTATGTCTCTCTCCTGTCCCCAGCATGGTCATCTATATATAGTCTCCTCAGTCTGGCAGAGATGGAGAGAAGCATCAAAAATACTTGAGCCCTTTTGTTCCCAAGCTCCACTGCAGAATTTGTTCTTTTCCCATTGACCAAAGCAAGTCACATGACTTAAGCTAAGACATCCCCCTTCCCCCAAGAGATCACTACCTCCACATCTGGAAAGGGAGACGGAGGACAAAAGCAGGTAGCAGCCATGTGTCACAAAGGTTCAGTAGGCCAGAGTGGTAACAGACTGTTTCGAAAATTAACTACAGAGTCATGAGTGGCCTAAGGCACTGCTGGCAGGGGCCTGGAGAATAAACTAGAATTGAAGAGATACTGAATCTAGTGAAAGGCTGGGCAGTAGGTGCAGAGGGTAGTTAATAGCTGTCTGAAAGGGTTGAGGAGAGTTTTGTCCTTTCTGCACATCCTCATGGAAGAGGGGGGGCAGACTTACAGGCCAAGGGAGTAAACTGGAGAATGGGAAGTTTAGACATGTGTTTGAGGATGTACTGGTGGCATTAAGGGAAAAAGAAGAGAAAGATCCCAGGGAGAAGGTTGCCTTCACCAGCAAAAGAGTACCACCTCTGTGTTTCTGACTGCTTCCGCTTTCTGCCACCTGGTAATGTCTCTTTGGAAGCCAGGGTAGACCAGCTGTTTAGTAGATTGAAAGCCTTTTATTGCTATTGTTTTCTTTGTGCATAGTCTGAATGAAAGAGCTTTTCTTTTAAATGACCACATAAATTTTTTAAACATTTTTAAAATATACTATACAAAGTAGTAGATAACAGAAAAATAACCTAGTCCCTGGACATATATCTGGTATTTTCTTTTTAAAAATTTAGATTATACTCTACACTTACTGCCCCAACCTTGCACTAGACTCAGTATCTTTTCAATCCTGTTTATTCCCCAGCCTCCATGTCTGCTTCCTTGACTGTCCTCGCTCATTACTGTGAAAGGCTTCTGTATTCATAAAACGCTTCAGCTCTCAAGTTCAAGGATTTGGTTCGCCCCCCCCCCCCCATCAAGACCACTGACCCTATATGAGTAAGGAACTCAGCGGGACTAGACAAAAGCCATGCTGGGGGGGTAGTATGTTTGTTTGTTTTTTGAGAACCCTCCCCGTTGGTTTCCAGTGGCTATACCAGTTTACACTCCAACTAACAGTGAATAAGGGTTCTTCTTTCCTCCCCATCCTCACCAGCATTTGTTACTTGTTTTCTTGATGAAAACCATTTTGACTAGAGTTTGATAGAATCTCAAAAGTGTTATAATTTGTACTTTCCTGATCTGGTGGTTAAAGCTGTTAAACACTTTAAAGATATTTATTGGCCATTTATAATTTTTTTCTTTTGAGAACTTTCTATTCTGTTCCTTGACCTACCTTTTGATTGGATTGCTTTCTTGTTGCTTAGTTTTTAAAATTTTTTTTTGAGGTAGGGTCTAACTCTAGGCCAAGCTGATCTATATGGAACTCACTTTATAGCTCCAGACTGGCCTTGAACTTACAATGATCCTCCTGCCTCAAATCCCAAGTGCTGGGATTAAAGGTGCACAATCATGCCCTGCTTGTTGTTTAGGTTTTTGAGTTCTTCACATATTCTAGACATTAATCCTCTGTCAGATGTATAGCTGGCTAAGATTTTTCTCAATTCTGTAGGCTACCCATTCACAGAGTTAACTTTCCTCTGTTCCATGAAGTTTTTGAATTTCACAGACTCTTTTGTCAACTGTTGGACTTATCTCCTGAGAGAATTCTTCTTCTTTTTTTTTTTTTTTTTTTTTTTTTTTTTGTTTTTTTTTTGTTTTGCAAGGTAGGGTCTCACTCTGGTCCAGACTGATCTGGAATTAACTATGTAGTCTCAGGGTGGCCTCGAACTCTTGGTGATCCTCCTACCTCTGCCTCCCAAGTGCTGGGATTAAAGGCGTGCGCCACCACGCCCGGCTACTGAGAGAATTCTTTTTTAAAAATTTATTCACACACACAGGAGAGAAATTACACTCTTTTATCCTCTCACCCCTGTTCCTGTTACCCTGGGGGCCTCCTCAGCGGGGTTATGGGATTTACTGTGAGGTCTTGAAGGCCTCAGTCAGTCCCAATGGGATCGTGGGGGACCGTGTCTCAGGGTATTTCTACCCACTCTGTGGCTCTTTTAATCTTCTTTTTTTTTTAATTTTTTTTTGTTTTACTTTTTATTTATTTATTTGAGAGCAACAGACACAGAGAGAAAGAGGCAGATAGATAGAGAATGGGCACGCCAGGGCCTCCAGCCACTGCAAACGAACTCCAGATACATGCGCCACCTTGTACATCTGGCCTACATGGGTCCTGGGGAATCGAGCTTTGAACCGGGATCCTTAGGCTTCACAGGCAAGCGCTTAACCACTAAGCCATCTCCCCAAGCCCTCTTTTAATCTTTCTATCTCCCTCTTCTACTATGTTCCTTGAGCCATGGCAGGCCTATTGGCAGTCTGATTTAGTGTTGAGTTCTTTGTAGCCTCTGGATTTCTGATAGGTTTTGATTGATCACTGTGTCTGCCACCGTCACCCTGGAGCTGGTTGCCTTCCATTGCAAGTTCTCCTGGGCCATAGCAGATGTGGTAGAGGTGGCAAGTCTTGTGGACAGCAGTCAGTTGTCTTCTTGTCTTGTGGGTGGATCTTGGTTCTCTGAGAGAATTCTTTTAAAAAATAACCTTAGACATTTTTATTTTCCTCTTTTAAATTCAAAACAAAGCATGACCACTAAATCTAATGCGTAAACCTTGTTTGCTAGATCATCGATGAGTGGAAAAGTCCATCAAGAACATGTTGAGGGGTGGGGAGATGGCTGAGCAGGTAAGAGCACTTGCTGTGCAAGCATGAGGACCTGAGTCCTATCTCTAGTATCAGTGTAAAACGCCAGGCCTGGACTCACATGCCTGTAACTCCAGCACTGAGACTTACAAAGACAGGAGTATTCCTGGGGTGCTCTCGGGTCAGCCAGGTTAAGTGAAAAATCTATAGCTCCATGTTCAGTGAGAGACTCTGTCTTAGGGAAATAAGGAGGAATAGTCATAGAGAAGGACATCCATCATCTTCCTCTGGCTTCCACAGTGTGCACATGGGCCATATGCATCTGTATATACACATGCAGACACCACACACATGCCAAAAAAAAAAAATCAAAGAACATTTTGGGTTAGGGAAACAAAGGGGAGAAATTAATGGAGGCACAGAGGAATGTGATTAAGCAAGACCCAGGCTCTGAAGTGCAAGTGTAAGCCAGCTCTGCCCTTCACTAGGCCAAGGGCACCAGCCTCTCATAGTCATGTTGAAATCCTTACTGTGTGTTCTTTCTACACAGGGGAAGCCTACCTGCTTTTTTGTGTTTTAATTTCTAGTGTGCACTTGTCATTCAGACATTTTCTCTTTTTTAACTTTACAGGTATAGCTGTATAGATTAACTGCTAGTGTTTTGAAATTTTCCTTAATGTTTGCAAGCAACATAATTATGTTATCTTTTGTTTTTACATGATTAGTATAACCCAGTTTTACCTTGGTTATAGGAAAGAATGGAAGTAATATGCTTTGGTCCACGTGGTCTTGGAAAAAACTCAGCATAAATAGGAGTTCTCTTCCTCTTTCTTCTTACACCTGAGTTAAAAGTGCTCACATGCAGGCTGGAGAGATGACTTAGTGGTTAAGGCACTTGCCTTCAAAGCCAAAGGACCCAGGTTGGATTCGCCAGGATCCACGTAAGCCAGATGCACAAGGTGGTGCATGCATCCGTAGTTAGTTTGCAGTGGCTGGAGGCCCTAGCACACCCATTCTCTCTTTCTTTCTCTCTCTTTCAAATAAATAAATAGAAATAAAATATTTTTAAAAGTGCTCACATGGCATTCATTGTCTTTCTGCCAAACAGGCTGCTTCTCTGGGATTACTACAGTTTCCTATCCTGAATGCTTCTGTGGATGAACACTGCCAGAAAATCACATACAAGGTTGGCTATCCATTGTGGAACTAGTCTTTGTAAATATAAACAGCAGGTGTCACAGGTGCACATATAGGGTGGAGACTGATGTTACACTTCAAAGAATGATCTTTTCTTTGTTGATAGAAATTAAAGGTATGACATAAAACATTAAGCAACAACAATTTATTCTTGTTTTACTTTTTAATAATGATACTGTTCAGATATGCACCTTGTCATTTTTAAGCCCTATTGGCTTCATGCCTAAAATAATAGAAATCTACAGAAGAGAAACAGTGGATTAGGGTACCCGTTCTACTTACCCTCACCAAAATAGGCACCAAAATGTCAAGATTAAATTCCTGGAGTTTTTTCAAGTATTTATATGTTTATTTGAGAAGACACAGAGAGTAAGAGATGAGAGAATAGGTGGGCCAGGGCCTCCTGCCACTGCAAATGAACTCCAGATGCATGCACCACTTTGTGTATCTGACTGTATGTGGGAGAATCTAACCCAGGCCGTCAGACATTGCAAGAAAACACTGTTAGCAGCTAAGCCATCTCTCCTGCCCTACATTTCTTATTAGAGATATACAGTTGAAGGCTGGAGAGATGGCTTAGCAGTTAAGGTTCTTGCCTTGAAAGACCCAGGTTCAATTCCCCAGTACCCATGTAAGCCAGATGCACATGCATCTGGAGTTCATTTGTAGTGGCTAGAAGCCCTAGCACACCCATCCCCCCCATCCCGTATATCTCTCTGCCTCCTCTCCTTCACACATGCTCTCTCTCTCAAATAAAGTATTTTTTTATAAAAAGAAAGAAATATACAATTAGAAGTAAGTGGAAGGAATGGAAGCAGGTAATTCAGTGGTAGAGATAGCCTTTACCTGAAATGCATAAGGCCTTGAGTTTAATACCCCATCACCACCTCCTATCCTCTCCCCCAATCTAAAAAAGTATTTATGTAGTATAGGGGATCAGATTAAAATATTCCTATTCCAGTATGAGTATTATAGCTAACTATATCTATTTTTCTCTTAATTTCTAATTAAATATGCTCATGTTTCAAAAACTTCAAAATAATGTTTACCTTTAATCCTGTGACCTAACATAATAACACACCTTTTATATTAAGATGTCCATTCTACCCGAAATCTAGTTTTCCATTTTGTAGTTACATATATTTTTCTCTAATTTGCTCTTTTCCTTTAATATATTGTGGATATCATTACATGTCAATACATATAACTTTGTTATCATTCATTTAACCAGATCTAGTAATAGTTTGATTGTTTGCAGTTTTTCAAGCTTATAAACAATCTGATTCTATATCATATTTGTTTTTTTATAGTTCTGCATTTACTTCTTCACACAAACTTTTATAAATATTGGTACATGGTATCAAATGTTCTCCAGAAAGTATATACACCCTTACATTGCCATCTTACCTAACTGCCAGCAAAAACTTATAATTTCTAAAACGTCTTAAATTTTGTTGTGAAATTATTTTTGTAATATTTTTTATTTATTTGCAAGCAGAGTCAGACAGAATGGGCACACCAGGTCCTCCTGCTACTGCAAACAAACTCCAGATGCATGCACCTCTTTGTGCATCTGGATTTACATGGGTACTGGGGAATCAAACCCAGATCGTTAGGCTTTGCAGGCAAGTGCCTTAACCACTGACCCACCTCTCCAGCCCTGAAATTTATTTTTAATCACTTCCAGTCTGGCGAATACTGGTTCTTTGGGTTTGGAGGGGGGGGTGTTTGTTTTGGATTTCTTTGTTTGATTTTGCTTTATGAGGCAAGGAGTTCACTCTAGCCCAGGGTGACCTGGAATTCATTCTGTAGGCCAGGCAAACCTCAAACTCAGGGTGATCCTTCTACCTCTGCCTCTGAGTGCTAGAATTACAGGGTATCACATACATCACTTGGGGAAAACAGTTTTTCATCACTGTTTTAGAAAATGGTTTAATGTCATCCTCTCTTCCCTGTTAGGTTATTTACTAAAAGTTCTATTGCTGGACATGGTGGCACATGCCTTTAATCCCAGCACTCAGGAGGCAGAGGTAGGAGGATCGCTGTGAGTTCAAGGCCACCCTGAGACTATAGAGTGAATTCCAGGTCAGCCTGAGCTAGAGTGAGACCCTACCTCGAAAAACCAAAAAAAAAAAAAGTTCTATTGAGGGCTGGGAGATGGTTTAGTGGTTAAAGCACTTGCCTGCAAAGCCAAAGGACCCAGGTTTGATTTCTCAGTACCCGTGTAAGCACAAGGTGGCACATGCGTCTAGAGTTCATTTGCAGCAGCTAGAGGCCCTTGTGTACCATTCTCTCTCTCTCTCTCTCTCAAATGAATAAATAAAAATAAATGGTTTCTTGCTGGACATGGTAGCGCACGTCTTTAATCCCAGCACTCAGAAGGCAGAGGTAGGAGGATCACCGTGAGTTCGAGGCCACCCTGAGACAACAGAGTGAATTCCAGGTCAGCCTGGACCAGAGTGAGACCCTACCTTGAAAAACCAAAAAAATAAATAAATAAATAAATAAATAAATAAATAAATAAGTGGTTTCTGAAAAGGTTCTATTACATAAGTCTTTATTTTACTTCCTAGGCATCTCATAACATTGGGATCGCAATGGATACTGAGCTGGGGTTGATTGTCCCAAATGTGAAAAACGTCCAGATCTGCTCTGTATTTGAGATTGCCATTGAACTGAACCGCCTCCAGAAACTGGGTTCTTCTGGGCAGCTCAGTACCACTGACCTTACTGGAGGGACATTCACTCTTTCTAACATTGGATCAGTGAGTCACGATGTTCAAATTCATAAGCCAGAACTTAAATTTCTGATCCCATAATTGTTTGTCTAGTAGTGTTCCCAGAAAACTTAGTTTTTCCTCTTTTCTTCTAAGATTGGTGGAACCTACGCCAAACCAGTGATACTGCCACCCGAAGTAGCCATTGGGGCCCTCGGATCAATTAAGGTATGTGTATTAAACAATTGAAATTCAATTTAAGCAAACTGGGAGGTGGAACCCAAAGACCAATAATTTCTAAGGTTTTGCCCTCACTTTCTAGGTTTGAGTTTGGAATTTGGCCCAGTAAATCTATTATTTCTTCCTCAGAGCTAAGCCTGGAACTCACCATTGGTCTTGAAGTCCTTATTTTTATTCATTTTATTTTTTAAATTTATTATTTATTGGTAAACAAAGAGAGAGAATGAACTTGGGTAAGTCAGGACCTCTTGCCACTGCAATTTTCAGATGCTCCACTTTGTCCATCTGCCTTTACATGGGTAGTAGGGAAATCAAACCTGTGCGATCAGACTTTGCAAGCAAGTACCTTTAACTGCTAAGCTATTTCTCCAGTCCTAGCCTTGAATTCTTAATCATTGTGCTTTTCTCACCAAACTGTTGGAACTACAGGTGTGTAAAGCCAAAGCCAACAAAAATACAGGTATCCGGCCAGGAAGATGACTCGGTGGTTAAAGGCACTTGCTTAAAAAGCTTATTGGCCCTGGTTTGATTCCCTAGCCCCTACGTAAAGCCAGATGAAAATCTGGAATTATATAGTGACAAGAGGTCCTGGTGTACCCATACACACACATGCAAATTGTGTATGTATGTATGTATATTTGTTACTGTTTTATTGAGGTGGGGTCTTACTCTAGCCCAAGTGGAACTGGAACTCACTATGCAGTCTTAGGGTGGCCTCCAACTCATAGTGATCCCTCCTACCTCTTCCTCTTGAGTGTGGGGATTAAAGATGTGCTCCACCATGCCTGGCTGTTTTTTTTTTCCTGAGAAAAGGTCTCTTTTATCCCAGGATAACATGGAACTCACTCTGTAGTCCCAGGTTGGCATTGAACTCAAGGCCATCCTCCTACCTCAGCCTGCCGGGTGCAGTGACTAAAGGCCTGTGCTGCCCCAGCTTAAAATAGGAAAAACGAAGCCGGGCATGGTGACTCACACCTTTAATCCCAGCACTCAGGAGGCAGAGGTAGGAGGATCACTATGAGTTCAAGGCTGCCCTGAGACTACATAGTGAATTCCAGGTCAGCCTGAGCTAGAGTGAGACCCTACCTTGAAAAACAAAAAAACAAAAAAAAAAAAAAATTCTATATTCACTAATCAATAATTCCTATTCCTTCTTCCTCCTAGCCCATGGCAATTACCATTCTACTTTCTGTTTCTGAATTTGAACTTTCTGATGCTTCACATAGTAATCATGCAGTATCTGTCTTTTCATTCCTGACTTATTTCACTTAGCATGCTACTTTCAGAGGTCATCCAAGTTGTAATATAAATGAAATTTTCATTTGTCTTGAAGCTGTTGTATGTGTATAAATCATTGTTTATCCATTCATCTGTCAATGAATATTTGGATTTTTTCCATTTTATTGGCTGTTGTAAATGACGCTGCATGAGCATCAGTATGTCAGTATCTGCTCATGTTCTTGGTGGTTCTTTTTTTTTTTTTTTTCAATTTTTTCAATTTTTTTAGAGAGGTTGGGGGAAGAGAGAATTGGCACACAGGGCCTCAGCCACTGTTTTTGAACTCCACATACTCGCACCACCTAGTGGGCATATGGAACCTTGCACTTGCCTTACCTTTGTGCATCTGACTTATGTAAGATCTGGAGAGTCAAACATGGCTTTGCAGGCAAGCGCCTTAACCACTAAGCCATCTCTCCAGCCCATTTCTTTTTTTTGTTGTTGTTAGTTTGATTGATTGAGGTACAATCTCATTCTGTCATATTACTAGCCTAAAACTTGTGAACATTCTGCTTCTACCTTCTCAGTGTACCACTATGCCAGATTTGCTAGATATATTTTTTGTTTTTTGTTTCTTGGGGGGTTTTGGGGGGGGGTTGTTTTGTTTTGTTTTGTTTTGTTTTTTTAAGATAAGGTCTCATCTGTCTCAATAATGCAGAGAAGATTGAGCTGGAGAGATGGCTGAGTGTTTAAAGGCCCTTACCTGCAAAACCTAACAACCCACATTCAGTTTCCCAATACCCACGTAAAGCCAGCTATACCAAGTGTTGCATGCATGTAGAGTCTGTTTGCAGCTACTGGATGGCCTGGCATGTCATTTCTCAATGTCTATCACTCTCTGCTCCCTAGAGCCGATATGAGTGCGATGGTAAAGTGTTTAAAACCTGAGATGAAATTTCATGTATGGAAATTGTATAGAGAATAGGAGTGACCTTAGAGAAAGCAAATATTTAAGGCATAATCACCCAAACGTGGGAGAAGCCAGAATCCACATTTTCAGACATCATGGGCTGTTCCCACTGCCTCTCAGCTGTGGAGAGGAAAGCTTGCCTGCTCTTACACCATTGCTTTCAGAGCCTGAGCTTCCAGGAAGTGAAACTCACTCTTTCCTTGGTTTTTTGTTCTCCCCATCTCTAGACGCTTCCCCGATTTAACCAGAAAGGAGACATCTATAAAGCACAGATCATGAATGTGAGCTGGTCAGCTGATCACAGAATCATTGATGGAGCCACAATGTCACGCTTCTCCAATTTGTGGAAATCCTACTTAGAAAACCCAGCTTTGATGCTTATAGATCTGAAATGAAGATAAAATAGACATCCTTGAACTTTTTGAGCTTCCAAAGAGTATGGAAAACCTAGCAATGCCCACACACAGCCTTTATTACAACTGGTGTTATGGATGATTTGTATTATTTGATTAAGGCTCAAAGCACAGTATTTATCACTATCAAATTAGGCTTTTGCTGTTGTTGTTTTGTGGAAAAGAAATGACAGTGTTCCTCCTGGAACAATCCCATCCTGTAGGTCAGAGTATGATGTCTCACTATGGTGCTGAGATCTTTGTGTCAAATGGATTGAAACAGGCAACAACACAAAAGTTAATGTTATAAGAGAGTAACCCCATACATGTAGCATTTGTCTTTTCTTTTTTTATTTTTTTTAACTGATTTTATTTTTGTGTATGTGAGAGAGAGAGGGACAGAGAGAGAATGGGTGCACCAGGGCCATTTCAGCCTCTGTGAACAAACTCCAGATGCGTGCACCCCCTTTTGGGCAAGTGCAGCATTGCGTGCTTGTGTCACTTTTGAGTCTAGCTAAACATGGCACCTGAAGAATCGAATGGTGTTCTTATGCTTGGCAGACAGGAGCCTTAACCGCTAAGCCATGTCTCCAGCCCTTTTTTACTGATTTTTAATGAAAATCTTAAGTTATACTTAAGTTAGGAAAAGGAATTTATATACAAATGTATTTTCCATTTCCCTAAAATCATGGCAACTATTATAGAAAATAAGTGCAATTATCTTTTATGAAAACCAGGAATATGCTCTTACTTTATGTAAGAAAGTAGTGCTTTATATAAGTTTCTCAAAGATATAAATTAACATTTTTAAAAGGGGTATGATTATATGGTCTTAATTATAGTTTTATAACTAGTAAGGCTGTTAAAGGCATATGTTTGAAATGGGTGTACTTGTACAGTTTTGGTAATGCTGTGACATTTTGTTGAGGGAAAATTTTACCTTTCCAAATTCACTTAATGTGAGGAAAGTAATTTAAATACTTGTGGCTATGGACTTTTTTATGCTCAGAAGTTCATTGCCTTTTAATTTTCTTGATCTTCAGCCAAAAATGGAATAAGAAAAAGATTTAGGGTTTATTCTATTCTTCTGTTCCAGAATAGAAACATGAATAAGCAATGAGTTAGCTCAGAAATTATGGACATAAAAATAAATTTTATACAGAAATGAAGGGTTCATAATGACATTTTATTATTAAAGGCTTACTTTAATGAGGAATAGCATTGAGGTAATTCTAATAGAGCACATTGATCTGATTCAGAAATTTAAGTAGCTTCCAAAATCATCCATTGAGTCCAACACAGCAAAGTTACTTGCTCAAGTGAAGTTTTGTGACAGAAAAGAAAGGTCATTTTGTTGTCTGCTTGATTTTTTATTTGTTGAAATGGGACTAGTTTATAGATCAAAATAATAAAGTAAATTCTGTTAATTTATAAATTTATATAATGAAACCCACTATTTTATGTACTAACTTAAAATTAACTTAAAAATTTTCAAAGTCTGTCATTGTGTTACATACCTCTAATTCTAGTCAGGCAGATTGTGAGTTTAAAGCCAAGTTGGGCTACATGGTAAAACTTTCTCTCAAAAATTTGAAGGGGGGGAGGAAAATATCATGGTTTATTGACTGTAAGTATAGAAGTTGCCAAAAAAAAAAAAAAAACTAAAGGGAAGCTGGACATGGTGGCACACAGCTTTAATCCCAGCACTTGAGAGGCAGAGGTAGGAGGATCACCATGAGTTCAAGGTCACCCTGAGACTACCTAGTGAGTTCCAGGTCAGCTTGGGATACAGTGAGACTCTACCTCAAAAAAAACAAAGCCAGGCATGGTGGCACACGCCTTTAATCCCAGCACTCGGTAGGCAGAGGTAGGAGGATCGCCGTGAGTTCAAGACCACTCTGAGACTACATAGTTAATTCCAGGTCAGCCTAGGTCAGGGTGAGACCCTACCTCAGGAAAAAAAAAAAACTGGGAGGGGGGGCTGGAGAGATAGCTTAGCAGTTAAGGTGCTTGCCTGTGAAGCCAAAGGACCAAGGTTCAATTCCCTAGTATCCACATTATCACACTTTATATAACTCCATCATAGTTCATTGTATATTTTATTATACATTCAAGATATTAAAAATTGAGTTGAGCTTGGTGCACACCTATAATCCTAGCCCTTGAAGAGCTGAGGCAGGAGAATTGTGAGTTCAAGGCCAGTTACCCAGTGAGACCCGCACCCCATTAAACATCTACTATACCTAGTATGGAATGAAGCACTGGGCACAAAATGGCTGCTTTATGGTCTCTGCCTTGAGTGGGCCTACACTCTAGTTAAGACTCTACCTCAAAATACAAAAAGAAGCTGGGCGTGGTGGCGCACGCCTTTAATCCCAGCACTCGGAAGGCAGAGGTAGGAGGATTGCCGAGAGTCCACCCTGAGACTACATAATTAATTCCAGGTCAGCCTGGACAAGAGTGAGACCCTACCTTGCAAACCAAAACAAAGCAAAAACAAAAAGAGAGAGAATAACCTAGAGAAGGATAATATTTAGTACAAGAAGGTAAAAAATAGCTAGGCAGGCCAGACATGGTGACACAAATCATCCCAGCACTCAGGAGGCAGAGGTAGATGGATCACTCAGTTCGAGGCATGCCTGAGACTACATAGTGAATTCCAGGTCAGCCTGGGCTAGAGCAAGACCCTACCCCCACCCCACCCCACCCCCAAAAAAAAAAGATCTGCTCCAAGACTTACAGTCAAGCTTTAGAGTTGAAAGATGTGAAGAAAATCCTCATATCTACAAGAGTAATGCAAGAAATAGTACACAAGGATGTCCCAATTTGTTGATAATAGACTTCTCTGCAAAAAACAGTGGTCTTCTTACAGGAGGATAATTGTTACTTTCTGTCCTTATATTTACCGTGACATTAAGTTGCTATCATTTCAGAATAGCTCATTATACTCAAGTTTATAACCCTCTTGATAAACACACAAAAAATTTGCAAGTGGGCCAAAAATAATAGGTGTACTATGAGAATAAGAAAAATAGTAACTAAATAAAATAAGTTAAAGAAAAAGAAAAACTAGAATGGTTGAAGACATTACCTATTGAGGGCTGGAGAGATGGCTTAGCAGTTAAGGTGCTTGCCTGCAAAGCCTAAGGACCCAGGTTCAATTCCCCGGTACCCACGTAAGCCAGATACACAAGGTGGCACAGGCATCTGGAGTTTGTTTGCAGTGACTAGAGGCCTTGCTGTGCTTATTCTCTCTCTCATTCTTCTCTCTGTCTCTGCTTGCAAACAAATAAATAAATAATTTTTTAATTTTAAATGCAAAGAAGGGAGGGAATTAAGGACAGGGAGGAAGGCAACTCAGACTCAGAGATTCTTAAAGGAGACGTTGTAAGAGATACCACAGAAGCACAAGGAATCTTACATTTAGTACAATCATATGTCAAAACATTTGATAATCTAAGACTGACCAAATTCTTAGAAACATACAGCTTACTTATATAGTCATGAAGAAATGGAAAACCTGGGAGCTGGAGAGTTGGCTCGGTGGTTAAGGTGCTTGCATACAAAGCCCAAGGACCCAAGTTTGACTCCCCAGTACCTACATAAAACCAGATGAGGAGTGGTGCATGCATCTGGAGTTCATTTGCACAGGCTAAAGGCTCTAGTGTGCCCATTCTCTCTTTTCTTTCTTTCTCTCTGCTTGCAAATAAATAAAATCCCATATAGACAAAACTATCTTGAGTAAAAGGAATAACCCCCACAGAAGGTATTGCAGTGCATGGCTTCAGTATCCCATGAACCTGTAGAAGTCAAAGTAGCATTGTATTGGCATAAATACAAACACTTAATGGACCAGAATAGAGACCCTATAAATAAATCCATGCTTTCATTGCCAACTGAGTTTTGACAATGATACTAAGAACAAGTGTTGTAGTCAGCTCCCTGTTGCTGAGATGAGCATTTATTTCAAGCTTACAGATCCAGGAGGGAAGAAGCTGCTTCCATACATCCAAACAGAGAGAAACAAGCAAACAGCCAGCAAAAAACAAAAGCAGCAAGCAGGCAGCCAGGCAGAGCTCAAACCTCTCTGCATACCTTTTTTCTGGAACTCAGATCCTCCCCCAGTGACACCTTAGGGATGGACACCAGAATCCACCCCCAGTGGCATCTCCTCCAGCCAGGGGGCTGGAGACCAGGGTTACAAGCTTTAATAAAACACCTGAGTCTATGGGGGATATACATTCAAACTACCACAAGATTTGGGAAGATGGGTTAGAAATGTTAATCAATGGATACTATAGTTTGATTAGGGCAAAAAGTCCTGATGTGATTTCATACAGGAAGGTAACTTTACATAGCAATAATTGATATTTATTAATTTGCAAGCAGAGTTAGAGAAAATGAGAATGTGCATGCCAAGGCCTCTCACCATTGCAAACAAATTTCAGATGCATGTGCCACATTGTGCATCTGGATTAACATGGGTACTGGGGAATTGAACCTGAATCATCAGTCTTTGCAAGAAACACCCTCAACTACTGAGCCACTCCATTCCAGGCTCATTATGCCACTGAAACATCTCCATTTTGTTGTACCCTGAGATAGAATGTGTATGTTCAGAATACAGTGAGAATAAGAACAAACTCCTTATGGAACAGTCTCTATACTGAACGGAGAGCCTTTAACCACAGTAAGATTTAATACATGCTGGTCAGACATGTGACCTCATCATCTATGTCAGCTTCTGGATGTGCTCCATGCTCTCGGTTTCAGTTTTCTAACAGCTAGCAGAATTTGGAGACAGTTCAAAGAGGAACCACAAATCCCACTGAAGCATGACATGAACAAATGTAGCCCTGTTATGAAACGGACATCTGCATCAGGCTCTTACTCAGTGCTCTGTGGAATGTTACAGTTCAAAGCATGAACAACAGCTGCCCTGGTTCTTAACAAGACAGGAAAAAAGAAATGAGAGCAGTTGGGCATCAAGAATTTAGGTTCTGCAGGGCATGGTGGTGCAGGCCTTTTATCCCAGCACTTGGGAGGCAGAGGCAGGAGGCTCGCCATAAGTTCGAGGCCACGCTGAAACTACATGATGAATTCCAGGTCAGGCTGAACTAGAATGAGACCCTACCTCAAAAAAAGAAAAATAATAATAATAAACAAAATTAAAAAAATAACTTAGATTCTGCTTCATGTACCCAGCCCTGTCGTGCTTGGAAGAAACTTCTTTCTGCAGATGGAAGTGACAACTGGGGAGACCAAACACTCATTAAGGTGATGAGGAAGTACCGCTTGAGCTCAGCACTGGACAAGATGTCTTTGACATCTGCCCAGACTTGGGGAATCACTGCAGATGGGTGGTGGAAAGAATTTTGGCACTGTCCTCATCACCCACCAGAAAAGTGTCTTTTTGGGTGACGGCTGTGGATAGTGGGAAGTCTCAAAACTCATCAACGTGCTGAAAATGAGGTTCTTGAGCGTTCAGCACTACATGTGACATCACCATCACACCCTCCAAGGGGCAGAAAGAATGTAAGAACCAGAGGGTAGAGAGTACTTTGAGACACTATCCTCCAGACATGAAGGGCCGGGTACATTTATATCATACGGTGGAGGTCCCTACATCCATAAGACCTGCACAGTATTGAGCCCATCAGCATCTTGACACATACTTGATAAAAGGGTGTAGAGTGGAAAATGAGACATCCAAATGGAAGAAAGACTACATGGAAAGAGGAGACAGCTCACTGGAATTGGGGTTGGGAAGGAGAACTAATGAGGGTAACAGGAGAAGTTCATGATCAAATTACAGTGTATTTTTATATTAACATTCTTAACAAAAATACTGAAAAAAGTGGCTGGAGAGATGATTCAATGTTTAAGACACTTGCCTGCAAAGCCTAACTACCTGGATTCGATTCCACAGTACCCATGTGAAGTCAGATGCACAAAACACTTGCCTGCAAAGCTAACAACCTGGGTTCAATTCCCCAGTACCCATGTGTGGTGGTTTGATTCAGGTGTCCCCCATAAACTTAAGTGTTCTGAATGCTAGGTTCCCAGCCGATGGAGATTTGGGAATTAACACCTCCAGGAGGCAGTGTATTGTTGGGGGTGGGCTTATGAGTGTTATAGCCAGTTTCCCCTTGCCAGTGTTTGGCACGCTTTCCTGTTGTTATTGTCTACCTTATGTTGGCCAAGGGGTGATGTCCACTCTCTGTTCATGCCATCATTTTCCCTGCCATCATGGAGCTTCCTTTAGAGTTTGTAAGCCAAAATAAATCCTTTTTTTTTTCCCAAAAGCTGCTCTTTTTTATGTTATTATTGACAAGTTCCTTAATTGTAGACAATATCCCATGGTACTTCCCTCCCTCCCCCCACTTTCCCCTTTGAAACTTCACTCTGCATCATATCCCCTCCCCTTTTCAATCAGTCTCTCTTTTCATTTTGATGTCATGATCTTTTCCTCCTATTATGATGGTCTTGTGTAGGTAGTGTCAGGAACTGCGAGGTAATGGATATCCAGGCCATTTTGTGTCTGGAGGAGCACATTGTAAGGAGTCCTACTCTTCCTTTGGCTCTTACATTCTTTCTGCCCCCTCTTCTGCAATGGACCCTGAGCCTTGGAAGGTGTATTTGAGATGTTTCAGTGCTGAGCACTCCTCTGTACCTTCTCAGCACCATGGTGCCTTCTGGGTCATCCCAAGGTAGCCACCATCTGAAAAGAGAAGGTTTTCTAACCAAAAGTGAGAGTAGCACTAATATATGGGTGTTTAAGAGAAGTGCTTACTGGGCATTTTGGTGAGCATAGTATATACATTTAGCCAGACACCAGCAGACATTATACCCCTAGGGCTCATGACTAACCCTGTTGTAGGTTTTCAGTATCAGGGATGTATTCCCTCCCATGGAGCGGGCCTCCAGTCCAATTAGAAAGTGGTTGGTTTCTCCCATAACAGACATGCCACTATTGCACCCGTTGGTTCATTTGACTTGGCTGGCCAAATTTAAAGCTTGCAGTGTTCACTGTTGAGTATCTTCACTGGTGTTTTCTCTCTCCCATTGAACTGTATGCAGAGGTAGCTTTTTCCAACTTTCTGTCATCTGGTTCACATGGAGGAGGCTTTCAGCTCAGCTCCAGCAGGATTTCTCAGTGACTTGCAGCCCAAGTTTATGGTGTCTTCAGCAATAGGGTCTTACCATCTATTCCTGGTGGGAAACCAAGGGCCTTGGCAAGGGCCTATAATGTTTTGGGGTATCTGTGACCTCCCCAGCCAACAACTCACTGGAAGGTATCCCATCCCTGGCACTGAAAATTTTCTAGTAACAATCTATGGCTTCTGAGTATTCCATTGTCCAGAAAAGTAGGTTTCCATATGACTTATTTATATCCTCTTAGATTTTGATTAGCCCTCCCTCCACCTTTTCTTTACTCAATCTCTTCCCTGACCTCACTTAGGCCTTTACACCTCCATTAATCTGTTCTTCTACTTACATATATACAATACATCCTATTAAGTCCCCCCTCCCTCCCTCTCTATTCCCTTTATATCCCCTTTGTAGCTTACTGGCTCCTGCTACTGAGTTTTATTTTTACTCACATAGAAGTCCAATCATTTGTAGCTAGAATCCACATATGAGAGAGAACATGTGACATTTGGCTTTCCAGGCCTGGGTTACCTCACTAAGTATAATCCTTTCCAGACCCATCCATTTTCCTGCAAATTTCATAACTTCATTTTTCTTTACCGCTGAGTAGAACTCCATTGTGTAAATGTGCCACATCTTCATTTTCCACTCATCAGTTGAGGGACATCTAGGCTGGTTCCATTTCCTAGCTATTGTGAATAGAGTGACAATAAACATGATCAATCAAGTACCTCTAAGGTAGTGAGACAAGTCCTTAGGATATATGCCTAGGAGTGGTATAGCCGGGTCTTATAGTAGATCTGTATTTAGCTGTCTCAGGAACTTCCACACTGATTTCCACAATGGTTGGACTAGATTGCATTCCCACCAACAGTGTAGAAGGGTTCCTCTTTTTCTGCATCCTTGCCAGCATTGATGTTCATTTGTTTTCATGATGGTAGCCAATCTGACAGGAGTGAGATGGAATCGCAACGTAGGTTTAATCTGCATTTACCTGATGACTAGGGATGTAGAACATTTTTTTAAGATTTTATATGCCACCTGTATTTCTTCTTCTGAGAACTCTATATTTAGTTCCATAGCCCATTTTTAATTGGGTTGTTTGATTTCTTATTATTTAATTTTTTGAGTTATTTGTATATCCTAGATGTATAGCTGCCAAAAATTTTCTCCCATTCTGTAGGTTGCCTCTTTGCTCTATTCACAGTGTCCTTAGGTGTACAAAAGCTTTGTAATTTCATGAGGTCCCAGTGGTTGATCTGTGATTTTATTTCCTGAACAATTGGGGTGATATTCAGAAAGTCTTTGCAAAGACCAATATGTTGAAGGGTTTCCCCTACTTTTTCCTCTAGCAGTTTCAGAGTTTCAGGTCTGACATTAAGGTCTTTGATCCATTTGTACTTAGTTCTTGTGCATGGAGAAAGATAAGAATCTATTCTCATCCTTCTACAGATGCATATCCAGTTGTCCCAGCACCATTTGCTGAAGAGGCTGTCCTTTCTCCAATGAGTATTATTGGCATTTTTGTCAAAGATCAGGTGGCTATAGCTACCCGGACTTACATCAGGGACCTCTATTCTGTTCCATTGATCTACATGTCTGTTTTTGTGCCAGTACCATGCTGTTTTTGTTATTATGGCTCTGTAATATAGGTTAAAATCAGGCACCAGCCTTATTTTTGTTGCTCAAAATTGGTGTAGATATCTGAGGTTTTTAGTGCTTCTAAATGAATTTTTTTAATTTTTTTTCTATTTCTGTGAAGAATGCCATTGGAATTTTGATGGGGATTGCATTAAATACTTTTGGTAGGATTGCCATTTTCACAATATTGATTTTTCCAATTCAAGAACATGGGATGTCTTTCCTTGTCCTAGTGTCTTCTGCAATATCTTGCCTACGTGTTTTAAAGTTCTCATCATAGAGATCCTTCACTTCCTTGGTTAGGTTTATCTCAAGGTAATTTTTTTTATATATACAATTGTGAATGGGAGTGATTCTCTGATTTCATCCTCTGTGTTTGTTGTTAGCATATAGGAAGGCTACTGATTTCTGTGTGTTTATTTTGTATCCTGCTACATGGATATAGGTGTTTATCAGCTCTAACAGTTTGCTGTAGAGACTTTAGGGTCCTATATGTATAGAATCATATTATCTGCAAATAATGATAAGTTGATCTCTTCCTTTCCAATTTGTATTCATTTTATGTGTGGCTCTTATCTTATTACTATGGCTAAGACTTCCACTACTATATTAAATAAAAGTGGGGACAGGGGCTGGAGAGATGGCTTAGTGGTTAAGGCGCCTGCCTCCTAAGCCTAAGAACTCTGGTTCCAATCTCCAGCAGTTCCAATCTCCAGGTCCCACTTTTAGCCAGATGCAAAGTGACACAGGGCACAATGCCGCACTTGCCCACAAGGAGGCGCACACATCTGGATTACGTTCACAGCAGCTGAGAGACTGCTGGCGCGCCCATTCTCTGTCTCCCTCTCCCTCCCTCTCTGTCTGTCTCTCTCTGTGTCTCTCTCTAAAAAAACAAAAAGTGGAGACAGTAGACACCCTTGTCTTGTGCCTGATTTTAGTGGAAAAGCTTCAAGTTTTTCTCCATTTAGTATTATGTTGGCTGTGGGTTTGTCATAAATAGCCTTTATTATGTTGAATTGTGTTGAAATATATTCCTTCTATTCCCAGTCTCTTTAGGATTTTTATCATGAAGGGAAGCTGGATTTTGCCAAATGCTTTTTCTGCATCTAATGAGATGATCATGTGATTTTTGTCCTTCAGTCCATTTATATAATGTATTACATTTATCGATTTACATATGTTGAAGCATCCCTGCATCTCTGTGATAAAGCCTACTTAGTTGGGTTGAATGATCTTTCTGATATATTCTTGTATTCTGTTTGTCAATATTTTGTTGAGAATTTTTCCATCTAGGTTTATGAGGGAGATTGGTCTGTAATTTTTCTTTTTTGTTCTATCTTTGTCTGGTTTGGGGATCAGGGTGATGCTGGCTTCATAGGAGTTTGGTAAAATTCCTTCCTCTTCTATTTTATGGAAAAGTTTAAGAAGCATTGGTGTTAGTTCTTCCATAAAGGTCCAGTAAAATTCAGCAGTGAATCCATCTGGGCCTGGACTTTTTTTAGTTAAGAGATTTTTTTTTTATTACTGCTTGGATCTCCATACTTGTTATAGGTCTATTTAAGTGGTTAATCTCATTTTGATTTAATTTTGGTAGGTCATATAAATCAAGGAAATCATCCATTTTGCATGTGGCATTTGTCTTTCTCTGATTGTGTGACCTCACTTAGAATAATTTTTTCCAATTCCATTCATTTACCAGTAAATTCTATTGTTTCATTTTTCCTTACATCTGAATAGAATTCTATTATGTATATATACCATATCTTCTTTATACATTCATCAGTTGATGGACATCTAGGCTGATTCCAGTTCCTAGCTACTGTGAATAGAGCTAGCTTTTCTCCAGTGTGTATTTTTGGCACCTTTGTCAAAGACGAGGTAGCTGTATTTGCTTGGAATTAGAGATGGATCTTGTGGTAGTTTGAATATATGGCCCCCAATATATTCAATGTTTTATTACTTTATAGTTTGCATCTGCAATCACCTTCCTAGAGGCAATGTCACTGGGGACTGGTCTTAAGGTGTTAATGGTGGGTTTGAGATTCCATTGTAAAGATATGCAAAGTGTGCCCAGTAGAAGTTCCTGAAGTGTGCTGTGACTTTTTGGCAGTAGTTTTTGTTCTGTGTGCTGTGTGCTGTGTGCTGTGTGCTGTGTAGCTGGCGGCTTGGTTTTTCTCTCTCTTGCCTGGTCCTGTGTGAACAGGCCACTTCTCCTGCCATTATGGAACTTCCCCTGGATCTGTAAGCTTCAATAAATAATATCCCTTCCTCCATAACTGTGCCTGGTCTGGAAGTTCAACTCAGCGAACCTGAAGCTGTCTGCTACAGATCTTCTATGCTATTCATTGATCAGTATGTCTGTTTTTTTTGGCAGTACCATGCTGTTTTAGTTATTATGGCTTGAAATTACTATATCTTGAAATCAGATATGGTGATACTCACAGGCATGTTTCTTTTGTTGAGGATATTTTTTATCTATTTGAGGCTTTCTGTTCTTCCATATGAATTTTGAGACCATTTTTTTCCTGTCTCTGTAAAGAATGTTGCTGGGATTTTTATTGGAATTGCATTAAATCTATATCATAGTTTGGGTAGGATGGCCATCTTCAAAATATTAATTCTTCCAGTCTATGCACATGGGAGATCTTTCCATCTTCTCATATCCTCCTCAATTTCTTTCCTCATTGTTTTTATGTTTACATTGTACAGGTCTTTTACTTCCTTGGTTAATGATATTCCAAGGTATATAATTTTTGTAGTTATTAAAAATTGGAGGCTGGAGAGATGGCTTAGTAGTTAAGGCCAGGTTTGATTTTCCAGGTCCCACGTAAGCCAGATGCTCAAGGAGGTGCATGTGTCTGGAGTTCATTTGCAGTGGCTAGAGGTCCTGGTGTGCCCATTCTCACATTCCCTCTCTCTCTGTCTCTCTCTGTCTTAAATAAATAAATAAATAAAATCTTTAAATTTTTTTTTTAATGGGATAATCATGTCTTTCTTGTGTTTAAGTTTATTTATGTGGTGAATTACATTATTCGATTTCTATATGTTGAACCATCCCTGCATCCCTGGGACAAAACCTACTTGATCAAAGTGGATGATGCTTTTGATGTATTCTTGAATTCAGTTTGCAAGGACTTTATTGAGCATTTTTGTGTATAAGTTCATTAGGGATATTGATCTATAATTTTCTATTTTTGTTGTGTCTCTGTTTGGTTTAGGTAGTACAGTAATGGTGGCTTTGTAGAAGGAGTTTGGGAGCATCCCTTCCTTTTCCATTGTGTGAAATAGTTTGAGGAGAAGTGGTTTTAGTTCTTGAATGAAGGTTTGGTAGAACTCAGTGGTAAATCCTTCAGGATCTGTACCCTTTTTGCTGGGAGATTTTTTTTTTCTTTGTTGGTTTTTAGAGGTAGGGTCTCCCTCTAGCCAAGGCTGATCTGGAATTCACTCTGTAGTCTCAGGGTGGCCTAGAACTCATGGCAATCCTCCTACCTCTGCCTCCTGAGTGCTGGGATTAAAGGCATGTGCCACCATGCCCAGCTTTTTTACTCTTTTTTTTTTTTGAGAGAGAAACAGATAGAGAGGGAGAGGAAGACAAGGTGGGCGCGCCAGCAGTCTATCAGCTGCTGCGAAAGAAATCCAGATGCTTGTGCCCCCTTGTGGTCAAGTGCGGCATTGCGCCCTTGCGACACTTTGTATCTGGCTAAACGTGGGACCTGGAGATTGGAACCGCTGGAGATTGGAACCAGTGTTCTTAGGGTTAGGAGGCAGGCACCTTAAACACTAAGCCATCTCTCCAGCCCTTTTATTCTTTTTTTAAAAGAATATTTTTATTTTTTTATTTGAGAGAGAAAAAGAAAAAATATGTGCATGTCAGAGCCTTCTGCCACTGCAAATGAACTACAGATGCATGTACCACCTTGTGCATCTAGCTTACATGGGTCCTAGGGAATCTAACCTGGGTCCTTTGGCTTTTCAGACAAGTGCCTTAACCACCTAACTCAACCCTCTAGTTCTTTTGGGAGATTTTTAATTAGGGTTTCAGTTTCAATGGAAGTAATAAATTTGCTTAGCAAATATATCTGCTCTGAATTCAGTTTTGGAAGGTGATAAGAGTTAACCATTTCTACTAGGTTTTCCCATTTTTTTGTGGAACATAGTTTTTTTTTAATTTTTTTAATTATTTTTTATTTCTTTTTGGAGAGAGACACAGAGAGAGACAGACAGAGAGGGAGAGGGAGACAGAGATGGGCGCGCCAGCAGTCTCTCAGCTGCTGTGAACGAAATCCAGATGCGTGCACCCCCTTGTGGGCAAGTGCGGCATTGCGCCCTTGAGTCACTTTGCATCTGGCTAAATGTGGGACCTGGAGATTGGAACTGCTGGAGATTGGAACTAGCGTTCTTAGGCTTAGCAGGCAGGTGCCTTAACTGCTAAGCCATCTCTCCAGCCCTTTTTTTTTTTTTTTGGTTTTGCGAGGTAGGGTCTCACTCTGGTCCAGGCTGACCTGGAATTCACTATGTAGTCTCAGGGTGGCCTCAAACTCTCGGCAATCCTCCTACCTCTGCCTCCCAAGTTCTGGGATTAAAGGCGTGCACCACCACGCCTGGCAGAACATAGATTTTTTAAAAAGATTTTATTTATTTATTTATTTATTAGAGACCGAGAGAGAGAGAGTAGAATGGGCATACCAGGGTCTCTAGCCACTGCAAATGAACTCCAGATGCATGTGCCACCATGTGCATCTGGCTTACATGGCACCTGAAGAATCAACCTGGGGTCCTTAAGCTTTACAGGCATGTACCTTAACCACTAAGCCATTTCTCCAGCCCATGGAATACGGGGTTTTTTTTTTTTTTTTTTTTTTTTTGGTTTTTCGAGGAAGGATCTCACTCTAGCCCAGGCTGACCTGGAATTCACTCTGTATTCTCAGGGTGGCCTCGAACTCATGGCAATCCTCCTACCTCTGCCTCCCGAGTGCTGGGATTAAAGGCATGCACCACCACGCCCAGCTTGGAATACAGATTTTTGAAATATGTCCTGATGATTCTTCCAATTCCATTGGTGTCAGTTGCGATGTCTCCATTTTCATTTCTAATCTTGTCGGTTTGAGTCTTCTCTTTTCTTCTTTTGATCAAATTGGCCAGTGGGTTATCAATCTTATTTATGTGTTTGATGAACCAGCTCTTCATATTATTAATCTGTTTAATTGGTTTCTTTATTTCCAGTTCATTGATTTCTGCTTTGATATTTATAATCTCTTTCCATCTGGTACTTTGGGGCTTGGACTGTTCTAGCCTTTCCAGCACCTTCAAATGCATATTTAAGTTGTTTATTTGAGATCGCTCTATCTTGTAATATAGGCATTTAGTGCTATGAACTTCCCTCTTAGAACTGCCTTCATTGTGTCCCATAAGTTTTGGTATGTTGTGTTTTCATTGTCATTCAGTTTGATAAATTTATGTATTTTTCTCTTGGATTTTTTCATCAACCCATTCATTGTTTAATAATGAGTTGTTCAGCCACCCAGAGTTGGTATATTTTCTGTTGTTTCTGTTGTTGAATTCTAGTTTTAATGCATTGTGGTTAGATATAATGCAGGGAATTATGTCAATTTTTTTGAATTTGTATAAACATGATTTTATGTCCTAGTATATGTTCTATTTTGGAGAAGGTTCCATGAGCTGCTGAGAAGGATGTGTATTCAGTTGAATTAGGGTGGAATGTTCTATATATGTCTGTTAAATCCATTTGATTTATGACATTATTTAACTCCATTATTTCTCTTTTTGTTTTCTGCTTAGAGGATATCTCTATTGGCAATGGTGGGGTGTTAAGGTCTCCTACTTTTATTATTTGGGGGTTTATATCTATTTTATTATCTAGTAAATTTTGTTTTATAAAATTTGGTGCACCTATGTTTGGTGCATTTAAGTTAATGATTATGATATCTTCCTTTTGAATTGTTCTTTTAATGAGGGTGAAATGGCCTTCTTTATCTCTTTTGATTACTTTTGGTTTAAAGTAAATTTTGTCTGAAATAAGTAAAGCTACTCCTGCTTGTTTCATTATTCCATTTATTTGGGAAAATCTTTTTTCATCCTTTCACTCTAAGTAGGTGTTTCTCTTTAATTGTAAAGTGGGTTTCTTGTAGACAGCAAATGGATGGATCCAGCTTTCTGATCTAGCCTGTTAACCTGTGTCTTTTGATTGGAGAATTGAGTCCATTTATATTCAGAGTTACAGTTGTGAAGTGTGAGTTAATCCTTGTCATGTTGATGGTTTTGTTGGGTTTGGTGTTGCCTTGGTCTTTGCATGCTATTATGACCAGTTGTTTCTTTTTCTCCCTCTTGAGCCTGTTGGTTCATGTCCTGAATGTGGAGTAATCCATGCAATATCCTCTGTAGGGCCTGTTTGATACTCATGTAATCATGCAGGTTTTTCTTTCACCTTCTGTTATGAGAGATAGTTTTTTTGTTGTTGTTGTTTGTTTTTTGGTTTTTTGTTTTTTGTTTTGTTTTGTTTTGTTTGTTTTTCAAGGTAGGGTCTCACTCTGGTCCAGGCTGACCTGGAATTAATTATGTAGTCTCAGGGTAGCCTCGAACTCATGGCGATCCTCCTACCTCTGCCTCCCGAGTGCTGGGATTAAAGGCATGCGCCACCATGCCCGGCGGGATAGTGTTTTTTAATGGTGTCCCCAAGTTCCCTCATGTTCTGTTTGCACTTTTTTGAAATTGCTACTGTTTTGGAGTCATGGTCTAACTATTCTGTCTTGTTCTCAAGTTCCAAAATTCTGTCCTCCATGTTGTCTATTCTGTTTATGAGGTTTTGTTGGGAACCTTTTAAGAGGGTTATTGCATTTTTTGTTTTCTGTTATGTTTTTCTTCAGCATTTCCAACTCTTACTTGAATTCCATTTTCATTTCTTGATTTGACCTTTTTATTGTTTCTTGGAGTTCATTCCTGCATTTGGATATGTCCTGTTGATCTTGTTCTATTGGCCTGTGAGCTCATTTATGTGTTTTCCTCAAATTCCTTTAGCCTTCTTTTGATCTATTTTTGATTGTCTTTGGTTTCATTAAGCCATTTATGAAGTACTGTTTCCTGATTTTCTTTGGATTTCTTCAGCGCTTTATTGAGATGTTCATGTTGAATATCATCCATTTTCTTCATCCATCCTTTGAGTTCTTTTTGTTGTTTTCCTTCCAATTCGTTGAGACAATGTGTAATTTGTAATTTGAGTTCTCTTTGCAATTTTCTTCCCTTTCCTTCAGCCATTCTTGGAGTTCCTGTTTGATTACTCTCTGGCCCTTTGTTAGATCAGAGTCAGGGCTGAACTAACTAGAGCAATGTAGAAATAAAGAGAAAGAATATATGACCTCAATAGCAGACTATTCTTTATTGGAGAGCAAGTAAACAGTGAAGGATAGCCAGTTCCATCCTATAGGTTTGTAGCTGCCATGCTCAACTGCAGCTGAGGTGGATCTTTAAAGGGAAAGGAGAAGCAGGGCAGAGAATGGGAGAAGGAAGAGGAGAAAGGGATGTAACAGACCCATGTCCTTTGTTGACTTATTTTCCCAGGTAGGACTCTTAGTTCTTTGATGATAGTGGGTTTGTATGGCTCCTGCACCGTGGATGACCTTGTCAGGTTTGGAAGTTATTTACAACCCAAAAGAATTTAAGAATTTCCAGATGATGCCATAAAAATAAAAGAGAGAGTGATTGAGAGGGGGAGGGGATATGATGGATAGTGGAGTTGTGAAGGAGAAAGTGAGGGGAGGGAATTATCATGGTTTATTGTCTATAATTATGGAAGTTATCAATAATAAAATAAATAAAGTAATTTAAAAAACAATTTAAGAACTTTCTTGTGCTAAAGCCTGTTCCAGGGCCAGAATGCCCCAATAACTTCTGTGACTCTAATGATTGCTGAGACACCTGACTTACACCATTTCAATTTAAGAACTTTCTTGTGCTAAAGCCTGTTCCAGGGCCAGAATGCCCCAATAACTTCTGTGACTCTAATGATTGCTGAGACACCTGACTTACACCATTTCTTCCCATTCAACAAGCTGTTTGTTCATTGTGACAGTCAGCTTCAATTCACTGGGATGAACTTCCAAACCAGGCACAGTTATGAAAGAAGAGAATTTATTTGAAGCTTACAGATCCAGGAGAAGGCCCATAATGGCAGAAGAAGCTGGTCTGTTTTACAGGTCCAAGCAGAGTGAGAAAAAGCACAATCACATCAGAACCAGCACAGCACACTTTTGGAACTCCAGACAAAGCCCCAGCACTTTGCATATTTTTAGACTGGAATTCCAAATCTACCCCACACCTTAGAGCTGGATGCAAAGATCTGCCCACAGTGACACCACATTACAATTTTGAATGAAATTTGTTGTGGACAGCAAAGGACACTGTGAATAGAGCAAAAAGGCAACCTACAGAATGGGAGAAAATCTTTGCCAGCTATACATCTGACAGAGGATTAATATCCAAAACAAACAAAGAACTCAAAAAACTAAATAAAAAGAAATCAAACATCCCAATTTAAAAAATGGACTATGGGGGCTGGAGAGATGGCTTAGTGGTTAAGGCATTTGCCTGCAAAGCCTAAGGATCCCAGGTCAATTCTCCAGGTCCCACTAAGCCAGATGCACAAGGGGGCACACACATCTGGATTTTGTTTGCAGTGGCTAGAGGCCCTAGCATGCCCATTCTCACCCTCCCTATCTCACTTTCCCTCTCACTGTCTCTAATAAATAAATAAAAATAAAAAATCTTTTAAAAAATGGGCCATGGAACTAAGTACAGAGTTCCCAAAAGAAGAAATACAGCTGACCTATAATCATCTAAAAACATATTCTACATCCTTACCCACCAAGGAAATGCAAATTAAAACTACTTTGAGAATCCATCTCACTCCTTTCAGAATGACTATCATCAAGAAAACAAATGGCAATAAGTTTTGGCAAGGATGTGAAAAAGAGGAACCCTTCTACACTGTTGGTAGGAATGGAAACTGGTACAGCCATTGTGGAAATCAGTGTGGAGGTTCCTGAGAGAGCTAAAAATAGATTTACCATATCACCCAGTGCTATACCATTCCTTGGCATATAGCCTTAGGACTCTTCTGACTACTTTAGAGATACTTACTCATCTATGTTTATTGCCACTCTGTTCAAAATAGCTAGGGAATGGAACAAGCCTAGATCTCCCTCAACTGAAAATGGGTAATGAAGATGTAGTACATTTATACAATGAAGTTCTAGTCAGCAGTAAAGAAAAATGAAATTAGGGACTGAAGGGATGGCTTAGCAGTTAAGGTATTTGCCTGAAAAGCCAAAGGACCCAGGTTCAATTCCCTAGGATCCATGTTAGTCAGATGCACAAGGGGACACACATGTCTGGAGTTCATTTGCAGTGACTGGAGGCCCTGATGCACCCATTCTCTCTCTCTCTCTCCCTCTCTCCCTCTTTCTCTGTCAATTAAATAATGGATTTAAAAAAAAAGAAAAATGAAGCCAAAGGAAGGGTACAAGTCCTTAGAATGCAACTGTCCAGACAGAAATTGGCCTTGATATCCATGACCTGGCAGTGCCTAGCAATACCTTCTCCAGACCCTCATAATGGAGAAAAAGATGGTGACATCAAATTAGAAGAGAGACTAATGGAGAGAGGGAGGGGATAGCATGGAGAATGGAGTTCTGAAGGGGAATTGGGGAAGGGGAGGGAAATATCATGGTTCATTGTAAGTATAGAAGTTGTCAATAAAAAATTTTTTAAAAAGAAAAATGAAATTATAAAATTTGCAGGAAAATGGATGGGTCTTAAAAGGATTATACTAAATGACATAATCCAGATCCAGAAAGCCAAATGCTACATGTTCTCTCTCATATATGAATCCTGGCTACAAATGTTTAGATTTGTATGTGAGTTGGAGTAAAAATTGGTGGCAGAGGCCTGTAAGCTAGAAAGGGGCTATAAGGGATGGAGAAGAGGGAAGGACTTAATGAGAGGGTATTATATATTTGTAAGTGGATGAATAGATTACTGGGGGTGCAATGATCTAAGCAAGGTCAGGGAAAGGGATTATAAAGGAAGGGGAAACCTACTTCTTTGGATAATGGCATACCTAGAAACCATAGATTGTTATTAGAAATTTTCAGGGCCAGGGATAGGTTATCTTCTAGTGAGTTGTGGCCAGAGAGGTCCCTGATACCCCCCCACAAAAAAATTATAGGCTATTGACAAGGCTCTTGGTTTCCCACCAGAACTAGATGTTAAGACCCTATTACTGAAGAATCCACATGCTTGGGCTTCAAGGTCACTGAGAAATCAAGCTGGAGTTGAAATGAACAACTCTTTCCTGTGGACCAGCTAAGAGAAAACTGGAAAAGGGTATGCTGCATGCAGTCCTAATGGAGAGAGAAGTCATCAATGGTGATAAACAGCAGTGGACATTACAAGCCTTAAGATTGGTTAGCCAGGTCAAATGTGCCAACTGGTATGATAGTGGCATAGCTGTTATGGGGGAAAACAATGTCTCTTTAATTGGACTAGAGGCCTGCTCCACAGGAGGATATACATGCCTAGTACTGAGAGCCTAGTCAAAAGCCTGTGATGGGGAGATCATGAGCCCTAGAGAAGTAATGCCTCCTGTTTTCTGGCTAAATGCATATGTTATGTTCTCCAAATTGCCCTGTAAGCGCTTAATGTTCATACCCATATATATTAATGCTACTCTCACTTTTTGTTAGAGAAGTATAGCAGACAGCTTCAGGTTCGCTGAGATGAACTTCCAGACCAGGCAAAGTTATGGAGGAATAGATATTTATTGAAGTTTACAAATCCAGGGGAAGTTCCATAATGTTAGAAGAAGCTGGCCTACTTTCACAGAACCAAACCCAGAGAGAAAAGCCACAAGCCAAAAACTCACACAGCACAGCACACCTCAGGAACTCCTAAACCTACCACCACACCTTAGGGCTGGACCCTAAGATCCACCCAGTGACTCTGCCTCCAGCTAGGTAGCTGTAAACAAACTAATAAAACACTGTATTCAGTGTTATATATTGGGGGCCATCTCTTCAAACTACCACATTCTGCCTTTGGCCCCCAGTAGATTTTAAACCAACACATATTGTAAATTGTACTCAGTCCAATTTCAAAGGTCCGCACAGTTTTTACCAACTTAAGATAGTGAGTCCTATAAAATCAAACAAGTTAAATACTTTCAACAGCTAAAGGCACAGGGTAAACATTTTCAACTGGTATAAGGCATAGCAAGGAGAGACTAGAATAATGCAGACTCAACCACCATCAGTAATTATCAAACTTCTGCAGTTCAATTTCAATATAACCAGGGACTGACAGTCTCCAGGTTTTCCAATCCGCCCCTCCAGCTAGGCAGAGTAGCCAGGGAAAACTTCCATCCCAGGCCAACAGTGCATTCCATAGTAGCCCTTGCACAGTCCTGGTATATCCAAAACATCTTCAGGTCTCCATGCAAACCATGGTCCATCTTCCAAAGGCTTCAGCCTATCAGGGCATCATGCCCTGCCTCATGCTGCATCTCAGCAGTGGCTCCTGGAACCGTGTGTAATTCATGACCATTCCACACATTTTTCATGCTTCCAAAATTAATACCAGGTGTGCAGGACACAGCCATATTCTTAATTCAGGGACTAAATAAATATTATCTTGAAAAGCAGTTTCCTTCACCATTCCACTCTTTCCCAAAAGAGTTTGCATTTCTATTATAGTCTTTCCTCAGGCATCCTCTCCATTGTTTCAATGTAAAGAAGTGGGGCCATCTTCCTTAAGATTGCTATTGTATTTCACAATAGAAGCTTCAGCAACCTAAACGAGTCTCAGTGCCTCTAATTTTTTTGTTTTCTTTTTTTGTTTAATTTTTTTTATTGACAACTTCTATTCTTACATACAAAAAAATGCATGATATTTCCCTCCCCTGCCCACATACCCCTTTAGAACTCCAATCTCCATCATATCCCTTCCCTCTCTCCATTAGTCTCTCTTTTAATTTGATGTCATCATCTTTTTCTTCTATTATGAGGGTCTTGTGAAGGTATTGCTAGGCACTGCAAGGTCATGGATATCAAGGCCAATTTCTGTCTGGACAGTTGCATTATAAGGAGTCATACCCTTCCTTTGACTCTTCCATTCTATCCACCCCCCTCTTCCACAATGGGCCCTGAGCCTTGGAGGGTGTGACAGAGCTGTTTCAGTGTTGGGCACTCCTCCATCCCTTCTTCTCAGCACTATGTTGCCTTTTGGGTCATCCCAGTGGTCATCGCCATCTGAAAAGAGAATCTTCTCTAACCAGAAGTGAGAGTAGCATTAATATGTGAATACGAACATTAAGTGTAGTGCTTTCAGGGCAGCTTGGTGGGAATAATATATACATTTAGTCAGACAAGAGCAGGCTTTATACCCCTAAAGCTCATGACCTCACCTGCCATAGACTTTTGCTTAGGTTTTTTAGTACCAGGTATGTATTCCCTCCCATAGAGAAGGCCTTCAGTCCAATTATAGAGCAGTTGGTTACCCCAAAAGCAGACATGCCACTATTGTACCCGTTCAGTCATTGGGCCTGTATGGCCAAACTTGAATATTCAGTGTCCACTGTTTTCACTGCTGATGACTTGTCATCATTCACACAGTGCAGCTTTTTCCAGCTTTCAGTTGGCTGGTCTACAGGGAGAAGGTTTTCTGCTCAGCACCAGCTTGCTTTCTCAGTGACCTTGCCTCTCAGGCAAGAGATGTCTTCAGCAATAGGGTCTTATCATCTGTGTCTCAAAGGCAACCAAGAGATTTGGCAATAGCCTTTAATGTTTTGGAGGCTTCCAGGACCTCCTTGGCCAACAACTCACTGGAAGGTATCCCATCCCAAGCACTGAAATTTTTCCAGTAATAGTCAATAGCTTCTATATGTGCCATTATTCAAAAAAGTAGGTTTACATAAGTCTTATTCACAATATCTTGAATTTTTATTGACCCTCCCCCTGCCCTTCTTTTATGCATTCTCTTCCCATGGCCTCACTTAGGCCATTCCCCTCCCTGTAATCTGTTCTTCTACTTACATATGTGCAATACCATACACTTAAGTCCTTCCCTCACCTCCCTCCCTTATAGCCTTTTACCAGTTTACTGGTTTCTGGTACCAATTTTTGGTTCCAGTTCACACACAAGTATATACATTTGTAGCTAGGATCCACATATGAGAGAGAACATGTGACGTTTGGCTTTCTGAGCCTGGATTACCTCACTTAGTATAATTCTTTCCAGATCCATCCATTTCCCTGCAAATTTCATTTTTCTTTACTGCTGAATAGAACTCCATTGTGTAAATGTACCACATCTTTATTATCCATTCATCTGTGGAGGGACATCAGTGCCTCTAATTTTAACTTGCTTGAGGTTTTCCAACTTAAAATCTTAAATCTCTCAGTCCAATATCTTTAGCCAACTTCATCAATCCAGTACAAATTTAACCTAGATGAAACAGAATGCAGCCAGCCCTTATGCCAGTAGCCCAGTTCCAACAAAGTCCTCTGCAGTCTTTCCTTTCCCTTAGAAAGCTCATAAGCCAAGCCTCGAAGTTCAATACTGTCTGCACTTAGCATTCTCAAACTCTCATCAGAATAGTCAGTAAAACTTGGCTTACCACTCCAGAAGGTGTCTTCAGTTGCAAGCACCAAGTCCATGTCTGTTCCTCCAAAACACAGGTTCCAAAAGATGAAAATACACATAGTTAGAACCGGGCGTGGTGGCGCACGCCTTTAATCCCAGCACTCAGGAGGCAGAGATAGGAAGATCACCATGAGTTTGAGGCCACCCTGAGTCTACGTAGTGAATTCCAGGTCAGCCTGAGCTAGAGTGAGACCCTACCTCGAAAAAAACAACAAAAAAATACACATAGTTAGGTTCATTTTAGCCCACTCCTCAGTACCACTTTTGTAGCAGACAGCTTCAGGTTCGCTGAGATAAACTTCCAGACCAGGCAAAGTTATGGAGGAAGGGATATTTAATGAAGCTTACAGATCCAGGGGAAGTTCCGTAATGGCAGAAGAAGCTGGCCTGCTTTCAAAGGACCAAACCCAGGGAGAAAAGCCACAAGCCAAAAACTCACACAGCACAGCACACCTCAGGAACTCCAGCTAGGCACACTTTGCATATCTTTAGATTGAAATCCTAAACCTACCACCACACCTTAGGGCTGAACCCTAAGATCCACACAGTGACTCTGCCTCTACCCAGGTGGCTGCAGATGCAAACTACAAACTAATAAAACACTGAATATATTGGGGGACATCTATTCAAACTACCACAAGAAGCTGCTCTTTTCAGATGTCAGAGACCACTAGGATAACTCAAAAGGCACCATAGTGCTGAGAAGAAGTGACAGAGGAGTATTAAGCACTGAAACATCTCTATTACACTTTCCAAGGCTTATCTTCCATTTTGGAAGAGGTGGCAGAAAGAATGTAAGAGCCAAAGGAAGGGTAGGACTCCTTACAATGCAATTTTCCAGACACAAAAATGTTCTGGATATCTATAATCTCACAGTGCCTGGCATTACCTACACAAGACCCTAATAGGAGGAAAAGATGATGACATCAAAATTAAAGACAGACTAATTGAGAGGAGGAGGGGATATTATGGAGGGTGGATTTGTGAGGGGGAAAGTAAGCGAGGGAATGGAATTATCATGGTTTATTGTCTATAATTATGGAAGCTGACAATAAAAAGCCTAAACATTTGCATACTTCTAAAATCTACTGAAATTGAAGTCTAGTTGCAGCAGAAGTTGAGATCCCTCTGCTCCCCATGTTGATTCACAAATTCATTTTCTTTTTCTGAAACATCTGTGCCTATAGTTCAAATATTTATAAGTTAGGGGTTTTTTTGGAGAAAGTCAGAGAGAGAGAAAGAGAGAAAGAGAGAGAGAGAGAATGGGTGTGCCAGCTGCCTCTCAGCCACTGTGAATGAACTCCAGAAGCATGCACCCCCTTGTGGCCAAGTGTGACATTGCACCCTTGCCTCACTTTTTTTAAAAAAATTTTTATTTTTTTATTATTTTTTTGGAGAGAGACAGAGAGAGAGAGAGAGAGAGAGAGAGGAAGACAGAGATGGGCGCGCGAGTGGTGTCTCAGGTGCTGCGAAAGAAATCCAGATGTGTGCACCCCCTTGTGGTCAAGTGCAGCATTGCACCCTTGCGTCACTTTGCATCTGGCTAAACGTGGGACCTGGAGATTGGAACCACTGGAGATTGGAACCAGTGTTCTTAGGGTTAGGAGGCAGGCGCCTTAACCCCTAAGCCATCTCTCCAGCCCCCTTGCCTCACTTTGCATCAGGCTAAACGTGGGGCCTGGAGAATTGAACAGCCATTCTTAGGCTTAGCAGGCAGGTGCCTTGACCACTAAGCAATCTCTCCAGCCCTGTAAGTTAGGTTTTTTACTATACCATATATCAGTATATTTTCAAGTTTCTTTGCTTCAATTTAATCCAGTAAATTCTACTAAATACCTGTGTCTGTTATGAAAAGTGGGAGGACTTTCATTAAGATTTTCTTTAATAGCTCTAGATAAACCCATACCTGCTTATCAGATATTCCTTGATTCTTTCACCAGCACCTTTTTCCTTTCCTATATTTTTATTGTTTGTTTTCTGTTTTTTCAAGATTGGGTCTCATTCTAGCCCAGGCTGACCTGGAACTTATTCTCTAGTCTGGCCTCAAACTCACAGCAATCCTCCTACCTCTGCCTCCCAAGTGCTGGGATCAAAGGTGCGTGTGACCATCCTCAGCTTCCTTTTCTAACTTTTAATAAAATTCTCAACTTTATTATTTTTAAAAGAATTTTTTATAGAACTAGAAATAGTTAACCCTAAGAGGTATAGTTTTTTTAAATGCTTGTAGATAGTCTACAGAATGCACTCACATACATATCAGTTGACTCTTTACACAAGAGCTCCATGTGACTCTTGCTATTCTCAGCTGTGTCTGTGAACTAAAATTAGAGCTAGGTTGACATTGCATCTCACTAGGTTACGGCCTGACAGAGGATCTCAGTCATTTGGATCCACACTGAAAAAGTTCCCTCTGTGATCCACTCCTAGCTGAAAGTCACTAGCCTTGGACATGCTAGCCTCAGCATCCACCAACCATGGCAAGTATTTTCAAAAGTATTTTTCTGTATTCCTTAAACAAAAATTAGATTATTGATATAACTTTTTGTGTCCATAATGGCTGCAAAGTACAAGTGAAGTTGTAATTTAATATATGAGTCTTGGAGTGGGGTGGGGGTGGGGCTTTATAGTCACCCATGTAAGTGTCATAGACTTCCCTACAATCAAGAGTCATTTCTTTTGAGATTGTATTTCTTTGGCTTTCTTTTGCCTCTAGGACACTGTCTCACCCCATCATGTTATTGTTTTGCTTATCTCACTGCTCTGCGTCATGCTTTTCCATTGCAAGATAGAGACCACAATCTGTGTGAAAGGCAGAAATACATACATTGTTATTGACTTGTTTTCTTCTGAAGGAAATCTGTCATTATAGGAAAACTGATAGATGATTAACATTTAATGTCAACAAGGAAATGACTGAGAAGTTATATGTATCTAGTAAAATAGTCATATACATGGATATAGTTAGAATTTTAAAAAATATTTATTAGTATTTCAAGCATTTCAATCTTACTAATATCTGAGATAATAAATTATAGGTGATATGCCCAAGTAATTGGATTACCAGTATAAATACTGGAACCATCCTTCCTCTTGTCTCTTTTCTCTTACTTTCTTGGTATTACCATGATAACAAACCGGCCTCAGACTCACTATCCTCTTGCCTCAGCCCACCAAGGGCTGTGATGGCAGGTGTGCACCGCTGTGCTTGACCCCACAGTTGATAAGAGAAAGATATTACAAACAGTTACCAAGTATGTCCTACACACATTGCTTACAAATAGTGCTCCCTCCTAATGGTTTTCTACACATTGCCAAAGACAGCAATTTTATCTTTTCCTTCTGTACAAATCATTGTTTTCCTATTTCTCTATCTCTTACTCTTACACACCTGCACACACGCACCATATAATTTTTGTTGAAAAATCAGTAAGTTAGAAAAGATTCACAATGCAAAGGAGCATTCTCCACCCTATTACTTTCTACACCAGTCCAGCTTCTTAGAAGTAACCATTTTTTAATTTAGTTTTCAGTGATTACGTCCATATTTCACTTTTCCAAGGTTAAAAAACATGCTATTTCTTATCAACATTAGACATTATTTATGGAACTTCAATAAGGAACATGATGATTACATTTTCTTACACTCCTACAAAGTTATATTCTTATGTTGAATAACTTTTTAAAATATTTTTTATTTACTTCATAGACAAAGAGGCAGACAGAGAACGTGAGTATGGGAGTATCAGGGTCTCTTGCCACTGTAAACAAAATCCAGATGCATGCACCTGTGCATCTGGCTTTGTGTAGGTACTGGGGAATTGAACCCTGGGCATCAGCCTTTGTAAGCAAGAACCTTTAACTGCTGAGCCTTCTCTCCAGCCCAACTTGTTTTTTGAGAGAGACAGAGAGAGAGAGAGAGAGAATGGGTGTGCCAGTGGCCTCTCAGCTACTGTGAATGAACTCCAGACATTGCACCCCCTTGTGGGCATGTGCGGCATTGCATACTTGCATCACTTTTTGTGTCTGGCTAAATGTGGACTTGGAGGTTCAAACAGGCGTTCTTAGGTTTCACAGGCAGGTGCCTTAACTGCTAAGCCATCTCTCAAGCCCCAGCCCAACTTTTAATTTTTTATTGGTTACTTTTTATTCACTGTAATTAAAAAAAAATTTATTTATTTGCAAGCAAGGAGGATGGCAGAAGAGAGAGAGGGAGGTAGAGTGAGATTATGTGTATAGGCACACCATGGCCTCTTGCCAGTGCAAATGAACTCCAAACACATGCATCACTTTGTGCATCTGGCTTTATGTGGGGACTGGGGAATCAAATTTGGATGACAGGCTTTGCAAGTAAATGCCCTTGGCTGTTGAGCCATCAGGGAGAGAGAGAGACTGGGTACACCAGGGCCTCTAGCCACTGCCAATGAACTCCAGAGCATGCACCACCTCATTTATGTAGGTCCTGGGGAATCAAACCTGGATCCTTTGGCCTTGTAGGCAAGCACCTTAACCACTAAGCTATCTCTGAAGCCCTCCACCACATTTTCAAAACAGGGTCTTTCATGGAACCTAGATTTGCATTTACATGGGTCCTGGAGATCCAAACTCAGGTCTTCTTGTTTGAGTGGCAAGCACTTTATCTACACAGCCATCTTCCCAGCTTCTTGTACAGGTTTTATACTATCAATTATAACTACTGTGAGATCATAAATCTTAGAACATTTAAAAAAACATTTTTATTTATTTTATTTTATTTGCAAGAAGAGAGAGAGAGAGAGATGAGAGAAAGAGAGAGAAAGAGATAAAATGGTCTTTCCAGGGACTCTAGCCACTACAAATGAACTCTAGACTCATGTGCCACTTTGTGCATCAGGCTTTACATGGATACTGGGGAATCAAACTAAGGTCATTAGGCTTTGCAGGCAAGCACTTTAACCACTGAGCAATTTCTCCAACCCCAAATTGTAGGGCTTTTAAATTTTACTTTTTTCCATTTTAATAAATCTACAGTTTACAAACATGCAAAATAATGTCCAAATCTAATATCTGCATTCAAACATTCAAATTTATTTTTATTTTGGTTTTCTGAAGTAAGCTCTTGCTCTAGCCCAGGCTGACCTGGAATTAGTCTCAGGCTGGCTGGCCTCAAACTCACAAACATCCTCCTACCTCAGCCTCCTGAGTGCTGGGACTAAAGGCATGTACCACCATGCTGGCTCTAATTTAAAATGAAGTACTTACACTTACTTTTTGACCAAGAAATTTAGCAAAAAACACTTCAGAAAAGTCACCCAATTACTTTCTGGAGGACTGATGGCATTGATGTTACTTAGCTCGCTCATCAACATCCAGGCATCCTTGGTTCCATCTACATAAATTGATGTTACAACCCAGCTCCTGAAAATGTGTCTCCAACTACCCACAATGCACAGCATGGGAAATGAACCATCAGACTGACTGAAGGTTAACCAGGCATCTGGGCCTGAGTTAAGTGAGGATAGTAACATTTTAGGAAGCATTCTTTTAATCTCTTAATTATTTTTTGAGGCAAGCCCAACAGACTGACACATTTTTATGAGAGAGAACAAAAGCAAGACAGAGCAAGAGAGAGAGAAAGGGGGAATTGGTGTGCCAGGGTCTCCAGCCATTATAATGGAACTCAAGATGCATGTGCCACCTCGTGTACATGTGCAACCTTGTGCGTCTGGCTTGTGTGGGATCTGGAGAGTCAAACATGGGTCCTTAGGCTTTGCATGCAAGTGCCTTAACCACTAAACCATATCTCCAGCCTTCTTAATTATTTTTTTGCTGTTTTGAAAATTGCTTCTGGGAACTTTGTATGGACATACCACATATTTATCCATGCATCTATGGATGGTATCATTTCCATTTTTGGTTATTATGAAAAAATCTACTATCAACATTCATGGAGAATTTTGTTGTTGTTTTTTTTTCTGTTTTTGTTTTTTCAAGGTAGGGTCTTGCTCTAGCACAGGCTGACCTGGAACTCACTGTGTGGTTACAGGCTGGCTTCAAACTCACAGTGATCCTCCCAAGTGCTGGCATCAAAGGCATGTGCCAGCAGGCCTGGCTAAAAGGCACTTTTTTTTCAAGGAATTGCTTCACTCCAGCCCAGGCTGATCTGGAACTCACTCTGCAGCTATATGTTGGCCTCAAACTCATGGTGATCCTCCTACTTCACCCTCCTAAGTGCTGGTATTAAAGGCATGTGCCACCACACCCAGCTACATGTACAAATTTTTGTGCAAATGCATATTTTCATTTCTCATTGGTACATATCCAGGAGTAGCTCTTTGGGTTCTGTCCATATATCTTTACTTCTAGGTGTACCTTTTCTAAACATAATCCATGGATTTTGTCTTTAATTTAATTGGATGATCTTTGGTACACAGGGAAGTATAAAGCATGGCCACACTGAGGTATCATTTATGTAGCAGTGTGTCAGTGAGGAGGTAAATACTAGGAGAACATTATGGTAAAAGTGTGTGTGTGTGTGTGTGTGTGTGTGTGTGTGTGTGTGTGTGTGTTGCTTTTAATGTAAAATGTTCCCTATAGCCTCATGAGTTTGTGATTAAGCCTCACAATCCCCAGCTGAGGAAGCCTTTGAGAGGTGGAGCCTGGAAGAAGTGTGTTGCCAGAGGTGGGCCTTGCCCCATTTGTTGCACTAAGTGAACTCACTTTCTTTCTTCCTTGCTGTAATGGAGATATGGCACCCAACTGTCTGCTCTTGCCATGATTTCCAAGATAGAAAATTCCCCTCAAATCTATAAGCTGAAAAAAAAGGGAAAGAAAAGAGCCAGGCGTGGTGGCACATGCCTTTAATCCCAGCACTTGAGAGGCAGAGGTAGGAGGACTGCCGTGAGTTCAAGGCCACCCTGAGACTACATAGTGAATTCCAGGTCAGCCTGAGCTAGAGTGAGACCCTACCACGAAAAACCAAAAAGAAAAAAACAAACAAGCCCCTCTAAGCTGAGATAAACCCTTTCCTTCCATAAGCTGCTTCTGGTCAAATGTTTTGATCCAGCAAGAAGGCAACTGATGAAGTGTGAATGGGCACAATCACTTTGAAAAAACTTTTGGCTGTATCTTGAAAAGTCAAACATTATGAACCAGTGATTTTTAAAACTTTTTATTGATAACCTTTATACATATACACAATATACCATGATCATTATACCCTCCCACTACCCCTCTATTCATCCTTCTGAATCCTCCCTCCACTGAATCCCTTCTTCTTTCCAACTAGTGTCCTGTTTTTTTTTATTTTTAGAAAGAGAGAGAGAGAGAGAGAGAGAGAGAGAGAGAGATAATTGGAGCACCAGAACCTCAGCCACTGAAATCGAACGCCAGACACTTGTGCCACCTAGTGGGGATGTGCAACCTTGCACTTGCCTCACCTTTGTGCATCTGGCTTACGTGAGATCTGGAGAGTTGAACATGGGTCCTTAGGCTTTGCATACAAGTGCCTTAACCGCTAAGCCAGCCCTCCAGCCCTCTCTTCTATTTTGATATCATCACTTTTCCCTCTCATATGCAGGTCTTATGTAGGTAGCTTCATCCATTGTGAGGTCATGAATAACATGGGTCATTTTGTGCCTGGAAGACAGTATTGCAAAGCACTTCTCCCCTTCTTTTCGCCTTTACATTGTTTCCACCACTTCTTCCACAATGGTCCCTGAGCATTGGAGGGTGGGATACAGATATCTTACTTAGTGCTGAACACATATTACTTTCATCACTTCTCAGCAATTTAGTGAGGTTTTATTTGGCATTTTCTTTATTGACAGCTCCCATACTAACAGACAATAAACCAAGATAATTCTCTTCCCTCCCCCACTTTCCCACTCACAAATCCACAATCCATCATATCCCCTCCCTCTCTCCATTAGTCTCTCTTTTATTTTGATATCATCACCTCTTCCTCCTATTATAAGGATCTTGTGAAGGTATTGCTATGCACTGCGATGTCATGGTTATCAAGGCCAGTTTCTGTCTAGACAGTTTCATTGTAAGCAATCTTACCCTTCCTTTGACTCTTACATTCTTTCTGCCATCTCTTCCACAATGGAACCTGAGTCATCTTGGAGGGTGTGAGAGAGATGTTTCAATGCTGAACATTCCTCCATCACTTCTGCTCAGCACTATGGTATCTTTTGGGTCATCCAAACAGTCACTGCCATCTGAAAAGAGAAGCTTCTCTAAAATTGAAGGTAGCATTAATCTATGGGTATGAACATTAGGTAGAGTGCTTACAGGGCAATTTGTTGAGCATAATATATACATTTAGCCATCAGGAGCAGGTGTTACACTCCTAAGGCTCCCTCTACCACCATAGGTTTTAATTAGGTTTTCAGTACCAGGCATGCCCTCCATCCCATAGAGCAGGCTTTGAGTCCAATTAGAGAGCAGTTGGTTTTCTCCATAATAACATGCCACTATTGTACCCATTCGGTCTTTTGGCCTGGTTGGCCAAACTTGAGTCTTGCAGTGTCCACTGTTTTCACTGCTAATGACTTCTGTCTCCCATAGGGCTGAATGCAGTGTGGCTTTTTCCAGCTTTCTGTCAGCCGGTCTATAGGGAGGAGGTTTTCAGCTCACCCCCGGTTAGATTTGTCAGTGAACTTCCAGCCCAGGCATGTGGTGTCTTCAGCAATAGGGTCTTACCATTTATTTCTTATAGAAAACCAAGAGCCTTGGCAATAACCTGTAATTTTTTTGGGGGGCATCAGGGACCTCCCTGGCCAACAACTCTCTGGAAGGTATCCCATCCTTGGTAGTGGAATGTTCTAGTAATAGTCGATGGCTTCTGGGAGTGCCATTATCCAAAAAAGTAAGTTTTCATATGGCTTATTCAGAATATCTTGAATTTTGATAAACCCTCCCCCCATTCAATGTCTTCCTCTGACCTCACTTAGGCCATTCCATCCCCAGTAATCTATTCTTCTACTTACATATATACAATACCATCCCCTTAAGTCCTCCACTCTTCTCCCTCTCTCTTTTTTTTAAGATTTTATTTTTATTTATTTATTTGAGAAAGAAAGAGAGGGAGAATGAGAATGGGTGCACCAGGGCCTCTACCACTGCAAATGAACTCCAGACGCATGTGCCCCCTTGTGCATCTGGCTTACGTGGGACCTGGAGAATCAAACCAGGATCCTTAGGCTTTGCAGGCAAATGCCTTAATTGCTAAGGCATCTCTCCAGCCCTCTCCTCCCTCTCTTATAGCCCTTTTCTGGCTTTCTGGCCTCTGATATCAATTTTTTGTTGCAACTCTCACACAAGTCTAAACATTTGTAGCTAGGATCTACATACAACATTTGGCTTTCTGAGCCTGCGTTACCTCACTTAGTATAATCCTTTCCAGATCCATCCATTTCCCTGAAATTTTCATAATTTCATTTTTCTTTACCACTGAATAGAATTCCACTGTGAAATGTACCACATGTTCCTTATCCATTCATCAGTTGAGAAACATCTAGGCTGGTTTCATTTCCTAGCTACTGTGAATAGAGCAGCAATAAACATCATTGTGCAAGTATCTCTAAGGAAGTGAGAAAAGTCTTTAGTATATATGCCTAGGAGTGATATAGCTGGATCATATGGTAAATCTATTTTTATCTATCTCAAGAACCTCCACACTGATTTCCACAATAGCTGTACCAGACTACATTCCCACCAACAGTGTAGAAGGGTTCCTCTTTAACTGCATCCTTGCCAACATGTATTGTCATTTGTTTTCTTGATGATAGCCATGCTGACAGGAGTGAGATGGAATCTCAAAGTCGTTTTAATTTGCTTTTCATTGATAGCTAAGGATGTGGAACATTTTTAGATGTTTATATGCCATCTGTATTTCTTCTTTGGGGATCTCTCTACTCATTTCCATAGTCCTTTTTTTTTTGAAAGAGTCAGAGAGAGAGAGAGGGACAGATAGAGAATGGGTGTACCAGCAGCCTCTCAGCTGCTGTGAACGAACTCCCGATGCATGTGCCCCCTTGTGGGCAAGTGCAGCATTGCGCCCTTGCATCACTTTGCATCTGGCTAAATGTGGGACCTGGAGAATCAAACAGGCATTCTTAGGCTTAGGAGGCAGACACCTTAACACCTAAGCCATTCTCCAGCCCCATAGTCCATTTTTTAATTGGGATGTTTGATTTCTTATTATTTAGTTTTTTTAGTTCCTTGTATGTTTTGGATATTAATCTTCTGTCAGGTGTATAGCTGGCAAAGATTTTCTCCCATTCTGTAGGTCACCTCTTTGCTATATTCACAATGTCCTTTGTACTTTGTTGTACAAAAGCTTTTTTAATTTCATGAGGTCCCACTGGTTGATTAGTGGTTTTACTTCCTGAGCAACTCGGGTTATATTCAGAAAGTCATTACCTATGCCAATATGTTGAAGTGTTTCTCCTATAACAAGTACAGAGATCCAGTTATTGAAAATCTCTCAACTAAAAAAAGTCCAGGCCAAGATGGATTCACTGGTGAATTTTTTGTTGTTGTTGTTGTTTTGTTTTTGTTTTCTGAGGTAGGGTCTCACTCTAGCTCAGGGCTGACCTGGAATTCACTATGTAGTCTCAGGGTGGCCTCAAACTCTCAGCAATCCTCCTACCTCTGCCTCCTGAGTTCTGGGATTAAAGGCATGTGCCACCATGCCTGGCTTCACTGGTGAATTTTACCAGATCTTCATGGAGAAACTAACACCACTGCTTCTTAAACTTTTCCATAAAATAGAAAGGAAGTAATTCTACCAAACTCCTTCTACAAAGCCAGCATCATCCTGACACCAAAACCAAACAAAGATAGAACAAAAAAAGAAAATTATAAGACCAATCTCCCTCATGATCATAGATGCAAAAATTTCTCAACAAAATATTGGCAAACAGACTACAAGAATATACCAGATAGATCATTCACCCTGACCAAGTAGGCTTTATTTCAGAGATGCAGGGAGGGTTCAACATATGCAAATCAATAAGTGTAATACACTATATAAATGTCATGAAAGACAAAAATCACACAATCATCTCATTATATGGAGAAAAAGCATTTGACAAACTTCAACATCCCTTCATGATAAAAGCCCTACAGAAAGTGGGAATAGAATGAATATATCTCAACATAAAAAGACTATTTATGGGCTGGAGAGATGGCTTAGTGGTTAAGGCGCCTGCCTCCTAAGCCTAAGAATGCCGGTTCCAATCTCTAGGTCCCACGTTTAGCCAGATGCAAAGTGACACAAGGGCGCAATGCTGCACTTGCCCACAAGGGGGTGCACACATCTGGATTTCGTTTGCAGTGGCTGAAAGGCTGCTGGCGTGCCCATCTCTATCTGTCTCCCTCTCCCTCTCTGTCTGTCTCTCTCTGTGTCTCTCTCCAAAATAAAAATAAATATAAAAAAAATTTTTAAATGCTATTTATGACAAACCTACAGCCAACATAGTACTAAATGGAGAAAAACTTGAAGCTTTTCCACTAAAACAGGAGCAAGACAAAGGTGTCCACTGTCCCCACTTTTATTTAATATAGTACTGGAAGGCTTACTGAGAGTAATGAGGCAAGAGACACACATAAAAGGGATACAAATTTGAAAGGAAGAGATTGAATTATCATTATTTGCAGATATGATTCTATACAAAAGGACCCTACCGGCAAACTGTAAGAACTGATAACAATGCAGCAGGTTTCAAAATAAGCACACAGAAATCAGTAGCCTTCCTATATGCTAACAACAAACAAACAGAGGATAAAATCAAGAACTCAGTCCCATTCACAATTGCCTCAAAAAAAATAAATAAATAAATAAATAAATAAATAAATAAATAAATAAATAAATAAAAGTACCTTGGAGTAAACTTAACCAAGGAAGTAAAGGATCTCTTCAATGAAAACTTTAAAACACTCAAGACAGAAATTGCAGAAGACACTAGAAAATAGAAAAACATCCCATGTTCTTGGATCAGAAGAACTAATATTGTGAAAATGTCATTCTTACCAAAAGCCATCTACACATTTAATACAATTCTCATGAAAATTCCAATGGCAGTTTTCATGGAAATATATTAAAAAATCCTAAAATTCATTTGGAAATATAAAAAAAACATAAAATAGCCAAAAAAAATTTTGGGCAAAATAAAATAAGGTTGATGGTATCACCATACCTGATTTTAAGATATATCACAAAGATGGTGGTATATTAGCCACACCAAAGCAGTCTAGGGAGGAAAATAAGCATAAACACAGCAAAATACACTCTTCTAGCAAAAAGTGAAGGTGTATAAGATATTATCAACCACAGCACAGAAGCAGGAGAGACCAAGAACTTCCAGAAAGGAGGAAACTGGCCAGAATCCTGCTGAAGTGCCTGTGGCCCTGATCTACATGCATGCCCACCTGGCACAGTGCTTCAGTAACAGAAACAAGGTGAAGGGATTTTCCACTCACAATAGCTTCCTGCCAAAGTCAAGAAACCTGAAGGAGAAGACAGTAGAGGCCTGCTGAACAGCTGCTGAAGGAGAATACAAACAGGACCTGATGAGCAACTTCCATACATCTCCAGACACCCTGCATAACTTCCCATCCCCCAACCATCAGGGCTGTAAATCTCCAGAGAACTCCTGCACCCTAGCCGCCTAGCACTGAGAGGGATCAAGGTGGTCACTCAGCATTGGTGAGATTGGAAGGCATCCCAAAGGTAAAAGGGCTTACTGACACAAAGCCAGGTATGTAGACATGCACTGGAAGTGCTAATCTCTCTTGTCAAGAAAGATTATGTATTACATTTGAGTGATATATTCTTGGTTGTCTTTACCACTCTCAAATAAGCTGTATTTTGGTGTGGACTATTGTTGCCTTTGACATTTCCTGATTTTTAGGGCCTTTGTCTTTTTCTTCTATCATTATTGGGGCAGGGTCTGACTGGCCCTAGGCTGACTTGGAACCCAATTCAGACTAGAAATCTCAACCTCATAGCTGACAAGATTAAGTGTATGGGTTAACACACACTGTTAGGGACTTTGGCTTTATTAGATTTTCTGTTTATTTTAATCCTCATGCTTGTATATCTGTGCTGGTTTTGACTGAATATGTACCTTGCTCAGTTAAATTTCATAATTTTCCAGTAATTTTCTCTACTCTATATATTTCTACTATAATACTTGAATATCAGGAACACTCAACACCTAGGGTCACTTTTGCTGTTTCTCTTGGAGTATAAGAGCTACACCTGGAACCTAAAACACCTCCACTTGAGATATATAAATTCTGATTTACATGGCTAAGAACACTGCAGATAATTAGAAAATCCAAGCATCAAATTAATGCAAGATGCCAAAATCTCTACATTATAATACAAGAAACAAAAAAATCAAGATAATACACTCCAACCAAAAATTATGATTAGAAATGATCTCCAGTGAGACTGCTTTAGATAAAATGCCTGACAAAAACTTCCAAAAAAAGTGATCGTATCTATGTTCAAATAAATCAAAGGAATCAAAGAAGAAAACCAACTCCTGAAGGAGAACACAGGAAACCAACTTAATGAAATAAGATCAATATAATACATGAGTAAGGAAATAGAAATAATGAAAAAATACCAATCAGAAATACTAGAAATGAAAAACACAGTAAGTTAGATAGAAAACTCTGTAGAAAATCTCACCAGTAGAATGGATCAAGGAGAGGACAGAATATCTAAACTAGAAGACCAGCTGACAGATATAATATAGTCCAACAAAGAGAAAGACAAACTAATAGGTAGGCATGAATGGGAATTTCAAGACATTTGGGACACTATGAAGAGATCAAAGATAAGAATTCAGGGCATAGTAGAAGGAGAAGAATTTCACTCCAAAGGCATAACAAGTATATTCAACAAAATCAAAGAAGAAAAGTTTCCCCAACTAGGGAAAGTGATGCCAATACAGATACAGAATACAGATATATAACAACAAACAGACAAAAATCAGGAAAGAGCCTCTCACCATCATATTATAATTAAACTACAAAACACATAAACCAAAGAAAATATATTGAAAGCAGTTAGACAGAAATATCAAGTCACATACAAAGACAAGCCCATCAGGATTACAGCAGATTACTCAACACAAACTTTAAAAGCCAGAAGGGCTTCAAATGATGTATTCTAAGTTTTGAAAGATAACAACTGTCAACCAAGATTATTTTATCCTGCAAAGCTATCCATCCAAATAGATAGAGAAATAAGGACATTCCACAATAAAAGCAGGCTAAAGGAATACATGAACACTAAACCAGCTCTAAAGAAAATATTGGGAAAAAAAATCCTACATGCTTCTGAAGAGAAAGAAAAGCACATACATAAGGAACCTGAAAAAAAAATAAACCATACTCAAATACTAGTTAATACAAGAGAATAAAGGTAAAACCAGAAGAACTACAAAGCAAGAATAATGTCAAAAATAAATACACACCTTTCAATAATAACTCTTAATATCAGTGGCCTCAAAGCCCAAACCAAAAGACACAGGTTTGCAGGCTGGGTTAAAAAATCAGGATCCTGCCAGGCATGGTGGCACATGCTTTTAATCTGAGCACTGGGGAGGCAGAGGTAGGAGGATTGCTGTGAGTTCAAGACCACCCTGAGATTACATAGTGTATTCTAGGTTAGCCTGAGCTAGAGTGAGAACCTACCTTGAAAAAAAAAAAAAAAAAAAAAAAAATCAGGATCCTTCTATTTGTTGCCACCAAGAAACTCACCTTTCCACAAAAGATGGACACTATCTTAGGGTGAAAGTTTGGAAAACAGTGTTTCAAGCAAGCAAATGGGCCTAGAAAACAAACAGGTCCTGTCCTAATATCTGACAGGGTAGACTTCAAACCAACATTAGTTAGGAAAGATAAGGAAGGTCACTTTACCCACTCTAATCAATTGACAGGTCATCCTGGCCAAAAAAAAAAAAAAAAATAGAGAAGCATCTGGATTCTCTAAAGTAGACCATATATTGGGACACAAAGCAAATCTTAGCAAATACAGGAAAACTGAAATAACTCCTTGTATTCTATCTGATCACAATGGGATTAAACTACAAATCAAGAGCAAGAAAAAGCTATAAAGCATACACAAAATCATGGAAACTAAACAATACATTACGAAACGATGAATGGGTCAATGAAGAAATCAAGAAGGAAATCAAAGAATTCATAGAATCAAATGATAATGAGAACACAACATACTAAAACCTTTGGTACACAATGAAGGCAGTCCTAAAAGGGAAATTTATAGCTTTAAGTGCCTATATTAAGAAATTAGAAAGGTCTCAAGTAAACAACTTAATGCTTCACCTTAAAGCCTTAGAAAAAGAACAAGGCAATCCAAAAATCAGTATATGGGAAGAAATAATAAAAATTATTACTAGAAAATGTTCAGTGCCAGGGATGGGATACCTTCCAGTGAATTGTTGGCCAGAGAGGTCCCCAATGCCCCCAAAACATTACAGGCCATTACTGATGCTCTTGGTTTTCCACCAGGAATAGATGATAAGACCCTGTTGCTGAAGATTCCACATACTTGAGCTACAAAGTCACTGAGAAATCCTGCTGAAGCTGAGCTTAAAACCTCCACCCTGAAGACCAGCTGACAGAAAGCTGGTAAATGCTAGGTTGCATGAAATTCCATGGGAGAGAGAGAAATCACCAGTGGAGCTAAACAATAGTGGACACTACAAGCCTTAAATTTGGCCAGCCAGGTCAAATGAACCAATGGGTGCAATAGTGGCATGTCTGTTATAACCAGCCACTCTCTAATTGGACTGGAGGCCCACTCCACAGGAGGGAATACATCCCTGATACTGAAAACCTATGATGGGGGGAGTTATAAGCCCTAGAGGTGTAACGTCTGCTGATGTCTATCTCAATGTACATACTATGCTCACCAAATTTCCCAGTAAGCACTTCTCTTAATGTTCATACCCATATATTAATTCTACTCTCACTTTCGGTTAGAGAAGCTTCTCTTTTCAGATGTTGGTGACCTTGGGATGACTCAGAAGGCACCACAGTAGTGAAAAGAAGTAACAGAAGAGTGCTCATCACTGAAACATCTCTATCACACCTTCTAAGGCTCAGGGTTTATTGTGGAAGAAGTGAGCCAAAGAGCCCAAGAAAGGGTAGGACTCCTTACAATGCAATCTTCCAGACACAAAATAGTCTGGATATCCATGACCTCGCAATGCTGGACACTACCTACACAAGACCATCATAATAGAAGGAAAATATGATGACATCAAAATAAAAGAGAGACTGATTGAGAGGGGGAAGGGGTAGAATGGAGAGTGGAGTTGCAAAGGGGAAAATAGAGGGGGAAGAAATTACCATGGTTTATTGTCTATAATTATGGAAGTCGTAAAAAAAAAAAGATATATCACAGAGCCATGGTTAGCATTGTACTGGCACAAAAACACATGTGCTGATCAATGGAACAGAATAGAGGATCCAGATGTTAATTCAGGCAGCTATAAACATCTGATTTTAGACAAAAATGCCAAAAAAATTTCATTGTAGGAAAGATGGCCTCTTTAACAAATGGTGCTAGAAAAACTAAATCTCTATTTAGAAGGATGAAAATAGATCCCTATCTCTCTCCATGCACAAGAATTAAGTCCAAATGGATCAAAGTCCTTAATATCAGACCTGAAACTCTGAAACTGCTAGAGGAAAAAATAGGGGAAACCCTTCAACATCTTGGCCATCGGTAATGACTTTCTGAATATAACCCAGTTGCTCAGGAAGTAAAACCAGAGATCAACCTCTAGGATCTCATGAAATTAAAAAGCTTTTTTTACAGCAAAGGACACTGGATAGAGGAAGGAGGCAACCTACAGAATGGGAGAAAATCTTTGTCAACCATACATCTGACAAAGGATTAATGTCCAGAATACACAAAGAACTCAGAAAACTAAATGATAAGAAATGAAACAACCCAATCAAAAATTGGGCTATGGAACTAAATAGAGAGTTCTCAAAGGAAGAAATACAGATGGTCTTTAAACATTTAAAAACATGTTCTACATTCTTAGCCAACGGGGAAATTCAAATTAAAACTACTTTGAGGGCTGGAGAAATGGCTTAGCGGTTAAGGCACATGCCTGTGAAGCCTAAAGACCCAGGTTTGATTCTCCAGGTCCTACATAAGCCAGATGCACATTGTGGTGCATGCATCTGGAGTTTGTTTGCAGTGGGTAAAAGCCCTGGCACACCCATTCTCACTCTCTCTTTCTCTCCATGTCTCTCTGATTGCAATAAATAAATAAAAATAATTTTTAAAAACTACTTTGAGATTCCATCTCACTCCTGTCAAAATGGCTATCATCAGTAAAACAAAAGACAATAAATTTTGGCGAGGATGTGGAAAAAGAGGAACCCTTCTACACTACTGGTGTAATGTAAACTGATACAGCCATTGTGGAAATCAGTGTGGAGGTTCCTGAGCCAGCTAAAAATAGATTTACTGTATGACCCAGCTATACCATTCATTGGCATATATCCTAAGGATTCTTCTCACTACCTTAGAAAGTCCTCCTTATTCCATGTTAATGGTGGCTCTATATGCCATAGTTAGGAAATGGAATCAGCCTAGATATCCCACAACTGAAGAATGGGTATTAAAACTATGATACATTGAGAAGCCGAGAAGGGACCTAAAGAGCGCCAGGTCCTGGAGCCCTGGCTCGAGATCCCAGTGGGGTGTGGAGCGGACACTGGCCTGGCCACGACTCCCCAGCTCGCATCTTGAGCCTAGCTGCTCAAGATGAGGAGGAGAGCATGGCCGGGCAGAGCTGCCACGTCTTTGGGCATTGACTGCCCCCCCTCGGGGACCACCAGGGCATGTGATCATGTGTGCGCCCTGAGGGGCAGGCGCCTGAAGCGGGGGTGAGGCCTAGTCTGCTCATACCCACACACTCTTCAGTGACTTGGGGCTCACGAACAAGCTCCAAAATGGAGGACTTTGCTCCCAGGACCTAGGGCACCCATGGCCTGGACAATAGACCTCTGTTTGGGGATGGGAGATGTCTACCAAGGACGGAATCATCAATTTAGTTGTTGGCAGCTTAATATCCTTGTTGATTCTTTTGTTTTCCCTCAACTACCTCCCAAACCACTGAATATATTTTTTGCTGTCTGCATCTCTTTGAGCAGTATTATTGCCTGCATACTTATCTACTGGTATCGACAAGGAGACTTAGAACTGAAAATCAGAAATCTAATTTACTATATCTTTTTTTGTGCGTGTAGTTTTTCTATGTAGGGTCTCACTCTGGCCCAGGCTGACCTGGAATTAACTATGTATTCTCAGGGTGGCCTTGAACTCAAGGCGATCCTCCTACCTCTGCCTCCCGAGCGCTGGGATTAAAGGCGTGCGCCACCACGCCCGGCTTATATCATTTTTAAAAAAATTTATTTATTTGAAAGCAGACAGAGAGAGAAGAGAGACAAACACAGAGAGAATGGGCACTCCAGGGCCTCTAGCCACTGCAAACGAACTCCAGATGCCTGTGCCCCTTATGTGTCTGGCTTATGTGGGTCCTGGGGCTTCACAGGCAAATACCTTAACCGCTAAGCCATCTAAGCCCTATATCTTATTTTCTTTTTTTTTAATTTTAACATTTATTACAAATTACATTTTATAAATGCTAGAAAAATTACATATAAAAGCTACACACACACACACACACACACACACACACATATATATATATATATATACAGACCCAAAACAAAACTAGAAGTACTATTAACGCAAGAGAAATACACAAATATGATGTTTAAACATGTATAACAATAAAATTACTAGGTGTTCCATAAATTTAAACACTATTCAGAAATGAAATGTAATACATTCTGGTTAATAGAATTATAGAAACAGCTATCATAGGGTTACTTATTTTAACAATCTTTCAAATATTCAAAAGTCAAATGACTCTCTTGTAAGAAAAATTAAATTCAGGTAAAAGCTTTTATCTCACTAAAGAACAGAAAATTTTAGGCTTTGGTTAACAGACTCTAAATTTAGTAGAAAAATCTTAAATTAATATCTTCCTTATATTATATTCCTGAGTTTTTGCTAAAACTCTATAGATAAGATAAAGAATTCAATGTAAACTTTGTATAACATTGCATTTTAGTTTTGGAAAAAAGTATTGTGATTATTTTAAATGTGAATCAATTCTGTTTACAACTATAACAAAGGTAGGAAGAAATATATTTAATTTAGTGCTTAACTATGGGAAAAGTGAATGCCTCTGACTACTATTTGCAACGATCATTTGTAAATTATGATCAAAATTATATTCCACCCATCAGTTTTTGTTTGCAGCTTGTGAAATCACATTAACTTTATGTAGCATAATGCTCTTTATTAATGCTAATGGTTATCATAAGGCCAGGCACAGTGTAGATGCTCAACATAATTAATTAAAAATTGTGTATTGTTTCTACATGTTAACACATAATTCAACATAGTAGAGGTTAGCCTAAAATATCCAAAAATAGTATAAACAGGATAATACATTTTTAGTAACAATCATAAAAGGAATTTTTACAAGTGACCATTTTCAATCTTAGTTTTATCAAAATAGAACTTCAGATTCCTTTTAAAATAGGGCTCTGAAAGCTGTTTTTCTATTAACTACTAAATGTGATATGGATAGCAGGCTCAGGTCCTTCTCATGTATCAACCTATCAACATCTTCAGAATTGGTTAGTTTAGATCACAACACAAGCCTTAAAACAGTTTCCCTTGAAGATTGCATTGAATCTTTGCATCTGAGGACTAGGTTCAGGAATGCTAAATTTTGAACAAGTAGCACTTCTCTGCTTCTTGGAAAATGACTATGATCAGGTGGATTTGAGAAATAATGCTTTGAAACACAGTTTTATTGCAATTGAACTTTACTTGTCATGTATGAAAACCAAATGTATTAAGACTCTGAAGAGCCTGTCTAGCTTATGGTCATGCCTTCTAAAAGTCACAAGACTTTTCTTGAATTCTCTTGATAGTGCAAAAGAGCTGATCAAACTGTAATAACCTTTTTAAAATCTGTTGGGGATAGGTCTCTTATAATTGTATTTACTTTGTTATTTAAAAGTTCTTCTGTAATTTTAGTGTTGCATACATCTTTTCTTACCAGGAAATAGAAGAATCATCTAGCAGTTGTATTGAAAACTATACCATATGGAATTTATTCAGTCAAACCTCTTATAAAGTAGTCTAACAACCATTGCAACATTGGTTAGTAGAATAATTTATAAAGCTGGTTGTTGTCAATTTCTTTCTTTTATTATTTATCTATTTATTTACTTAGGGGGCACCAAAGCCTCTTGCTACTGCAAACGAATGCTATATGCTTGTGCCACATTTTGCATCAGGTTACATGGGCAGATTGGGAATTGAACCCAGGCTGGCTGGCTCTGCAAGCAAGTGCCTTTAACTGCAGCCATCTTCCCAGCCCCTCTTTCTTTCTTTTGAAAGAGTCTATGTTGCCTGGGCTGGCCTTGAACTCCTGGATTCAAAAGATCCTTCCACCTCAACCTCCCATGTGGCTGGGACTACACCACACAGTACTACCAGACCCAGCTTTCACATGTCGATTTTTATTTAACAAATTAAATTTATAAAGTATAAACATTATCTCATTAGCTATGCAATGCAACTAGGAAACAATTATCTAACTGCATATGTATATCTGAAAAGGTGTATATGTTGATTCTAATTCACCAGCTAGTATCAAATCCATCTAGAGTAAAGAAGATTTTTTTTTAATTTTTTAAATTTTTTTTTAAAATTTAAAAAAAATTTTATTTATTTTTTTTTGGAGAGAGACAGACAGAGAGAGAGAGAGAGAGAGGAAGACAGAGATGGGCGCGCCAGCAGTGTCTCAGCTGCTGAGAACGAAATCCCTGAGATTACATAGCGAATTCCAGGTCAGCCTGGACTAGAGTGAGACCCTACCTTGAAAAACCAAAAGAAAAAAAAAACTTTAATGAGTTTGCAGTGTTATTTCTCTTCATATAATACATTTATTAGAAAACACAAGTAGCTACCAGTTCATGATTTTAATCCCAATTAAAGTTCTCTTAAAATCTCTAATAACTTAAGTTTTCCAACTTTCCTCTATGTTTAATGATACTCACTTGGAATATATTTCATTGCTTTCTAAAAAATCTTCTTGGGCCGGAGAGATGGCTTAGGGGTTAAGGTGCCTGCCTCCTAAGCCTAAGAACGCTGGTTCCAATCTCCAGCGGTTCCAATCTCCAGGTCCCATGTTTAGCCAGATGCAAAGTGACGCAAGGGTGCAATGCCGCACTTGACCACAAGGGGGCGCATGCATCTGGATTTAGTTCGTAGAGGCAGAGGTAGGAGGATCACCATGATTTCAAGACCACCCTGAGACGACATAGTGAATTCCAGGCCAAACCTGAGCTAGAGTGAGACCCTACCTCAGAAAACCACAAATAAAAATAAAAACAAATGAAAAAATGTAAAAATCTCATTACTTGTAAGGAAATAGGATATTCCATTAAATGGATCTATCATAATTTACAGAACCTGTTGAAACCCTATTATTAGCTGAAGTGGTGGTGCATACCTGCAATTTCAGCCCTTGAGAGGCAGAAGTTGGAGAAATACAAGTTCAAGGCTTCCCTAGGCGTCATAGTTAGCACCAGGCCAGCCTAGGCTACATAGTAAGATCCTGTCTCAACCCTTCCCTGCCCCACACCATTTGCAATTTGTTTTCCACAAGACCAAACAGTCCCAACATATTATCACTTAGCTGAATTCAGGTATTATATATGGCATCCAGATTATATATCCCAAGATGCCCTGCTTATTTTATTATATATCCATTATCTAACCCCTTTGCTATAGTTGGACATGAAAGGTAGTTATTTTGTTTTATACTGTGAATTACATGGAAACAAAAGTAGATTTGGGACTGGAGAGATGGCTCAGCAGTTAAGGCACTTGCCTGCAAAGCCTAACAACCCTGATTCTATTCCCTAGTGAAGGGTTAATGAACCACTTACCTTGGACCACTGACCTTGGTGGACCATAAACCTTTCCTGGACCATAGCATGATAAGGGACATCTGTAACAAAGCAAGCTCATAACTCAAAGATCCTGCCTTAAGAGTTATCAGGCCATCTGGGCAGGCAGTTAGTAAACAAAAGAAAAGGGGGCTGGAAAGATGGCTTCATGGTTACATTTGCCTGCAATGCCTCAGGACCCATGTTTGAATCTCCAGATCCCATGTAAGCAAAGTCACAGAAATGTACAAGTTAGCACATGCACACAAAGTTGGCATACATGTCTGGAGTTAGAGTGCAGTGGCTGGAGGTCCAGCCAATTCTCTCTCTCATAAAAAAAAAAAAGAAAGAAAAAGAAAAGGCTGGTGAGGTGGTAGGAGGATCACCATGAGTTCAAGGACACCCTGGGCTATGTAGTGAATTCCATGCCTTAACTTCCTCCCATTCTTCACTCCCAAAGACCCCCATGCTCCTATCGTCTGTCCCTTCAAATCTTAGTCTCCCACATTCAAACTGCAGCAGTTCTATCCCAGGAGAGTGCCTGTCCCTCCAGTAAAAATAGTCTGTGCTCATGTGGTGGTACATGCCTTTAATCCCAGTACTCAGAAGGATGAGGTAGGAGGATCACTGTGAGTTCAAGACCAGCCTGAGACTAATTCCGGGTCAACCTGGGCTAGAGCAAGACCCTACCTCAAAAAAAAAAATATATATATATATATAGTGCCGGGCATGGTGGCACATGCCTTTTTAATCCCAGCACCTACCTCTAAAAACTATATAAATAAATAACTAAAAATAAAGCAGTCTGTTCTGGCTTTTTCTCTCTCTCTCATATTTATCACATTGCTCTAGTCAGTCCCAAATTCCAACACCCAGTACCCACATAAAGCAGAATGCACAAAGTGGTGTATGTGTCTGGAGTTCATTTGCACTGGCTAGAGTCTCTCTATCTATTTCTCTTTCTGTCTCTCTCTGCTGGAAGATAAATAAAATATGTTATAAAGGTCAATTTGGCCAAATTTCTGCTTCTACCACATATTAATTATGAGAACTTGAACACATTTTCTATCCTCCTCAAGGTTTGGTTTCCCCATCTGACTATTACAAACAACCAAAACACTCATATTAGTTTTCATGCATGAGTTTTAAAATAAAATATGGCATGTAAAAAATATAAAATAGCCAGGAATGATGATGTGCACTTGAAGTCCTAGCTATGCAGGAAGCTCAAGTGGGGAATTGCTTGAGTCCTAAAGTTTTAGGTCAGCCTGGGCAACATAGTGAGGTCCTCCTGTCTCTAAACAACCACTGGATGGATTGACACATGAATGAAGGATGGATGGATGGATGGATGGATGGATAGATGAACAAACAAATAAACAGAGATATAGTTTTTGGAACATAGGAAATGTTCAGTAAGCATCACCTCTGATGGTTTCTGTGGGACTCCATAACATTCTATTGCTCCTCTTCCCTCTGGAACAACAGGTCTGTTCTGAGATGGCCTCTGTAATTCGGATATTCAGAACTTAATGAAGTGGCTGACCTGATGACAATGTGGAGAAATCATGACAGAAAATGCTGTGTATGCTGGAGCTGTCAATGCTATAAAGGAAGTTTGGGAAGAAAGAATAAAGAAACACACTGAAGATGTGAAGCGAGAGAAAGAATTTCAGCACAAGTATGCTATATATAGTTATGCTTGAATTTGTGAACATTTAAAAAAACATTTATTAAGTGTCCCATTGAATTTGATAAATATTTTATTTTTTAAATTTTATTTTAGAGAGAGTGAGAGATAGAGAGAAAATTGACACACAAAGGCCTCAGCCACTACAATTGAACTCCAGGTGCTTGCGCCACCTAGAGGGCACGTGTGACCTTGCGCTTGCCTCACCTTTGTGCCTCTAATTGATGTGGTATCTGGAGAGTTGAACATGGTTCTGTAAGCTTCACAGGCAAACTCCTTAACTGCTAAGCCATCTCTCAGCCCAACATTTTTTATTTTATCTTAATTTTTTATTTTTTATTTTTTTTAATTTTATTTATTTATTTATTTATTTATTTATTTGAGAGATAGAGATACAGAAATAAGCAGGTAGAGAGAGAGAGAATGGGAGCGCCAGGGCCTCCAGCCACTGCAAACAAACTCCAGATGCGTGCTCCCCCTTGTGCATCTGGCTTATGTGGGTCCTGGAGAATTGAGCCTTGAACCGGGGTCCTTAGGCTTCACAGGCAAGCATTTAAACACTAAGCCATCTCTCCAGCCCTTATTTTTGAGAGAGGGAGAAAGAGGCAGACAGAAAGAGAGAGAATGGGCACACCAGGGACTTTCAGCCACTGTGAAGGAACTCCAGATGCGTGCACCTCCTTGGGTGCATGTGTGACATTTCACCCTTGAGTCACTTTTGTGTCTGGCTACATGGGACCTGGATATTTGAACAAGCATTCTTCGGCTTCACAGCAAGCACCTTAACCGCTAAGCCATCTCTCCAGCCCCAAAGATTTAGTTTATTTAACAAAAAGCAGTGGGATTACATATGTGCTCTACCGCATCTGGCTCCATTTGGGTTCTGGGAATCTCAGCTGAGGTCCTCACATTTGTGCTACACACTGAGCCATTGCCCGACCCCCAATGAGGAAAGAGTAATTTTGCTGCATCTATACCAAAATCAGTCTACTTTTGATATCTTTATATTGGGCCAGGAATGTAGGTCAGTAGTGCAGCATTTGCCTAACATGCATAAGGTTCTCAGTTTTGATTCCCAGCATGGTGAAACAGAAGGAGGGAAAGAAAGAAGCAAGGAAGAAGGAAGGGAGGGAGGAAGGAAAGACAGATGAAACTTGATGAGTTTGTAAAATGAATCTTTATTTGATTGGGGGGCAGGGATTTACTCTAGCCCTGCCTGACATAGAACTCTGTAGCCCCAAGCTGGCCTTGAATTCACAGTGATCCTCTTACCTCAGCATCCTGAGTGCTAGAATTAAAGCTTTGTACCACCATGCTTAACTGTGAAATGAACCTTATGAAAATTCTTTTTGATGCTTAGCAAACAGGAAGTTAACTGACATCCACTGTGCTAGATGCTTATAAAAAAAATGATTTGTAATCCATGAAATATATACCCTGAAATCTTAAAAAAGAATTTTCTATTAATTCTAAAACAATGTCATTATAAAATCACTTTGAACTTTATAATAGCTTGCTTTTGTCAAGTGTGGTGGTACCTGCCTGGGAGGCTGAAGTAGGAGGATCATGAGTGCCAGGCCAGCATCGTGAGAAAGTGCTATGAAGGCTACATGGGAAATTCTGTCTTGATAAATTAAAATGCTAATGAACAAAGCAAATACATTGATGCAGAAAAAGAAGTAGTGTGACCGGGCGTGGTGGCGCACGCCTTTAATCCCAGCACTTGGGAGGCAGAGGTAGGAGGATCGCTGTGAGTTCGAGGCCACCCTGAGACTACATAGTGAATTCCAGGTCAGCCTGAGCTAAAGTGAGACCCTACCTCGAAAAACCAAAAAAAAAAAAAAAAAAAAAAAGAAGTAGTGTGAAGTGAAACTGTGACACACTCTATAGATGTAAAATAGTGCAGCCAATTGGAAACACTTTGGGGTTTCCTGAAACAGTTAAATATTAAGTTACAATATTACTCAGCAACTCTATGACTATACCCCAAAGAAATGAAAATATATAATCTATCAAAGCCCAAATTACCACCACCTATTTTTTTAATTTAATTAATTACGGACATACTCAGTATGGATACATCACATGTCCCTCATCCCTGCCCCCTTTCCAAAGTGGTCCCTTTTCATTGGGGTCATAGGTTTTCCCCATGAGGGTTGTGGGTTATGTGTTGTGGCAGCAGCAGTCAGTTGTTGGGAAGAGGCAGTGCCTCTGGGCATGATATCCCAATTTGTGGCTCTAACAATCTTTCCGCTCCCTCTTCTACAAAATTCCCTGAGCCATGGTGGGTGTGTTTTAAATCTACTTCAGTGATGGGCTCTTGGGAGCCTCCTCTGATCTCTGCTTTGGTAGGTGTTGAATATCCTCAGCATCTGTCTCCTTCACCCTGGTGCTGATTAGCAGGTTCAGCATGGAAGCAGCACTCTTGCTCATCTCCCCAATTCCTCTGTGGTTTCAGCCGGGGCTTGGCTGAAGTGTGAGGGGTAGTTTATCTCCTTGGGTCTCACTCCCATCTGAAAAAAAAAAGCAGATTCTCCAATGGAGAGTGAAGTCAGCACAGGTTAAATGGGATAAGCATTAATAATTTAGAGAGAATTTGATGGATGTAGTCCCTCTTTTAGGCCATGATTAGTGGGAGCTTGACATTGGAGAGCAAAATCATTGTCTGTATAGGATTTTGACCTGTTTCCCAGTTTCAGATATGGGTTCCTTTCCACTGAGTGGATCTCTTAGCCAATTAGAAAGCTATTTGTTACCCACCAAGGCTGTGTGCCACTATTGCACTTGTGTGTACATCCTGTCAGGGTGTTTGCTTCTGAGTAGCTTAGACCCCGGATTTGCTCAGACACTTGTTGGCCACTTTCCCCCAGTAGCTCATGTAGTGCCTTCCAGCACTAGATGGGCTGTCTGGGATCTGGCTGTCTTTGGGATTCTAGCCAGGTCTCTCTATATTCCATACTGACAGCATATGATGTTTTCAGTAGTAGGGTCTTACCATTTACCTCAGGCAGGTAATCAAATGCTTTGACAGAAGTCTGTCTTGTTTTGGGGACTTTGTAGCTCTTTGTGGGTGGTAACCACATCCTGGTACTGGAAGTTGCAGGCCAGAGCCAAGGGAAGGAAAAAGAGAGAGAGAGAGAAAGAGAGAGAGAGAGAGAGGGAGAGAAGAAAAAATTTAAGAGTAGGCTTCATCCTATTTCATCCCATCCTCTCCAGGGCCCTTCATTTCAGGTGCTTCCCCCCATGCTCCTATTGAGGGTTCAACCTTTTCATCTATCTTCAAGGATAAAGGTTTCTATGACACCAGTTCATTTTGAGTTCAGTTTTATATTTCTCTCTTTCCCCACTCTTCCCCTCCCCAAGCCCTTCCCTCCCTACAGTCCGGGCCTTGAGTTGCATATTAACAACCACCTATTTTAAAGCTCTTAATTGGCAACACTTCACCCCACAGAACCTAGTAAATCATGATTCTGATTAGAAAAGGCTGCTGTTGTGCACAAAGAAAGGGCTGGAAAAAATAAAAACACAGAACACAAAGCCAACTGGTCATTTCAAAATTATTTTCTTATAAGACAAGGATAGGAGAAAGAACAATAGAAAAATAACCAATTCATTAATATCAGACTACTCTAGGTTACCTTTTTGGGTAAGAATTAAAACAGATGGAAATTCATCACCAGGCTAATTGAAATTGACCTGTTGAGACCTCTCTCTGTCTTCCCTGAGTTTTCAGGAGGTTAAATAACAATTTCGATTCTTTTTGTAGACAGAACTTTGGCTGAGTGGCTCTATTTTGATTTTCAGTCTGGTTTGTTTGGGTCCAATGCAGGAGCTTAATCTAAAACAATGGTCTATAATTTGTATTTAATAGGTCACACAAAAACATGTACACAAAGGTCCATAGCAGTATTAGTCATAGTAGCCAAAATATAGACTTACCCAAATATCTTTCAACCTGTGAATGAAGAAACAAATGTGGTAGAACCACTCTGACACAGAAAGGAAAAAATTCCTGTTACACACTACAGCATGGATGGACTTTGACTTATAAAAGGAAGCCAGATATAAAAGACCATATATAGTATGACCTTTTATATGAAATATATAGAATAGGAAAATCTGTAGGTATTAAAAAGTGATTATTACAAAAAAAATGATTGTTAGGAAGATAAGATAGGAATAAAAAGTGTCTTCTAACTGGGCGTGATGGCACAAGCCTTCAATTCCAGCACTTGGAAGGCAGATGTAGAGGATCACCTTGAGTTTGAGGCCACCCTGAGGCTACATAGTGAATTCCAGGTCAGCCTGGCCTAGAGCAAGACCCTACTTCAAAAAAGTTTTTAAAAAGTTTATTAAGCTGGGCGTGGTGGCGCACGCCTTTAATCCCAGCACTCGGGAGGCAGAGGTAGGAGGATTGCCATGAGTTCAAGGACACCATGAGACTACATAGTGAATTCCAGGTCAGCTGGACTAGAGTGAAACCCTACCTAAAACAAACAAACAAATATATATATATATATATATGTACATACATATGTGTGTGTGTGTGTGTGTGTGTGTGTATTAGTCAGGGTTCTCTAGAGGAACAGAACAGATAGAATGAATTGTTTTAAAAGGGAATTTATTGGATTAGCTTACAACAGTCCAGCAATAGCAGGTTGCAGGTCCGAGAGTCAAGGAACCCAGTAGCTGCTCAGTCCATGAGGCTGGAGGCCTCTGCAGTCCCAATCCAGCGCTGAAGGCCTGGAGGCGTCCTAGAGAGACACTGCTCTTCAGTCCACCCTGGTCTTCAGTCCACACTGGAAAGCAGCAAACACCAAGCACTAAGCACCAAGTGGCAAGCACCGAGCAGCACCAGCAGCCAGGTGGGAGAGAGAGCTTTTCTTCCCAGAGCTTCTTTTTATCAACCAGCCCCCTCCTCCAAGAGGGGCCGCCCACTCTGGGGGAAGGGCTCACCCCTGGGGGAAGGATTCTTCCTTTAGTTAATCCTTCCTAGAGGCAGCTTCAGAGACACACTTATGAGGAATGTCTGTGGATTCCTAAACAAATCAAGTTGACACAAACTTAACCATCACAAGTCCACCCCTTGTCAACTTGACACCAAACCATATATCCTTATGTTCTACTTAGTTTCCAAATGACATACTCTTCCTTACCTCCATTGTGGAGGAGCAGTCCAATTTCCCCCTGGTAGTCTGGATCAATCACCCCTGCTAACATTGAAACTCCTTTCTCAGCCTGTGCACTCAAGGGCATCAGGAGCCCAAAGTGGCCAGGGGGAAGTCTTAGCTTCCAGTTCAATGGAATGTTCTTTGTGCCTCCTGGCGAAAGCACTCCCCCCTCTGGAACCAAGACCTCTAGGCCAGCAGAGCATAAGGTTGTGGGTACAGGAAGCAAAAATTTGGCTAATGGGTCACTTGGGGTGATGGTAAGTGGTACCATTCCCATTTCCACCCCTTGATTCCTGGACCCGTGAATCCGGGCTATAGGAGAAACAGCACCATATTATAGGGCGCTGATTCAGAGCATATACAGCCTGCTGGAGGACACGCCCCCAGCCCTCCAAGCTATTGCCACCTAGTTGGCACTGGAGCTGTTTCTTTAAAAGGCCATTCCACCGCTCTATCAAGCCAGCTGCTTCAGGGTGGTGGTTTGAACTAACAGGAGACTGGGAGTTGATTTTACATATCATTTGAATGTGTTTATTTTTATTTATTCAACACGTTTATTATGAATTTCTTTTGGGGGGGGGGATTCTGAGGTAGGGTCTCACTCTCTAGCCCAGGCTGACCTGGAATTCACTATGTAGTCTCAGGGTGGCCTTGAACTCATGGTGATCCTCCTACCTCTACCTCCCAAGTGCTCGGATTAAAGGCGTGTGCCACCACGCCCGGCTTTATTGTGAATTTCTGAGAATGTTTTCTAGTGCTAGGCCAGTATAAAATGGAATTGCTTCTGGTGGTCCTTATGGACGGGTATGGAGAAGAAGCATTTGCAAGATCAATAGCTGCATACCAGGTACCAGGAGATGTGTTAATCTGCTCAAGTAAAGAAACCACATCTGGTACAGCAGCTGCAATTGGAGTCACCACCTGATTAAGTTTCTGATAATCCACTGTCATTCTCCAGGATCCGTCTGTCTTCTGAACAGGCCAAATAGGGGAGTTAAAGGGAGATGTGGTGGGAACCACCACCCCTGCATTCCTCAAGTCCTTTATAGTGGCATTAATCTCTGCAATTCCTCCAGGGATGCAATACTGTTTCTGGTTCACTATTTTCCCTGGTAGAGGGAGCTCCAATGGCTTTCATTTGGCCTTTCCAACCATAATGGCCTTCACCCCACAAGTCAAAGAACCAATGTGGGTGTTTTGCCAACTCCCAAGTATATCTATCCCAATTATGCATTCTGGGACTGGTGAAATAACCACAGGATGAGTTCGGGGACCCACTGGACCTACTGTCAGTCTAACATTCACCAAAACTCCATTGATCACCTGACCTCCATAAGCACCTACTTTTTTTTTCTTTTCTTTTCTTTTCTTTTTATTTATTTATTAATTTGAGAGAGAGATACAGAAATAGGCAGGTAGAGAGAGAGAGAATGGGTGCGCCAGGGCCTCTAGCCACTGCAAACGAACTCCAGATGCATGCGCCCCCTTATGCATCTGGCTTACATGGGTCCTGGAAAATCGAGCCTCAAACCAGGATCCTTAGGCTTCACAGGCAAGCGTTTAACCACTAAGCCATCTTTCCAGCCCCCATAAGCACCTACTTTAACTGGAGGGCCACGATGTCAGTTGGATTCTCCTGGAATCAATGTCAATTCAGAGCCAGTGTCCAGTAAGCCCCGAAAAGTTTGATTATTTCCTTTTCCCCAATGTACAGTTACCCTAGCAAAAGGCCATAGGTCCCTCTGAGGAAGGATAGGACTAAGCTTAATTTTGAAACTTTTGGGGATTATGGGAGAGTCCTTCCTCAAAGGGACCCAGCCAACCCTTCAATCAAGGGGCTCAGGATCTGTAAACTGGTTCAAGTCTGGAAACTGGTTAAGAGGCCTTGATTCTCTGTTGCTATAATTCAAAGTGGCCTTTTGGTCCTTTGCTCTGGAACTTTTCGGCTTATACAGATCAAGCAGGAACTTAGTAGGTTTTTTTTTTTTTTTTAATCTATTTCATTTCTGGGAATACCATGATTAAGCAGCCAGTACCAAAGGTCTACACGAGTCATACTGTTATGAGCATTGTTTTGCCTGCGCTGTCCGTTAAGGTAAATATGCTCACCTTGCCTTTGGCGATTCAGTGCTGATACTTGGCCCTTGTTACCCCAAGAGCCAATTAGACCCATTGCATCTAAGTCACCTAATGCAGCAACTGCGGCTCCCACTGTGATGTCTTCTTTACATAAAAGACCAATGATTGAGGACTTTAAGTATGCTGGGGCTCCCCTCACAAACCTGTTTCTTATAGTCTTAGTCATCTTCTGGACACTACCATTGTGGGCTTAAAGATGAGTTTACATGGTAAATACACTCCAGCATTCCAAGTTCTCTGAGCCTTTTAATCCCTTCATCAACATTAAGCCAAGGGATATCAGGCAGCTCAAGCTCATTCACAGTAGGCCATCTTTGGATCCATACTTCAGCCAACCAATCAAATAAACTCTTGGCACCTCTTCCAGCTGCATGAGCTGCAGTGTTAAATCTAAAATCTCTGGTCAGTGGGCCCATTTCAATAAATGCAGCTTGATCTAATCTTATATTCCTTCCTCCATCATCCCACACTCTTTTTTTTGGGGGGGGGTTCGAGGTAGGGTCTCACTCTGGCCCTGGCTGACTTGGAGTTAACTATGTAGTCTCAGGGTGACCTTGAACTCACGACGATCCTCCTACCTCTGCCTCCCGAGTGCTGGGTATCCCACACTCTTAAAATCCATTCCCACATATCTTGGCGATCCTCCTACCTCTGCCTCCTGAGTGCTGGGATTAAAGGTGTGCGCCACCACGCCCGGCTTTCAAATTTATTTTTATTGGGGGGGATGGTTCGAGGTAGGCTCTCACTCCAGCCCAAGCTGATCTGGAATTCACTATATAGTCTCAGACTGGCCTTCAACTCACAGCGATCCTACCTCTGCCTACTGCGTGCTGGGATTAAAAGCATTTGACACCACACTTGGTTTCAAGTTAGTTTTGATGGTTCATTTCTAAAACACAAAAGTCAATGGTACTTATATCCTTGCCTATGAACTAAAATGATTTTCTGGTTTCTTAGGCTAGTGAAAATCTGGGAAGAACGAGTAAGCTTAACTAGGCTGAAAGAAAAAGTCACCAGAGAAGATGGAAGAGTCATTTTGAAGATAGAAAAAGAAGAATGGAAGGTAAGCTCTCTAGAAGTAATACTTGATTTTCCACCTTTTGCATTTTGTGGTAGGGTTGAATGACTCTGAGACTGTAATTAATGCAAAGTGATGATCCATAGAAAAGAAACATAACTTATTGTATTGAAAAAATCTGATTGGCATCCACTCTGCTTACTTAAATCATTTGTTGCATGTTCCCTCTAAGTACTTCTAATAAACAATTTTTCATTTTCCATAAAAAGATGACCACCTAGCTAATGAAAATCACACAGCTTTTCAAAAGTAATATTTCAGAGCCGGGTGTAGTGGCGCACACCTTTAATCCCAGCACTCAGGAGGCAGAGGTAGGAGGATCACTGTGAGTTCAAGGTCACCCTGAAACTAAATAGTGAAATGAATTCCAGGTCAGTCTGAGCTACAGTGAGACCCTACCTTGGAAAACCAAAAAAAAAAAAAAAAGTAATGTTTCCAACCTTATAAAATGGAAAAGGATATTAATTTTTTATTAGGTATGCCTCCCGATTCATATTCTTCTCCTCTCCCTTGCATATGCATGCACCCAGGTTCAGATTGCTTAATTATACCAGGTATGCTCTAATTTTCACAAGTCCACCTATTCCTTGGACCAGTGTTTGTTTTCATGTATGTAGGTACCTTTAGGTATTTGTTTAGTTTTGTATTTTTAGTTTGTTAGTTTTATCTTTGGTTTGCTTTAGGTTTGAAGAGAAAAGGCAGAGAGTTAAAAAGAAAACATACCTCTCAACAATTTTCCTAAAATAAGCAGAAGTGAAATTTAAATGACCAGCATGATTCTTGGTATAGTCTTTTTTTCAGTAGTGTGTGTGTTCTAGAAAAGCTTAGAGCAGACTTCTATATGTGTGCATTATTGACCAAAATAGGTTGCTTTATTCTATTATGATTGGGGTTTGAAGGTTTAGCAAAAAGTAAGTAAATAAATACAATTGTGTCTTAAGACAGAAGAAACATGAAGTGCTTGGACATGTAACACAGTGTGACACAATACTAAAATAGTGTAAGTACAATAATGACTCTATGATCTTTGATCTTAGACACTCCCTTCTTCTTTACTGAAACTGAACCAACTGCAGGAATGGCAACTTCACAGAACTGGTTTGTTGAAAATTCCCGAGTTTATTGGAAGATTCCAGCACCTCATTGTGTTAGATTTATCTAGAAACTCAATTTCTGAGATACCTCGGGGAATTGGTAAGGAAGGTTGATTTTATTCTCTAATTTTAAACTTCTTATTGACAGCTTCCATAAATATGAATTATATAACATGATCATAATCCCCTCCCACCATCTTTCCTTTTCTCCCTCCTAAATCCCTCCTTCACTCAATCTCTTCTTCTTGCTTTTATTCTTGTGCTATTTTTATACTTGTATGTGTGCTTTTTAAGGTTTATTTTATTTTATTTATTTATTTGAGAGAATGGGCATGCCAAGGCCTCCAACCACTGCAAATGAACTCCAGACTCCTGTGCCTCCTTGTGCACCTGGCTTATGTGGGTACTGGGGAATTGAACCTGGGTTGTTAGGCTTCACAGGCAAATGCCTTAACTGTTCAACCATCTCTCCAGCCGATAAGGTTTTTCTTTTTCTTTTTGTCATTTCTTTTTGTTTATTAAGAAAGACAGTAAAAGCCAGACTCCTTGAGGGCTTGAACTGTACCTAAATGAGTGCAGTGAACATAATGTTCAGTCCTCCAGTCAGGATGCAGTCGCTCCTTCCCATTCCACAAGACACTGCACCTTTCCATCAAGCGTCACCCCACGAGCCAACACTCGGTACTTTTCACCACATGCTATTCTGCCTGCAGCACCAAAGTAACTGATGATGGAGTTTTTCAGGTGATTGAGATGCACTTCCTTATCTGCTAGGTTGTTCAGGATCTCAGTGTTGAACTCCTCAAACTGAAACTCCTCCTTGCCTTCATCATCTTTTACAAGATCTGCATTCTGAGTCTGGAGGGCTCTTCTTAGAAAACGACCTCTTCTTCTTCACTGCAAATGTGGAATTGCAGCAGGCCAAGACCTTCCGGTGCGAGTTCTTTTTCTAGAGTCAGATACTCCATAATGTCTGGAAATGCTAGACGAGGTAGTTTCTTTTGCACTGGAAGTGCCTGTGAAATCCACATCTGAGGTATTGGATGAATATGCAGTTCCCTCAGTTCTCCCTATAGAACAAGGTAAATCCAACATGGGATTCTCTGAAACTAATTCCTTATCCAAAGGTGGCTCAGCAGTTTTTTGAATCATTTTTCTTGTATATGGGCCAGGAGGACGACCTACAGATTTTTTTTCTTTCTTTTTTTTTCTATCCCATTGCTTCTATCCCTTGAATCAGATATAGGTTTGGATGCCTTTCTGCCTTGAATCTTAAATTCATGGGATGTTCCTTCAGGCTCTTTCTCTGCTTTAAAGCCACATTTGGTGGCACAGGAGGAACACGAATTTGTAATCCAAACAAATGCTTCTTCTTTTTTATTTCTTTCCCAGACATAAACATGGTCTTGTAATCATTTAATGCCTCCAAAACATGCTCATATCTTTCAGATTTTGGTGTCTGCCAGCTCTCCAGGGTGTAATCTATCCTAGTGTTCATTAATGTATGTCATAAGCTCAAGTTCAGAATCAAAGTATTTCTTCTTGTGAATAACACATAGGTTGTAAAGGCATAGGTGTGCTATATCTACCCACTGCAATGGTAGACGTTTGAGGTATTCTGGTCCAGAACTGCAGACAGAGCAAATAAATGTATAAAACCTATCTCCAAACAGCATTGGCTTTAGAAGGCATTGCACATAAGCTTCATGAAACCACTGCTTACATTTGCAGCACTGCAGCATTTTTAAATACCAGTCTCCAGGGCTTCCACAACAGCAGTAACACTGCTGGACATTGGTTTTATGACCTGCATCCCATTCAAGGTCTGCCACACTATAGGGTACTATCTGCTTCATGAGTTGCAAAGCTTTGGCATTTGGTCCTTTCTTAAGCGAACCACCTTCTTGGCCACACTTATCACGTATAACCATTTCATATTGTACAGACCATTTCCCCACTTCCAGTGGCTCCTCACTTCAGTGGTGCCAACCGCTTCATACAGGGAAACAGAACCAATCGCGTCCCCCCCCCCCAGGTGCTTCTCTGCTGTGCCCGGGCACTTCACTGGGCACCCGCGCAGACAGACGCACGCAGCACGCACGCAGGCACGCACGCACACATTCAGGTTCTCGGGGAGGCCGAGGGTCTGGTGGGGGTGGAGAGAGGAAGAGCGAGCGAGCGAGCGTTCTCACACCGGCCTCAAACACAGAGCACTTGGCTACAACCCTTCGCCATTTTGGTTTCCCGCGGAGCGCCGGTGCATTGTGGGAGCGCGCAGCGGCTCCGCGGCCGAATGGCAGCGCTGCAGAGCCGCGCGGGGGGGGGGGGGGGGGGGGGGGGGCGGGGGCGGGGGCGGGGAAGGTTTCTTTTTTTTGACACATGCAATAAAGATCTCTTCATTAGCTCTGAATCTTGAGACAATTTTAAACATTTAATCTAACTTAAAGGTATAGGGGATCCAAACTCCTGGAATTACTGAGGTGGTTTCTATGTGAGGAAAGTCTTTGGAAAGATTTCTTATATAGACTTTAGAAACAATATTGCTGTTTAGCTATTTCTGTTACAGCAGGTTGAAGGCAACCTAGAAAAAGGGATTCATTGAACAAGGGGTAAAAACCTTAGGTGAAGAATTCCTCAAGATGAGGTGGTGTTAGATGTTGGTTAGTTTTTGGTGCTGAGGATCAAGCCCAGAGCCTCATGTGTGCTAGACGAGGGCTGTACCATTGATGACATTCTGTACACAGAATACATAGCGTAGATAAAACAGAATCACCTCCCTTCCATACCCAAAACACTAATACTGTCCCTTTAAAATTGGGAAAAGAGAAGAAAACAAGAACTGAGCATTTGCCGATGAGCAATTTAAGTAAGTAGTACGTAATAACTGGGAAAAACTGTATCTATCTGCTTTCTATTGTGTTGCTTTTTGTAGGACTGCTCACTAGACTTCAGGAACTGATTCTTAGCTACAACAAAATCAAGACTATCCCCACAGAACTAAGTAACTGTGCCAGCTTGGAGAAACTAGAACTGGCTGTTAACAGAGATATATGTGATCTTCCACCAGAGGTCAGAAAGTTCTAAATGCCTATGATATTATTTGTGATCCACTAGATTACATCTCCATTTAAAAGTAAAAACTCACCAGGCATGGTGGTGTATGCCTTTAATCCTAGCACTCGGGAGGATCACCAATAGTTCAAGGCCACCCTGAGACTACATAGTGAATTCCAGGTCAGCCTGAGGTAGAGTGAAACTCTACCTGGAAAAACCAAAATAAATAAATAAATAAATAAAAATTTAAAAAGTAAAAACTCATGGGGAGCTGAGTATGGTGGTGCATGCCTTTAATCCCAGCACTGGAGAGGCAGAGGTAGGAGGATTGCTGTGAGTTCGAGGCCACCCTGAGACTACACAGTTAATTACAGGTCAGCCTGGACCAGAATGAGACCCTTCCTTGAAAAAAAAAAAAAAAAAAAAAAAACCCAAAAACTCATGGGGAAATGCTATGAATTTTTTTTTAAAGAAAATTATTTTCTACTATAAAGCTAGCTTTTAAAACTATATTTTAAAATTTTTTTTTAAATATTTTATTTATTTGAAAAAAAGAAGCACATAGAGAATGGGTGCACCGGGGTCTCTAGCCACTGCAAACAAACTCCAGACACATCCACCACCTTATGGATCGGCTTTACATGGGTACTGGGGAAATGAACCTGGGTCCTTTGGCTTTGTGGGCAAGTGCCTTGACTGCTAAGCCATCTCTCCAGTCCTTAAATATTTTTAATTATTTATTGGGGGGTGTGTGAATCCTTCCTGCCATTGCAAACGAACTCCAGATGCATGTATCCCTTTATGCATCTGATTTTATGTGGGTACTGAAAAATTGAACCTGGGCCATCAAGACATTGCAAGCACCTTTAACTATTGAACCATCTCTCTAGCCCAAGGCTGTGTTTTAATGAGAAAACCCTATTTAGCTGTACTGACATTTGTTGGCTAAATAAATCTCCATGAAAGTTAGGATGAGTTTTATTTAATTTTAAATTCATTGAGTTAAGGACAATCCATGGTTACTGTGGCTACTTAATAAATGCTTGTATTATTTGGTCATTGCTGAGGAATGAAACCAGGGCTTTGTATATGCTGGGTAAGCACTCTTCTCCTCAGCTAGACCTTAGCCCTTGATACCTTTTTATTTGGTTGTCTGCTTTTTAATTTTTATTTTGGTTTTTCAAGGTAGAGTTTTGCTCTAGCCCAGGCTGACCTGGAATTCACTATGTAGTCTCAGGGTGGCCTCAAACTCACAGTGATCCTCCTACCTCTGCCTACCGAGTGCTGGGATTAAAGGCGTGCACCACCATGCCTGGCATGTCTGCTTTTTTACTTATTTGTAAGCAGAGAGATGGGTGGAGTGAGAGAATGAGTGAGAGGGAATGGGCATGCCAGGGCATCTTGCCATTGCAAATGAGCTCCAGATGTATATGCCACTTTGTGGATCTGGCTTTACATGGGTACTACCCAGGCCATCAGTCTTTGTAAGGTGCCCTTAACTGCTATCTTTCCAGGCCCCTCTGTCTGTTTTGAAACAAGGTATCACTCTGTAGCTCTTTCTGGCCTCTAACTTAAAATCCTCCTGCTTTAGCTTTCTGAGTACTAGAATTATAGGCTCGCCCCACCACACCCTTTTTGGAATGAATACACGGGTGCTGGGGAATTGAACCTGGGCCGTCAAGCTTTGCAAACAAGAGCCTTTTAACTAATGAGCCATCTCTCTAGCCCCAGATTTATTTATATATTTATTTATTAGTATTTTATTTATTTATTTATTTTACAGAAAGAAAGAGGAAGAGAGAGAGAACAGACATGCCAGGACCACCAGCTACTGCAAACAAACTCCAGACACATGTGCCACCTTGTGCATCTGACTAACATGAGTCCTGAGGAATCGAACATGAGTCCTGAGGTTCTTTGGCTTTGCAGGAAAACGCCTTAACTGCTAAGCCATCCCTCCAGCCCTATTTTTATATTTAATTTGTTGTGGACTCCTAATTTTAAATAAAACTCAAGTGTAATGCAGGAGTTACTCAGTCTTTTTTTTTTTTTTCTTTCTTTCTTTCTCTTTTTTTTTTTTTTTTTTTTTTTTTTTGGTGTGTGTGTGTGTGATAGGATTTCACTCTAACCCAGGCTGACTTGGGATTCACTATGTACAAGGTGGCCTTGAACTCACAGCAATCCTACTTCTGCCTCCCAGTGCTAGGATTAAAGGTTTGTGCCACCACGCCTGGCTCAGTTTTTCTTTTATATCCAATTTCTGTGGACAGCTATGATTAAATAAGGCTCAAATGTAACATGAATGTTCCTTTATCAGGGTGAGTCTTCTGGCAGTTTACTTTGTGGACATCTATTTTGAAAAATTTTGCTTTCTCTTCAGCTCAGCAAACTGTTAAAACTCACCCATCTTGATCTCAGTATGAACCACTTTAGTACAATCCCTCTTGCTGTGCTGAACATGCCTGCCCTGGAGTGGCTGGACCTGGGAAGCAACAGACTAGAACAACTTCCTGATGCCATAGAAAGGTAAAATTACTTTTCATCACTGAAAAATGCTTTAAAACCACCTATGAAAAGCACGAAATATGTGGTGGTGCATGTCACTTGGGAGGCAGAGGTAGGAGGATTGCCATGAGTTCAAGGCCACCCTGAGACTAATTCCAGGTCAGCCTGGGCTAGAGACCCCCCCCCACCTTGAAAAACAACAAAAAAATTTTTTTTCCTCTTAAGACTACTGACAGCTAATCTCTGGTTGTCAACTTGACAGGATTTAGAATCACTATGGAAACAAATCTCTGGTCATGTTTTTTGAGGGATTTTCTAGATTAGATTAGTTGAAGTGGGGATCCTCCTGGACTGTGGGCAGCACCATCCCATGGGCTGGGTGCCTGAACTGTAGCTGAGCATACAGCATTCATAGCTCTGTTCTACTTCCTCCCTGCTTCTGTGAAACTGTGACACAGGCTTCCTGCTCAGGCCCACCTACCTTCCTGCCACATGAACACTTACTCTCTAAACTATAAGCCACAAATAAACCCTTTCTTTCTTCAAACTTCTTCTAGTTGAATATTTTGTTCCAGCATCAAGAAAGTAACTGAAGCTGGGTGTAATGATGCATGCCTTTAATCTGAGCACATGGGAGTCTGAGGTAGGAGGATCACCATGTGAGTTCAAAGTCACCCTGAGACTATATAGTGAATTCCAGGTCAGACTGGACTAGAGCAAGACTCTACCTGTACAAACCAAAAAAAAAAAAAAAAAAAGTAACCGATACAGACTCAGATACATTTACAGCAGCTCTTTTAGAAAACTATGAAACAGTGTAACAAATTCTAAAATACAGTGATTTATTTCTGCCATAGTATGAAGCTATACTATAGAATCTAATTCCCTGATGTAGACTCCTTTCTAAAGAGGTAATATGAAATAAAGCAAGTTAAATCAATAAATATATTAGTTAACAGAGATACTGTAAAAATGGCATTCCTTTTTTTTTGTTTTGGTTTTCAAGGTAGGGTTTCAGTCTAGTCCAGGCTGACCTGGAATTCACTATGTAGTCTCAGGGTGGCCTCAAACTCATAGTGAGCCCCCTACCTGCCTCCCGAGTGCTGAGATTAAAGGTGTGTGCCACCATTCCCAGCTCCTTTGTTTTTTAAGGTATCAAGAATCCAGCTTTTCATATTGTAGGTGACTAATTGCAGAATCCTCTTCTGATTCTTCAGAATGCAAAATCTACATACATTATGGCTACAGCGGAATGAAATTGCATGTTTACCAGAAACAATCACCAATATGAAAAACCTAGAAACTCTTGTTCTCAGCAACAATAAACTGCAAGATATTCCAGTATGCATGGAAGAAATGAAAAATCTGAGGTAAAAAGTAGTGGTCAAGGAAATGATGCTAATTTCTGGTTGCAGAATGAATATAGACGGTGATTAATAATTTGGGTTTAAGCTGGGGAGATAGCTTAGCTTGGTTAAAAGCACTTGCTGCACTATCCTGATGACCAGAATTTGGATCCCCAGAACCCATGTAAAGGCACACTCATGTGTCAGTAATCCCAACATACCTATGGCAATGGAAGGTGGAGTCAGGGGAATCCTGAAGCTTGTAGGCCAGCTAGTCTGCTGTTTGAAGCAGCAAAATGAACGAGACACTGTTTCAAACAAGGTGGAAGGCAAGGAACAACACTCCCAAGCTGTCCTGTGACCTCCACATGCATGCTATGGCATGTGTGTACCCATACACACACATCATACATACATAAAATAAATTTGGATTATTTACAAGAATACATACACTTAACAATTCCTAATGGTGAAATTTAATACTTTCATAAATATCATTTGTATAATACTAGTTTGTTCAAGAAAGAATCCTTGAAACTAAAACAGTACTGGGATTTATCAGTTTTAAGAAAGTATCTTACATTGGTGACCATTTCATGAAAATTCTCCTTTTGCTGCTAACAAACCTCATTCACAAAACAAAACCCAAAAGTATGAAATTAATGACCATTTTCCTTCTAAATAATTACAAATGAACATAGGCAACTACCTTATGTATAGAAAGCAGACATGACTTTAAAAATATATTTAAAATTTTTTTATTTATTTGCAAGCAGACACATACACAGAATGAATGAATGAATGAATATGAGCACAACAGGGCCTCTAGTCACTGCAAAATAACTCCAGATGCATGTGCCACTTTGTGCATCTGGCTTTGTGTGAGCACTGGGGAGTCAAACCTGGGTTATTAGGCTTTGCAGGTAAACACATTAACCACTAAGCCATCTCTCTCTAACCCCAGACATGACTTTTTTTCTTTTTTTTTGGTTTTTCGAGGTTGGGTCTCACTCTAGCCCAGGCTGACTTGGAATTCACTATGTTGTCTTGGGGTGGCCTCGAACTCACAGTGATCCTCCTACCTCGGCCTCCTGAGTGCGGGGATTAAAAGCATGTCCCACCATGCCTGGTAGGACTTTTTTTGCCAGTTATTTTCAGAACTCCAGCAAATTCTTTCCCAAATTTAATTTCCTGACAAGAAGAAACCTGAACCCAAAGTTTCCACAACAAAATCATTCATGCTTTCACTTATTCACCAGCTACTAGCCTTGTACTGGATGATTAACACAGATGTACAAAACAGGCACAAGCTGGGTTCAGTGGCACACGCCCAGCACTCAGGAAGCAGATGTAGGAGGATTGTTGTGAGTTCAAGGCCAGCCTGGGACTATAGATGGAGTTCCAGGTCAGCCTGGGCGAGAGTGAGACCCCCCACCTTGAAAAACAAAACAAACAAACAAAAAAGGTATCACATTAAATATATGTTACACACTAATTGTTGCTTTCATAAGCTTTGAAAAGATACATTTTTTTTCTTCTAGGAAACTTAAGGTACCTCCCAGAAAGATGCTCACTTAACAGAAGCCAATTAAAATAGTAACTTAGTATACTGTTATTTGATCTTTCTCAAGGGAAATGTTCATACACTTCTATGACATCTATAAAAATGCTATTTTTTGGTGAACTGCTAGGTTTGTCAACTTCAGAGGTAACCCACTGAAACTGGAAGTAACATTTCCTCCCAGCGAGGGCACAGATGGAGAAGAGGAACAGGAATTATTTGGCCTTCAGTTTATGCACACATACATACAGGAGTCACAAAGAACAGGTATGAGATTAAATGTTTTTTGGAAGAGGAATGTGCATACAATTTAAGTTCTGATGTTCTACAACTCCCCTATGGATTTTTCATTCTATCAAAATCCAATTCTGATCATAATTTGAGTGCTAGATGAAAAGTTGTAAAAATAGAATCAAGTAGAACCAAGGAAGTAAATCCTTGGTGAAGCACTTGAAGCACAATCAAGCAAATAAAAATGTGCTTCTTTTTTTCAGAGGACTAGGGATTCGACCCAGGGCCTTGGGGATGCTGGGCAAATGCTCTACCATGGCACTATAGCTCCACCTGCGGTCCTAGTCATGATTCTTGAAGCTTCACTCTCTTTTTCTGCCAGGTGACATACATGTTAGACTGAGCTTGAATGGACTATCCTTGTTCCTCTTTAGCTCGTAAAAGCCCATTTTACTTAGGAATGCAAAAATATTCAGAACAAAGATTTGAACCAACAGAATATGAGTTATGAAATGCAAATTTCAATCACTTAGCTCTTATAATTTAAAACCTTTTTGTAAGGAAACAAGCTTTTCTGCAATCCACAGACATATGAAGATGTAAAAGGTAGATTTTAGTTCTGCTCAATGTATCAAAAAGTTACTTTGAAAAGGAGTGTAATCAGAGTAGACAGTAAGTCTTTCTACTAGGGCAGTCCTTTTCCCCCAATACTCAACAGAGGATGCTTAGAAATGTTTATTTGGGAAGGAGAGATCAGGTCTATACCACAGGTCACCAAGCAATAGCATGGATGACAGGTTGAGGTAGAATAAAAAAAGTTCTTACAGTTTGAGACTTAGTTCTAGAAAAGAGAGGATAAAAGTATCAGAAAAGCAGGAGATAGAATTGATAAGTGAATGAAGATGAGAAAAGGAGCAGTTCATGATGAGTCTGCTGTTGAGCAGAGCAACAGGACAGTAGTGCAGAGCCAGAGGAGAAAGGATAGTCTGGTTAGGTGAGAAAATCAGGTGGTAGGCACTGAGGAGGATTTTCAGGTTTTATTTTTTGTTTTTTTGAGGTAGGGTCTCACTCTAGCCCAGGCAGACCTGGAATTCACTTATGTAGTCTCAGACTCACAGTGATCCTCCTACCTCTGCCTTCTGAGTGCTGGGATTAAAGGTGTGCACTCCCACCCCAGCGGATTTTCAGGTTTTTTTTTTTTTTTTTTGGTTTTTTGAGGTAGGGTTTCACTCTAGTCCAGGCTGACCTGGAATTAACTATGTAGTCTCAGGGTGGCCTCAAACTCATGGTGATCCTCCTACCTCTGCCTCCCAAGTGCTGGGATTAAAGGCATGCGCCACCACACCCAGCTTTCAGGGGTTTTTTTTGTTGTTGTTGTTTGGATTTTTGGGGTAGGGTTTCACTGTAGCCCAGGCTGACCTGGAATTCACTATGTATTCTCAAGGTGGCCTCGAACTCATGGTGATCCTCCTATGTCTGCTTCCTGAGTGCTGAGATTAAAAGTGTGAGACACCACACCCAGCTATTTACATCTTTTGAAATGTGTGATAGTTTGAATAGAGGGCCCCAATATATTCAGTATTTTATTATAGTTTGCATTTGCAGCCACCTGGCTGGAGGCAGTGTCACTGGGCGGATCTTAAGGTGTGGTGGTGGGTTTAGGATTTCAATCTAAAGACATACAAAGTGTGCCTAGTTCCTGGGGTGTGCTGTGCTGTGCTTCTGGGTTATGGCTTTACTCTCTGTGTTTGGTCTGTGAAGAGCAGGCCAGCTTCTTCTGCCATTATGGAACTTCCCCTGGACCTGTAAGCTATAATAAATCCCTTCTTCCAGAACTGTGCCTGGTCTGGAAGCTCATCTCAGCAAACCTGAAGTTGTCTGCTACAAAACATAACACAGCATACATCTTATAGAACATTTTTTATTTCTAGGCACAAATCTTTCAATGTTATAAAACAAATTCTGTGACTCAAATTAAACACTTAGGATGATAAAATAAGGATAATTACTGAATTACATGTTATCTTCATTTATGTTCTCTACATTAGGGAGTATGAATAACTAACTTAAAAATAATCATTGTACCTTATTTTAACAATATTACACATAAAATTTGAAGCAAGAGAAAAAGGTAACAACTTAAATAGAGATAACAAAAGTATGCCTGTTATATTAAAAATAGATGCATGATTCCTATCTATTAGAACTATCTACTCTGTGCTTGGAACCTTTCTGAGAATTTTACTTGTGTCATCTTTGATTTGATACACAAAGCACCTTTATGAGGTAGGTTTCATTTTATTATTATTATAATCATCTCTGTTTTAAGGTGAGAAAATTGAGGCACCAATAGATTAAATAGCTTGCCCAAGATCACACAGTTGAGACGCCATAGGCTTGAAATTCAAATTTAGGCAGTATGACAAGGCATATGAGATTAAACTAAAGTAGAAAGATCAGGAATTAAAAATAGGCTAGGCTCTTGTAATCATAGATCTACAGGATAAAAATTATTATCACTGTAATCTAAAGTTCGTGGTTCTGAACCTCTTCTTGGTGTATGTACCAATAGTTAAGATAATCTTTACAAATATATGTAGAAACAAATCACGGATAAGATGTGGAAGAGACAAACAGTCCTCTTTAGGATTTTCTTGTGCACAGAAACCATTTATCAGTTAAATAAAGTCTAAATGTGAGGTTTGGTTTCATCATCAAATTTCTGTTTTATTCCAAATTATTTTTCCAAACAAGAGGGAACCTACTTATTTTTTTTAGAGTGGAGGGTCTAATAAAAGATATGCGATTCCTAAGCAGTTATTTGCAAGTTTCACATGTATGCTTTTATATCTCTTAAAAGTTCTAACTAGAAAGCTGGGCATGGTGGCGCACGCCTTTAATCCCAGCACTCGGCAGGCAGAGGTAGGAGGATTGCCGTGAGTTCGAGGCCACCCTAAGACTATATAGTGAATTCCAGGTCAGCCTGGACCAGAGTGAAACCCTACCTCGAAAAACCAAAAAAGAAAAAAAAGAAAAGTTCTAACTAGATAATTATGCAACAAAAAACTGAAGTGAAATAGATTTTTCTTGAAATTATCTTTTAAGTCTTGTGTTTGTTACAGACAAAATCTAATAGTATGTATATAAATATAGGTATGGTTCTAGAAATTGTAAGGTGGTATTATTTACTAATGTAGAGCGTTTCTGAATGTATGTCTTGAAAAAACATGATTATCTTTCCCACTTCTGCATAGAAAAAACCCACACATAAGCCAAACACCCAGACTCTCATTATAACTGACAAGGGATCATTACATTTTGAGCTTGAGAAATGAAAAATATTAAAACCAAAGGTAAGTTAGTTTACAAAATTACCACATATAGAAGTTTATATTCTGATTATGTGATAACCTGTTATGTATGTTTCAGGTGACCAAGTCAACTGTTTGCCTACTCTACCAACCACTATAAATTCCAATGGGTAATATATTTCAAAACCCTCTGCCGAAGAAGAATACTTTGGGAATTTGGTGACTTCTTTTTTGGACTTCTAATGTTTTGTAAAAAAAGCTATTGCTTTTAAAATGAGGCCACAGTATTTTTAAAAGTTCATATTGCCTGCTATTAATATTTTTGTGAATATAAAAATATAATTTAAAAATGAATTTAAAGTTTGTTTGTTGGTGGAAGACATCAGATGGTCAAACTTCTTTTCTGGTTATTTTCTGGTTATTTCTGGTGATGAAGAACGAGTTGGTAAAGCAGTTAACAATACATTTTCCAAAGACACCAAGGAGTCTACGTAGTACTGTAAAGCTGGACAGAATCCCTTCTGCTGTAAATACTGAATGCGGCCTTGGTCAATCAGCAATTTACAAAGATGCCCTATTTTCTTCTTTTCTTCAACAGTAAGAATTCTAAATTGAATAAACACACACAAAACAGTATTAAAATTTATACAAGTTTATAAAAACTTATTTTTGTCACATTTATTGAGAGACTGCTAAATAAGTTACATTACACTAGGTGCTATGTCATTTGCTTCCAATACTTTATTATCACAATAAAAATGTATTTTAACTTACTCTAAAATTAGATTGCAAAATATATTTTCTTAAACTGTTGATATGATCTTTTTAAAAAGAAAGTAGACCCTCTTACTCAATTTCACTTTCTTAAAAAAAAAAAAAAAAAATATATATATATATATATATATATATATATATATATATATATTTGTTTTGTTTTGTTTTGCTTGTTTTCCGAGGTAGGGTCTCACTCTAGCTCAGGCTGACCTGGAATTCACTGTGTAGTCTCAGGGTGGCCTCCCACTCACTGCTCAATGCAATCTTCCTACCTCTTCCTCCTAAGTGTTGGGATTGAAGGTGTATGCCACCACGCCTGGCTAAATATGTATTTTTTTAAGGCAAAGAAACCTTTTATTTTATTTTATTTTATTTTATTTTATTTTATTTTTTATTTTATTTTATTTTATTTTATTTTATTTTATTTTTGAGAGAGACAGAGAGAGAATGGGCGTGCCAGGTCCTTTCAGCCACTGTAACTCCAGATGCATGTGCCCTCTTGTGCTCATGTGTGACACTGCATGCTTGCATCTGACTATATGTGGGACCTGGAGATTAGAACATTCTTAGGCTTGGCAGGCAAGTGCCTTAACCGCTAAGTCATCTCTCCAGCCCTCAGTTTCACTTTCTATATTTGACCTTGGCAAAGACTGGAAAATAATTAGTCAATTTCACTTTCTGTTGTTCTACTTATGAAAATATTAAATGGCAAATTCCCACAATAAACTGTTTATAAGTTTAAATTATCATGTTCTGTTCAGCATGGCAAAGCCTCGTGCCATGCTGCTCCTTCCCTGGGACATAATTAGCCCTTGGTCTAGCATACTCACACTGCATGTTACTGGTTCATTAGTCACTGTGCAGCAATCTTGGTTATCAGACTGATGGGGGAAGTATTTGCAATGCTTTTACACAGGGTTCTGCTCCATGCATGATTTTAGGCACCCACTGGCTCTTGAAATGTAATACCCGGGGGCCAAGGGGACTACTGTATAGCAATAATAAATTATTTCTCCTTTAGATTCATCTTATTGCAGTACTCACGTACCCAGGCAAACTCTCCATACTGTCCTCTATGCTTCTGTGTCCTCCATCTTCATGTTCATCACTGTCATCGTTTTGATTGACTACGTTCTTTGTGGTCACAGACAAGGCTTCCAATGATGTTTTACGCATTCCACAAGTGGCCCAGCTACTCATCCGCTGGAAATAGTAGAATTCTGCTGCTCCAAGGCCTAGAGCCCTGAAGTAGTCTTTGCCCACATAATGTCTCCAATCACACCTATGGTGACAACAGAGTGCAATAACAATGCCAGCCACGGGGCTCCACTTCTGTTGGACATTTGTTTGATTTCCTTCATTGGCCAAAGTGTTAATTTCTTTCTCTGTTTTATCATTCTTTATACGTTTGGCTAACGGTTCTTCATTCCTTTGCTCATAACTGGCAGCATAGGTTTCAACCAAGCATCGTAATGCAAGATCTGTAAACACAATTATGTGGCCCCCCAAACCACATCATCTTTAAAAATAATTTTTTTCACATTTCTTAAACAGTATGGTTTTATAACCCAACAATAATAAAAACCAACTCAGTTTTATACTCATAAAAATTTGATCATATATTATCAACTTTGTTCAAATTTGCTCTTTTCTATCTTAATTTTTCTAGTGACTTATTCTGCATAAAGTCTACTTCCTGATAAAACTATCGAAAGCTTAACACATATAATCTGAAAAACTTTGTCCAACTCCTTGAATTGTCTTTCATTTCTCCCATCCTAGCTGAGGAAATATCTTATATTTACATAGACTTACATTCCAAGGAACTTTTAAGCTTAAGAAACCGAAGGAAAGAAATGAAGGAGAAAGGCAATTTTGCTTTGAATACTACTGATTCAAGTTCAAGATGCTAGTTTGTCTGTCTTTTGTTTTCTCTCTTTTTGAGACAAGGTATCATATAGCTAAGGCTGGCCTCAAATCCATGATCCTCTTGCCAGCCAAGTGTTGGTATTACAGGTATGCTCCACACCTTCTTAAGATGCTAGTCTTGAAATGCAGTATATTCACAGCAAAGAGTGATGCATTGGAAAGTTGAGAAAAGAGAAATAGAATATGGAAAGTTGGCCTCACTGAGTAGCCTTAATGTTCTCAGGTATTCTTTTAGCAAATATTTACTAAATGCTTTGAGTGTACAAAACACTAGGATACATGATGAATACAAACTTAAAGAGGGGGTGTATGCCAGGCTACAATAAAATATAGTATTTTAAATTAAAAAGATGGATTTTGATGATCATGACTATTTCCCATTGAAAACTGCTATACTGTGTAGTTGACAATTTTGGGAAGTTCACAAATATATGTTGTAAAACCAACACTTTTGTGGATTAGATTGTCAAACTGTGTCCAATTAATTAAAAACAAGTGAGAAAATTTAAGCCTATTATGCTAAGATGTAACAAGTGGATATTATGTGCTATTTTACTAGTAAATTTAATTCTAAATATGGATTTAAGTCAACAAAAATTATTGGGAAATATTATTTGGAGAAGGTGATAATTTTTAATTTATATTTATGTAAATAATTTTGAGAAATGAGAATATAAAAATGTTAAAAAGTTTAAATTATCTTATAATTAAAAAGGACTTTAGGGGCTAGGGAGATGGCTCAGCAGATAAGAGTACTTGCTGAGAAGAACTGAGTTTGACCCTCAACACTCAAATAGACAGCCAGATTCCTATAATCCCAGTGCTGAGGAATACTGCTGGAGCTCTCTGTTCAGACAGTCTAGCTGAAAAATAGGGAGCTCTAGGTCCTGTCAGAGACTCTGTCTCAGGGAAACAAGGCCAAAGAGCAATAGAGACCTGGTGCCATCTCTTTAGCCCAGAACCACTTTTTTGTTTTGTTTTTTTCAAGGTAGGGTCTCGCTCTAGCCTAGGCTGACCTGAAATTCACTATGTAGTCTCAGGGTGGTCTCGAACTCACAGCAATCCTCCTACCTCTGCCTCCTGAGTGCTAGGATTAAAGGCGTGCACCACGCCTGGCCTCAACCTCTCTCTCTCTCTCTTTTTTGAGGTAGGGTCTCATTCTAGCCCAGGCTGACCTGGAATTCATTCTGTATTCTCAGGGTGGCCTCGAACTCAGGGCAATCCTCCTACCTTTGCCTCCTGAGTGCTGGGATTAAAGGCGTGTGCCACCACACCTGGCTAATCCTCAACCTCTTTTTATCTTAAGTACCTTCTCTGTAGAAAGGGACAAGAAAATAGCAAACTGGCATGGCCAAGATTATTCATTCATTCAAATACTGAGTTCCTCTTACACACCAAGCATATGCACTATTCTAAAAATAGTAGAATCAGTTATAGAAACAGATAATTAGAATAAAATAAAGACATGCAGAGGCAGGCTATTATGACAATGCTAAGCAGGCAATAGTACCTAAGAGGGCTCCCTTACACTGGTGATAACTGAGCTGAAGGTCAAACTGAAACTGAGTAGTTCTTTCCACTGGGTTTACCATGGAATTACAGGAACAGCAGGAGCAGTGGTATATAAGAAAATACATAGGGTCTGTTTTTGCAACAGTAAAGCCATAAAAAGAGACCTACTGATGAATTTCAAGACAGAGAAAGATACATTAAGTATGTAGCATGTGGGTTGAATAGTAATACTTAAAGGACAGATAGAAGACCATGAAAGACAGGATTGGCGTTGATGAAGGAGAAGAACTAAGAATAAAGTGTCAGAAAGGAAGAAAACTGAATTTCAAGAAAAACAAACAACTGCAATAGAGATAAAAGGAGACATCAGAGAGAGTGACAACGGGGAATGTGGACAGAGCACAATAAACAGCCATAATAGGTTGTGCTTTAGGAAAACATGGACTGAGTCAAAGCTTCAAATGAGCTTACTTTTTTTTTTTTAAAAAAGTTTATTTGAGAAAGACAGAGATAGAGACAGATAGAGAGACAGTTAATGGGCACATCAGGGCCTCCAGCCACTGCAAACAAACTCCAGACGCATGTGCCACCTTGTGCATCTGGCTTACATGGGACCTGGGGAATCAAACTTAGGTCCTTAGGCTTCTGAGGCAAGCACCTTAACTGCTAAGCCATCTCTCTAGCCCTGGGCTTGCTTTTGAAGATTTTCATGAGGGTTAAATAAGATAAAGTCTATGAAAAGCACTCTAAAAATATGAAGAACAACACAAATATAAAGTGTTCCAGTCACTTTCAGCCAATTTGGGTATCACCTTATGAAGTCTCTAAGTTTCCTGAATAAGTGTGGATGATGACATAAATATGAACCAAGAAGATGTTACAGCTAACATTTTGTGAGCACCGATATAGGCCAGACACTTTATCTGTAACCTGGTAAATAGTTACTTAATAATAAATAATCCCTATTTTACAGATAACAACCATTCAGAAAGCTTGGATAATTTGTGGAAGTTACACAGCTGACCTAAAGGGCATGCTATCTGACTTCCAAGTGGTTCTATTACCATACTAACATTGATGGACAAGGTGCTAAGAGAAGATGTCTTAGGTTTTATGCATGATAGGTGTTTTTTTTCCACGATAGGGTCTCATTCTATCCCAGGCTGACCTATTCACTCTGTAGTTCCAGGCTGGCCTGGCATTCACAGTGATCCTCCTACCTCTCCTACTGAGTGCTGGGATTAAAGGTGTGTGCCACGATGCCCAGCTAGATGTCATAGGTTCTCCACATAATGCCCAGACACAAGAATCTTCTAGTGAGAAGGTTACAGAGGACTTCTTAATCAGGTTACCAGCTCTAAAAATCAGTACCTTTCAGGGTAGAATCATAGTTTCCCTATATAATACCTTTCCTTTTTGGTTGAAGCATACCCCAAAGAACTTTAAGGTCCCATGCAACACAACATTTACATACAAAACTAAATTCATCCTATGAAATGGTCCAAATGAACATATAAGTAGGAAAGCACTGTATTTGACTTAACATGGGCCAGTGCTACTATGAAAATGATGAATTGTGAACATAAGAAATCTACTCAAAAGAAACCATTCAAATGATTAGGGCCATGCAAGCTAAAACTTACATGTTAATTTAGATGTTGTTAGCCTATTTGCATACCTGTTGCCACACCACACAGATGCTTTCCAATTCCTACCACAGGTAGATTTCCTTCTCTTAGAACAGGAATTTTGTCTGAAATAAAAGAAATGAGAGTTAAAATAGCTCTTGTGTTAAATAAAGTATTAATAAGGCTGAGAAAGGGGGTAGAATATGAGTTATAATCTTTGAATTTTAGGACTGAAAGTCACTAAAACAAAAATAAATTTTCTCACTTCATGGAATCTAACATACAACCTAGGAACATGATTAAGGTTTATGCTAACAGAAAAATATTACATCTAATACTTTTTTTTTTTTTTTTTTCTGTAGCCCTGGCCTGGAATTCACTATGTACCCCAGGGTGGCCTCAAACTTCTTGGTGATCCTCCTGCCTCCCCAGTACTGGGACTACATACTATCATGCCTGTCTTCAGCTAAATAGTTCTTAAGCAATGATTTATACATAAATACTTGATTGCTTCTCAAGTCTGGATTAAAATTACTGGATGGAGGATGTTTGCATTACTTTCTTTTTAATAATAAGAAACATTACAGAAAGGGCATTAAGGAAAATGTATATGTATAGATGTGAATTCACAGATAACTTATTTTCTTTGACACAGTTTAAAAGTATATTAGCTACAGAGAATTATCTTAATTTTTACATCTTTTAAAATAGATAGATAGCAAACAAATCCCAGACGCATGTGCCACTTTGTGCATCTGGCTTTATGTGGATATTAGGGAATTAAACCCGGGTCATTAGGCTTTGCAAGGAAGTGCCTTCTTAACAGCTGAGCCATCTCTCCAGCCCTAAAGTTTATTTAAAAAAAAAACAAAACATTTTAGGGGCTGGAGAGATGGCTTAGTGGTTAAAGCATTTGCCTGCAAAGCCAAAGGACCCAGGTTCCACGTTAGCTAGATGCACAAGGGGGCACACACATCTGGAGTTCATTTGCAGTGGATGGAAGCCCTGGCATGCCCATTCTCTATCTCTCTCTGCCTATTTCTCTCTCTGTCTCTCAAACAAATTAATTAAATAAAAAATACAAAAAATATTTTATATATTTATTTATTTGTGAGAGAAAGAGACAGAGAAAGAGGCAAAGAAAGAGAGAATGGGCACACCATGGCCTCTAGCCTCTGCAAACAAACTCCAGGTGCATGCACCACCTTGGGCATCTGACTTTATAACGGGTATTTGGGGAAATCAAACTCAAGTCCTTAGGCTTTGTAGGCAAGTACCTTAACCACTAAGCCATCATGCCAATGAATTATCTCATGTTTTACGTGATTGTGACAGGTATGTTAACTAGTAGCAAAAGGCTAGTGTATGAAGATGAACACCCAATTTGAAAAGGACAAAGAAGCAATCTAAGCACATATCAGAATTCTTCCTACATAAAACTTCCTTTCCAGCTGATACAAAAAATAATTTTTTAAGGTTTCAATCCTAATTTAATTTATAATTATTTAAGCATTACATATATTTTATATTAACACCAGAGCAATTTTGTTTTTCCTGAAGCATCACTCTTCATCAATGGATTTCTAAGGAACACTCCAATTAGAATTGTCTATGTTTTCTGGTATAGTAACAGTTATTATGCAACTTACTCAAACATAAGTGCTGAATATCAATCTGAAGTCTTTCAAACACTGCATTCTTCTTTCTGTGTTTACCATCAACCTGCAGAGATAGAACATTCCTGTAACACTACTTTTAATGTTTAAAAAAAGCTTTATAAAAATAAAGATTTCTTTTCATTTTGAAAATTTAGAGTAAATAAAGTCTTTTTTTTTTTTTTTTTTGGTTTTTCGAGGTAGGGTCTCTCTGGTCCAGGCTGACCTGGAATTAACTATGTAGTCTCAGGGTGGCCTCGAACTCTCGGCGATTCTCCTACCTCTGCCTCCCGAGTGCTGGGATTAAAGGTGTACATCACCACGTCCGACAATAAACTCATTTTTTTTACATTGAAAAAGAACAAATTTTAAAAAAGTCTAAGGTTGTGTATTTTTGTATAAAATTTGGAAGTAACACCACACATTATTCTGTGTTGAAAATGGCATCAATTATTATATATAAAGTATTCCCTTTAACTCATTCACTCACAAAGGAATTAAGGTTCAGAGTTTTTAAGTGATGATCTCCCTAGTATTATACTTTGGCTTGCTCTTCTGACTCTCTTTGAAAAAAACAGAACAATTCTAACTATCATACTCATCTTATGATGAGCATCTTATGAATGTAAGTGCCTGCAACAATCTATGTGTCTATCACAGTGCCTAACAGCATGAAAAAGAAAAACACAATGTTTGGTAACCAATATACGGCAATCATCTCACTTACCTTGAATCTTGTGGTCACTTTTTCTACTAGGATGAAGTGAACTTTTTCAGCATCTTTTAAGGCAATATCAACCCAGTGAGATAATTTTCCCTTTCCTGCTCCAAACTCAACAAAGCATCTTCTTGGACCAAGTAACTTTAATTTTTCAATGTTACCTAAAATAGAAGCCTGCAAACTTCACAGGATTATTTTTATAAACTAAAGCAAACAGATTTGACTGTAATGGGAAACAGCAAGGTAATTTCTACATAAGGCAGTATGTTTACATGGATAATTGCTGCTTGGCTTAAATTTTCTTTCTCAAACTTTAAAATATTAAGTACTCTATATTTGAGGCCGTATCCATGCCAAAGATTTTTTTTGGTTTTTCAGGGTAGGGTTTCACTCTAGATCAGGCTGACCTGGAATTCACTATGTAGTCTCAAGGTGGCCTTGAACTCACAGTGGTCCTCCTACCTCTGTCTCCCAAGTGCTAGGATTAAAGGCGTGCGCCACCACACCCGGCTCCAAAGATTTTTAATGTAACTTCACACACACTTTTGAAATGGAAACTGTACACTAAAAGAGAAACTAAATAAATATCCCAAGAAAGAATAGAATGGTCACTTCAAAGCTATGATCAAAGGTCGTTACTGAGGTCTTGCCATACCTGCTGCTTCAGGTGCTTGGTGGCACAATCACCATTCTTAGGGTCATTCAGGGCATCATATAATGCTGGATGAGACATAGTGCGATCTTTAAGTGTAAAATTCAAACCTGTATCAAAACATAAACATGATACCTTAGGTAACCAAACATGAAACTGTAGGTCTCTGAACAATAGTAGTCCTATCTTGCAAATCACAAGGTATCAATTCATATCCAACCTGATTGTGCTAAAATAATTGAACTTGTAGCTACAAGCAGACATACCTTCACTTGCTTTTCTCAATTTCTTAATTAAGTTCTCCAACTGCTCTTCAGATAGACTGGAAATTGGAACCTATGTACAAAAGAAACAAAAGAAAATAATGTAACCCAAACATGCTCTAAGATACTAGAACAGAGGCTGAGCTTTAGAAGCTTAACAGTGGGACATATCCCAAGGCAGTTTAGGCTCTTTTTTCCAGATAAACTTCTTTCCTCAGCTGCCATGGGAAGTGCCCAACTGCCAATGTTCTACTCAGTATCTGCCAGATTACTTTCATTCCCCTAACCTCCTCAGGGACAAGAAGTCTATGCAGGGTTCATGAGTCACAGGGATCTCAGAACCATATTGTAGCTCATGATAGGAAATAAGCTGAGGGCAGTCCATCCCTAACAACCTGATACTGTAGGAAAATTCATTCTAAATTCAAAGCAACAAATTTATTCCATATAAAAATTGGAACATGGTTGGGTGTGGTGGCGCATGCCTTTAATCCCAGCACTTGGGAGGCAGAGGTAGGAGGACTGCTATGAGTTTGAGGCCACCCTGAGACTACATAGTGAATTCCAGGTCAGCCTGGGCCAGAGTGAGACCCTACCTTGAAAAATGAAAAGAAAAAAAAAATATTGGAACATGGCCTTTTACAACACAAAGACAGCTTACAGACAGCATTTGAAATGAAATATTCAATAGTTAAGTTGAACACACTAGGGCACACCTTTAATCCCAGCACTTAGGAGGCAGAGGTAGGAGGATCACCATATGTTTGAGGCCAGTTTGAGACTACAGAGTGAATTCTAGGTCAGCCTGGGATAGAGTGAGAATCTACCTCAAAAAAAAAAAAAAAAAAAAAGCTAATACTTACTAATTGTTCAGATATTTCTGTTTCATCCTTTAAGCCTGCATTAATATCTTGAATAAAGAAATCCTTGACAAAAACAAAACCATAACAGTACTGTTAATATGAAGTTCACAAAAAACTGAAGAATCGAGTCTTCCCTTCACCCCATCCTGCAATCCAGTCAGTCATTAAATACTGACCAAATACCTACTCCTATGAAGACTGGTTTGCTGTAAGTGCTGGGGATTACTGTAGTAGGTAACAGATAGACAAATGTGTGATGCTAGCTTTATTTATGTGTTTAACATTGGAAACTGGTGACTGAGCAGAATGAATGAAGTATGCAGGTATTATAATGTGCTGTGGGACTGACAAAAATACAATAGAAAATTAGTTATAAATATTCCACTTTGATGTTTTTAGCTTAAAAGGTTTGCAAAGAATGCAATTGCTAAATTGTGCTATATTCATTTATTTAAGAGAGAAAGAGAATACAGTGGCAAGAGACTGCCAAGGCTCTTGCCACTGTAAACAAACTCTAGACACATGCACCTTTTGTGCATCTGGCTTTACATGGGTTACTGGGAATCAAATCCAGGTTGGTGGGCTTTGCAAGCAAGTGCCTGCAACCAATGAGCCATCTCCCCAGCTTGGATATGGTTTTTTTTTTTTTTTTTTTGGTTTTTCGAGGTAGGGTCTCACTCTGGTCCAGGCTGACCTGGAATTAACTATGTAGTCTCAGGGTGGCCTCGAACTCTCGGCGATCCTCCTACCTCTGCCTCCCGAGTGCTGGGATTAAAGGTGTGCGCCACCACGCCCCGCTTGGATATGGTTTTTACATGTGAAATTTATCACCAAAACTACTTTTATCTAGTAAATAATTTTTTAAAAAAATTATTGTGGCCAGGCGTGGTGGTGCACGCCTTTAATCCCAGCACTCGGGAGGCAGAGGTAGGAGGATCGCCATGAGTTCAAGGCCACCCTGAGACTACATAGTTAATTCCAGGTCAGCCTGGGCCAGAGTGAGACCATACCTCGAAACCAAAAAAAAAAAAAAAAAAATTATTGTGTGTGCTGTGTTTGTATATGCGTGTGTATATGAGCACATGTGTGCCATGACACACATGTGGAGATCAGAGATGTTAGTTCTCTCCTTCCATCTTGTTTGAGATTAGGTCTCTGGTGTCTTTTTGCCACTGGGAAGGTCAGTTTAGTTGGCCTCATGAGCATCAGGATTCTCCTGGTTCTGTCCTCCATTGCTTTAGGGATGTTGGGATTATAGATGCATGCAGCACTTTGCTTTAGGCTTTATGGATGCTGGGGATTGAACCTACGTTGACAAGCTTAAAGAGCAAGTCTTAAGCACTGGGCAATCTCCTCAGTCCCAACTTAGTAAACAAAAATTTAAAAGTTAGTGAAGAGCTTCACAAAATCAAGCAGAACAGTGCTATGACCACCCAGGTTCTAAGCTTCACAGTACACAGGTGTGCCCAATACAAGCTGTTCTGTGCTTATAGCCCTGTGTCATCATTCACTACTTTTCTTTCTTCCTTGCCATCATGTCCTGGCATGCAATGGAACCCTCCAAGGTTATTACATTTTTAATAAATTTGGCTATTCTCTCAAACTTTTCCCAGAATTCAGATTCTACTTGCTAACTGCCACTGACATATAGTAAGGAACACACTCTCAGGCAAAGCCTTGTCATGAGAACCAAACCTGCTTTTGCTGAGAGGACATTTCATGTGGGCCTGCAGAGGGCTGATGGGTAACTGAAAAGAGGATGCAAATGCTTGGCATCTCTGCCATCATACTTATCTGTCAGAGATGTCAAATTTTAATCAACTCTTCCATGTGAAGCATTTAATGAGTATTGTCTAAAAGCGGATAAAATAAGATTGATTTACTTTACCTCTTTTTGTCCCCTTTCAAGAATGAAGTAACTAAGATACATAAATTCTAAGATTAGTGAGCTTTCAGGGCCAATAATTACTCCATGATAGGAATGGAAGCTCTCCCTCAAAAGGGAGTGATTATCTGATGATGAGACCTGGACTGCAGCCCAGGTAGGAGTAACAATTTTTTCAGGTGCCAGCAGGACCCCACAGAATCAGACCCCAGACTGACCAAGACTGCTTAACCATGCAAATGTCTTATAAGTTCTGCTGCTCTTCTACTTACAGTCTGTATTATTAGCACCTCCAACACATAGCAAAGGATGACTAGTGTCCTTCCTAGTATGGCCACACTGAATAAATTCTTTCCCAACTTCACAACTTGATTAGACTACTGAGGTGATGGATGGGTGGTAAAATCTGGTCTTTTAGAACCCCAGAATTAGGCTTTTGGCCTGTGACCATGGAAATGGCTTTATTTCCTCTTTATTAAAAAAAAAGCTAAGTGCTAAAGGGGTAGATGGTGGGCATAATTTGTAAATCTTTTTTTTTTTTTTTTTTTTTTTTAGTTTTTCGAGGTAGGGTCTCACTGTAGCTCAGGCTGACCGGGAATTCACTATGTAGTCTCAGGGTGGCCTTGAACTCACGGTGATCCTCCTACCTCTGCCTCCCAAGTGCTAGGATTAAAGGCATGTGCCACTGTGGTAGTTTGAATATATGCCCCCCAATATATTCAGTGTTTTATTAGTTAATAGTTTGCATCTGCAGCCACCTTGCTGGAGGCAATGTCATTGGGCGGATCTTAAGGTGTGATGGTGGGTTTGAGATCCATTGTAAAGATATGCAAAGTGTGCCCAGTTAGAGTTCCTGAAGTGTGCTGTGCTGTGTGGCTTTTCTCTCTCTGCTTGGCCCTATGAAGGCAGGCCAGCTTCTTCTGCCATTATGGAACTTCCCCTGGATCTGTAAGTTTCAATAAATAATATCCCTTCCTCCATAACTGTGCCTGGTCTGGAAGTTCATCTCAGCGAACCTGAAGCTGTCTGCTACAGCCACCAAGCCCAGCAATAGTAAAGTACTTTTAAAGACAGAATTTCACACTGAAGTTCAAGCTGGCCTTAAACCCACTCAATCTTCTTGAATCACCTCCAAGTGCTATGGTCATAGGCATGAGGTGCCACACCTGGTTAAAGTACTTGAAGGTTATAGCATCAGGCACAGTGGTGCTGAATTGGGAGGCATCTGGCAATGTACAGGACCATTGCTGTAAAGATTACTGAAAAGTGCTACTTAGAGACAATTCTCTTATGTGCTCTGAATAAGTTTGTTCCAGACTATTTTGCAAGGATAGCTATATGCCAAACACCCTTAGAAGACAGAAAGGTTGTTTCTAGATAACATGGCAGGCTTCTTTAAAAAATTGTCTACTTATGGGACACAGGTCAGGCAGGTGTGCATATTGCTCAAGTTGAAAATAAAATGTATTCCCTAAGGTTTGGAGGCTCAGCTTTTTTTATTTTTATTTTTTTGAGGCAAAGTCTCGCTGTAGCCCAGGCTGACCCGAAATTCACTATATAGTCTCAGACTGGCCTTGAACTCATGGTGATTAAAGGTGTGCGCCACCATGTCCAGCTGGGGTTCAGCTTTAACACTGCATATGCTATATTCTTATCTAAGCCCCTCTGTGTCAACTTCAAAGGCCATGGTAAATAAGAAAACTGATACACATTTAAGAAGCCCTTTTTGAGCCGGGTGTGGTAGCTCACACCTTTAATCCCAGCACTCAGGAGGTAGAGGTAGAAGGATCACCATGAGTTCAAGGCCAGCCTGAGACCAAATAGGTCAGCCTGGGCTGGAGTGAGACCCTACCTAGAAAAAAAAAAAAAAAGAAGAAGAAGAAGAAGCCCTTTCTGCATGCTATGAGGCAGTAATAAAATCCCCAGAGTTTTGGTTAAAGTTGAGTGGTACAGCATCTGCTTAGTATGCAGTCCAACACCAAAAAAGAAAAAGTTCTTTCTCTCAAACTCAGGAGTCTCTTCTTTTCCACTGTCACCCACAAACCTGTGACAGGCTAACTTCTTGTGGCAACCATGTTTGCCCAACATCTACTCTCAGTAAGAGGAGATAAACACACTTCCCCTCACAACTCCTTTTCCTGTAAGTACTTTTAGAAACACATGTGTACATGTGCGTGCACACAAACATGTATAGATTTTTTGATCAGGTTGATGACTGACTGTTAAGTCATTACTATGTGCTCAACATTCCACTTTGTGAATATCATTAAAAATGTTCTATTCTATTCTTAAGTTTCTTTATAAAATAAATTTCAAGAGCTGAAGAGATAGCTTAGCAGTTAAAGGTACTTGCTTATAAAGCCTGGAGGTCCAGGTTCAATTCCTTAGTACTCATATAAAACCAAAGTAGCACATGCATCTGGAGTTCATTTGCAGAGGCCAAGTCCCTAGAGTGCCTAGTTCCTCTCTTATTCTTTCTCTACTTGCAAATAAATAAGACAAAATAAAAAATAAATTTCATAGTGTGTGTTTAGGTTAATATTATGTTTTAAGATACATATAGTAAAAGAGTGAATATAATGAAACAAAAAAATATTTATCATTTCATATAGCTATCTTCCCCTATTCTGTTACTGAACTGCAATCTGAATTTTAAGCCCTTGCTTGAATGAATACTACTAAAGACCACCTAGTCATCTGAACTGGTGCAAGTTCGAATTCATTATCTCTATACTCAGTATGACTCTCAAAAATGCCTACTAATTATTCTTCATAACTTCAATTATAAACTTTATCTCCTCCAAATTTCCTACTGTACCATCACTCCCTCAAATCACTTTCTATCACTACATCACTACAAAAAGTCAGCTACCAAGATGGACTTGATGATATACATGTTTAATTCTAGCACTTGGGAAGCTCAAGCAGGAGTAATGCTTGAGTTGGAGACCAGCTATCTCAAAAAAATAAAATAAACAGCCGGGTATAGTGACACATGCCTTTAATCCCAGCACTTGGATGGCAGAGGAAGGATGTGAGCTCAAGGCTAATCTGAATGAATTCTAGGTCAGCCTGGGTTACAGCAAGACCCTACCTCAAAAAGCCAAAATAAATAAATAAAATAAACAAAGATTAAAATTAACTTCTGGGGGCTGGAGAGATGGCTTTGCAGTTAAGGCTCTTGCCCACAAAGCCAAAGGACCCAGGTTTAATTGTCCAGGACCCTTGTATGGCAGATGCACAAGGTGGTGCATGCATATGTAGTTAGTCTGCAGTGGCTGGAGGCCCTGGTGTGCCCATTCTCTTTCTATCTGCCTCTTTCTCTCTCTCTCAAAGTAAGTATTTTTTTTTTTAATTAAATTCTGGGATGGGCATGGTGGCACACACCTGTAATCTCAGTTACTTATTTAAAAGGCAAAGGAAGGATGATTGCAAGTTTGAGTTCAGCCTCAGCTATTCCTCCTCCTATTGGTCACTTTGTTTCTGCCTCTGCTTTGTTCCCTATGCCTGTATGCTGGCTGAGAACCATTCTACCAGCAGCCATGCGATAGTCTATTCTCTGTCTTCTTCCTTGCCACTGGCTCTTTACTTTTAGCATAAAGTAAACGTACATTTCCCCAATGTAAGACAGCCCCTCTATGGTGCATCTTTTCTTACTGCCACTCTAACTCTCACAAACAAATATCTTGAAAGATTGCCATTTATTCACCGAACATTTCAGTGTGATTTTTGACCGCCCCACCTATTGAGTATGGATTTTGCCACGGTTTTCATCCTTATCAGTCACATATTGGCAGTCTAAATCCAGTGGACTCTTTTCCATCCTTACTTGACTGGATTTGTCTGTGAACTACAGTGCTAAACACTCTGAAATTCTTCTTCTCCTAGACTGATATAACATGCTCTTCTAGTTTCTTACTTTCCTGTCTCTGCAGCCATCCTTACTCATCCCCTTCTCTGCATGGTTTCTTTAGTAGCCCCCCCCCCTTCAATGCCACCATTGTCTGACATTCTATCCTTGTTCTTACGATCTGGTTCCTAGCTACTCTCAAGTCTTATCTCTTACTCAGCTCTCTCCTTGCATTTTATATTCTAGTTACATGAAATATTCAGTTCCTGCAACGCTCTGTACTCTCACTTCTACACATTTGTGCAATATATGCACATACTTTCCTCTTTGACAGGCTGATTTCCCCCTTGTCCTTTGGCTCTTTGTTTGTTTGTTTGTTTGAGGTAGGGTCTCACTCTAGTCCAGGATGACCTGGAATTCACGATGTAGTCTCAGGGTGGCCTCAAACTCATAGTGATCCTCCTACCTCTGCCTCCTGAGTGCTGGGATTAAAGGAATGCACCACCACGCCCGGCTTTCCTTTAGCTCTTATGTGACACATCCTTCAGAGAAGCTTCCATGACTTCTCTCCCATTTTTCTCAACCTCTATATTCTCCAAAACAGGGTTAGGCTTTTCTCCCTTAGGCTCTTCTACTTAATCAGTTTTAGCACATGACACTGTATTATCCATTTCCCTCACTAGATTCCAGTGTTATTCCAGAATTTTATTAAAGACTAGGAATGTGGTAGTTTGACTAGAGGGCCCCCAGTATATTCAGCGTTTTATTACTTTGTGGTTTGCATCTGCAGCCACATGGCTGGAGGCAGTCATTGGGTGGGTCTTAGGGTCCAGCCCTAAGATGTGGTGGTGGGTTTGAAATTCCAGTCTAAAGATATGCAAAGTGTCTAGTTCCACCAGGAGTTCCTCAAGTGTTCTATGTGGCTTTTGGCTTTTTCTCTCTCTGCCTGGTCCTTTAAGAAGGGGCCAATTTCTTCTACCATTATGGAACTTCCCCTAGATCTGTAAGCTTCAATAAATCCCTTCCTTCCGTAACTGTGCCTGGTCTGGAAGTTCATCTCAGTGAACATGAAGCTGTCTGCTACAACTAGGATCATAAACTCAAATAAGTTTAGTAGATACTAGGAAATATTTTTTAATAAATTATTCTCTGAGCAACATCCATGTTCCACATAATTTTATTCTCTCAGTTAAGACTATAACTGAATTTATAATCTCATATACTAACATGCATTTGCTAAATTCAAACCTCGATTCAAGTGTTGTTAAATATACATACATACCACACTTTGAAAATACTTACAGGTTTTGGCTTCTCTCTTGAGTTACATTTTTTCAAATGTTTTGTTAGTTGGTCTTCATATACAGTGCTACATTTAAAGAGAAAATTTAGGAAAGAGAGAGGGAAATTTTAAAATGACAATTATGACACTTACTGTTTCCAACACAGAAAAACACTTATCTGGTCCATACTTACTGCTTTGGATCCAAAGGACACAGGATTCTTTTCCGAGAATATTCTTCCTAATAACAGGATATATTCTTTAATTGAAATATCAAGTTTATTATTTAATGGTGCTTGATATAACCACAGTGTATCTATATTCCCAAAATAAGGTAAGGAAACTCTTTTAGAGCTTCTTTCTAAGAATATAGAAAAATTGAAAAAAAATCAATTTGTGGGAATTTATTAATAATAACCACAAAATCTCCAGTGTAGCTGGCTTTTGTATATATGAGCAAATATTGCTTTGGACAATAGATTATCAAGAAGGTCTATATATGGAATTTTACATCTGAGATAACAAAAACAAGCATGATTATAATACATACCACCAAGAAAGAAGCATTTATTTCAAATAAACTAATTAAAACTGACAAAATAGCTGGGTGTGATGGCACACATCTTTAATCCCAACACTTGGGAGGCAGAGGAAGGAGGATTGTCATGAGTTCAAGGCCAGCTAGAGTGAGACCGTATCTCGAAAAACCTTTAAAAAAATTGACAAAATATTGTATATATATACTTATCAAGTACAACAGAATGATTTTGTTGTTGTTTTTTGGGTTTTTTTTTTTTTTTTTTTTTTTTTGGTTGTTTGAGGTAGGGTCTCACTCTATCTCAGGCTGACCTGGAATTCACCATGTAGTCTCAGGGTGGCCTTGAACTCACTGAGGTCCTCCTACCTCTGCCTCCTGAGTGCTGGGATTAAAGGCATGCGCCACCATGCCCGGGCACAAGATGTTTTAACATAAGTATATACTATGAAATGGATAAGCTGAACTGTGTGGTTTTTTCAACTCTTATTTATTTGCAAGTAGAGAAAGACAGAGAATGGAGAATGGGTGTATCAGAGCCTCTTGCCACTGCAAACGAACTCCAAACACCTGCACCACTTTGTGCATCTGGCTTTGCATGGGTATAGGGAAATTGAACCAGGGCTGTCATGCCCTGAAAGCAAGTACCTTTAACTGCTGAGCCATCTCTCCATCCCTCAACTTTATGTTTTTTTTAAGAGAGAGAGAGAATTGGTACACTAGGACCTCTAGCCACTATAATCAAACTCCAAATAGGTGAGCCAACCTGTGTGCACACATGACCTTGTATGATGCATCACCTTGCATGTCTGGCTTATGCAGGATCTGGGGGAGTCGAACCTAGGTCCTTATGTGTTGCAAGCAAGCACCTTAACTACTAAGCCATCTCTCTAGCCTTGATATTTATTTTTTTAAATAACATAGACATAATACCTCATATACTTACTCATTTTGCAAAATGCTGCCCACTTAGATTTTGACCTATCATTGCTTTTAAGTGTGTCTTGTTTTCTAAGTTGTTAAAATGTGGGAAAAAGAAAACATAATATGGAGAAAAGGCATCTTTGGAACAATGAAACATGACGTTTTAATAGTTTAGTATGAGCCAGCTTATTCTACTGGTTTTGCAACTTTTACAACCTTTCAAATTACACATATTTAACTATAGGCACTGGGATGGGAGGGGGGAAGGAAAACAGTGTTGGCAGGTCTACCCAACAATCCATATGGACATTTGTCAAAGGCCAGCTACACTACTCAGGTAATTCTCAGCTCTACCCTACTAGCCCTATACACCTATGGTGGGCTTACTGCCTCATATGGAAGGTGAGACTAATACAAAATCTTGCTTCCTAAGGTTTATGAAAATTGCATTTTTTAAAATAAAAATAAGAAAACTGCTTAGCACAGTGCTAGACACAAAGCAAATGCTGACCAAGTGCTCATTGTTACTATTTTTTTCTCAATTTATTTCTGTTTTGCAGTACCTCTCAGCACATCTATGTAACTACCGAATTTTAGAGGAAAGTTTAAAATTTTTCTGCAATTTTTTAGAAAGTATTGTACATGATTCCTTCCTTATGGTCTACTTTTATAATTAATTTTGAGCTGGGCACTTTGGTGGATACCTATAGTCCCAGTTACTTCAGAAGGTGAGGCTGATGGATCCTTGAGGCCAGGAATTAGACCAGCATGAGACCTCTGTCTCAAAAAACAAAAAGAAACTATAACTTCCAAAGAAAATAAAAGACTAAGTTCAAAGCTAATTGTAGAATGAAGAATTATTATTTGGGTTTAGAAACAGGGGCTGTCCTATGATTTGTAGATTTAGCAGTACAATTTCTCTAACCACTAGATCCCAGTAATATTTTTCACTGATAGTCAAAATGTCTTTCAACATTGCCAAATGTCTGGGGAGGGGGGTGGTGAACAAAAATCATTTCCAGGGCTGGAGAGATGGCTTAGTGGTTAAGCGCTTGCCTGTGAAGCCTAAGGACCCCAGTTCGAGGCTTAATTCCCCAGTACCCACATAAGCCAGATGCACAAGGTGGCACATGCATCTGGAGTTCGTTTGCAGTGCCCCGATGTGCACATTCTCTCCCTCTCTCTCTCTGCCTCTTTCTCTCTATCTGTTGCTCTCAAATAAATAAATAAAAATAAACAAAATAAAAAAAAATCATTTCCAATAGAGATTCGCTGGGTGAAAATGAGTTTAGTAGTGTCACTGCAGCTATATATGACTCTTTAAAATAATACAATACCAGCTATATCATAAATTGCAGATTCAGGAGAATAGTTACCATTCAAAAATCTACTGTAGTCATGGAAAGTATTTCTGCCTAATGTTTTAGAGTTCTCTCTCTGAAATCTTCAAAAGATTAATTAATCAGATAACATTTTTCTTTAGGTATACCAATTATCTTGTGGGACTTATGAATATTCTATTCCCTAAAAAATATTTTTATTTTTTACTTATTTATTACAGAGAGAGGGAGGGAGGGAGGGTGGATGGGAGGAAGAGAGAGAAAGAGAGAGAGAGGAGAGAAATGGGCATGCCAGGGCCTCTAGCCTCTGCAAACAAACTCCAGACACATGTGCCACCATATGCATCTGGCTTTTATGTGGGTTCTGGGAAGTTGAACTTAGGCCCTTAGGCTTCACAGGCAAGTGCTTTAACTGCTAAGCCATCTCTCCAAACCAATATTATATTATTATTTATTTTAGAGAGAGTGAGAGTGAATTGGTGTGCCAGGGCCTCAGGCACTGCACTCGAACTCCAGACATTTGCACCACCTAATGGCATGTGCGACCTTGTGTTGCCTCACCTTTGTACATCTGGCTTATGTGGGATCTGGAGAGTCAAACATGGGTCCTTAGGCTTTACAGACAAGCACCTTAACTGCTAAGCCGTCTCTCAGCCCCCAATATTCTATTTTTTTAAAAAATATATTTTTTGACAGAAAGAGAATGGGTGCACCAGCAGCCTCTCAGCTGCTATGAACAAACTCCAGACGTGTGCGTCCCTTGCGCACATGTGCAACATTGCATGCTTGCATTCCTTTTGCATCTGGCTAAATGTGGGACCTGGAGTTTTGAACAGGTGTTCTTAAGCTTTGCAGGCGGGTGCCTTCACTGCTAAACCATCTCTCCAGCCCTTAAAAAACATTTTTATGTAATGTTCATGTTCACATATTAACACTACTCTCACTTCTGGTTAGAGAAGCTTCTCTTTTCAGATGGCGATGACCACCAGGATGACCCAAAAGGCAACATAGTGCTGAGAAGAAGGGATGGAGGAGTGCCTAGCACTGAAACACCTCTGTCACACCCTCCAAGGCTCAGGGACCATTGTGGAAGAGGGGCGGATAAAATGGAAGAGTCAAAGGAAGGGTATGACTTCTTACAATGCAACTTCCCAGAGAGAAATTGGCCTCGATATCCATGACCTTGCAGTGCCTACTAATACCTCTGCAGGACCCTCAAAATAGAAGAAAAAGATGATGACATCAAATTAAAAGAAAGACTAATGGAGAGAGGGAGGGGATATGATGGAGATTGGTGTTCTAAAGTGGAATGGCGGGAGGGGAGGGAAATATCAAATGTTTTATGTATGTAAGTATAGAAGGTGTCAATAAAAATAATAATTAAAAAAATTTTTTATGTATTTACTTGTAAGGGAAGAGAGAGAGAGAGTGTGAATGGGCACACCAGGGCTTCTTGTCATTGCAAACAAACTCCAGATGCATGCACCACTTCGTTTATCTGGCTGTACATGGGTACTGGGAAACCATATCAGGGTTGTCAACTTTTCAAGCAATTGCCTTTAACTACTTGGCCATCTACCCAACCCTCAATATTCTACTACTATCACCATTAGTCACCCTCCAGATGTCTGTAGAATAAGAACAAAATTATTCTAAGACAAATCTCATTCTTCAATACAATGTTTGCTGGACCCTTAAAACCAGCTAATACAGGTGTAGTGGACTTCAAAGAGTTCCCACAATAAGTCACATCTCCCATATTCCAAAGCAAGAAAGTCTTTGTTTTCAGTATGCTTAAGTATCAGTCAAACCCAATAGGAAGTAGGCTATTGCTGTGATGGGCAGTGGCAGATAAGGAGCTGATCTGCACTGGATTTTGCCTAGGATAAATTATTTGAATAAGAAATAAAATAGGCATGGGAGAGAAAGAAGTCATCAGTGGAAATAAACAACAGTGGACACTACATGCCCTAAGTTTGGCCAGCCAGGCCAAATGAGCCAACGGGTACAATAGTGGCATGTCTGTTATAGGGGAAACTAACCACTCTCTAATTGGACTGGAAGCCCCTTCCACAGGAGGGAATACACCCTGATACTGAAAACCTATGATAGGGAAGTCATGAGCCCCAGGGGTGTAACACCTGCTGGTGTCTGGCTAAATGCATTATGATGCTCACCAAACTGCCCAGTAAGCACTTCTCTTAATGTTCATACTCATATATTAATGCTACTCTCACTTTTGGTTAGAGAAACTTCTCTTTTCAGATGGCAGTGACCTCTGGGATGACTCAAAAGGCACCGTAGTGCTGAGAAGAAGTGACAAGGAGTGCTCGGCACTGAAACATCTCTATCACACCTTGCAAGGCTCAGGGTCCATTGTGGAAGAAGTGGCAGGAAGAATGAAAGAGCCAAAGGAAGGGTAGGACCCCTTACAATGAACGTTTCCAGACACAAAATGACCTGGATATCCATGAACTCACAGTGCCTAGTACTACTTACACAAGACCATCATAATATAAGGAAAAGATGATGACATCAAAATGAGAGACACTGATTGAGAGGGAAAGGGGATATGACAGAGAGCAGAGTTGTGAAAGGGAAAGAAGGAGGTGGAAGGAATTATGGTTTATTGTCTATAATAATTATGGAAGTTGTCAAAAAAACATCCCAGGGGTCAATTCCCCATTACCCATGTGAAGCTGGAGGCACAAAGCGGCATATGCATCCGGAATTTGTTCACAGTGGCTGGAGGCCCTGACACACCCATACACATGCTCTCTCTCTCTCTGCTTGCAAATAAATTAAAAAAATAAATCAAGTAGCGAGGCGTGGTAGCACACGCCTTTAATCCCAGCACTTGGGAAGCAGAGGTAAGAGGATTGCCAAGAGTTCAAGGCACCACCAAGCCCAGAGTTTTTGTTTTTGAGACAGGATTTCATGTAGGTGAAGCTGGCCTTGAACCATTCACTATTGTCTTGCCTGAATCTCCCACCATGTCGGGCCTGCTCTTCTTGTTCTTACTTTTATTTTTGAATCTTATTGATATACATACATATAATATATATGTAGATAGATATAAAATATATACTGGCTGATATATATATAACGGTATTATTGAAAAAGCATGAACATTTTCAATTTTAAAAAGTTATGTATCTTAAAACTTTCCTTCCCTATTCCAGCCCAGTAGTTACAAGTTCACAAGTTGCTTCCTAGAGTGTAAATCTAAAATTTTTCAAGGTTTCTCCTCAGCATATTCATAAGTGGTTAGCGTTCACCAAACAATTACAGCGCGATAATGAAACCTAGACTTCAAACACTACTTTGTCTAAGTTATCCCTGCCCATCAGGAAGGGCAGCAACAGTAGGCGTGTGGGGTAGCACTACTCTGAGGTAGGATCTAGGGAAACGTGTCACAGCGAGCTCTTCACTTAGTCAAAGAAAGCAATGCACGTCGAGGTCAGAACCGCATTCATTCAAGAGAAAGCTGGAGAATCCATGGGACAGAAGTAGAAGCCTGCCAAAGAGGGGAGGGCCGGGTTCCAGCACCCACCGACCGCGAAACTTATTTCCGACTCTCAGGAGGGTAGGACGATCGATACCAGACCTCCGCCGCTCCAGCGTGTTCACCACAGAACCTTTTCCCCGCGGCCACCACCATCCTGCAGAACCGCTTCTTCTTTTCCACATAATAACTGCATCTACCCTCCGTCGGAAAACCAGCGGCGTGGGAAGTGGGCATAGGAGCCGCCATAACTGAGGGTCACTTCGGCCGGTGACCCGCACGAAAGTTACTAGTTTCCTTACGGTCCCTTTCCCTTAACGAACATGGCGGCTCCGCGTCCCGCCAGCACAGCTTCATATCCGGAAATGGTGCAACTAGCCCCACCCAAGCTCTTTCCGTCATACGCCGGAAAAGGGTGATGGTGGCTGGCAAGGACCAAACTTTCTTCCTCTTCCCTCCCGTTGCTCTTTCTCCTCCTCCTTCGCGAGAGCTGAGCGCCAAACTCAAACTCTGTCAGGACTTGGTCGCTTTTCGAGCGGGTACGGCGGACCTGTTGGGCTTTTCCTCACACTCAGCGCCACGATGAGCCAAGTTCTGTTCCAGCAGCTTGTCCCCCTTCAGGTGAAATGCAAAGACTGCGAGGAGAGGTGAGGTTCTTGTCACCGGTGTCGGCGGGTGGCGGTTGGGGTCGGGCCCGTGGGAAGATGGCGGCTTGGCCGGATGGACGCCGGCTTACGGCCTGGGGTCGGGACCGACGCCCGGAGACGCGGAAAGGGGACCCTCGGAGAGCTGAGAGTTACCCGTCACGGGTCGGCCGTTGCCGAGGGCACGCTAGGAAAGGAGTGAGGCGAAGGGAGGCCTGCTCTCACATAGCGACTGTCATCCTGGCCCCAAATTCCGGCCCGGCCCTGCGCAGCCCTGCCCTGCGCTGCCCTGCTCTGCCCTGCTCTGCCCTGCTCTGCCCTGCTCTGCCCTGCGCTGCCCTGCGCTGCCCTGCGCTGCCCTGCTCTGCCCTGCTCTGCCCTGCCCTGCGCTGCCCTGTGCTGCCCTGCTCTGCCCTGCCCTGCGCTGCCCTGCGCTGCCTTGTGCTGCCCTGCTCTGCCCTGCCCTGCGCTGCCCTGCTCTGCCCTGCGCTGTCCTGCCCTGCCCTCCCTGTGCTGCCCTGCGCTGCCCTGCTCTGCCCTGCGCTGCCCTGCCCTGCCCTCCCTGTGCTGCCCTTGCCCTGCGCTGGGGCTCTGGCTCTGGCCAGAGGGCTTGTTTTTTGCCATGGTTCACAGAGAGTTCAGCGCAGGGTCAGGCCTCGCTCACCGCCACCTCTTGCTCTCCTGGCTCAGAAGTAAATTTTAGAACTTCAACTAAAAGCAATAATAATTTTAATGCTGTACTCTTGACTCACCTTCACAAACTAAACGACTGACTAAAAATGAGAAAACCCAGAAACTCACTCATTCAAGAAATATTGTCAACTTGTAAAATGTCTTGTTGGAATGTATAGGATCGTCTTCATAGAGTTTACAGTCTAGTTCGAGGCACTGAACGTTAATCTCACAGGTAAATACAAACTTACAAACTTGCACCTTTACCCTGGACGCTAGTAGGGCTTAAATATATTTGGGTAGAAGTTAGGAGGTGTAATTTTTCCTGGTTGTACCAGTCATTAGCTATTTCTAAGCTTCTGTGAATGTTAAGCTTACTACTCATTTGTAAAATTTATATAACATAGCATAATTTATATAACATGCCCCAGCTACATGATTGTAAAAAGGGTGTGATATAGAAATTTCTCGTGAAAAATAATTGAGTTGCCAGTAATGTTAAACTCTAGTACACAATTCAGAATTTGGTACAGAGTCATAGGCAAGCCAGTCGGAATAGCTTGAAAATAGCAACTGTTTGTGGACATCTGTAGGTTACTTTAATGGGTCATTTGTTTGTTTGTTCTTATTTATTTATTTATTCATTTATATTTATTTTGGGAGTTGAGCCCAGGGCTTTGCTCATGCTAAATGCTCTACCACTGAGCTATACTCCCAATCTCTAATCTTTATTTTGTGTTGTCAAGTACAGTAGCCACTAGCCATATATGGTTATTGAACATTTAAAATGTAAATAATCCAAATTGATGTCCTGTGAGTGTAAAATTCACATTAGATTTCTTTTTAAAAATTGTTTATTTATTTCATAGAGAGAGAGAAAGAATGGGTGTGCCAGGGCCTCTAGCCACTGCAAAAACAAATTCCAGATGCATGCACCACTATGTGCATCTGGCTTATATGGGTTCTGGGGAATTGAACCTGGGTACTCAGGTTTCACAACCAAGTGCCTTAAACACTAAGCCGTCTCTCCAGCACTCACAATAGATTTTTGAAAACGTGTTATTAATAAAAAAGAATGTAAAATATCTCAATTTTATGTCAACTGTTAAAATAACAATATTTGGGGTATGTTGTATTAAATATATTAAAATTAGCTTTACCTACTTTTCTTTTTTACTTTTGAGAGGTAGGTTTTCCCTCTAGCCCAGGCTGACCTGGAATTCACTATGTAGTCTTAGGCTGGCCTTGAACTCAAAGCAATCCTCCCACCTCTGCCTTCTGAGGTCTGGGATTAAAGGTGTGCGCCACCACACCTGGCTGTTTTACCTAGTTTTAACATTTTTTTCATGCGGCTTCTAGAAAATTTAAAATTACATTCATGGCTCACATTGTGGCCCGGATTTTATTTCTTTTGGGCTTCTCTTATGATTCCCAGGTTGAAATTCTTAGTTCTTCTCTATCACATTGCTAAAACTCAATTTCTGCTGGGCATGATGGCACATGCCCTTAATCCTGGCACTTGGGAGGCAAAGGTAGGAGGATTGCTGTGAGTTCTAGGCCAGCCTGAGACTACAGAGTGAAAAGCAAACAAACAAACAAAAAAACCTTCAACATCAACCTTTTCATTTTTCTTTTTTAGATACTTTCCTTATATTCCTATCACCTCCGTCAGGGATCAGTAATAGAGCCCATGGACCAGATGCCCTTGCTTGTAAATAAGATTCTTGTGAAGCACACACTGCTTATTTGTTGCAAAGTGTGGCTGCTTTTGCACAGGGGGTAATTGTACTTTGTGTGTGTTTTAATTTTTTAAATATATTTTATTATTTATTTGCAAGCAGAGAGATACAGAGAGAGAGAGAGAAATTAGGGCCTCTAGCCACTGTAAATGGAACTCCAGATGCATGTGCCACTTTGTGCATCTGCCTTACTGGGTACTCGGGAGTTGAACATAGGTCATTAAGCTTTGCAGACAAACACCTTAACCACTGAGCCATCTCTCCAGCCCTGTATGGTCTCACTCTGGCCCAGGCTGACCTGGAATTAACTATGTAGTCTCAGGGTTGCCTCGAACTCATGGTGATCCTCCTACCTCTGCCTCCCGAGTGCTGGGAATAAAGGCGTGCGCCACCATGCCCGGCCTCTGTGTGTTTTTAGCAGAGGTATGAGTTGGGATGTACCTCTGTTGTCTTGTATTAGAGCACAAGTCTATTCTCAGCAACACAAAGAAAACAAGTAATTGTGACAGAGTCCTATAGCCCACAAAATCCAAAATATTTACTCTGTAGCCTTTTACAGAATGATTTGTTAACCCCTGATAGGAAAAATAACCTAGATGATTAAGTATTCATGGCCTGCTTACCTCATTTGCATATGCCTTCTGTGTACCCAGAGCTGTCCTAGGTGCTGAGGATATGAAGCAACCCTTCCCTTTGCTTCCTACATGCCCAACAACAAACGAGTTAGCATTCTGATCATAAGGAACTCACACTTCAGTATGGGAGTTTAAAAGATTTCCTTTGGAGAAGCAACATAGTGCAGGTTAAGTGTTCAGGTTGTGGAGGTTGGGGAGCTGGTTCTGTGTAAAATACTTGTGTGAGGACCTGAGTTCAGATCCCCAGCACCCTCATCATGCTGGGTGGCCATGGCAACCTGCCTATAATCCAAGGGCTCAGGAGGTGGAGACAAGAGATCCCCAAGTCAAGCTGGCTAGCTATACTAGCCAAATTGGTGAGCTGTAGATTCAAGAGAGAGATCCTAACTCAGTAAAGTGGAGAACAATCAAGAAAGACATTCAACATCAACTCTGGCCTATACACACATGTGCACATATACCAGCACATATGTGTGCTATTAGACATGTGAATGCATACACACATGTGCATGTACATCATACAAAAGTGCCTGCAAAAAAAGTTCCAGCTGTAGAGCCAGATGATTGGCTGATCTTGCACATTGTATGAAATTTTTTCTTTTTCTTTCTTTTTTTAAAAAATATTTTATTTATTTATCTATCTATCTATTTATTTATTTATTTATTTATTTATTTGGGACAGAGAGAGGGAAAGAGAGAGAAAGAAAGAGAGATAGAATGGCCTCTAGCCACTGCAAATGAACTCCAGATGCATGCACCCCCTTGTGCATCTGGCTTATGTGGGACCTGGAGAATTGAACCGGGGTTCTTAGGTTTCGCAGACAAACTCCTTAACTGCTAAGCCATCTCTCTAGCCCTTATTTTTCTTTTCTTCTAGTGGTTCTGCTAATTAACAGCAGTGCCTCCTTGCCTTGCACATTAACTGTACACGCTTATTGAATTAAGTGTACACCCCAGCCCTGATCTTGTACAATTTATTTTTTAATTTGCCTCATCTTTAAATTCATAATACTTACCTCACGGGATTATTATGAGGGTGAAATGAGTTCATACATACAAAGTGCTTAAGACACTGCCTACAACATAATAAGCATTAGCTAAAATAGGCATTAATATAGTTGGTTATGCATAAAGTAATAACAAAGTCCTGGAGGAGAAGGAAATTCAGTTGAAGATAGTGTAATGATAGGAAACTATCTGGAGAAAAGTGGTGTAGTTTTAAAACCCAGGAGACCCAGTTTCCTTTTTCAGTTATGATTCCTAAGTTTCTCTCTCTAGTATATTAGTCACATGAGAATTCATGTTGTTCTCTGCTGAATGCCTGATTTTCTCTATATACCATGCCTTTACTCTTGTTATTCCCTCTGCCTCAAATGTTCTTTCTTTTGTAACTTCCAAAGTGAATCTTAAACCCTTCACAATAAGGCCTCTTGAAATTGCCTCAGTTGAAATAATCTTTGCCCATGTATTAGGCAGCAAAGTATAGGTGAGAGATAAATCCAAATGTGGGCTTTGCAGTGTGCTTCAGGCTCTTCCTGGGCAAAAGAGATAATGTCCATTTATGATTATTGCTGTTTGGTGACATGTAAAGTACTTAGTAGGTACCCGTAATGTAGGTACTGAGTACATATTAGTAACCTTTCCTTTGCCTTTCTTGAAGGCCTCAAACAATCACAAACAAATCTAGGGAAAACTCACTTATTCTGACCTCATATTTATTTCTGTTTGTATCCCTAGCACCCAGCATAGTATTGGCTTACAGTAGCTTTCATTTGTTTGCATTAGGAGTTTGAGGGCACAGCTATTGGATGACACAGCAATGGGCAAGAATCCAGTTCTCCTAGTGTCTGCTGTTTAAGATGCTCATTATTTAAAAGTAATTTTAGCAGATAGGTGTATGCCACGCTCCAAGTGTGACACTCTGAGATGAGACTTAAGTAGTATCTTTTATTGAGGTTTTATTTGTTTATTACTCTTATGTCATTGGCCATTGTAATAGAGAAGATAATTTTGTGATTTCAGATATATCTGTACACTCAGACTTTTTAATGTGTAATTTTATTATTGATAACTTCTATCCTTACAGACAATAAACCATAATTCCCTCCCCTCTCCTCCCCCACTTTCCCTTTCACAACTCCACTCACCATCATATTCCCTCCCTCTCTCCATTAGTCTTATTTTGATGTCATCATCTTTTTCTCCTTGTGAAGGTCTTGTAAAGGTATTGCTAGGTACTGTGAGGTTGTGGATATGAGGCCAATTTCTGTCTGGACAGTTGAATTGTAAGGAGTGGTACGTTTCCTTTGGCTCTTACATTCTTCCTGCCACTTCTTCCACAATGAGCCTTGGAGGGTGTGATAGAGATGTTTCAGTGCTGGATACTCCTCTGTCACTTCTCAGCACTATGTTGCCTTTTGGGTCATCCCAGTGATCACTGCCAAAAGTGAGAGTAGCATTAATATATGAATATGAACATTAAGTGTAGTGCTTTCAGGGCAGTTTGGTGAGCATAATATATGCATTTAACCAGATGAGCAGGCTTTATATCCCTAAGGCTCACAAGCTGCCCCACCATGGGCTTTTGATTAGGTTTTCAGTACTGGGTATGTATTCCCTCCCATAGAGCGGGCCTTCAGTCCAAATAGAGGGCACTTGGTTTACCCTAGAGCAGACATGCCACTATTGCACCCGTTCAGTCTTTGGCCTGGCAGCCAAACTTGAGGTTTCCAGTGTCCATTGTTTTTACTGCTGATGACTTCTGTCTCCCATAGGGATGCATGCAGTGCAGCTTATTCCAGCTTTCAGTTGGCTCGTCTGCAGGGAGGAGGTTTTCAGCTCAGCCCCAGCTTGATTTCTCAGTGACCTTGCTGCCCAGGCATGTGAAGTCTTCAGCAATAGGGTCTTACCATCTGTTTCTTGTAGAAAACCAAGGGCCTTGGCAGTAGCCTGTAATGTTTTGGAGGCAACAGGGACCTCCCTGGCCAACAACTCACTGGAAGGTATCCAATGCGTGGCACTGAAAATTTTCTAGTAACAATCTATGGCTTCTGGATGTGCCATTATCCAAAAAAGTAGGTTTTCCTATGTCTTATTCAGAATATCTTGAATATTTTTTGTGTGTGTGTGTTTTTGAGGTAGGGTCTTGCTATAGCCCAGGCTGACCTGGAATTCACTATGTAGTTTCAGGGTGGCCTTGAACTCATGGCGATCCTCCTACCTCTGCGTCCCAAAAGTGCTGGGATTAAAGGCGTGTGCCACCACGCCCGGCTACAATATCTTGAATTTTGATTGACCATCTACACCACCCTTCTCTTACTCAATCTCTTCCCCTGGCCTCACTTAGACCATTCTACTCCCTGTAATCTGTTCTTCTACTTACATATATATATATAATATCTTCCCCTTAAGTCCTTCCATCTCTTATAGCCTTTTCTAGCTTACTGGCCTCTGCTACTGATTTTTGGTTCTATGCTCAGACTTTTTAACGAAATATTTCTGGAGATTTTTTTAAACGATCACTTATTTATAAGGAGAGATGGGGGAGAGAGAGAGAAAGAATGGGTGCACCAGGGCCTTTTGCTTCTGCAACTGAACTCCAATGCATGTGCCACTTTGTGTATCTGGCTTTACGTGGGTACTGGGAAATGAATCCAGGCTGTCAGGCTTTGGAAGAAGGCACCTTTAACTGCTGTGCCATCTCTCCAGCCCTTTGGAGATATAAGTAAAAATGTGGAATATGTTAATTTTTGTGCCTATGTTAGTTTCTTCCCAACATCTAATCCATTGAAACATTTTGAATATGTGCAACAATAACAGTGATAATTATTTAGAATTATGTAAAAGGTAGTTTATTAAATTGATGCTGCTTTAAATTCATAAAGTAACAAGACTTCTGAAAAATACTATAAAGTTAGGTGTCAATTGCAGTATCATACCACTATAAGCTAGAAAACCCTTAAAGGTGACATTCAAACATAATGCCATTGTAGAACTAAAAAGACCCTCACGACCTTCTCTATTTGAATCCATATATCTTACAAATGGGAATCTGGGTCATTTTTCTTTCAAAACTCAGAGTGAAATTGAGTAGTGCTTGAACCTGATTATCATGCATTGCTTTAGATACTAGAGTAGTAGAAACAACACATTCTTTTGTTTAAAAAATTCTTCATGGGATGTGGTATAATGCAGTGGTAGAGAGCCTGTCTAAAACCACAAAAACAGGTGAACGAAACTGACCAATACTGCTGCTTCCTGCAGCTATCAAGTACAGGTTATTGTAACATTTAACTCCCTCATAGAAACTAAGATTTGTAGGTGTATCTCCGTGAGTTTGAGGTCATCCTGAGACTACATAGTGAATTCCAGGTCAGCCTGGGCTACAGCAAGACCCTACTGTGCAAAAAAAAAAAAAAAAACAACCCAACAAACCCCTAAGATCCACTCTTGTGATAAATGGAATTTAACTAAAATGGCACTTTTTTTTTTTTTCTGAGGTAGTGTTTCACTCTAGTCCAGGCTTACCTGGAATTCACTGATCTTCCTACCTCTGCCACCATGCCTGGCTTTGTTGTTTGTTTGTTTGTTTGTTTTGGTTTGTTTTGTTTTGTTTTGTTTTGTTTTGTTTGATTTTCGAGATAGGGTCTCACGCTAGGCCAGGCTGACCTGGAATTCACTGTGTATACTGAGGCTGGCCTCGAACTTACAGCAATCCTCTTACCTCTGCCTCCCGAGTGCTGTGATTAAAGGCATGTTGTCACCATGCCCAGCAAAATGGTACATTTTTAAAGCAATATATTTCCAAGTTTTTGGAGTTTTTTTTTTCCCTTTGTCTATGCCTAGTAGGATGCAGAAAAGGTTTAAAAGCAACTTTTTGTTTTTGTTTTTTGTTTTCCGAGGTAGAGTCTCACTCTAGTTCAGGCTGATCTGGAATTCACTATGTAGTGTCAATGTGGCCTTGAACTCTTGGTGATCCTCCTACCTCTGCCTCCTGAGTGCTGGGATTAAAGGTGTGTACCACCAGGCCCGGCTTAAAGTCACTCTTTAGAAGAACAGCTGAACTGAACAATTCTGCTTTACTTTTCCCTGCACATGAGGGATCACTGCATATAGCAGATTAGATTTGAGAAACACCCACCCATGCATAGATGGTGTTCACTAACTTTCCTTGATTTTCTTATCAAAACTTTTGTCCTCTAGTAAATGTTCATGGCTACTTTGTTTACACATGTCTGACTGGATGTGATAACATGGAGTGTAGAATGTGGAATGCTGGTACCTTCCTGTCTCAGATTTTAGCATACTGGAAGATGAGATATATGCAAATAAACTGGTTGAAAAATACTTTTGTGGACATAGAGACTGTAATAAGCAGCATTACTTTTAGGATGTCAAAAAATCCTTTGTGTATGCAAAAGGATAGAGATTGTTATTTCTTTGATTATGATAGTCTAAGCATTCTAATACTCACATTTTAAGGCTTTAAAATGGACTAAGTCCATTTATTACTTAAGTATATATATATTTGAGGTAGGGTCTCGCTCTAGCCCCAGGCTGGCCTGGAATTCCCTATGTAGTCTTAGGTTAGTCTTGAATTCACTGCAGTCTACCTTCTACCTCAGCCTCTTGAGTGCTGGGAATAAAGGCGTGTGCCACCACACCCTGCTAAAATAATATTTTTAATTAGCATATGAGCCTCTCTCTTATAAGACCTCAGAGGAGGATGAGGCATCATATGCCCTCCTCTCATGCCCCATGACAGGATGTTAACAGGCCTAATCTTGTGCAGGTCTTTTGTTTGCAATCACTGCTGTGTCTTGAGGGATGCAAAGGTGACTTCAATGCTCCCAAGACAACATTTTCCACCTCACTGCACTCCTTTCTATGGCTCTGGGTTTTTGTTTGTTTGCTTTTCAAGGTAGGGTTTTGCTCTAGCCCAAGCTGACCTCTGGAATTCACTATGTAGTTTCAGGGTGGCCTTGAACTCATGGCGATTCTCCTACCTCTACCTCAAAAGTGCTGGGATTAAAGGCATGCAACACCACGCCCAGCAGCTCTGGTCTTTTTTTCTGTTCCCTCTTCTGATATGGTCGCTGAGTTTGGAAGGAAGAGTTGATATAGGTGTCCCATTTATGGCTGAGCATTAAACAGTCTATTATTTTCAGCAATTTGACCAGTTATTAGTCTCTACAGTTACTACTGCCCACTGCAAAATAGAGTGTCTCTGACCAAAGCTAAGGGCAGACAAATATATGGTTATAAACATTATTATTTAGCCAGCAATTTGATAGTCATGTCATGTCATTGAAATGGTAATTTTTCATATTAAAAGTTGTTATTGGGCTGGAGAAATGGCTTAGTTGTTAAGGTGCCTGTAAAGCCTAAGGACCCAGGATTGATTCCCCAGTACCCATGTAAGCCAGATGCACAAGGTGTTTGTTTGTAGTGGCTAGAGGCTCTGGTGTGCTCATTCCCCCCCCACCTCTTTCTCTCTCAAATAAATAAAATATTTTTTTAAAGTTGGGACTGGGCTGGAGAGATGGCTTAGCAGTTAAGGCACTTGCCTGCAAAGCCAAAGGACCCAGGTTCAATTCCCCAGGACCCACATAAACTGGATGCACACAGGGGTGCATGTATCTAGAGTTCATTTGCAGTGGCTAGAGGCCCTGACGTGCCCATATTACCCCTCCCTCTCTTTCTCTCTCTCTCTGTCTCTCGCTGCTTGCAAATAACTAAGTAAATAATAAAAAAAGGTTGGGACTGAGTAAGCTAGAAAGGGCATATAAAGAAAATAGAAAGGGAGGGGGGAACTTAATAGCATGGTATTGTATATATGTAAGTAGAAGAACAGATTAATGGGGGTGAAAAGGCCTAAGTGAAGTCAAGGGAAGAGATTGAGTAAAGGAAAGGTGGAGAGAGGGCTAATCAAAATCTAAGAGGATATAAATAAGTCAGATAGAAACCTGCTTTTCTGGACAATGGAATATTCAGAAGCAATAGATTGTTACTAGAAAATTTTCAGTGCCAGGGATGGGATACCTTCTAGTGAGTTGTTGGCCAGGGAGGTCACAGATACCCCCAAAACATAGGCCATTGCCGAGGCCATCTATTACCAGGAATAGATGGTAAGTCCCTATTGCTGAAGACTCCACATACTTGAGCTGCAAGGTCACTGAGAAATCCTGCTGGAGCTGAGCTGAAAGCCTCCTCCATGTGGACCAGCTGATATAAAGCTAGAAAAAGCTATGCTGCGTGCAGTTCAATGAGAGAGAGAGAAAACACCCGTGAAGATACTCAACAGTGAACACTGCAAGCTTTAAATTTGGCCAGCCAAGCCGAATGAGCCAACAGGTGCAATAGTGGCATGTCTGTTATGGGGGAAACAAGCCACTCTCTAATTGGACTGGAGGCCCGCTCCATGGGAGGAAATACATCCCTGATACTGAAAACCTACAACAGGAGTAGTCATGAGCCCTAGGGGTGTAACGTCTGCTGCTGTCTGGCTAAATGTACATACTATATTCACCAAATTGCTCAGTAAGCACTTCTCTTAATTTTCATACCTATATATTCATGCAACTCTCACTTTTGGTTAGAGAAGCTTCTCTTTTCAGATGGTGGTGACCTTGGGATGACTTAGAAGGCACCATGGTGCTGAGAAGAAAAGACAGAGGAGTGCTAGGCACTGAAACATCTCTGACACACCTTCCAAGGCTCAGGGTCCATTGCGGAAGAGGTGGCGGAAAGAATGTAAGAGCCAAAGGAAGGGTAGGACTCCTTACAGCATGCTCCTCCAGACACAAAATGGCCTGGATATTTATGACTTCACAGTGCCCTGACACTACGTACACAAGACCATCATAATAGGAGGAAAAGATCATGACATCAAAATGAAAAGAGAGACTGATTGAGAGGGGAAGGGATATGATGGAGAGTGGAGTTTCAAAGGAGAAAGTGGGGGGAGGGAGGGAAGTACCTTGGGATATTGTCTACAATTAAGGAAGTTGTCAATAAATAAATAAATAATAATTTTTTTAAAAGTTGGGACTGGAGGCTAGAGAGATGGCTTAGCAGTTAAGGTGCTTGCCTAAGGACCTAGTTTCAATTCCCTAGTACCCACATAAGCCAGATGCACATGTTGGCTCATGCATCTGGAGTTCATATGCAGTGACTAGAGGATCTGGAGCACCTGTATTCTCCCTTTCTCTCTCTCGCTTTTTCTCTTTCTCTCAAATAATTAAAATATTTTTTTAAAGTTGTTTCTAAGTTGTTTTCATATCACAAGTTGTAACTAAGTTGATGATTTGTCTTTCCATAGATGCTACTTTACAGTCAGGGCAGTAAGATTATATACCAAAATACTGGAGTAGGCTCTCTGGTTGCTTATCCCATTTAGTCTTTGCAAGATTCCCATTTTAAACATGTAAGTAGCTTTCCATTGAAAGCTACTAGGCTGACTCCTAGTGGAATAACAAGAACTTAAACTTCATGGCCAGTGTGCTTTCTGAAATTCTGCTTGTAAGTGAGAGAGCAGCTATGGAAAGACTTGTGGTTTAAGATGAAAACCTTAATGCAGATGCTAGTAGAGTCATGTCAGAGGAATGTTTCTCATAGTGGGGCATATCTTTTCACACAGGAGAGTAAGTGTTCGAGTGAGCATTGAACTTCAATCAGTTTCTAGCCCAGTGCACAGAAAGGTCAGTATTTATTTCTTTTTTGAAACATAATAGTTTGTGTATGGTATAATAATTACTTTTTTTTAAGAAAATGAGATGTGTACTTACCTGGGAGGGGCAGTAAGGTGACCATGAAGGTGGTTCTCCCAGAGTGAGCCTCCACATTGCTAACCTTGCAATTGTCCCCAAAGGAGGAAAACTCAATTATATAATTTGTGGTAGGAGGAGACTGCATTCTGTTCTTCCCTCACCTTTTCCAGCACTGAAATAAAATTACTGAAAATTTTAAAAAGTTAGGTCTTTTGTGAGACCCAGCTTGCTTTTCAGTCTTATAACTTGCAAGGTCAAGGCTAGGGGTGGTGAAATCTACTAGGATGGGAGCTAAGGATAATAATGCCATATATTATTAAATCAAAATACAAGAAGACTTAGGAGTTGTGATAGCAATGTCTCTAGGTTTGTCTTAGTTTACTTTTTGAAAAGAGGCATTTAAATCATCAGTTTCACAGGCTCGAGGGATGGCTTAGTGGTTAAGGCACTTGCCTGCAAAGCCAAAGGACCCAGGTCTATTACCCAGGACCCATGTAAGCTAGATGCACAATGTGGTGCATAATCTGGAGTTTGTTTGCAGTGGCTGGAGGCCCTGGAGCACCATTTTCTCTATCTCTGTCTTAAAAATATTTTTTAATATATTTTATTTATTTATTTGAGAGAAAGAGAGAGAGAGAATGGGCACACCAGGGCCTCCAGACACTGCAAACGAACTCCAGATGCATGAGCCCCCTTGTGTGTCTGGCTTATGTGGGTCCTGGAGAGTTGAACAGGGATCTTTTTGGCTTTTCGGGCAAATGCTTTAATCGCTAAGCCATCTCTCCAGCCCAAATAAAAATGTTTTTAAAAAACTGGTTTCATGTCAACTTCAAGCTGGGTGTGATGGTATATAACTGTAATCTCAGCACTCGAGGTGGATGCAGCCAGGCATGGTGGCATACGCCTTTAATCTCAGCAGTTGGGAGGCAGAGGTAGGAGGATCAGCATGAGTTCGAGGCCACTCTGAGACTACATAGGGAATTCCAGGTCAGCCTGAGGTAGAGTGAGATCCTGCCTCAAAAAACCAAAAGAAAAGCCAAAAAAAAAAAAAAAAAAAGTGGATGCAGGAGGAGATCTTATGGTTAACCTGGGGTAACTGAGACTCCTTTTGTCCCCCCAAAATGTCATTAACAAAGCCAGGTGTATTCAGCCTTTTAAAATGCAACATGACTTTAATCCCAGTAACATTGACAGTTCAAGGCCACCCTGTCTAGTTAATTCCAGGTCAGCCTGGGCCAGAGTGAGACCCTACCTCGAAAAACAAAAACAAAACAAAACAAAATGCAACATGACATGTAACATGACAGTGCTGTCTGTAAAGTTCATGCTCAAGAACCTTGCCATCTACTTACAAAAGCTTTACCAAAAAAATCTTGTAATGTTTTAGGTAAGTTTTTGGTTTTGTGTTGGGCCACATTCATAGCTTTACTCAGCTACCTGCAGCCTGCAGGTTGGGTATGCCTTACAGACCTTATTGCTAGGAAATGTAGCAGCCATTTTCTCTGTGGCAGTTTTCCCCAAACATACTCAAGACTTGGTAGTGCTGGTAATGGCTTTAGTAGTTTTTAGTTTCATTTTCCATAGTATCAGGTGAATTTTATGAAGTCCTTACAAGTTACTGAACCACAGGACACTCAGAGTGAATCCCTAATTTGTTAGTTGTCCATGTTGGAGATTTACTATATTCACACATGCTGTGCTCATCTACCTCTTCATTGTCTAGCTCCACTAATAAAAGTCTTGGATTTTTCTAGTTATCTACCAGTGCCTTAGAAATCATGAGAAGATTTTATTTCAAACTTAATCTTGACTGGAATGCTTAGTTCTTTTAGTCCCACCTTGTCATGTATTAGTTCAGTTTTCTTTGTACCAGTGTTCTCGGAAGTGAATGGTTTTAGTGGACTTTTCTGTCAGTTGTAATGCTGCATCACACTATGAACTTAATAAGCTGGGAAGTGTCTATGAAAGGAACCCCTGTCATTAGAAAAATAAAAGCAGATGGGCCTCCTGTCAGTAGCCACCTGGAAACTGATACTTATCTTCTGCCTGACACAAAAGCTCCTTCCTTTTTAGGTGGCTAATTATCAGTCTTGCTACCATATTTGCTGCTTTTGAAATGTTAGACCAGTTAATGTAAGAGGAACTGTTCACTGGCAAAGAATTGTTTTGTCACGGATGCCATAGTGCAGCATACCAGCCTAAACTTCCCTATAACTCTGACAGGGTGGTCATCTTAAACTTGCAGCATTTAGTTAATATCTATAGACCCCCATATGGCTGTCTTAGAGCAAAGTAGCTATCCCTGTTTAAGATTCCAAGTCTCTAAAGGCTAATAAGAATAAAGCAACACCTGAAAAGCTGTCTGAAGTGTAACTGTGATATGTTTGCTTTTTTTTTTTTTTTTTTTTACTTTTAAAAATATTTTATTTATTTATTTATTTATGTGAGAGAAACAAGCAGATGGAGAGGAAAGAATAGGCATGCCAGAGCCTCCAGCCACTGCAAACAAACTCCAGACTTATCCACCACCTTGTGCATCTGGCTTTATGTGGGTATTGGGTAATCACACCTGGGTCCTTTGGCTTTGTAGGCAAGTGCCCTAACCGCTAAGGCGTCTCTCTAGCCCCAACTGATATGTTGATGTTATTGGATAATTTCATGTTTAAGAAAGATGATCTAGGGCTGGAGAGATGACTTAGTGGTTAAGGCACTTGCCTGCAAAGCCAAAGGACCTAGGTTTGATTCCCCAGGACCCACATAAGCCAGATGCACAAGGTGGTGCATGCATTTGGAGTTCATTTGCAGTGGCTAGAGGCCCTGGTGTGCCCATTCTCTCTCTCTGTGACATTTCCTCTCTCTCTATCTCTCATAAATAAAAATTAAAAAACAAAAATATAAAATTAAAAAATTAAAAATAAAAAAGAAAGATGATCTACTGAAAACATTAAAAAAAAACATTCTTTTCTTTAGGATTTAGTTATCCGTCTGACTGATGATGCAGACCCATTTTTCCTGTATAACCTTGTGATATCTGAAGAGGATTTTCAAAGGTAACTAATTTTATTTAATTATTTATTTTTAATATTTATTTATTTATTTGAGAGAGAGAGAAAAGGAGGTAGAGAGAGAGAATGGGCGTGCCAGATGCATGCACCCCCTTGTGCATCTGGCTTTCATGGGCTCTGGGGAATTGAACCAAGGTCCTTTAGCTTTGCAGGCAAGTGCCTTAACCACTAAGCCAACTCGCCAGCCCCTAATTTTAGTTTTTAATTGACCTTATTTTTAAGAATAAGTTGCTAATTTTTTTTTTTTACTATATTGATGCTGTTCCTTTTGAAACATATCTTTTTAGAATATTAAGTTATTCTGGGAATACTGGACTATTTGTTTTATAATTATTTAGGATATTTTTGAAAATAAATTAGATTTTCAGGCTTCTATTTAAGTCAGCTCAAATATTTGGAGCTTTAGCTAAATTTTTATAAGTTCTATAAAAATCAAAAGTTTTCCCTTTTATAGTACTGAATGTTCAATAAATAAAGAGTCTTTCAGGGTATTAATTAGAAGTAAAGGTAGTGATTAAATTTCTAAAAAAATTTTTCCCTATCTTCTTGTATAGTTTAAAATTTCAGCAAGGACTTCTGGTGGACTTCTTAGCTTTCCCACAAAAATTTATAGATCTCCTTCAGCAATGTACTCAAGAACATACTAAAGAAATTCCAAGGTAAATTGTATGAGAGTATTACATTTTTAAACTTCTTTGAAAGATGATTGATGATAAAGTATTTTCCTTGTGACCAAAATACCCCAATTTATTTTTAAAACTGGGTTTAGGGCTTCATTAAATCTCAAATTTTGGGAAAATCTTGACTAAAATCAAAAAGTTTTTTTCTTCAATTTTTATGTTTTGACAAACCCTTTAAGGTTATTGAAGTATTTCAGAGTCAAGTATTTGTATATTGATCTTTTGGAAAAGGGAAGAATAAGTGTATGTGTGTGTGTGTGTGTTCATCATGTGGTGGCAACACTTGATCCTTGTCAAGTTTACCACAGAGCTTCTCAGGTTTCATCATCTGATTTTTACTTGAATCAATTATTTTTTTCTGAGATGAGTCTTTCCTAGATCATTTATAAGTATAATTCTTCTATAAAGAACTTTCCCTCATGAAATAAGGCTATATTTAGTATAGAGAAAAGGATAAGTGCTTAATTCTTTTTTATTTTTTTTTTTTTTTTTTTTTTTTTGGTTTTTCAAGGTAGGGTCTCACTCTAGCTCAGGCTGACCTGGAATTCACTACTGTGTAGTCTCAGGGTGGCCTTGAACTCATGGCGATCCTCCTACCTCTGCCTCCTGAGTGCTGAGATTAAAGGCGTGTGCCACCACGCCGGCTCTTAATTCTTATTTAAAGTTGTCTTTTGCCAAAGTAAAGAGCTGGTACTCTGGTTACTCATGATATACAAGGAGCTTTTGGTTTTAGCTTTTCCATTCTGTCTCTAGGAACTCAAGGACTGTGTTTTACTCCTCCTACCATTATATCATCTTCACCCAGTATATGCCTTCATGTTAGCCTCTTTGATTTTATTTTTATTTATTTATAAGCAGAGAGAGAGAGAGAGCGAGCGAATGAAAATGAATGGGCACACTAGGGTCTCTAGCTGTTGCAAGTGAATTCCAGATGCATGCACCACTTTGTGCATCTGGCTTTACATGAGTACTGGGAAATTGAACCTGGATTGTTAGGCAGTGCCTTAACCACTGAGCCATATCTTCAGCCCCTCTGTGATTTTTAATATGCTCTTTCTTGGTCTGAATAGAGGAATTTATGGTTCAGTGGCAGAATTCTACTATCTCTTAAGTGTGTAGTAATGTGAATTTTCTTTTTACAGGTTTTTGTTACAGTTAGTTTCTCCAGCAGCTATTTTGGATAACTCACCAGCATTTTTAAATGTAGTGGAAACAAATCCTTTTAAGCATCTTATACACTTGTCATTAAAACTTTTACCTGGAAATGATGTAGAGATAAAGAAATTTCTAGCAGGGTGCTTGAAATGCAGCAAGGTGAGATTTAAAATTACTTTAAAATATATATGTACATATATATGTATTATATATTTATTTATTTGAGAGAGAGAGAGGAGAGAATGGTTTGCCAGGGCCTCCAGCCACTGCAAACAAACTCCAGATGTATGCACCCCCTTGTGCATCTGACTTATGTGGGTCCTGGCAAATTGATCCGGGATCCTTTGGCTTTGCAGGCAAATGCCTTAACCGCTAAGCCATCTCCCCAGCCCTAAATTACTTACTTTTAAACTAGGCACGTAAGTGCTTTGAAAACTCATTGAAGAGCATATTGCCCCTTTTTTTCTTTTGTAGCAAACTTTACTATTTCTCATGTGGTTAAGATACAAATATAGGACTAGACCACAAATTAGGGAACTTGGGCCCCCGAGTTTTTACTGATTTTCTCTGACCTTTGCTAGGCACCTAAACTCTTTGTCATGATTTCATCAGCTGGCATATGTGCAACAAGATCTACCCTATTTAGCCCATCTTAAATGGAAATAAGGGTATCAAATTTTACACAATGCTGCCTATGGTACATGGCACAAGAAAACAACATAGTGTTGCCACTTGAGAAATTAAATATTATAGATTGGTTTGTCTCCAATTTTACAGTACACGGATCATCTGGAAGTCTTGTTAAAGTGTAAGTTCTCGTGTAGAAGGTCTGAGATTTTGCATACCTGACACAGCTGTTAGGATGGTGCCATTGCTGTATTTAAAAATTTTTTTTTAAAGTTTTTATGTTTTACTTATTTACTTATTAGAGACAGAGAGAGAGAATGGGTGCGTCAGGGCCTCTAGCCACTGCAAGTGAACTCTAGACACATGTGCCGCCATGTGCATCTGACTTATGTGGGTACTGGGGAATCGAGCCTTGAACCGGGGTCCTTAGGCTTCACAGGCAAGCGCTTAACCGCTAAGCCATCTCTCTAGCCCCCATTGCTATATTTTGCAACACTCTGAGTAGCTTGGCTACAGATGATTAAATAAAATTGTAAACTGCATAGTTTTGTTTTATAAATAGGAAGAAAAATTATCATTGACTAAATCACTAGAAGATGTTACTAGGCAACTGAATATCACACAAAAGGTAATTCAGTTTTCTTTTTGTAAGTCATCCTAATAGTTCTGAATTTTGTTTTCCTCAACTAAATCAAGCTTTTTTCAAAGTGTGCTGCCACTGAATTTCTTGCCCTTTTGCCACTATTCCCCTACTAGTTAGTTAATCTGATGCTTTATTCTAGATACTTAATCTTAGCCTAACACATGTGCCATCATTAACATGTAAAATATTTACTTTGAAGTCTGTTAAATAAGACAGTGCTTACCTTGAATCTATCAACTTAATCTCTTATTCAGCTCATTTCTCTAGCTTAAAATGGCTTTTCACTTCCTATCTTCAAAACCTTTTTTTTCTTATATTAAAAATAGAATAAATTCCTCTATTGAGCACTACTGCATTTTTGCCCTTAATCCTTAAAATTGAGGGTTAAAGTGTCTGCTGAACTACATAGCTGCAGGCAGGAAATACTCTTCTAACATAACTCTGCTGGAAAATGTTCTTTTACATATAAGAAGTGACCTGATTGACTTGTGTCATCCCTGAGCTTTTTTACCTCTCATTGTCAGAGGAGAGGATTTGGTGGTAAAGAGCTAGATATAAGTAAAAGCTAAAAGATAGTTTGCTTTAAGCTTGGGTTGGGGATAAAGGTCAGTGATCGAATTCTTCATAGGTATACTTAGCATGGATGGGGTCCTGGGTTCAAGACCCAGCAACACACACCCATTTGAGCTTGATCTGTGGGGCCATTATAGCTCTAAAATTATTTTATTCTAATCTTGACTTCCTTAAAGAGCTCTATCTATTCTACATGGGAAAAATGCTTTGAGTATATATTAAAAAACTAAGATATTTTTTGTAATATCCTTATAAGCATTGCCATATTCTTATTAAAAGTGCAGTGTATTCAGGAGACTGTCTTAATGTTTTGTACTGGACTCTAATATAGACATTATCAGAAAAAATACAAGAATTAGATAAATTACGGAATGAGTGGGCATCACACACAGCTTCGTTGGCAAATAAGCATTCTCAGGAACTGACCAATGAGAAAGAAAAAGCCTTGCAGGTAAGAACATTAAAGGTAATTGGAAAAAATATTTTTGTATTGTTCTTGTTTCATTAATTTAAAATTAATTCATAATTAATTATAAATTACATTTTTTAAATATCCTAGAGTATATAAAGTGAAAATTAAAACTTTATCATTCAAAGTCTTATTACTCAAAGGTAATCTGTTGATCAGCAAAGACATTTTGACCTGCTCTGTTTCCCGGTTAGGGTGGGTTCACCCCTCCTAGGCATCCTGGTTGTTCTTCCCAGGAAGTTCATCCCCCACCTTAGGCAACCTGGTGGTCTTTCCCAGAAACTGTTACAGATACTCATACTGATTCTGGGTTTAGTGTAGATACCTTGATCTTGCCTTCTCTATTTAATTAAGTTTTGTTTTTTCAATTCTTACCATAAATCTCCTCAAAACATTTTTCTCACAGATCATAGTGATATAGGCCTATAATACCAACACTTAGGAGGCAGTCAGAAAATTAGGATCAAGGACATACTTGGGTACATAGTGAGCTTTAGGCCAGCCTGGGCTACATGAGACACTGTCTCAAAACAACAAAAAGTTACTGTATTTTTTTTTACAATTGCTTTGTTTATACTCATTATCCATATGAGTAATAAATGTGACAAGAAGCAATGTTGCATCCAACACAATAATATATGCCAAAAAACATGGTATTATGTCCAGCCCTTCAGTAGGTCTCAAAGAATAACTACTATTGCTATCTAATCAAAAGCCCTAAGAAAATTGAATCATGGGCCTAGGGAGATGGCTCAGTAATTACAGGCACATGAAAAGCCTGCCTGCCCAGATTCAATTTCCCCATACCCACATCAAGTCAGATGCAAACATTTGGTATTCGTTTACAGCTGCAAGAGACTCTGGCACCCTCCACCCCCACATACACACACATGCAGATAAATAAATATGTTTTTTAAAGGTTGGATGTTGCCTTACACTGTTATAAGCCTCACTGTCATAAAATTCTCAGTAACTTTCTGTTGACCAAAGTAAAAATAAAATAAACTTCACCTTAGTCATGGAATAGGCAGGTTCATATTAATTTTAGATTTTCAGAACTGAATCTGAAACAGTGAGCTCTTTTGATTAAAGCCTCTGTAAAATATTCTTTTGACAAATACTGCTTCTACTTTGACAAATTCTCCCTTTTCTGTCAGGCTATTTTGCCATAAGTCTAAAACAATCTCTCCAAAGATTGTTATTTTATTTTTAAAAATTATTTATTTATTTATTTATTTGACAGAGAGAGAGAGAGCAAATGGGCATGCCAAGACCCCCAGCCACTGCAAATGAGCTCCAGACACGTGCACCCCTTCATGCATCTGGCTAATGTGGGTCCTGGGGAATCGAACCTAGGTCCTTTGGCTTTGCAGGCAAATGCCTTAACCACTAAGCCATTCCTCCAGCCCCTATTTGTTACTTTCTTTCTCTTTCTTTCTTTCTTTCTTTCTTTCTTTCTTTCTTTCTTTCTCTCTCTCTCTCTCTCTCCCCTTCTCCCTTTCTTTCTTTTTCTTTTTTTTAAAATTTTTAATTATTTATTTATTTATGGAGAGAGACACAGAGAGAGATAGACAGAGAGGGAGAGGGAGACAGAGATGGGTGCGCCAGCAGTCTCTCAGCTTCTGTGAACGAAATCCAGATGCTTGCGCCCCCTTGTGAGCAAGTGCGGCATTGCGCCCTTGCGTCACTTTGCATCTGGCTAAACGTGGGACCTGGAGATTGGAACCAGCATTCTTAGGCTTAGCAGGCAGGCGCCTTAACCACTAAGCCATCTCTCCAGCCCTTTTTTTGGTTTTTTGAGGTAGGGTCTCACTTTATTTAGTTCAGGCTGACCTGGAATTCACTCTGTAGTCTCAGGATAGCCTCGAACTCATGGCGATCCTCCTACCTCTGCCTCCCGAGTGCTGGGATTAAAGACGTGCACTACCACGCCTGGCTTTTTATGGAAATATATTTTCTTAAAATACTTTAAATGATTTATGGGCTGGATAGATAGCTCAGTGGTTAAAGGCACTTGCATGCATTCACATAAAGCCAGGTAAAACCAGATACCAAGTAGCACTTGTGTATATGATCCCAATGCATCTTGATAGTGGGAGATGCAGCCAGAAGAATCTGAAGCTTACTGGCCTTGTCTCAAAGAAGGTGGAGGAAGAGCATAGACACAACAAGGTTGTCCTCTGACCTCCACACATGTTTTGTGGTACATGTGTACACACACTCACAAAATTTATTAAAATAAAAATTAAAAACATTCAAATAATTTAACAGTGAGCAAAGTAGTACTTTATAATTCAATCATTCATATTTTTTATTATTATTTTATTTATTTTTGGAGAGACACACAAAGAGACAGACAGAGAGGGAGAGGGAGACAGATAGAGATGGACGCGCCAGCAGTCTCTCAGCTGCTGTGAACGCAATCCAGATGCGTGCGCCCCCTTGTGGGCAAGTGCGGCATTGTGCCCCTGTGTCACTTTGCATCTGGGTAAACGTGGGACCTGGAGATTGGAAGGCTTAGGAGGTGGGCACCTTAACCGCTAAGCCATCTTTCCAGCCCCCATTCATATTTTTTAATTTTTTAAAATTTATTTTATTTTATTTATTTGCAAGCAGAGAGAGAGATAGAGAGAATGGGCACACCAGGGCCTCTAGCCACTGCAAACAAACTCCAGATGCATGAGCCCCCTTGTGCATCTGGCTTACTTGGGTACTGGGGAATTGAACTTACGTCCTTTGGCTCTGCAGGCAAGTACCTTAACCACTAAGCCATCTCTCCAGCTTCTCTTATTTTTTTAAGTGAACATCTATTCTAATGATCTTCAGAATAAAATTTATTAACTTCCTCTGGTTTTTATTTTTAGTGTTTTTTATATATTCATAGTTGAAGTTGGCATCATCACTATCTTTATCTTTTTCCTTGATTGCTTCTTCAGTGTTTTATAAATTTGCATTTTTCAAGCTGGGTGTGGTGGTGCACTGCTTTAATTCTATCACTTGGGAGGCTAGGTTAGGAGGATCACTGTGAGTTCAAGGCCAGCCTGGGACTACAGAGTTCCAGGTCAGCGTGTGCTAAAGAGAGACTACCTTGGGAGAAAAGTGCATTTTCATTTTCATACAAACTCCTGTATTTACAGTTTTTAAAAATATTTTATTTATTTATTGAGAGAAAGAGATAAGAGAAAAAGTGAGAATGTGTGCACCATAGCCTCTTGTCACTGCAAATGAACCCCAGACGCATGTGCCACCTTGTGCATCTGGCTTTATGTGGGTACTGGCTCATTAGGCATTGCAGGCAAGCACCTTAACCACGGAGCCATCGCTCCAGCACCCTTACTTTTTTGGTGGGGGAGAGGAAGAGCCTTTTTCACCTTTCCAAAAATGAGGAATTTCAATTAGTAATTTCATATAGTAATATAAAATTCTCAGAGTACTTTATGTGGCACTCACCTACATTAGTGTTAAGAATTTTGAGAGGGAACAAAGTTTTTAAATTAAATTATTATATTTATTTAGGAAAGTATGGAGCCAAGAAAAGGTATCCATGTGGCTTGAGATCGCACATGGAGGGCCTGAGAAAACTGTGGAAAGAAAAGAGAGAAAAGAAAGTTTAAAGAGCTCCTGCCCTGTGGGGAGCTGGAGGGGATAAAGAGCTCACGTGAAGAGTAAGGGCTAGGGCTGTCCCCCTGCCTCAGCTCCGCTGGATGGCCCAGGACCAGCCAAGGGAAAACTCACCAATAGCAGAAAGTTCCCAAGTGATCAGGCAGCTCAGAAAGTGTGCCCTCCCTCACAGATGTATTTATAATCTAATGGTGGTCGGCCCTGCCTTCTGGCTCAGGTGAACCAAAGGGACAGCTGTTTGGTTAGGCTTAGGGGCTGTCTCAGGAAGAGGCTAGCCCTGACACCAAGTTCTGAACTGGATCAACCACAATGTTTAAATCCTACAAATGACCTCCCTCCCAGGAGAGGTCCAGGTTGTTTGTGGAAAAAACAGGGAAAATAGGGAAGTAGGCAAGAAATAAGAAGTCAGATCATCTTTGATTTCTAGCAAGTGCAGTTTCCTTTTTTTTTTTTTTTTTTTTTTTTTTTTAGTCTTTCAGGGGCCCAGTTACCCTAACTGCTTATTTCCTCTGGTCAGGCTTTAACTGCTTCTGACTGAATGGGGTTATAGACAGTTAGAGAGACTCTCACAGAGAGGGGGAACAAGTTTTTTGGAATACAGTTTGGGAACAGGTATTAAGCATTTCTAGTTGTTTATAGTCTTTAACTAAATTTGGTTATAAGTAACTAGTCAAAATTTGTTATATGTGTGTGTGTGTGTGTAAATGTTTATTTGTAGTTGTGCAAAATTGGAAACTAATTGTCCATATTAGGGCAGGGATTAAGTGAATTATATGTAGCTATATGATGGAATATTGTACTATTAATTAAATATATTTTAGTGGTATGAGAAGGTGCAAATGCTAAAGGAATAAAAAACATGAAATTGGCACTGTAGTATGGCTCAGTGGTTAAAGGCACTAGTTTGCAAAGCCTGTTGGTTTGATTCCCTAAATAAACAAAGTGGTCCATGCATCTGGAGATGATTTGCAGTGGCAGTAGGCCCTGGTATGCCCATACATTCTCATTCTCTCTTTCTCTCTCTCTCTCCTTCTCTCTCTTTGCTTGCAAATAAATAATAAATAAAATAATTTTGCTGGGCATGGTGGCACATGCCTTTAATTTCAGCTCTTGGGAGGCAGAGGTAGGAGGATCGCTGTGAGTTCGAGGCCACCCTGAGACTACATAGTAAATTCCAGGTCAGCCTGGGCTAGAATGAGACCCTACCTCAAAAAAACCAAAAAAAAAAAAAAAAAAAAAAAAAAAAAAAAAAATTAAAGAATATATTAAATTGTATAAGTAACTTCATTTTAAATTATGAAATTCATGTGGTGTGTATGTATATATGCAGAATGTCAATATAAATGACTGGAAAGGAATATTCCTAAACATTTGAGAATGACTCCCTATATGGGGTCATATATTACCTGTGATTTCTTTTGTGACACAAAAAAGACCATGTATAACTTCCTTCTTTAAAATTTTTAATTTTTTCCATTTTTTTGACATTTTCATACAGATATATAATGTAGTTACCCTCTCTATTCTCTTTCTCCTCCCAGTGACAACCTTCTTCCTTATTACTCCCCATCTTTCATGCCTTTTCTCCCCCATTAGTTAAATTAGGGTTGCTTGCATGATCATGGGAGTAAGGTTTTTATTATTATCATTTTATGAGTGAGAAAAAGAGAGAATTGGCATGCCAGGGCCTCCAATCACTGCAATTGAACTCCAGACACATGTCCTGCCTTGCACGCATGTGCAACCTTGTCGCTTGCATCACCCTATGCATCTGGCTTACGTGGTACCTGGAGGGTCAAACATGGATCCTTAGGTTTCGCAGCCAAGTGCCTTAACCACTAAGCCATCTCTCCAGCTTGGGAGTAAGGTTTTTCACATGAAATGGTCAACTTACCAGTGGCTATACCATTGATGAACCTGGTTCTCCCCTCCCAGCAACCAAGAGCAGCCATTAGCTACTCTAGGAGGTATGAGGTCTCACATATCTTTAAATCCCATCAATGTTGATATACTGACAGACTCAATCTCGTGCAGGAAACCACAGCTGCTACAAATTCATGTGTGTAGTGGCCATGTTGTGTCCAGAAGATAGTATTTCTCTTCCTTCTTCCCTCTTCCTCATCCTCCTGCTCTTGCATTCTTTCTACCCCCTCTCACACACACCTGAACATCGGAGGAGGTAATTTAGATGTCCTCTTTGAGATTGAGCACATGGTAGTTCTTATTCTCAGCAATTTTGCCAGCTACACATTAACCATGGTGGTTAGAAACTTCTGTGACCAAGGCTTCAAGCAGTATAAATATGTGGGAACAAATACAGATATTTAGAATACAGTTTGACATGCTCTCCATTTAGTATAACCACAATAGTAGTAAACCCCTAGGACTTATGTTCCTAGCCATAGGCTTTTGGCCATATTTATAGTACCAGGCATGAAATTCCTCCTGTGGAGTGGGTCTCAAATCTACTCCCATAGCTTTCACAGCACTATTGTACTAGTGGGTAGAACTGCTGATGGCTTTTCTTCCTCAGCAAGATCATACATAATTTTTATTATCAGAAAAATATACCTTTTAAAAAAGATAGTTAGGACTTGTTATATTTTTCAAAAGCATTTAAGATTACATACTGTTTCATTAATCCATCTTATGAAAAATGTGATATAATTCAGCATCATAGATTGCATGCTTACAGTCATATTCCAATTTTTAAAAAGACATTTATTTGAGCAAGGGAGAAAGAGAGAGAATGGGTGCATCAGGGCCTCTAACCACTGCAAACAAACTCCAGATGCATGTGCCACCTTGTGCATCTGGCTTATATAGGCACTGGGGAATCGAACTTGGGTCGTTAGGCTTTGTAGACAAGCACCTTAATAGCTAAGCCATCTCTGAAGCCCCTCATATTCCAATTTTATTGTTGGTAAGTGTAATTGCTAACTATGAGATTGGGCTAAATAAATAAACCTTACACATATACATACTGATGATGGAGAGATGACTCAGGGGTTAAGGTGCTTGCCTGCAAAGCCTAACGACCCGGGTTTGATTTCCATAAAAGCCAGATGCACAAAGGAGCATGCATCTGAAGTTTGTTTGCAGTGGCTAAAGGCCCTGGCATGCCCATCCTCCCTCTCTGTAACTCTTTGGCTGTATCTCTCTGTTTGCAAATAAATAGGATTGCTGTGAGTTCAACGCTAGCCTGGAAGTACTGAGTTCCAGGTCAGCCTGGGCTAGAGTGATACTCTACCTTGAAACAACAAAACAAAACTGAAACAATAGAATCTCTATAGGAAAACTTAAGAACTTTCGTGTGTTTGGTCACTTTTTTTTTTTTTTTTGGTTTTTCAAGGTAGGGTCTCACTCTGGTCCAGGCTGACCTGGAATTAGCTATGTAGTCTCAGGGTGGCCTCAAACTCATGGCAATCCTCCTACCTCTGCCTCCTGAGTGCTGGGATTAAAGGCGTGCGCCACCACGCCCGGCTTTTTTTTTTTTTTTTGAGAGAGAGACACAGAAAGAGAGGGAGAGGAAGACAGATAGAGACGGGTGCGTCAGCAGCCTCTCAGCTGCTGCAAATGAAATCCAGATGTGTGCGCCCCCTTGTGGTCAAGTGCAACATTGTGCTCTTGCGCCACTTTGCATCTGGCTAAACATGGGACCTGGAGATTGGAACCAGCGTTCTTAGGCTTAGGAGGCAGGCGCCTCAACCGCTAAGCTGTCTCTCCAGCCCTCACTTATGTTTTTAATTAGCTTTTTAAAAACATTAATCAAGCCAGGCGTGGTGGCTCACACCTTTAATCCCAGCACTCGGGAGGCAGAGGTAGGAGGATCACCTAAGTTCGAGGCCACCCTGAGAATACAGAGTGAATTCCAGGTCAGCCTGAGTTAGAGTGAGACCCTACCTCGAAAAACCAAAAAAAAAAAAACAAAACATTAATCATATTCTTATAACTTGAATACTATTATAAATATATGTAGGATCAAGAGAAGTAGAAATTATTAATATAACTATGCTTTTAAATTTGCTTTCATTTATCTTTCATCATGAAATCCATAATTGAAAATCAACCTTCTTTAAAAGCAGAGAAATCTAATGATGATGGAAGTTGTGATCATTTTTCTCTTATCTTTCCATATTTGTATTTCTGATTTTTGGCATTTTTATTCTATAATAGGCACAGGTTCAGTATCAACAGCAGCATGAGCAACAGAAAAAAGATTTGGAAGCCCTCCATCAACGAAATATCCACCAGCTCCAAAACAGATTGTCTGAGTTAGAAGCAGCTAATAAAGACCTAACTGAAAGGAAATATAAGGGAGATTCCACTGTTAGAGAACTGAAAGCCAAACTTTCTGGTGCTGAAGAGGTACTGAATGTGTGTCTTCCCTAGTTCAGAGTATTTTAGTTCAGTCACTTTCTTCCCTTGGTTACTTTACTAGTGTGAGTGATGGTGGTCTAAATTCTCTGCATAGATCTTCTGAGGTAACATGAAAATCACCTCAGAGAATCTGAAATTTGATAAAAAGAGCTAATTCAGAACTGAGGTTAACTGCATAGTTTTAGTTTGGATCTTGAACAGTTTAGTGGAACAGCTCTGTGACTTGAGAATACTTTTAATGTTAAGTACATTGTATCTCATGGGAAACTCAAGATTCACATTTAATCAAACAAATATATGAAATCTAATGTCTAGTACTAGTAGTATCATTACTAGATAATAGCTAATGCTTGCTGAGCATTTGCTATATGATAGACACTCTATGCACTGTACATGAATTAACTTGGTTCTTGGAACAGTTCTAAGGTGGCTGTTGTTCACTGTATTATACAGATGGTGAACCTAAAGCACGTTTGGATTATGTCATTTGCTTAAGTTCACATGGCCAGCAGGTTAAAGAATGATTAGGACCTGACTGCTACTTGCTGGTCTTTGCTACTACCTTGTTCTTTCAGAGACCTGATAGTTTGTTTTTGTTTGGTTTTGCAATGCTGCGATTCAACCCAGGGCCTCGTTTCTGGTTGGCAAGTGCTCTGCACTGAGCTCTACCTACCCAGTCCATCAGAGAGATCTTTTTGAAATCTATTTTAAATTAATAATTACTGTTTGCTTGTTTAAACTTTAAACATGAATCAAAGAGAACTTCAGAAACATTAATATATTGATAAGAAAAGATATTTGTTATTGTGGGAAGTAGATGAGTTAGGAAGATTATAAAATTATACAGTATAAGCCCCCCTTTTTTGAGGGAAAGAAAAATCTCTACATGTAATCAACAAGAAAATACTAATTCTAGACTGTGGCTCTTACCATGACCAATCTTAGAATCTCTTGGGAATGTGTTCATAAAATTGTTGTTATAAATTTTTTAAAGTTGTAATAATTTATTCATAAAATCAGAATTGGTTTCTTTTGGTATGATTTGAATTTTGTTAAAATTACTGAAGACTATATTTGGCTTCAGACAGAGTCTATGTAGCTCAGATTGGCCTCAAGTTAACAGTCATCTTGTCTCAGCTTCTGAGGGTTGGTATTAAGCTACCACCATGCCTGGCTTTGAAGATTTTTTTTTAATGTACTTTTAAAAAATTTATTTATTTATTTTTTTGGACAACTTCTTTAATTGTAGGCAATATCACATGGTACTTCCTTCCCTCCCCCCACTTTCCCCTTTGAAACTTCACTCTCCATCATATCCCCTCCCCCTTTCAATCAGTCTCTCTTTTCAGTTTGTGAAGATTTTTTTTTCTTCAAGGTAGGGTCTAACTCCAGTCCAGGCTGACCTCAAACTCACATTAGTCCTCCTACTTCAGTCTACTGAGTGCTTGGATTAAAGGCTTGTGCCACCATATCCAGCTGAAGATATTTTTTGCCATTTTAGACCCTTTATTTATAAATTACCAGATTAGCCAATTGCCTGATTTCCCTGTAGGAGCTGCAGCGGACTAAGCAAGAAGTCCTCTCTCTGCGAAGAGAGAATTCTACCTTGGATGCAGAATGCCATGAGAAAGAAAAGCATATTAACCAGCTACAAACAAAAGTGGCAGTTTTAGAACAGGAAATCAAGGATAAAGACCAACTTGTTTTGAGAACAAAAGAAGCATTTGATACAATCCAAGAACAAAAGGTCTTTTGAAATTTTTCTAAATACATGCATATCACATTTATAAGTAATGCTTTGCCTAACCAATCACAAATGCTTTAATCATGGTTTTTGTTTGTTTTTATTTTCAAATCAGGTAGCTTTAGAAGAAAATGGTGAGAAAAATCAAGTACAACTGGGCAAACTTGAAGCTACAATAAAATCATTATCAGCAGAACTTCTGAAGGTTTGCATTAAGAATGTAATAAAATATTAATATTTCACTGGACCATGTAAAGATTATTCATATGAGGCTTTTTATAGGCAAATGAAATCATTAAGAAGTTACAAGGGGACCTGAAGACTCTAATGGGTAAGCTAAAACTGAAGAATACAGTTACTATTCAACAAGAAAAGCTCTTGGCTGAGAAGGAGGAAAAATTGCAAAAGGAACAAAAGGAATTACACGATGTTGGACAGTCTCTCCGTGTGAAAGAGCAAGAGGTAGTCATTCTTCTCGGGTTTTATGTTGTGACTGCTATATTCACAGGAGAGCAAGCTTCCAGAGATGTATTGTTAAAATTTCAACTTTAACAACAACAAAAAACTCAATTAGACATGTTTTATGTTTTATTTTAGTTTGTAAACTTACCTATTGCTCAAATATTTTGATGCTCATCTATGTGCAGAATATTTCATTACATAATTGAGCCACCTCCTTTACTCTCATTTAGTAGCATTAGTAATCATTTAGATATTTATAATAAATTTTCAGTTTTTTAAAAAAATATTTTATTTATTTATTTATTAGTGGCCTCTAGCTATTGCAAACAAACTCCAGATGCATGTGCCACTGTATGCATCTGGCTTACTTGGGATCTGGGGAATCAAACCTAGGTTTGTAGGCTTCCCAGGCAAGTGCCTCAACCACTTAAGCCATATGTCCAGCCCGACCTTTCAGTTTTTATTTTAACTTTGACTTATATGATAATTGACATTTTAGGTTTGCAAGTTGCAAGAACAATTAGAAGCTACAGTTCAGAAACTTGAAGAAAGTAAGCAGCTATTGAAAAATAATGAAAAATGTAAGTATGTTTTTATACAAATTTATTGCTAACCTGAAATTTTTATTTGAATTCATAAAAGTGTACGTAAATCAAAATGCTATTTCTACCAATACTTTCTGCTTTCAAAATTCTGTCTTAATGACTGCTCTCGTAAATCATGTTACCTGTCCTATAAAAGATTTTATTTTGGGGTTGGAGAGATGACTTAGCAGTTATGGTGCTTGCCTGCAAAACCTAAGGACCCAGGTTCAATTCCCCAGTACCCCTGCAAGCCAGGTGCACAGGGTGGCATGTGTGTCTGGAGTTTGTAGTGGCAGGAGGCCCTGGCACACCCATTCTCTTTATCTGCCTCATTCTCTTCCAGATAAATAAATAAAATATAAAATGATTTATTAAGAAACTGTAGTATGTGTCAATAAGCCAAAGTTAAGTCTTGAAAATATTTTCTCTAATTTCCTTTTTTAAAGCCTCACTACTCCTTTTAAAAAATTGTGTTATCTAATAGTAATAATGTGAATTATTTGAAGCTAACAGATTAAACTTTCATTGAATATTTTCTCAGTTCCAAGAAGTAGATATCAGATGTAGGATCATGAACTATAAATAATTTGTAAGCTGTCATTTTAAAAGCAAAAACTTTCACAAGATTTTTGACTAGCAGAAATGTGTATTTTTGAGTGTAATAGAACAAGATGTCCCATGTGGCAGTTGCTAAAATAAGGTCTTTAGTTATAACAATTTAAATGAACTTATATTGTGCAACTGTGATGCAAAGCAGTTGTGAAAACCTAAAATTCAAAATACAAACACACACACACAAAACAGCTGGGCATGGTGGCACATGCTTTAATCCTAGCACTTGGAAGACAGAGGTAGGAGGATCACTGTGAGTGCAAGGCCAACCTGAGACTGCATAGTGAATTCCAACCCAGCTTGGGCTAGAGAGAGACCCTACCTCAAAAAAAAAGTTATAATTCAGCAGGGTGGTACATTCCTGTCATTCCAGCACTGGGAGGCAGAAAGACCTTGAGTTTTTGGCCAGCCTCTCTGAAAAAAGCAAAGGAGAAAAAAATTATTATAATAAAAAATATTTTTGTTTGAGAAAGAGACTGGGTATGTCATAGCCATTTGGTACTGCCAATGAACTCCACACACTGGCTTTATGTGGGTACTGGGGAACTGAATCTTGGCCATCATGTTTTGCAAGCAAGTGCCTTTAACCACTGAGACATCTCCCAGCCCTATAATTTGAATATTAAAAATGATTGAAAATTAAAAACAAATTGTCTATATTGCTCATTCTCTTATTTAAGTAATCACGTGGTTAAACAAAGAACTAAATGAAAATCAACTAGTGAGAAAACAAGACGTTCTGGGACCTTCTATCACTCCACCGGCACATTCTAGCAATAACACCATCCGAAGTGGAATTTCTCCTAACTTGAATGTGGTAAGCTTTAAAATAATATTTGAGTAGTATTAGTAAGTTCCTGGCATGCAAGAAACTCTTCTCAGATTGTTAGGAAGTCTCTATGACTTAGGGGTGATGGTACTAATACAGTTTCTTAGTACTGAAGTAGAGTTCTAAGTTGTACCTGGAAATGGTGTACTTACTATTAACAGAGTTTATTGTTGCAAGGGTATGCTTTCTAAGACTGAACTGAGTATAGAAATCTTTTATTACGTAAATATTGTGAAAATCACACTTAAGCATATACACATACACCACTTAGAAAACATCAAGAAGAGATAATTTGTACTCATTTGGAACTTCTATAGAAAAAGCTTAAACTGAATTCTACCAGAAAAATAGAAGGGGAGATGCTCTGTTAGAAGATTTGTCAGCTCTAGAGTCTAAAACATTATGAGAATAAGCTTTTTAGTCCTAAGGACCAGGCTGTTTTCTTTTCCTTACAAAGATTAATAGGGAAAATAAGAAAGGCAGCCCCTTACATCCTGGTACTCTCTAAGGTGGTACTAGGAACTTGCTTATTACTCACAGATCCGCAGCTGTCTTCTTGAACCTGGCAATTTCACAGAATATTGATATCAATCAAGGTCACCTGATGAATCAAAACAAAAATAAAATTACTCTTAATCACAAAAGTGGCTAAACATCCTTGTGTCCTGGTTAACTTGAGTGGCTGCCACTTGGAGCTGTGTATACTTTTGGCCTTAATATATTCCTCCTGCCTTATTAGGTAAGATATATTTAAGTAGTCAGTCATAGGTTTCGATTCACTTCCTGATAGCCTCTAATCCTTAGTAAAGTCCTACATTCCTTAACGTTCCCTTAAATCACCTGACTAAACCTGCTTAAGTCCAATAAATAAATCCCATTAACCTTTCCTAAGACATGCATTGCTCCTCATGTGTCCTTATTGCATGGAGCAGAAATCCCAGTGTTTATACCTATAGATATGTTCCTGACCACACAGGATTGTCACAGATTGATGACTGTGATTAAACAATACTACATGTCTAAAATTGGGGAAAGAAAGAGGGCTAGAAAGAATGCCTGGCACTGAATTGTAATCAAGAAAAATTGAATCTGGTATGTGCAGTTGTACCTCAAGGTTGTATCTTTAGATGGCCACTTATAAAAATAAACTTTTATCACGTTGGTTAATGGTGGTGCTGAAATATTTGAAATTAGTACAAAATAAAATATCCCAGTTAGTATACCTGAGGACACTAATCTTGATGTTGCTCAGTCTTATAGAAAAGGCTTTTTTTCTTTTATTATTATCATCATTATTAGCAGCATATTTCATATGGATACATCATGTGTTGGTACACTCTTTTCCCTTGTCCCTGTCCCCATTCCACTGGGGACCCCCTTCATTGGTGTTACAGGTATTCCCTATGAGGTTGTGAGTTATGCATGTGGGAGCAGCAGTCAGTTATTTTTGTGGAGAAGGGAATGCCTCTGGGCATGATATCTCAACCTGTGGCTTCCTCGTTCACAAAATTCCCTGTGCCATGGTTGGGTGAGTTTTAAGTCTACTTCAGTGATGGGCTCTTAGGAGCATTTGGATCTCTGCTTTGATAAATGTTGAGTATTCTCAGGGGTCTGTTTCCTGTGTATCCTGGCACTGATTATCAGGTTCAGCATGGAAGCAGCACTCTTGCTTGTTTCCCCAATTCCTCTGTGGCTTGGCTGAAGTGCGAGGGGTAGTTTATCTTCTTACCTCCTATTAGATTGATGATGTACAACTCCTCACATCTCTGTAGGGGAAGGTAGTTTGAACCAAGATGATACAGCAGTCTTTGCTTTAACCTAATTCAAAGGCAACCCTAATAAGTTTGACCCAAGCTTGTACAGCCAGTCTGAAAAACCCTCTGAACCATAGGCATTCTAGCCTCCTATTATTTTAAAAGCAGTTTCTAGCATCTAGATAAAGAAAATTGACCTCTGAGATAATGTTTAATATTACCGATGGATCAGCAAATATTTATTTAAAATTATTCCTCCTTTTTAATCATTGTTTCATTTTTAGGTTGATAGTAGACTGACTTACCCAAACTGTGGGATTGGATATCCTGTCTCTTCTACATTTTCATTTCAGAATCCTTTTCCTCATCCAATAGCTACCAAAAGTACCAACCATCCCGTTTCAGGACCAAAGGTAACCAAATTAATTCCCCCTATGTTTTTTCTCATAAAAAAAAAAAAAAACAAGTATTTATTGACATATATGTTTTTCACTTTTCAACATCCATTTATTGTTTGGTCATTTGCTAAGTGTGAGGTAATGTATTGGATGAATACTGAATATCTTGTATGTGTGCTTATAAAAAATATATGCACCAACTGTTTTTGTGTATCTGGCTTTATATGGGTACTGGGGAAATCACACTCAGATTATCAGTCTTTACAAGTGTCTATAACTACTGAGGCATCTCTCCAGCCCCTCACTTCTCTGTTTTTATTCATTCTTTTACTTACATCTACAGGTTTAAGTAAGATCACTGAGACAATACTACTGGTACAGGGATTCAGACCCTGCCTCACTCATTGCTTAGCCTCAGCAAATCTCTGGAACCATGGTGCAATATTCCAGGATCTTAGTCTTATATTTTTCATTCTTCCAAAACCACAAAGGTGATGCTGCCAAGTTCTGATGTCAGATTGGGATGAAGCCTGGCACACAACCATAGCTCTGTCTGTCGGTGGTCCTTCAAGGTGAAAGACTTTAGGCAAGCTTCCTTTAGTCCTTCTCCTTTCAAAAAAGTTTGCGTTCTTCCTGTTTTGCGCCTTCAGGGCATCTTGCTGTTGTACCAAGGCAGAGCAGTTGCTTTTAAAAAATTATTTGTGGAGCCGGGCATGGTGGTGCACGCCTTTAATCCCAGCGCTCGGGAGGCAGAGGTAGGAGGATCGCCATGAGTTCGAGGCCACCCTGAGACTACATAGTTAATTCCAGGTCAGCCTGGGCTGGAGTGAAACCCTACCTCAAAAAAAACCAAAAAAAAAAAAAAAAATTATTTGTGGAGCCAGATATGGTGGCGCACACCTTTAATCCTAGCACTTGCAAGGCAGAGGTAGGATCACCACGAGTTCAAGACCACCCTGGACTCATAGTTAATTCCATAGTAAATTCCAGGTCAGCCTGGGCCAGAGTATGACCCTCCCTCAAAAAAAAAAAAATTGTGTGCTGCGCATGATGGTGCATGCCTTTAATTGGAGGCAGGCAGGCAGAGTTATAAGGATTGCAGTGAGTTCAAAGTTAGCCTGAGATTACGTAGTGATTTCCAGGCCATCCTGGCCTAGAGCACAACTCTACTTTGAACCACCGTCCCCCACCCCCACCAAAAAAAAAAAAATAGATCTCTGGACTGGAGTGATGGCTCAGTGGTTAAAGCCTGACTGCCCAGATTCGATTCCTCAGTGCCCATGTAAAGCCTAATGTGGCACAATGCATCTGGAGTTTGTTTGCAGTGGCAAGAGGCCCTGGTGCACATATTTCCTCTCTCTCATTCTTGCTTTTTCCTTGCACATAAAAAAAAATTGGGCTAGAGAGATTGCTTAGTGGTTAAGGTGCTTGCCTGAGAAGCCTAAGGACCCAGATTCAATTCCCCAGTACCCATGTAAGCAAAATGCATATGGTGGCACGTGTGTCTAGAGTTTGTTTGTAATGACTAGAGACTCTGGAGTGCACATTCTCTCTCTCTTTCCTCTCTCATAAATAAAAGCAAAAAAATTTTTAATGATTTGTTTGCATCCCAGGGCCCTTCCTGCTGCAAGTGAATGCCAGACACATCCACCATTTTTTTGGATCTGGCTTTATATGGTTGGCTGGGAAATTGAAGCCCACACCAGCAAGTTTTGCAAGCAAGTGCCTTTGTTAGGTCATCTTAGCCCCAGTTCACTTATGGTAGAAATTATGAATAGTAATCTCTTTAGTAGTTATAGCCAAGGCAGCTGCAATTTCTATACTTGGGATTATTTTCTTTAGGCTACATTGTCACCAGCATTTGTTGTTTTTGTTTTGATAATTGTCATTCTACCTAGGGTGAGATTATTCCTCATTATACTTTTCATTTGTATTTCTTTCTTTAAAAATAATTTTTATTTATTTATTTGCAAGCAGAGAGAAAAGGGAGACAGAGAATGGATGTACCAAGGCCCCCAGCCACTATAGATTAACTACAGATGCATGCACCACTTTATGCATCTGACTTTACCTGGGTACTGGGGAATCGAACTTGGGTCATTAGCCTTTATAGGCCAGCACCTTAACTGCTAACCCATCTCTTCAGCCCTGTATTTCTTGTAAATACCCAAATCAGAATGCTCAGCTTTATTTATTAGGAAGGGTCTCACTGTAGTCCAAGCTAACCTGAAACTCACTGTAATGTAGGCTGGCTTCAAAATTATGGCAGTCCTCCTGCCTCAGCCTCCTGAGTGCTAGGATTGAAGGTGTGTACATCCAGCTGCTGTCATTTGTATTTCCCTTTATGGCTGATAATACTGTTTCTTCATGCTGGCCTTTTTGTTTATTTATTTATTTTGCTTCTTTGGGAAGTGTCTGTTTGATCATTTGCACATTTTAAAATCAGATTACCTTGTTATATAAAATAATTTTTCTATTTTAATTACTTGGGTCTGTATGGGCATGTATGTGCCACACCATGCCTGTACGAGTCAGAAGATAACCTTGGGGTTATGACACAGGGTCTCTTGTCATTGCTGCTTATGAGCTTCTGAATTCTTCCAGCTGTGCCTCTTATTGCCATAGACATGTTGGGATTTTGATGCGTGTTCTACTTTGGGTCCAGTGGGTTTTGTCTAGGGGCTGAGGAGGCTTGATCTCCAGTCAGCAAACTTGCAAGCTCAACTGCTGTCTCCTTAGCCCCACCTTTTTTTTAAGAGAGAAAGAGCATGTGTGAAACTCCAGATGCTAGTGCCACCTAGTGTGCTTGTGCAACCTTGTGCTTGTGTCACCTTTGTATGTCTGATTTATGTGGGCTCTGGATCATTGGGCGTCACATGCAAGCGCCTTAACTGCTAAGCCATCCCTCCAGTCCCCACCTTTTTAATATTCTAGGTATTAGCCCTCTATCAAATGACTAGATGACAAATATTTTCTCCCATTCTGTAGGATTATCTTTTCACTGACTTGCCTTTGCTGTGCAGCCTTTTAATTCAATATTGTGTCCTTTGTCAATTTTTGTTTTTGGTGCTCTTTCCCCCAAACCACTGTCTGTACCAGTATCATGAAGTATTTCCCTTACACTTTCCTCTAGTAGTGTGAGTTTCCAGTCTTACCTTTAGGTGTTTCAATCCATTTTGATTTTTTTTTTCTTGGGAGACACACACACACAGGGAGGGAGAAGGAGACAGATAGAGAATGGGCCGCCAGGGGCCTCTCAACAGCTGTGAACGAAATCCAGATGTGTGCGCTCCCTCATGGGCAAGTGCTGCATTGTGCCCTTGCGTGACTTTTTGCGTCAGGCTAAACATGGGACCTGGAGATAGGAACCCGTGTTCTTAGGCTTAGCAGGCAGGCGCCTTAACCACTAAGCCATCTCTCCAGCCCCCATTTTGAATTTTTTTTTTTTTTTGGTTTTGTTTTTTCGAGGTAGGGTCTCACTCTGGTCCAGGCTGACCTGGAATTAACTATGTAGTCTCAGGGTGGCCTCGAACTCTCGGCGATCCTCCTACCTCTGCCTCCCAAGTGCTGGGATTAAAGGCGTGAGCCACCACGCCCAGCGCCATTTTGAATTTTTATACAAGATGGGAGAATCAAATTTCAGTCTTCTGCCAATGGATACAGTCCCCCATGCATGGGTTTATTTCTGGATTTTCTATTCTGTTCTACTGGCTTTTGTATCTTTCTCTGCCATCACCATGCTGTTTTGGTTCCTGTGGCTTTGTGTAGTATGTCTTAAAATTGAGTGTTGTGATACTTGTAGCTTTGCTCTTCTTACCTAAGATTGCTTTGGTTGCTGGATTCTTCTCATTGTGGAAAGTGTGCTTGTGCTGTGAAATGTAGGTAAGATCTTTATTTTTATGATCTAGGTTTATCAGGAACAGAAGTATACCACCCATCTTGGAACTGTCTCATTCAGTTACATGAGCTCTCTTCCCTCTTCACAGGTTCAGTTTAACTTGCAGTTTACAAAACCAAACACATCACTAGGAGATACTCGGTCAGGAGCAGCTGTTAGTATGCAGTGCTCCACTGATAAGGAAAAGTAAGTACTTACAGACATAAAATCTAATGTTTGATGTTTTGAAGGTCATTTTAAAGAATTCTTACTAGTGCTTGAAAGCTGTGATGCCCCAATTTAATTGAGACATTTGAATATGCAGATTTAAGAGTTGCTTTTAGCTATAAAAATGCAGGACACTGTATAGTAAGATATTTTTATGTAAATGAAGATTGCCTGATACTCCTAGCACTCAGGAGGTGGAGGCAGGAGGCTCTGGAGTTCCAAGCTCGGCTCAGTGAGACCCTGTCTCAAAAAGCCAAAAAGAAGGCATTCTGCTCTGGTCATGGGTTGCTGGGTATAGTGCTCAGAACATCTTTGCTCTTTTATGCATTCATCCTTTTACATACGATTCCCTTCCCTTTTTTGCCCCAGATCAGGTTTGATACTCTACCCTAGCACATATGCTGTCTGAACTAAAATGCCTTCCTTCCACTGGACAGTGAGCCCCCCCTGAGGGCTTTACCCTTGCTGCATAGCATAGTGTCTGCCTGGTACATAGTCAATACCTAAGGCCACACCTACAGATAAAGAAAGGTTCCAGGTGGATGATGCATTGATGGATACATGGATTTTTCTCCTTGCTACGCTGTTCAATGGAAAGCAGACCTTTCCAGTTTTCTAGTATAGCCATAACAGAGATCCATGTGCAGGGTGGTTCAGAAATATATTATCTTAAGCCAGATATGGTGGTGTATACCAGTAAAAACTCAGCCTTTAGGGTGCTGACACAGGAAGCTCATTAGTTCAAGCCCAGTCTTGTCTCAAAAAATAAAATAGGGACTGGAGAGATGGCTCAGTGGATAAACTTGGACCCGAGTTCACCTCCGTAGTACTCATGTAAAACCTGGGTATGATATGTGACTTTAATTCCAGCACTGGGGAGACAGAGACAAGGAAACAGAGAATGGATGTACCAAGGCCCCCAGCCACTATAGATTAACTACAGATGCATGCACCACTTTATGCATCTGACTTTACCTGGGTACTGGGGAATCGAACTTGGGTCGTTAGCCTTTATAGGCCAGCACCTTAACTGCTAACCCATCTCTTCAGCCCTGTATTTCTTGTAAATACCCAAATCAGAATGCTCAGCTTTATTTATTAGGAAGGGTCTCACTGTAGTCCAAGCTAACCTGAAACTCACTGTAATGTAGGCTGGCTTCAAAATTATGGCAGTCCTCCTGCCTCAGCCTCCTGAGTGCTAGGATTGAAGGTGTGTACATCCAGCTGCTGTCATTTGTATTTCCCTTTATGGCTGATAATACTGTTTCTTCATGCTGGCCTTTTTGTTTATTTATTTATTTTGCTTCTTTGGGAAGTGTCTGTTTCGATCATTTGCACATTTTAAAATCAGATTACCTTGTTATATAAAATAATTTTTCTATTTTAATTACTTGGGTCTGTATGGGCATGTATGTGCCACACCATGCCTGTACGAGTCAGAAGACAACCTTGGGGTTATGACACAGGGTCTCTTGTCATTGCTGCTTATGAGCTTCTGAATTCTTCCAGCTGTGCCTCCTATTGCCATAGACATGTTGGGATTTTGATGCGTGTTCTACTTTGGGTCCAGTGGGTTTTGTCTAGGGGCTGAGGAGGCTTGATCTCCAGTCAGCAAACTTGCAAGCTCAACTGCTGTCTCCTTAGCCCCACCTTTTTTTTAAGAGAGAAAGAGCATGTGTGAAACTCCAGATGCTAGTGCCACCTAGTGTGCTTGTGCAACCTTGTGCTTGTGTCACCTTTGTATGTCTGATTTATGTGGGCTCTGGATCATTGGGCGTCACATGCAAGCGCCTTAACTGCTAAGCCATCCCTCCAGTCCCCACCTTTTTAATATTCTAGGTATTAGCCCTCTATCAAATGACTAGATGACAAATATTTTCTCCCATTCTGTAGGATTATCTTTTCACTGACTTGCCTTTGCTGTGCAGCCTTTTAATTCAATATTGTGTCCTTTGTCAATTTTTGTTTTTGGTGCTCTTTCCCCAAACCACTGTCTGTACCAGTATCATGAAGTATTTCCCTTACACTTTCCTCTAGTAGTGTGAGTTTCCAGTCTTACCTTTAGGTGTTTCAATCCATTTTGATTTTTTTTTCTTGGGAGACACACACACACAGGGAGGGAGAAGGGAGACAGATAGAGAATGGGCCGCCAGGGGCTCTCAACAGCTGTGAACGAAATCCAGATGTGTGCGCTCCTCATGGGCAAGTGCTGCATTGTGCCCTTTGCGTGACTTTTTGCGTCAGGCTAAACATGGGACCTGGAGATAGGAACCCGTGTTCTTAGGCTTAGCAGGCAGGCGCCTTAACCACTAAGCCATCTCTCCAGCCCCCATTTTGATTTTTTTTTTTTTTTTTTGGTTTTGTTTTTCGAGGTAGGGTCTCACTCTGGTCCAGGCTGACCTGGAATTAACTATGTAGTCTCAGGGTGGCCTCGAACTCTCGGCGATCCTCCTACCTCTGCCTCCCAAGTGCTGGGATTAAAGCGTGAGCCACCACGCCCAGCGCCATTTTGAATTTTATACAAGATGGGAGAATCAAATTTCAGTCTTCTGCCAATGGATACAGTCCCCATGCATGGGTTTATTTCTGGATTTTCTATTCTGTTCTACTGGCTTTTGTATCTTTCTCTGCCATCACCATGCTGTTTTGGTTCCTGTGGCTTTTGTGTAGTATGTCTTAAAATTGAGTGTTGTGATACTTGTAGCTTTGCTCTTCTTACCTAAGATTGCTTTGTTGCTGGATTCTTCTCATTGTGGAAAGTGTGCTTGTGCTGTGAAATGTAGGTAAGATCTTTATTTTTATGATCTAGGTTTATCAGGAACAGAAGTATACCACCCATCTTGGAACTGTCTCATTCAGTTACATGAGCTCTCTTCCCTCTTCACAGGTTCAGTTTAACTTGCAGTTTACAAAACCAAACACATCACTAGGAGATACTCGGTCAGGAGCAGCTGTTAGTATGCAGTGCTCCACTGATAAGGAAAAGTAAGTACTTACAGACATAAAATCTAATGTTTGATGTTTTGAAGGTCATTTTAAAGAATTCTTACTAGTGCTTGAAAGCTGTGATGCCCCAATTTAATTGAGACATTTGAATATGCAGATTTAAGAGTTGATTTTAGCTATAAAAATGCAGGACACTGTATAGTAAGATATTTTTATGTAAATGAAGATTGCCTGAATCTCCTAGCACTCAGGAGGTGGAGGCAGGAGGCTCTGGAGTTCCAAGCTCGGCTCAGTGAGACCCTGTCTCAAAAAGCCAAAAAGAAGGCATTCTGCTCTGGTCATGGGTTGCTGGGTATAGTGCTCAGAACATCTTTGCTCTTTTATGCATTCATCCTTTTACATACGATTCCCTTCCCTTTTTTGCCCCAGATCAGGTTTGATACTCTACCCTAGCACATATGCTGTCTGAACTAAAATGCCTTCCTTCCACTGGACAGTGAGCCCCCCCTGAGGGCTTTACCTTGCTGCATAGCATAGTGTCTGCCTGGTACATAGTCAATACCTAAGGCCACACCTACAGATAAAGAAAGGTTCCAGGTGGATGATGCATTGATGGATACATGGATTTTTCTCCTTGCTACGCTGTTCAATGGAAAGCAGACCTTTCCAGTTTTCTAGTATAGCCATAACAGAGATCCATGTGCAGGGTGGTTCAGAAATATATTATCTTAAGCCAGATATGGTGGTGTATACCAGTAAAAACTCAGCCTTTAGGGTGCTGACACAGGAAGCTCATTAGTTCAAGCCCAGTCTTGTCTCAAAAAATAAAATAGGGACTGGAGAGATGGCTCAGTGGATAAACTTGGACCCGAGTTCACCTCCGTAGTACTCATGTAAAACCTGGGTATGATATGTGACTTTAATTCCAGCACTGGGGAGACAGAGACAAGGAATCACTGGGGCTACCTGGACTGCTAGTCTAGCCATATTGGTGATTTCCAAATTCAACAGGAGACACCCCATCTCAAAACATAAGGTGATAAGGGCTGGAGAGATGGCTTAGCAGTCAAGTACTTGTCTGTGAAGCCAAAGGACCTTGGTTCGAGGCTCAATTCCCAGTACCCACGTAAGCCAGATGCACAAGGTGGCGTGTGCATATGGAGTTATTTGCAGTGGCTGGAGGCCCTGCCGCACCCATTCTCTCTCTATCTCTGTCTCTTTCTCTTTGTTGCTCTCAAATAAATAAATACAAATAAACAAAAATTTTTTTAAAAAGAAAGTAGTATTAAAAAAATAAATAAGGTGATAAGCGACTAAAGACACCTGACATTCCACCTCTGGCCTATACATGTGCACCTGAACACATACAACTATAGTACTGTCTCAGAATTCTGCAGACGTGAAGTGTGGAGTTGTGAGCACTGTGAGGGTCCATCAGATCGGTCTCTGGCTTCTGGCACCTTCATGTACATGGGTTCCCTGTGTTTTCTCATCTGCCTCCCTCTGGGTGTCTGTCCTAGGATTTTGATTTCTCCTCCTTACCCATCTCTTAGGGTAGTTTCTTAAATGCTTACTCCTTGTTGAGAAGGAAGATATTCATGCACAGATTTATTTTTTTGTTTAAGACAGTGAAGAATGTGATCTGAACCAAAGTAAATGTTTTGTAAAAAAAATGTTTTGGCGGCTGGAGAGATGGCTAAGTGGTTAAAGTGCTTGCCTGCACAGCCTAGTGACCCAAGTTTGATTGCCCAGAACCCACATAAAGCCAGATGCACATATGTATCAAATCAATGGGTGGAGGCCCTGGCATGCCCATTCTCATTCTCTCTCTCCTTGCAAATAAGTTTTTTTATTTATTACAGTCAGAAAGAGAGAGAGAGAATGAGCATGTCAGGGCTTCTAGCCACTGCAAACGAATGAACTCCAGACACATGATGCACCACCATGTGCATCTGGCTTATGGTTTTTCGAGGTAGGGTCTCACTCTGGCCCAGGCTGACCTGGAATTAACCATGTAGTCTCAGGGTGGCCTTGAACTCATGGTGATCCTCCTACCTCCACCTCCCAAGTGCTGGGATTAAAGGTGTGCGCCACCACACCCAGCTTCAAAAATATTCTTTAAAAAATGTTTTGGGCTGGAGAGATGCCTTAGTGGTTAAGGCACTTACCTGCAAAGTCTAAGAACTCAGGTTTGAATTTCCAGGTCCCACATAAGCCAGACGCACAGTGACACAAGTGTGCATTGTTATACATGTGCATAACAGGGCACAAGTATCTGGAATTTGTTTGCAGTGGCTGAAGGCCCTGGCATATCCATTCTCTCTCTCTCTCTCTCTGCCTCTCTCAAATAAATAAATAAAAATGTTTTGATAATTTCCATTCATATACACAATGTACCCTAATCTTAATACCCTCCAACCACCCTCTTTATTAATACTCTCTCTGCTGAACAGTTTCTTTCCTAGTAGTCCCCCTTCTATTTTGTTTTTTTCCAGGCAGGTTCTCACTCTAACCCAGGCTGGCCTGGAACTCACAGATAGCCTCCTACCTCAGCCTCCCAAAGATTGCAGCCACACCTGGCACCCTTATATTATGCAGGTTTTGTGTACATAGTGCTAATTAGGTTTTCAATATAATCTAAAAGCTCCCATGTTAGGAACCAAACCTGGGAGCCTCATGAAGGCTAAGCAACACTGTACACTAAGCTATGCTCCCAAGCCCATTATATTTACCACATACAATGCAGATTAGGTATTCCTTATCCAAAACACCATGATCAGAAGTGTTTCAGGTTTCAGAATTTTTTGAGTTTGCAATATATATATATATAATGAGCTATCTTGGGATAGAATCCAAGTCTAAACACAAGACTCACTAAACATAGCCTACAAGTCATTTTACATACTATTTTTAGTACACCTGCATTTTGATAGTGACTCTTCACATGAAGTCAGCAGATGTGAACTTTTCCACTTGTGTGAAAAAAATGTTATACTCAAGATGTCCAGTCTATATGTATATATATTAGACAAACCTTGAAAATTAACTATTAAAAAACAAGACTTAAAAAAATACTCTTTTTAAGTGGCGAAAATTTAGGACTGGAATCCAAATACTTGAAGAAAAGAGACGACAGCATTCCTTTACGTGGACTCAGCCAGAATGTATTTATTAATTCAGGTGAGTAGATATCTAAACTGGCTATTCTACATTGCGGTCTAATTAACTGCACATAAGACTAAAGTAGTATCTTCTGTCCTTGTCAGCAGACCATCAGAAAGATGGCACTCTAGGAGCACTGCAGACATCTTCCAAAACCACAATACTCTCTTCTGCATCTTCGGCATACTTCCCTGGGCAGTTACCAAACAGTTAATGCCAGTGCCTTTTACGTCTTATTGACCATTTAGAAACTCAATAGAACTTACTTCCTAAACATGCAAGTATCAATTTTTACTTGAGTTTCTGTTACATTGTTCGTCTCCTTTATAATGCTGCTGTAATTTATGGCAGGCAATTCATAGAAACAAATTTTGAGTAGTACTTGTTCTGTCAACACTATTTTATAAAATATTACTGTGAATTTTACCATGTTTTTATCAGTTCAAAGAGTTGATCCTCACAAGGGATATCCTAATCACTGAAAATCTGACAAAAATGAGCTGTACTCAGAAATTAAGTGTGAAACGAATGCTAGTAATTTGTATTACTATCTACATTAGTAAAACAGATTTTAAATTTGCCACCTGAAAATTAAGACAGTGGTATTCTCCTATAAATGAGAGGAAGTTACTTTAAATGAATGAAGTGCATAAAGACTTCTTCCTAAGTACTCTCCCTGAAACACCGAGTGTGGAGTAATCTGGATAGTATGTTTACATGATTAAGCATAAAGCGCTCTGGTCATCTGAACTGAGTTTATAGGATCTTTCTTATTTCCTGAAATTTACCCTCATCCAACTTTTCTCTTTAATTAGGAGTTTTATTAGCTATGCAGTTCAGTCTGTTCAGTGGGATTTTGTTTTAAAATGGAACAATAAGACCTTCTAGAAGAGCATCATGTGGTGAATATTCATTATACTTGTTTCCATAGTATAAAAATTGTAATTAGGATTGACTTAATACTATAGGCAAATTAGCTATTAGAAGTTAAAGCTTTCTTTTCCAATTACTAAAAATTTCCAAGGGAATAAAAAGTGGGTTTTTTAAAAACTCACCCACAATCATAGGGACCTAATTTTTTCTTGTTGATAGTTTAACAATGAAACTAAAATTACATTGTATTAAGAACTGATATAAACATCAATTCTTATTTGAAAACTGGTAAGATCATGTGATAGCTTATAAATTATTTTTAAGTACTTTACACAGATGAGAAGATTCAAAATAACAGTGACATTACTGGGGTCAAAGTAAGAAAAGGAATTGTGACAGGTTTTGAATGGGATATGACATATACAAGTAACTTTCAAAAAATGAGTATTTCTGACTATATACATATGTTAAAAATTAATTTCCACAGGTTAGTAGAAAGAATTTTTTTTCCCCCAAGGTAGGGTCTCAATCTAGCCCAAGCTGACCTGGAATTCACTATGTAGTCTCAGGGTGGCCTCAAACTCATGGTGATCCTCCTACCTCTGCCTCCCAAGTGCTGGGATTAAAGGCATGCGCCACCACGTCCAGCTAGATCATTCTCATATCAACTTGTTAAAAGATGCTTTTATATTAAATGTACATAACTTATAGACTCTGAGTGTGCTCATTCTTTGCTCTACCTCTTGAACTTTTATTCAAAATTGTTTTGTAATATGTCATTATACATGTGTTAATAATAAAATGTTCATAGTGAATTCTAGGTCAGCCTGGGCTAGACAAGACCCTACCTTGAAAAAAAATAAAATTAAATTAAAAAAGAAAGTATCAATCTATAACATCAGTGTTTAGAATACTTTGAGCTGATTTGCAGACTTTTCATTTTATCTTTGAGCATATAAGGAAAAAGCACTGAATTCAAGCAGAGAAGGAATTAAGCTTTGGTTTGTCACTGCAAAAATGATTATGGTGAGAGTGGAACCGGCTTTGAAAAAAAAAAAGATTATGATAACAAAGTCAAAACTGGCTCTATAGGGACTCACAGAGGAAGACTTTTTAAAAAGAAAAAAATCATTAAAATATTTAATTTTATTAACAGAATATTTACATTTTAAATCCTTATTTAATCATAGTGAATGTTCCAAGTTTAAAAAGCATTAGGCAATAACCACACACAAGATGAAAACAGTGTAAACTATACATACTTTATGTACAATTTTTACAAAGTAACACTTTTTAAATAACTGGACACAAAAATATACACTTTAGAGAAATTCACATCAATAATTGTATAAAGCTCTCTTCTAGGGTCCTGAAAATTTAGGACAAACATTAGCTCTGTAAATAAAGTGTTACTGTGACAGTCCTGAAAGGCCACTATATATATTTATCTACATATAGATATCACATTGACGTTTTCAAGGCTACCAGCTTTACTATAGAAATTTTAGATTATGTATTCAAGTGTTGAGGTTTTTATGATTATGCAAACGTTAAAAGAATAGTGGTATAAGAAGCAGAACAGATTTGAGCAAATCTAAGCCAGCCCATAAATGGTCAAGCTCCAACAACTCCAAGTTAAAGTCTAAATGGCCATCTTTTCTGCAAAACAGTAGTGAATAATGTTTAAAATAAAATTATGGAAAAAAAAAGCTTAAAACATGATTCTGATTTAGTACATTTTTCTTTTTTTAATGCAAACAATTCATTTACCATTTCTTTATTCTAGTGCAGCTGCATTAAGGCTTTGAATCATTTGACCCAAAATTTTTACTATATTAAAATCTGACTCAGGATTTTACAATGTCAAACAAACAGGTCCACAGCCATACTCTCTACGCTGTCTCACTGAGTGAGCATCAACAGAAGTAAAGCTCAACACCTTAAGGAAATGGTAGTAGAGACATATGCTAACAGCTAAGAGTTACATATATAATTTTTAATTAAAGGAAGTGTAATAAAACAGTTTAGTGGCAAGAGATTGGTGCTAATAAACAAAGGTTTCTTAAAAAAAAAAAAAAATCTTTGGAAAACTGTCCAGTTCATTCTTTAGTTCCCACGGAGTTCATGCAGATACATTTCTTAAGACAACCTTAAAGTACACTTTAGATGGAATGGAATGTACATCCAGAACTACAGGTGAAAACTAAGACCTGGGTGCTGATAGAAAAATCTTCCTGATTTCAGTCCTTACACATTTGTGTCCTGGAGTAGAGGTTCTTTGGCCTCTCCCGGTGCTTGTGTACTGTGAGGATGGCTGTGGCTGCCACAATGCTTTCTCCAACTGCTGGACCTTAAACTTAAGTTAGTATGTTCCGGAATGAACAAGGCAACAAGCAGAGCCAGCAGTACCGAACAGGCTCCAAAGAGGAACGGGGGGCCAGGGATGATGGAGTTCTGAGGAAAAAGAAATAAGACTTTGTACCAATACTGGTGTCAGCAGTATTCATCTCTTAGCAGTAATGTTATTAAGTGATAATGACAAAATACTTTAAAGAGAAAAAGAGATACCTTCAATATGAAATTCTGGGTACAAAAACTGGCAAATAGTCTATACTAAAATACTTATAGCACAAAATCTGAAAACCTTTTATGAGCCTTCTCTCAATCTGCTAGTCTCAGAGGAAAACAGGAATAGCCGTGTTGGTACACACCCTTATTAATCTCAGCACTTGGAAGGCAGAGGTAGGAGGATCTCTGAATTCAAGGCCAGCCTGAGACTACAGAGTGAATTCCAGGCTGGCCTGGGCTAGAGCAAGACCCTACCTCAGGGAGAACAACAAAAGTAAAACTAGGGGCTAGAGAGATGGCTTAGTGGTTAAGGCACTTGCCTACAAAGCTAAAGGATACTGGTTCGACTCTCCAGGACCCACGTAAGCCAGATGCACAAGGGAGCGCATGCATCTGGAGTTCATTTGTAATGGCTGGAGGCCCTGGGCATGCCCATTCTCCCTCTTTCCCCCTCTTTCTTTCAAATAAGTAAATTAATTAAAAAAATATATTTTAAAAAAATATTTTTTATTTGATGAGGGGGAGAGAGAATGGGCGCACCAGGGCCTCCAGCCACTACAAACGAACTCCAGATGCATGCACCACCTTGTGCATCTGGCTAATGTGGGTCCTGGGGAATGGAACCTGGGTCCTTTGGCTTTGCTAAGCCATCCCTCCAGCCCTAATTAAATATATATATTTTTAAAAGTAAAACTAGAGCCGGGCATGGTGGTGCATGCCTTTAATCCCAGCACTTGGGAGGCACAGGTAGGAGGACTGCTGTGAGTTCAAGGCCACCCTGAGACTACATGGTGAATTCCAGGTCAGCCTGAGCTAAAGTGAGATCTTACCATGAAAAGCAAAGAAAAAGGTAAAACTAAACAGCATGTATTAATGACACTACTAGAATCAGTTACCATTTTGTTTCAAGTGAGAATAATGCTGTTACCATAAAAGAAACAGACATTTATTTTAGCCCCAAATCACATTCATTCTAAAGAAGATACTTAGCAGGTTTTAAGATTAGTATGGAACCCTTGGGTAAGTCAAGGAAACTGAAAAGCTATTTGTATTGGAAAAATGGTCTGCACTGTTTGGCATTGATATTTTTGGTTATGAGGGACAAACAGCAAGTAAGTGACTTCATACAAAAGACAAGCTAACCACTGGCCTACAACAAGAAATAAAAGCCGTGAGCAGAGCTGGGCATGGTGGTGCACGCCTTTAATCCCAGCACTCGGGAGGCAGAGGTAGGAGGATCGCCTTGAGTTCCAGGCCACCCTGAGACTACATAGTTAATTCCAGGTCAGCCTGGGCCAGAGTGAGACCCTACCTGAAAAAAAAAAAAAAAAAAAAAAAAGCTGTAGCAGATAGAAATATATGGGTAACATACACTATTAGGTATAATTTGACAAAGTAGACTTTTAAGTAATTTTTAACGGGGAAAAATACACAACTTCACAAAGGTATTCAGAAAACAATTATTTAGATCTCAGGTTTTGAGGCTATTATTTTTTGTTTCTTTGTTTTACAATGTTGAAGAACAAATGTAGGGCTTGGGCTTGGTCACTAGGTGTGTCTCAATGTACAGATAAGAACTTTAGTCAGGTGTGGTGGTGCATGCCAGCACTCAGGAAGCTAAGGCAGAAAAATCATGTAAGTTCTAGGTCATTCTGGGCTACATTGAGACCTTTTCTCAAAATGAAACAAAAACAAAACATAGTAATTTCATGTAAGTATAACAAAAGCTATCTTTTAATCCTACCACATAAATGAGAATTTCATCCTGCAAATGAAGAATTACCTGTTCAAAGTGGTGCTGAGGGCTTGTGTTTGTCCCCAAGTCTGTTCCTGTGATTGGCAGTTCTTTAAGTTCCACATGGAATATGTAGAAAATAAATCCATAAAGGGCTGGTCCCAGACCATTACACAATCCCTCAATTCCTGTTATCATTCCTTGAACAACACCTGCATTGATTAAAGAAATTATTTAGTACACATTTTTTTTTTTGTTGGTTTTTCAAGGTAGGGTCTCACTCTGGCCTAGGCTGACCTGGAATGAACTATGTAGTCTCAGGGTGGCCTCGAACTCACAGCGATCCTCCTACCTCTGCTTCCTGAGTGCTAGGATTAAAGATGTGCACCACCATGCCAAGCTAGATGTGAAAGCAATCTACAGGTTTTTAACAGACACTATTAATTTACTTCAATGGCATGAAAGTACTCAGGTTTGTTAAGAGTGGTACTGTACTATCCTCTGCTAGTGTAAGCTCAGACATATCCAAGATGATCACAGAAACAAGCAGGCAGAACTACTTCATTTGCCTGAGTAAAGTCAGTCATGAATTCACAAGCATAAATGTTGAAAACTGCCCTAAGCAGTTGGGATGTTCCCAACTTAGAATATAACTCATTTTGATCAGAGGCCTTTCCTTCCTCGTTTTACTATTATGTAACATCCCATTTCTGTCTTATGTACTGTAATGTATCTTCTTCAAAGAACCATCTGTTAGCATTCCAACAATAATTCTACCACAAAGTATAACTTTTGTTTCCAATGGCATGAATCTTTGGGTAACTGAAACTATAGGACCGTAACAAATGCTATGAGTATATCCCAAGGTATCCAGTACAACATAGCAAAACCATATTTAGTGAAATTTTGTTAGTAAATTGTTAGCAAAAGAATAAATAGGGCCATATATGAAATGTCATCCACAGCCTCATGTGTTGAATGCTTGGGCCACATCTGGTAGTACTATTTTGGGAGAAAAAAACGTGTGGTTATCTTGTTTCTGTCTCTCTGCTTCCTGTCAATTGTAAGATGAGCAGCCTGTACCACATGCTTCTACTGCCATGATGTTCTGCATCACAAAGGGCCCATAGTCAGTGGGGCTGGGGAACTATGGACTACACTATGAAACACCCCTAATAAACACACATAGTTCAAGCCGGGCATAGTGGCACACACTTTTAATCCCAGCACTCAGAGGCAGAGGTAGGAAGATCACCATGAGTTCAAGGTCACCCTGAGACTACATAGTGAACTCCAGGTCAGCCTGGGCTAGAGTGAGACCCTACCTCAAAAAGACCAAAAAAAAAAAAAAAAAAAAAGACACAGTTCAATAAGGCAAGAGACTAGAGAGCCCAAAGTGATACCCTAGAAATTGCTTTTGCTATTTACCAATGAAAGCAATCTTAGTTATTTTGATGATACACTGGCTTTAGTACTTGTGTATGAAAAAGAAAACACAGGACTAGAGTACCCTGTTATGTTAAGGAACAACCAGTTCCTGTCAACTCACCCTGTTGATCAGCATCAGCAGTTCGGAAACAAGGGCACTAACAGCAGGAAAGGTAATGCTGGACATGGCTGCAACTGCCCCAGCAGCCCACATCATCCTGTAATGAGAGCAGCAAAACATATAAATGCTGCTTCTCCATGGACCTGTCAAAGTCAAGTCTATAGATTTGAAGCACCGTCACTCTTACCATAAGTGGTTGTTCTTGCCTTAGCAACTTGGGTGAGTCACTTGAGTCTAGCCCTATATATTCTAAGTATGGAAACAACCAAAAGAAAGGTATGATGTTTTAATTAAAAATTGTTACAAGCTCCAGACTATAAGGTGTGTGGAACATTATTTCTGCAAAAAGTTGGTTATATTGAGGATAATGTATAAAATGAATAGTAAAAACATGAAATGTTTCTAAACATGAAGCCAGCAGTCTTCCACCGATGAATCCCATGGGCTTGAGATTCAGTTTAAAAGATATCACCTAATTAAATATATATATTTTTTAAAAGTAAAACTAGAGCCGGGCATGGTGGTGCATGCCTTTAATCCCAGCACTTGGGAGGCACAGGTAGGAGGACTGCTGTGAGTTCAAGGCCACCCTGAGACTACATGGTGAATTCCAGGTCAGCCTGAGCTAAAGTGAGATCTTACCATGAAAAAGCAAAGAAAAAAAGGTAAAACTAAACAGCATGTATTAATGACACTACTAGAATCAGTTACCATTTTGTTTCAAGTGAGGAATAATGCTGTTACCATAAAAGAAACAGACATTTATTTTAGCCCCAAATCACATTCATTCTAAAGAAGATACTTAGCAGGTTTTAAGATTAGTATGGAACCCTTGGGTAAGTCAAGGAAACTGAAAAGCTATTTGTATTGGAAAAATGGTCTGCACTGTTTGGCATTGATATTTTTGGTTATGAGGGACAAACAGCAAGTAAGTGACTTCATACAAAAGACAAGCCTAACCACTGGCCTACAACAAGAAATAAAAGCCGTAGCAGAGCTGGGCATGGTGGTGCACGCCTTTAATCCCAGCACTCGGGAGGCAGAGGTAGGAGGATCGCCTTGAGTTCCAGGCCACCCTGAGACTACATAGTTAATTCCAGGTCAGCCTGGGCCAGAGTGAGACCCTACCTCGAAAAAAAAAAAAAAAAAAAAAAAAAAAAAAGCTGTAGCAGATAGAAATATATGGGTAACATACACTATTAGGTATAATTTGACAAAGTAGACTTTTAAGTAATTTTTAACGGGGAAAAATACACAACTTCACAAAGGTATTCAGAAAACAATTCTTTAGATCTCAGGTTTTGAGGCTATTATTTTTTGTTTCTTTGTTTTACAATGTTGAAGAACAAATGTAGGGCTTGGGCTTGGTCATGCTAGGCAAGCACTGTATCATATCCTATCCCACTAGGTGTGTTTCAATGTACAGATAAGAACTTTAGTCAGGTGTGGTGGTGCATGCCAGCACTCAGGAAGCTAAGGCAGAAAAATCATGTAAGTTCTAGGTCATTCTGGGCTACATTGAGACCTTTTCTCAAAATGAAACAAAAACAAAACATAGTAATTTCATGTAAGTATAACAAAAGCTATCTTTTAATCCTACCACATAAATGAGAATTTCATCCTGCAAATGAAGAATTACCTGTTCAAAGTGGTGCTGAGGGCTTGTGTTTGTCCCCAAGTCTGTTCCTGTGATTGGCAGTTCTTTAAGTTCCACATGGAATATGTAGAAAATAAATCCATAAAGGGCTGGTCCCAGACCATTACACAATCCTCGAATTCCTGTTATCATTCCTTGAACAACACCTGCATTGATTAAAGAAATTATTTAGTACACATTTTTTTTTGTTTGGTTTTTCAAGGTAGGGTCTCACTCTGGCCTAGGCTGACCTGGAATGAACTATGTAGTCTCAGGGTGGCCTCGAACTCACAGCGATCCTCCTACCTCTGCTTCCTGAGTGCTAGGATTAAAGATGTGCACCACCATGCCAAGCTAGATGTGAAAGCAATCTACAGGTTTTTAACAGACACTATTAATTTACTTCAATGGCATGAAAGTACTCAGGTTTGTTAAGAGTGGTACTGTACTATCCTCTGCTAGTGTAAGCTCAGACATATCCAAGATGATCACAGAAACAAGCAGGCAGAACTACTTCATTTGCCTGAGTAAAGTCAGTCATGAATTCACAAGCATAAATGTTGAAAACTGCCCTAAGCAGTTGGGATGTTCCCAACTTAGAATATAACTCATTTTGATCAGAGGCCTTTCCTTCCTCGTTTTACTATTATGTAACATCCCATTTCTGTCTTATGTACTATAATGTATCTTCTTCAAAGAACCATCTGTTAGCATTCCAACAATAATTCTACCACAAAGTATAACTTTGTTTCCAATGGCATGAATCTTTGGGTAACTGAAACTATAGGACCGTAACAAATGCTATGAGTATATCCCAAGGTATCCAGTACAACATAGCAAAACCATATTTAGTGAAATTTTGTTAGTAAATTGTTAAGCAAAAGAATAAATAGGGCCATATATGAAATGTCATCCACAGCCTCATGTGTTGAATGCTTGGGCCACATCTGGTAGTACTATTTTGGGAGAAAAAAACGTGTGGTTATCTTGTTTCTGTCTCTCTGCTTCCTGTCAATTGTAAGATGAGCAGCCTGTACCACATGCTTCTACTGCCATGATGTTCTGCATCACAAAGGGCCCATAGTCAGTGGGGCTGGGGAACTATGGACTACACTATGAAACACCCCTAATAAACACACATAGTTCAAGCCGGGCATAGTGGCACACACTTTTAATCCCAGCACTCAGAGGCAGAGGTAGGAAGATCACCATGAGTTCAAGGTCACCCTGAGACTACATAGTGAACTCCAGGTCAGCCTGGGCTAGAGTGAGACCCTACCTCAAAAAGACCAAAAAAAAAAAAAAAAAAAAAAAAAAGACACAGTTCAATAAGGCAAGAGACTAGAGAGCCCAAAGTGATACCCTAGAAATTGCTTTTGCTATTTACCAATGAAAGCAATCTTAGTTATTTTGATGATACACTGGCTTTAGTACTTGTGTATGAAAAAGAAAACACAGGACTAGAGTACCCTGTTATGTTAAGGAACAACCAGTTCCTGTCAACTCACCCTGTTGATCAGCATCAGCAGTTCGGGAAACAAGGGCACTAACAGCAGGAAAGGTAATGCTGGACATGGCTGCAACTGCCCCAGCAGCCCACATCATCCTGTAATGAGAGCAGCAAAACATATAAATGCTGCTTCTCCATGGACCTGTCAAAGTCAAGTCTATAGATTTGAAGCACCGTCACTCTTACCATAAGTGGTTGTTCTTGCCTTAGCAACTTGGGTGAGTCACTTGAGTCTAGCCCTATATATTCTAAGTATGGAAACAACCAAAAGAAAGGTATGATGTTTTAATTAAAATTGGGTTACAAGCTCCAGACTATAAGGTGTGTGGAACATTATTTCTGCAAAAAGTTGGTTATATTGAGGATAATGTATAAAATGAATAGTAAAAACATGAAATGTTTCTAAACATGAAGCCAGCAGTCTTCCACCGATGAATCCCATGGGCTTGAGATTCAGTTTAAAGATATCACCAAGTGGATCTATTCTTTAAACTGTTAATAGTAAGTAACCTGGATGCTCCTGGCTTAAAAGAAATGCTTTAGAACACCCATGAGTATTTCTAGATCCTGGGCTGGAATGCACATCCAGACAGAGAGGAGACAGTCAACTGTTTGAAACACCAATGCAAATCACAGGGCATAGTGCCTGGGCACAAGAATGCATGTGGGCAGCCTGACACCTGCTTCCTGAAGGAAACCAGACTGCAAGGAAAACTAAGAAGCATGGACCAGAGCCCAATACTGGACTTGATTCAGTTTTCACTTGCCTTCACTACTCGGGCTTTGTTGCTATAGGAGATTGTGCTGCTTCTCAGTGACAAACTAATTTTTTTTTTTTTTTTTTTTTTGGTTTTTCAAGGTAGGGTCACACTCTAGCCCAGGCTGACCTGGAATTCACTATGTAGTCTCAGGGTGGCCTTGAACTCACAGTGATCCACTTACCTCTGCCTCCCAAGTGCTGGGATTACAGGCGTGCGCCACCACACCCGGCCAAAACTTTATTATTTTTAAAAAATTTATTTATTGAGAGAGAACTGGTGCTCCAGGACCTCTAACCACTGTAAATGAACTCCAGATGCATGTGCCATCTTGTGCATCTGGTTTACAGGGTACTGGGAAGTTGAGTATGGATCCTTAAAGTTTTGCAGGTAAGTGCCTTAACCACTTAAGCCACCACTCCAGCCTGGAAATCCAAATCTTAGTAATTAATCTTGGGCAAAAATTCAGCCAGTTAAGTATCATCATTTTATCCTCAAGTCACTCTAGAATTGTCTGTTTAAACAAGTGGAAGGATGTATTATGTATGTTCTGAAGAAAAAACATAGTAAGAAATAGTCAATGCCTAGTTGAGAAGGAAAAAAGGCAGGACTATGTGTGGTGATGCATACCTGTAGTCCTAGTACTTGAGAAACTGAGGCAGTAGGATTATGAGTTCAAGGCCAGTCTCAGCTACACATGGGAACATGTCTCAAGAAACAGTAAACACCAAATTTAAGGAAATGAACTTTAAAATATTTTACTTACCAAGGTTCTGAACCAAAGCCATACCATGCCAGTTGTAATATTTGAAATCCTAGACCCAATAAAATGGTGTTCTTATTTCCAATTGACCTCATAAGCAAACTCAAGACTATGGTCTGGGGAGAGGAAAAACCACAAAATTGTTATCAGAATAATTTTTTTAAATTTTATGTTTTATTTATTTATTTATTTATTTATTTGCAAGCAGGGAAGGCAGGGAGGGAAGGGTACACCAAGGCCTCCAGTCACTAAAACAAACTTCAGATGTATGCGCCACTTTGTACATCTGGTTTTATGCAGGTACTAGGGAATAACACTCAAGTTGTTAGGCTCTGTGCAGGCACCTTAACTGCTGAGCCATCTCTCCAGCCCAGAATAAAATTCTTTAATGATTGGTGATTTCTTTTACTCTAACAGGAAATATTACTTTGCTACAAATTGGTTTTTCAGAAGCCCTAACTATATCTGAGGTGGGTCCTTCATGCTGACACAATAGACCCAGTCAGAAAACAACTTCTTCTAATGAGGACCAATGAAAGCAAAGGGTGAGACAGTGGGCTCATTACTCTAATGGTGTGGATATCCCAATTATATACCTGCTAAAAAGAAGCCTTAAGGTCAAGTCAGCCCACAATGCTTACCTCACTGACAGCTCAATTCCACCCACAATTTTTTTAAACTTTTTATTTGAGGGAGCAAGAGAGAGAAGCAGAGAGAAAGAGAATGGGCACGGAAGGGCCTCCAACCACTGCAATCGAACTCCAGATGCGTGCATCTGGCTTACGTGGGTCCTGGGGAATTGAACTGAGGTCTTTTGGCTTTGTAGGCAAACGCCTTAACCACTAAGCCATCTCTCCAGCCCTCACCCACAATTCTTTTTTTTTTTAAGATTTTATTTATTTATTTATTTATTTATTTATTTATTTATTTATTTATTTATTTGAGAGAAGGAGAGAGAGAGAAAGAGTGAGAATGGGCACGCCAGGGCCTCTAGCCACTGCAAATGAGCTCCAGACACATAAGCCACCTTGTGCATCTGGCTGATGTGGGACCTGGAGGATGGAACTGGGGTCCTTAGGCTCCACAAGCATGTGCCTTAACCGCTAAGCCATCTTTCCAGCCCCACCCACAATTCTTTACCTCAACCAACCCACTGGGGAAGTCACAGCTTAATAAGTATGAATTGGGAGGACTATAATATTTAAGGGCACAGACTTTGGAAAAACAAGTTTGATCATAATCTCTGCAACCCTTCACAAGTCACTTCACTCTGCAATTCAGTTTCATCTCTTAAAAGGTAGGTAAACAGCAGCAATTTTAGCTGAATTCTGTGAGTAAAACGAGACATGTTTACAGAAGCACTTAGTGTTGTACTCGGTACATATGCATATTAAATAAGTTGTCAGTAGGTAAGCAGTCCTGTTAACTCCTTCTAAAGTTAACTAAAACTCTGCAATGCTTTGGGACACTGAAAATATTTTTGCTGTAATAACTAAGTTGAAAACAACATAACTAATGAGTCTGCAGAAGAGGTGAAAATATCTCAGGAAATCACAATAACTGCCTAACACTGAAACAATTACAAAGTGTAAGTTAAAACTTCATGAAATAAGTCATTTAGGAGTTTGAGGGTTTGGTCACAAATATGACAGTAAAAAGCAAGTATTGGGCTGAAGAGATGGCTTCACAGTTAAGGCGCTTGCCTGCAAAGCCTAAGAACCCAGGTTTAATTCCCCAGTACCCAGTAAGCCAGAAGTACAAGGTGGCATATGTGTCTGAAGTTCATTTGCAGTGGCTAGAGGCCCTGGTATGCCCATTTACTCTATCTGACACTCTCACACACTCTCTCTCTCTCTCTCTCTCTCTCAAATAAATGAATGAATGAATGAATAAAGTATTTTTAAACAAAAGCAAGTATTAAGTATGGACACAGTGGTGCATGACTGTACTCCCAGCACTTAACAGGCTGGGACAAGAGGATTGTCCAAAGTCTGACGTCCTTGGACTACAAAGTGAGTTCAGGCTATCCCGGGCTAGAGTAAGACCCTGTCTCAAAAATTTAAACAAAAAAAGGGCCGGGTGAGGAAATTCTTTAAAAATTTTTAAAACAATTAGGATTCTTCTTTCTCCCCTAAGAATCTAACTAAAGTCATGTAAGCACAGACAGTTCCACAACGTTTGGTTATAGGATTACATTCTGTAGCCAGTCCACAAAAGGAACTCACTGAAATAAGCCAAGTCAACTAAACACGTGGACACCTTTACACTATAAAATTAGTATTTTGTAGTATGATAATATGCAAAATATTTTCAGCTGTAATTTCAATGAAATCTAACCTGTTACTTCCTTGCAAGATAATAAAAAACATGCTTCCTGCAGCTCCTAACTGTAGAAATGACAATGGGAGTTTCTCTGGACCCTATTTCAGAACGTACCAGATACTGGCCACAATTGTCAAAACAAAATCTCTGAGTATCCACAAAGCTCTGTGGCATCAAATGTCTGGAAGTGATGGGAACTCTAATGTAAAACTGAATAAACTTGGGAAACGACACCCCAGAAGTAGCACTTCCATCTAATAAGCCATGATTCCCTTCTGGCTATAAAAGCTCACTGCAAACAGTATGTGTTTTTCTCTCTACTAAATGCAACCTAAAAGGAAACCAGAGTTCACCATGATCAAATTCCTGCCGCTACTGCTAGGATACAGCCCTGCATTTGGACCTGAAGATTGCCAAGACCCAAGCAGGCTGACCAGGCAAGCATTCTGCCAGAGAAAGCAGAGAGTTCTCAAGAACAGTGCACAGCCATCACCAAAACCTTCTCACAGCCCTTCATCCAACCCAGCTAGCCATAAATACTTATCTTAGAATTCAGTAACTTTCTTTCCTTTGGAGGAAGCTAGTAGGTTCCAATCAATCCTAATTCAGTAAGAGTCAGCAAGAGAAGAGAAGGGCCCTCGAGGGGATGAAAGCACAAAGAAAAGGGAAAGCTCATAGTGCATTATCTGTCCCTTTCTCCTTTTCCAGAAATGGGAGCTGAAGCAAAGATTAGATATTTTCTTAAGCCATGGGATGAGTCATTAAATTAGAAACAATTCAGAACACAAATCCCTAACCCCCCCCCCATGCACAGTTCCTACACCAGATGCAGGACTGTGAGAACCTCTTAAAACCCCTTCCCCAAATCCTTTAGGTTGTGACCCAAAGACACTGATACTTATCTCCTGACATGCTAACAAGAGACATCAATTTTCTCCTAGTCAGCAGGGATCTTTTTAAGCTCAAGCTTGGAAAACATGCAAGATTTTAAATATCACAATATTCTCAACTAAACTAATGCAACAATGAATATATAAAGTGGGCAGTCGAGAGAGGAAAAGAAAGTTTCCCTCAATATAGCTCTCATTTTGAAGATGACAGAACCAAGTTCCAAAGGCTACACAACAAGACGACACAGCTGACAGTACTGTTATCCGCTTCGGTCAATCAACAAATACTTGCCAGGTTCCTATGAAGCTCACGTCTTCTTAAATCTGAAGAAGACTGATAAGTCAAACACCAGTCAGCATATAGACTTCCTTTCACTGGAGGAGATAGACATGAGCATGCTTATTTCACAAGTCAGGTAATTCCTGGATAGCACTATTATGAAGAAAATATGGCAGTGGAACAGAGTTGCTGCATCAGCCAGGATGGCCAGGGAGGGCTTTTCTGAAGTGACATCTGGAGTGAGAGCTGAATGAGAAGGAGGTGAAGTTCTGGGCAGGGAGCAGCAATCCAAGTAAACATGACACCAAATGCAAAAGGCCATGGAGTAGGTTTAACAGTGTGGATGGAAAATAGAGAAAATGAGGCCATATGCAATGTTTCTATTTTATTCTAGTTGCAATGGAAAGTGAATTTTAAACAAGTTAAAAGGATCATGTAAGAGAAACCCTGTCATGTGCCTAAGACCTCATTCCCTGTGGATTATGTGCACATAGCCTGTGTTGGCCAGCAACACACAGTAGAGTGCTGCATGTTCCTTTGTCTCCTGCTTCCAAGAACTGGGCTACAGTGACCAACTCCACCCTACTATAGCCAAACATCAAGATGTCCTGGCAGATTCTGCACTCCCACACTTTCTCCTCTCAGTTCCAGGTCCATCTGCAAAATGATGACCTTCACTCAGTCTGCAGGCTTCCAGCCTGAACTTATGAACAGCCTACAGTTGCCATGAGCAGTTACATATAAAATGGAACTACAGACTTACGGCTATCAATCTGTTAGTTTTTGTAGCCCAGGCTGGCCTCACAGTTGCTATGCAGCCAAGGGTGACCTTGAATTCACAATGCTCCTGCTGATACCTCTCAAATGCTAGGATTACCTCTTATTACAGTAATGTTTAAACTGTCCCTGTTATCTTCATCTAAATTTTAAACAGACTCCCAAAGCTAGTCTCAGTAATATTTGAAAAGATGATCATGACCAGGCTGAACTTTTCCCAGTAATGCAAGGTTGATTTAATATTAACAGTTTATTATAATTTACTCTATTTATTTGTACATTTTTCTACTATACTTCAAAAAAGTGTTTTTTGTTTTTTGGGGGGTTTTTTTGGAGTTATATTTATATGTCAGCTACAATATATTTTCCTCTAAATTTGAAGGGTATATTTCTGGCAGCCAGGAATGAATATTAATATGCAGTGTTTTTCCAGATCAAGAATTTTTGAGATAAAACAAGTTAGAGGGCTGGAGCGATGGTGTAGCAAATAAGGCACTTGCTGGCAAAGCCAAACAACAAACAAGTTCAATTCTCCAGTATCCACATAAAGCCAGAAGCACAAGGTGGTGCATGCATCTGGAGTTCGTTTCCAGTGGCTAGAGGCCCTGGCACACCCATTCTCTTTCTATCTGCTTCTTTCTCTCCCTCTAATAAATAAAAATATTTAAATATATATATATATATTTATTTATTTATTTATTTTAAGGTTACAGATAGTACCATATGGGCTGAAGGAATAGCTTAGCAGTTAAGGCAAATTGCCTGTGAAGCCTAAGGACTCAGGTTCAATTCCCCAGTACCCACATAAGCCAGATGCACAATGTGGTGCATGTATCTGGAGTTTGTTTGCAATGGCTGAAAGCCCTGGCATGCCCATTTTCTCTCTATATACCTGCTTCTTCCTCTCTCTCAAATAAATGAATAAATAAAAATATTTTTTAAAAAGTAGTAGTAGCATGTATACATGTGGGAGCTTTAGGGATGTATATTGGTAGGCTTTAAGTTTACATTTGAGAGCTGGAAAGATGGCTTAGCAGTTAAGGTGCTTGCCTACAAAGCCTAAGGACCCAGGTTTGATCTCCAGGTCCCACTTCCAGTTAAGATGGCGGCATAGGAACCATACCAAACAGCTTAGGGGAGAAAAAGAAAGAAAAAAAAAAACAGCAAAATACACTCTTCTACTAAAAAGTGAGGTGTGTAGTAAACTGTCAACCACAGCAGAAAAGTAGGAGAGATCCAGAGTGTCTAGAGCCCACAGAAGCAGGCAGGAGCGGCTCCAGCAGCAGCTGTGAGGTCCATGTGGTCGCAGCCGCCAGGCTCGGCCTGAGAAGCAGGATTTTAAAGCCAGGTGAGGGGATTTTCCACTGACACTGGCCTCCTTGCAAACTTAAGAAACGTGGAAGGAGGATGGCAGAGACCAACGGAGTGGCTTGTGAGGAGGAAAATCGTGTGGACCAGCAGGCTGACTTCAGCCTCCATCCACAGCCTCCCCTCCCCCACCACCAGCACAAGCGCCAGCAAGCACCAGAGACCTGGGGAAGGGAGCTCACCTACACAGCACCCTGCACGATCAGAGCAGCGACCCACAGACCCAGCCAGCATTCCAGAGCCCACAGCAAAGAGGGACCCAAGTGGCCATGCAGCATAGCTGAGATCAAAGCTGTCCCAAAAGGTAACTGGGATTACACCAGGTCAGTACCTGCCAAATAAGCCTGGTATATAGACTTGCATCAGAAGGGCTAATTGCACCTTCCATTCATGTCAGGGTAAATTATATGTTAAACCTGATGAATGGTCAGATTTGACATTCTTAAATAAGCTCTATTTTGGGCTGCTCATTTGTTTCCTGATTTATAGTGCCTTTGTTTCCTCTTCTGTCATTCGTTGGGGAAGGGTTTCATTTGGTCACAAGCTGACCTTGGAACCCTCTACAGACCAAAAATCTTAGCCTCCCAGGTGACAGGATTAATGGTGTGGAGTAACACACATCCTTAGGGACTGTGACTTTGTTAGAGGATCTCTTTGTCATAATACCTACTTTTGCATAAATACTCTGTGCTGTTTTTCATTGAATGTGTACATTGTTTAGTTAAGTTTTTAGAATTGGTCTGTATTCTGTACCATTCAGCTTACTTGAATACTCTCATAGCAGGCAAGCAGAGCCACACCTAGCACCTTAAGCTCCTACCCTGAAGATATATCACATCAGATTGATTGATACATCTATATTACTGCAGATAATTAGAAAACCCACACATTAAATTAATCCAAGATGCAAAAATCTCTACATTATAATACAAGAAACACAAACAATCCAGACAATATAAATCCACCAAAAAGTATTAATGCATCAGAAATGACCTTCAGTGAGACTGATTTAGAGGAAATGCCTGAGAAAGATTTCAAAAGAGGAGATTATAAATATGTTCAAAGAACTCAAAGAGGAAATCAATGGAATCAAAGAACACACAGGAAACCAATTAATGAAATAAGGAGGTCAATACTAGACATGAATAAGGAAATAGAAATAATAAAGAAAAATCAGTCAGAAATGCTAGCAATGAAAAACACAGTCAGTGAAATAAAAAAAACTCTCTCAAAAATCTCTCCAGTAGAATGGATGATGGAGAGACCAGAATATCTAAACTAGAAGACCAAGTGGCAGATCTAATACAGTCCAATAAAGAGAAAGACAAACTAATAGGAAGGTATGAATGGGAATTTCATGATATTTGGGACACTATGTTCTCCAGGTCCCACAAAAGCCAGATGCACATGGTGGCATATTCATCTAGAGTTCGTTTGCAGTGGCAAGAGTCCTTGATGCACCCCTTCTCTCTTTCCTTCTCCCTCTCTCTGTCTCCAATAAATAAATAAAAAATAAACTCTTAAAATTTTTACATTTGAAGTGTATCACAAACCTACAAAAAATTCATGAGATGAAGCCGGGCATGGTGGAGCACGCCTTTAATCCCAGCATTCGGGAGGCAGAGGTAGGAGGATCGCCGAGAGTTCAAGGCCACCCTGAGACTACATAGTGAATTCCAGGTCAGCCTGAGCCAGTGAGACCCTACCTCAAAAAAAAAAAAAAAAAAAAAATTCATGAGATGTAGAATCAGCAGCCTGTCCAAAAAACTGTAAACCAGGGCTAGAGGGATGGCTTAGCAGTCAATGCATTTGATTCCCAGTACCCATGTGACGCCAGATGTACAAGGTGGCACATGAGTCTGGAGTTCATCTGCAGTGACTAGAGGCCCCAGCATGCCCATTCTTTCTATCTGATTCATTTTCTCTCAAATAAACAAATAATATAAAAATTTGATTATTTTATTTTTTATTTATTTGAGAGAAAGACACACCGAGAGAGAGAGAGAGAATGAATGAATATGGGCGTGCTAGAACCTCCAGCTGCTTCAAAGCAACTCCAGACACATGTGCCACCTTATGCATCTGGCTTACATGGGTCCTGGGGAAATCGAACCTGGGTCCTTTAGCTTTCCAGGCAAGCACTTTAATAAGCCATCCCTCCAGCCCCAACTTTTTTTCAAAAATAGAAGAAATGGTAAACCAAAACTCTTTAAGGATCCTAACTTGCATTTTCTTATAAGCAGAGTAAAACAAACTGGCATCAAGTCAATGAGATCAAAGGTAGAAATGAAGTGTTAACTTGCTGCAAACTCAAGCAAAAGCAAAGCCAATAGCCTAAGGTGGTGGGGGGGGCACCTTGAGAGAAGGTGGTCAAGGACTAAAGACAGAAACAGTGCTGCATTATGGAATACAGTCTGTAGGCCCTGGAGAAAATATCTAAGAAAATCCAAATTCCTATATTGGTTAATAATACCTTTTTCTTTTTTTCTTTTCTTTCTTTCTTTCTTTCTTTTTTTCTTTTTTTCTTTTCGAAATAGGGTCTCACTCTAGCCCAGGCTGACCTGGAATTCACTACGTAGTCTCAGGGTGGCCTCGAACTCACACTGATCCTCCTACCTCTGCTTCCTGAGTGCTGGGATAAAGGCGTACACCACCACGCCCAGCTAATACCTTTTTTGTCAGAAAACCATCCACTGTTTATCAACTGGGCCACTAGCACCATCTGAGCCCTTTGCTTTATTAGTTACACATGTCAGAATCAAATTCCCTACAATCCTCTTCCTCCAGATACGCTTACAGTTCTGGACTCTGTTCAAAGCCACCCACTAACAGCAAGGACTTCCTAAACTACTCTACCAATACAAGACTTTTCTACAAGTTTCTCTTTATTTCTTCCACATCCCTTTCTCTGAATTTATACTCTACCCTGGTGTTTCCATTGCTATACCTGTTTCTGTCTTCCACACTGGAATGTAAACCACTGCAGCAGGAAGGTTACTCGTTGCCCTATCCATACTGCCAGAAGCATGGTAGGAAGTCAGTCAACACATGGTGCACGAGTGACTCAGCAGTAGAACAAAAACTAGCAGACAGGGCTGGAGAGATGTCTTAGAAGTTAAGGCGTTTGCCTGCAAAGCCAAAGGATCCCGGTTTGATTCTCCTGGACCCACATAAGCCAGATGGCGCAAGGGGGCACAAGCATTTGGAGTTTGTTTGTAGTGGCTGGAGGCTCTGGCGTACCCATTCTCTCTCCCTCTCTCTGCCTCTTTCTCTCTTCTCAAATAAATAAATAAAATACATATAACAAAAGAACTAGCAGACAACCAGGATGACTGCAGTTGTATGCCCTTATATAAACCAATAAAATGGTTTTGTTTACACACCACATATTGATTATCATCTGTAAGTCCTAAAAATATGATCAGTATAAGATGTTTAGCAGTGGAGTTTTGGGACCTACAGACCTCAGACTCCTGACTTTGGTGACAACACTAAGATACCATCCATCACTGTATGAGGCCTCACTTGTTGTATGGTCAGTCCCTGGGGCGTACATCTAAATTAAAAAAATTTTTAAAACTTACCTGTGCAATAATAGAAAGAATGCCAAGGACAGCTATGAAGGCTGCAACACTTTCTGGTGAAAATTTCATTATCTATAACATTCACAGAATAAGTGACATTAATGAATAAAGAAGCAAAACAAATGCCATGCTAGTGTAACAACTTGTATAGTACTATCAATGAACAAAACATTTAATTTTTAATTTTAATTGTATCTCACTTATACATAAAAAAATTTTTCATAAATACAAATCTTAATAAAAATAACTACTTAAGCTGGGCATGGTGGCGTATGCCTTTAATCCCAGCACTCAGGAGGCAGAGATAGGAGGATCACTGTGAGTTCGAGGCCACCCTGTAACTACATAGTGAATTCCAGGTCAGCCTGGACTAGGGTGAAACCCTACCTCAAAAAGCCAAAATAAATAAATAAACTGCTTATACATCATAGATCCATTAATTTAAATATACTAACCTATGAAGCATCTACCATCATTTTCAAAATAAACATGGCAGTGCTTTGTTCTTTGCATAGGTAGTGATAAGCGCTTGACTAGCAAGGCCTAGAAAGCTGCTGTAGAGGAAAACAACTTGCGCTGATTTTGGCCAGCCATTTCCTTACATACACTATACATCAAAGAGCAGCACTGAATGAACCACACCATGTCACCACCTCTGTAAGCAACAACTCAAACCACTCTCCTCCAGAGGGGACTGTCTTGGCCTAAGCCAAAGCCTCAGCTGTAAAAAGCCCTGAAGAAATGCATATAGCAGCTGGGGAGATGGCAGAGCCCTTGTCCAGCACTCATGAGGTCCTGGGTTTCATCCCCAGTAGGGGCGGGTAAGCAAAAAAATACAAAGAAAGTCAAGTACATTAGACGGGAGGTAAAGCCTCAGCTACTGTTTACAAAATGTTCTTCATTTTAAAGATGATGGCAGAACCCTCAAAATGAAATACACTGAACAAAAAGTCCATTTGCAGGACGGAGGTTTTACCTGTCTGAGGTATAAGAAGAAGCTGGAGTACTGGCCTGCCTCAGGCAGGTAAGAGAGGAACACCGTGATGCAGATGAGCAGCACGATGGAATCCTGACCCACTTTCTTTAAGGACTAGAGAACAAGAAGATAGACATAAGGCTTCACACCAAAAATACTGGCATGTTCTTAAGGATATACAGACATTCTTTTGGTTATTGAACATCAAATCATTATGTTGTGTGGTGGTGCTAGGAGGTGGAGGTAGGAAGATCTCAAGTTCCAGGCCAGCCTGGGTTCCACAATGAGACCATGACAATAAACTAAATCCTTCAAAATGCCCCTCATCCCAAACACCCAGAGTGACACATAAACACGACACTCAATCATGTCCTCCATCCCAAACACCCAGAATTATGTATTAAAATGACACTGAATCATGTACTCATTCTTTTGCCAAAGAGAAAGGAAAACTTACTGCAAAGGGGTCAGCCTGTTCCCAGGAAATTGGTGCTCCCCATGATGCTGGCCGCATCTTCTCAGGCAGCGACTCTGGCACAGCCACAAGGATAAAACAAATATCAAGCAAAGCTATTGCTGTAGCCAAGACCACCACTAAGGTATCCCCGTACACTCGTCCAAGGTAAGCTCCAATAGCAGGGCTGGTGACTAAACTTGCAGCGAATGTTGCTGAAACCTGCAAGCAATTAAGGACAAAGTGGGGGTCAGCAGGGACACACTTCCTCCTTATACACCTCTGACAGATTGCACCTGTAATCTAGTACTCAGGAGGCAGAGGCAGGAAGGCTGTGAGTTAGAAGCTGGCCTGAGAATAGCCAGACTGTCTAAAAATAGACCTTGGGCCTCCAAAGTTTATTATGGCAATGGTGTACATCTCTACCAATTTACTAAAACTCAGTAACCTATATACATAAAAAGAATGGATTTCATAGTTTATTAATTATACTGCAATAAAGCCGTTTGCAAAAACCCTGGCTCTCAAAGCCCCATAATATCTCAAGTTTGACCATTACAATTGAAACCACAAGCACTAGTTATTTGTTCCTTTTTTGTGACAGTGCCCTTTGATCCAGTGAATCACTCTTTCAAGGAAACTCAGATTCAGTTTGTCACAATACTTGGATCCTTCGTTATCAAAGTATGTTTGTCCCATATTTGCTAAAGTTCATCACTGCCCTGCTTTAAGCAATGATCTCTATGCTGCTGTGCTTATGGTGGCCATTCTACTCCTAAACTGGACAGGACAAATGACTATACTGCCACGATTTGGTTCTTCCAATACTGTTCAGGTACTGGCAAGCTACTTACTGCCTGTGTGCCATTCCTAACCTAGAATGTTTTCAGATTAAAAACATATATTTGATTTATTTATTGAAAAAAGAGAGAGAAAGAGGCAGAAAGAGAAAGAATGGGCATGCCAGGGCCTCCAGCTTGTGCATCTGGCTTATGTGTGTCCTGGGGAATCGAACCTGGGTCCTTAGGCGTCACAGGCAAGCACCTTAACCACTAGACCATCCCTCCAAACCAGTTTTCCCATTTTTAAACACAGACACATACAAAATCAATACAATGTGACATAAACTGTACAGAGCCCACAAAAGACTGACTCATGTCAGCTCTTTATACTTCACATTAAGCATTAAATGAGTAATTTTTAAACTCATGACATATTCAAGGATTCCATATTTTAGGATTCTATTAAAAAGAACTCAAGGCAAAATGTATTTTATGGGGCTGGAGAGATGGTTCAGTGGTTAAGGCATACAAAGCCCAAGACCTGGGGTTTGATTCCTCAGTATCCACAAAAAGCCAGGTGCACAAAATGGCACATGTGTCTGTCTAGAGTTCATTGGCAGTAGCTAGAGGTCCTGGCATGCCCAATCTCTCCCTCCCTCCCCCTCTGCCACCTCTGCTAATTATGTATGTATGTGTGCTTCAATTTTGACAGATGACATATAAACACTTCCTGAATATGAACTATCAAACCTTACATGGTCTCATTCTAACCCAAGCTGATCTGGAACTTACTCTGTAACCCCTGGGCTGGCCTTGAACTTACAGTAATCCTCCTAACTCACCCTTCAGAGTGCTGGGATTAAAGGTGTGCATCATTATGAATGGCTTGGAAAAAGGTTTTATTTAAAATATTTTATTATTTATGTATGTATGTATGTATTACGTATGTATGTATGTATTTGAGAGAGAAAGGAAGAGGCGGAAGAGGCAGAAGAGGCAGATAGAGAGAATGGGCACACAAGGGTCTCTGGCCAGTGCAAACGAACTCCAGATGCAAGACCCCTTGTGCATCTGGCTTACATGGGTCCTTGGGGATTGAACTGGGGCCTTAGGCTTCACAGGCAAATGCCTTAACTGCTAAGCCATTTTCCCACCCCTGGAAAAACTTTTGAATGTATTCTAGTCAGTGAATATTTCTGAAACGTATTTTATACAAAAGGTAAGTAATGTAATGCAATGTCTTCACCTCCTGTACTGAGGGATACTTTTATCTTTTTGTTTTTGTTTTTGTTTTTGGCAAACAGAGAGAAATAATGGGTGCACCAGGCCTCCTGCCACTGCAAATGAACTCCAGATGCCTATGCCACTTTGTGCATCTGGCTTTACATGGGTACTGGGGAATCAAACCTAGACCAGCAAGAGCCTTTAACTGTTGAGCCATCTCTCCAATCCCTCCAGGGCTTTTTAAAAGCAAGGTATTTTCAGAAGCAGAAAGGGCTGCTGGAAAGGATAAACATACGTACCAGCCCATAAGCCATACTTCTTTCATGCTCTTGAGTTATATCTGCTACATATGCAAATACCACAGAGAATGTCACTGCAAAAACCCCAGAAACAGAGATAACAGCAAAGTACCACCTAGGAATGAAAGATAACCACAAAAAATGGTTAGGACTATTGCTATTACTTAAAACATTCCTTTATTTCTATTAGTTAATTATAATTCTTAAGAGTTTTCTAGGGTAGTTTGTGAATTAACACTTTCCATAAATCCTAGGCCATAGTGATGAAAACATGAAGCTACAAAGAGATCTTCAAAGCTATGTTAAATGTGCAACGGCTTTGCTGTCTCTACTAAAAATAGAAACAAACTCAAGTCCATTATGCTTCATTATTTCCCCCCACAGTAGTAACCAGAAAAAAACCAGACAAACAAGCTATTTCCATATTTATTCTGAGCCCATATATAGAAACTAGATGTTTTCCACAAGTTCTCTTTAGCTCTTCAATTGTTGGCCAAAGAAATTGGAAGGAAACTTAAATGGCAGTGTTCATAAAATTAAGAACAACTGCTATAAAGGATGAACAAGACATGCTGAAAAAAACTATAGATGATTCCAAACTGGCTAGCTAAGATAAGAGGTCTATGTTATGATGACATTTCATTTTCTAAACCATACAGAATCACATGGGACTATCACTCCACCATGACCTCAATGCTACTAAAATCCTTCCAGTGCACTGCTGTCCCAAGCTCATCCCTAGAGTCTTTTGGTAAAATTCCATTCACAACACTAGCATTCACCAAAGTCCTAGTCTTTGAATTTGTATCTAAGCTCTCTATATGAGAGGAGATCCTGCCCCATATATGTCTTACACCTTTCTGGAGAAAACAAAACACAAAACCAAAGCGGTACGCTTTTCTTAGCCACACCTTCTATGGTGCCACCTAGAAAAGGACTTGATAGCTGGTGTCCTATTACCCATTTTGGATAGTGACAGCTGAGAATGGCAAAGCAGCAAGAAAGAACGACTGATATACCAGATCAGGACTGTTCAACTCTAGGTTCTTTGTAACACAAAGGGAAAAATCAGTTTCTTTGATTCTAAGCAACTATTATTTATGGCTTTACTGATAAAAACTTATTCCTAATTAATACAAACAGTAATAAATAGTATAAAATTTCTACTTCAAAATAGAAAGCCTGGTGAGGTAGTGCACACCTTTAATCCCAGCACTTGGGAAGCTGAGATAGGAGGATTGCCATGAGTTTAAAGCCAGCCTGGGCTAGAGTGAGTACCTGCTTTAAGAGAGAGAGAGAGAGAAAATGGGCTGGAGAGATGGCTTAGCAGTTAAGGCACATGTCTGTGAAGCCTAAGGACCCAGGTTCTATTCTCCAGGTCCCATGTAAGCCAGATGCACATGGTGTTGCATGCATCTGGAGTTTGTTTGCAGTGGCTAGAGGCCCTGGCATGCCCATTCTCTCTCTCTCTCTCTCTCTCTCTCTCTCTCTCTCTTTCTCTCTCTCTCCTTCTCTCTCTGACTGTAATAAATAAATAAAAATAAAATGAATATTTTTTTTAAAAAAAGAGAGAGAGAAAATAGCCAGGCATGGTGGCCCACACCTTTAATAGCAGCACTTGAGAGGCAGAGGTAGGTAGGAGGATCGCCGTGGGTTCAAGGCCATCCTGAGACTACATAGTTAATTCCAGGTCAGCCTGGGCCAGAGTTAGACCCTATCTCAAAAAAAAAAAAAAAAAAAAAAAAAAAAGAGAGAGAGAGAGAGAAAGAAAGTTAGCACCTTTATCTAATCCCTAAAATTCTACTTACAAGAGTAGCATCTAGTCTCAAACCCTTATGACTATTATGTACAAACTGTATTTTTGGAGCCATTTTATCTATGTCAAAGAATAAACATATTAATAAATTTAAAACGTACATAGAAAAGCTAACCAAGAAAAGTACACAAACGGCTGGGTGTGGTGGCGCACACTTTAATCCCAGCACTTGGGAGGCTGAGGTTCACTGTGAGTTTGAGGCTACCCTGAGACTACATAGTGAATTCCAGGTCAGCCTGGACTAGAGTGAAACCCTACCTCAAAAAAAACAAAAAAGAAAAGTACACAAACTAAAGAAACATTAAGAAAGCAGTAACAGAAAATAGTAGTATTTGCTATAAATCTGAATCTATACATACCATGGGCTGATCTTCATTAAAGGGATTGGAGCACATGTGAAAAAAACTGTTAGCAGCAAGAAGGATTTTCGGCCCCAAACATCAGAAAGAGCACCAATAAGTGGGGCACTGAGGAAGGACAACAAACCCTAAAAAAATTTAAATACAAATGTTACATATTCGTGAGCCCAAAATAAACCATTTTACTATCATAAAAGAATTTTAAATGTTTAGTTTCTAGAATAAATAAGTCACCAAACTTTAGATAGGTAATAACTGATTTCTTACCTATATTTTTTAATTTCCTGTAGGGCTCTGACAGGGTATTAATTATGAAATGTTCTGATGTACTCTCAATCCCAGCAATTATACATTAGCAATTCAACAATTCAAGAAAGAGTATCATAGGCTAGTTGTTGGCTTTTATACTAAGTGAATAAACCTACTGGTCAATATGAACCCAAAATAGGCTATTTGTTAAAAAAAAAAAAAAAAAAAAAAAAATAGTGCCATACCCATGCAGCTTTGCTTTTATGAGGAATTTTTTTCTTCAATATCTATTTTTATTGTTGAATTTGTTGAACCAGAAACACTCCCTTTTCTTGTTACTTTTCCAGCCAACAGCAAGAAACTTAACAAAAATTTACCCAATATATGTAAATTCAACAATAAAATTTGAATATGTTGGTTTTTGGGTTCTTTTTTTAGTTTTTCAAGAGAGCCCAGACTGACCTGGAATTCACTAGTCTCAGGCTGGTCTCTAACTCGTGGCAATCCTCCTACCTCTCCCTCCCAAATGCTGGGATTAAAGGCATGTGCCACCACACCCAGCTATCTTATTGCTTATCTTATTGAAATCTTATTGCTATAAAAACACTGAGGGCTGAAGAAATTGCTCAGTGGTTAACGTGCTTGCCTGCAAAGCCTAAAGACCTGGGTTCAATTCCCCAGTACTCATGTAAGCCGGATGCATAAGGCGGCACATGCATCTGGAATTTGTGTGCAGTGGTTAGAGGTCATGGCATGCCTATTTTCTCTCTCAAATAAATAAATAAATAAAACACAGATATCTCTGAAAATCTAATATAAGACAGGGGAAGTATGATGTGATTTATTATACATACTTAATTATACTGCATCAGTCTTTATTTTGTTGCTTCTTTTTTGAGGTTGGGTCTCACTCTAGCCCAGGCTGACGTGGAATTCACTAGGTAGTCTCAGGGTGGCCTTGAACTCATGGCGATCCTCCTACATCTGCCCGCCGAGTGCTGGGATTAAAGGCTTAAGCCACCATGCCTGGCTATTGCATCAATCTTAATTAAAACCCAGTAAGTCTAAGAAGGATTAAGTAATATCCCAAATTTTATCTAGAGCCACGTATGGTGGTGTACAGCGAGACCCTACCTCAGGGAAGAAAAGGAAAAAAGCATGCCATATTATACTCTAATTATAAAAACTAATACTTAATGGATTAGACAATTAATATACTAAAAAAACTGTATGTACAAAGTATTTATGTATATTTAAGCATATGAACACACATATATGATTGGTACTACCTTTACTCCTTGAATTAGGCCATTCATCAGAAATGTATGTTTAGGGAAGGTTTCATGTAATACCTAAAATATAAAACCAAAATTAAAATCACATTCCATTTTGGTCTCAGTAAAATTTCTACATTAGCATTATTAAGTATCTTCACAATAGAGTCTGACTTTATGTCATCCAACCTTTCAGATCTGCAGGGCTGCACATCAATTTTACAGATGAAGCAGCTGAGCTCCTACCTGACTGAGAAGCTAATGTTTCTTGTACCATACAGTGCTGATGCAGGAACAACAGAGCAGTAATGAGAAAAGATGAAGGAACAAGGCATTGAGTGTACTTTCTGACATCTTGCAAGAACCATGTTAAGAATCAGAAACACTCCCTTTTCTTGTTACTCTTCCAGCCAACAGTAAGAAACTTAACAAAAATTTACCCAATATATGTAAAAATCAGAAAAATTAGAGGGTTAAGAATGTAGCTCATGAGGACTGGAGGGATGGCTTAACAGTTAAGGCGTTTGCCTGCAAAGCCCAAGGATCCAGGTTCAATTCCCCAGGACCCTCGTTAGCCAGATGCACAAGGGGGCACATGCATCTGGAGTTCGTTTGCAATGGCTGGAGGCCCTGGCGTGCCCATTCTCTCTCCCTCCCTCTCTGTCAAATAAATAAATAAATTTTTTTAAAAAGAATGTAGCTCATGAATTTTTTTTTTTCTTTTCTGCTGCTAATAGCAAGCTGCTTTTCCACTAATGGAGAATTTATGCCTTTCAAGCATTTTAAATAACTATATTTATAAACATGTGATTTGGAGGAATTGTTTAAATTCTTTTTCCTAACTACTTTTCTCTTCAGGATAGATTCTTACAAGTAATTTGTAGTAATGACTGTGTTGACTTCAATTCTGGAGTGTACTGGCTATGTTAAAAATTAACTATTTGGGGCTGGAGAGATGGCTTAGTGGTTAAGGCGCCTGCTTGCCAAGCCTAAGAACACCCGTTCAATTCTCCAGGTCCCACATTTAGCCAGACACGTGTGACGCAAGCGCACAATGCTGGGCTTACCCACAAGGGGGCACATGCGTCTGAAGTTCGTTCACAACAGCTGAGAGGCCGCTGGCACACCCATTCTCTCTCTGCTTCTTCCTCTCTCTCTCTCTCTCTCTCTCTCTCAAAAAAGAATTAACTATTTAGTCTTATTAAAGCCAACGCTGAACTTGCTGCTGTATTTATTTTTGCTTCAGTGACTAAATATAATACTTACAGGATTTTTAAGAAAGGAGGAGGAGGAGGAGAAAAGAAGAGGGCAGGAAGATGGCTTAGCAGTTAAGGCGCATGCCTGCGAAGCCTAAAGACCCTGGTTTGATTTTCCAGGTCCCATGTAAGCCAGATGAACATGGTGGAGCATGCACCTGGAGTTTGTTTGCAGTGGTTACAGGCCCTGGCATGCCCATTCTCACTCTTCCTTTCTCTCTCTCTCTCTGTCTCAAATAAATAAAAAAATAAAATCTTTTAAAAGAAAGAAAGAAAAAGAAAAATGTAGCTCAATGATAGAGTGCTTGCCTAACATATACAAGGCCTTGGGACTGATCCCTAGCACTAAGTGTAGGTGGGGTGGGGGTGAGGTGAAAAAAAAAAAAAAAACAGAAGTAACATGTGAGCAAAAGATAATTATTAGTGAGGGCCTGAGCCCAGTGGTAGAGTGCTTGCCTAGCATGCACAGGGCCTGAGTTCATACCCCAGCATACAAAACAAGCTCCACGTCATCCTTTGCTACATAAGGAGTTCAAGACCAGTTTGGGATACATGGTACCTATCTCAAAACCAAAATGGATTTCTTTCTTTCTTCTTCTTCTTCTTTTTTTTTTTGTTTTGGTGTTTCAAGGTAGGGTCTCCCTCTAGCCCAGCCTGACCTGGAATTTGCAATGTAGTCTCAGGTTGGCCTTGAACTTATAGTGATCCTCCAACCTCTGCCTCCCAATTGCTGAGATTAAAGGTGTGCACCACCATGCCCAGCAAGAAAAAAAGTCTTTAATGAGCAAGATCACATATTTATGACAGTTGTCTATTTTGTCTGAACCAACAGTTCTTAACCAAGGGTTATTTTGCCCCTAGATGATGTCAGCTAACTGAAGACATTTTTATCACAATTTTGGGATGGGTAGGAGGAAAGATTCTTCCAGCATCTATTAAGTAGAAGTCAACAATGCTGCAAAACAACCCACAACACACAGGGCAGCTCCAACAACAATTATGTGGCCTCAAAATGATAACAATGTCAATTTGAGACATCTGTTGTTAGTTACAAGGACCATAAGGAGTCAGAAGATTTCTTCTGTAAAGGAGCAGACAAGAAATATTTTCACTTTTCCCAGCTTTGTGGGGCAGTCTGTCAGAGGTACTCAACTCAGCCTTATAGAACAAAAACAGACTCTCTGTAAATAAATGAGAGTGCTGTGAGCTGATAAAATTTTACTTACAAAAACAATTTATGAGAAGTTGCAGAGATGGCTCAGAGGTAAAGCCTACTGGCCTGAGTTCAGTTTCCCATCACCCACATACGGCCAGATGCACAAAGTGATGCATGTGCCTAGAGTCTGTTTCAGTGGCAGGAGGCGCACATGCGCACGCACACACACACACACACACACAGTTTATTCTAATGGAAATTTTAAACTTTTGAAACTTGTTTCCTTAAATATTTCATAATTAACAAACCTATTATTCTTCCAAGGGCCTATTTTTGGCCAAATCTTTCTAAGTACCAAGAATAGGCTGGATATTACAGAGAATGAAAGACAGTGAAAATCTACAAATTTCACACAATGTCAATCTTATCAATGATTCGCTATGCCAAGGTACTCCAACCTAACTGGTTCAATGCTTTAGAAATATCCCTGGGCTCAGTGATAGTCATACTTATACACAACATCTTGTTAAACATTGTTCCTCTTAGCTTTGGTAGCCAGCTCCTAAACCTTTCAAATTGATCTTTTGCTAACATAGTTTCCTCTTTCAGGGCCATACAACTTCTGGTAATTTTAACAGACAAAAGCAACAGTAAATCAAATGTTATAAAGATTGTCCATCTCTCAGGGTTCCTCAGCACTAGTCTTTATAGAGTTGTACAGGGAAAAAATATACAACTTTTCCTAAGGAATTTTACTGATCTTAAAATTTTTAAGAACTTAAAAGATTTTTTTAAATAGCGCTTAGGATACTGAATATCTATGTCTAGTGAAAAATACAAAGCTAATCAGAAGAGATGCTGATGGACCTGAGCGCCCATAGCATGGGCTGTGTAGCTATCACCAAAAACTGGTTTGTCAAAGGAGTGCAACCATTCTTCAGTGTTACTTACTGTCATTAAATCTTTTTAGCCAATGTTATTTAATGAATTAATGATCACTGACACCCACCATTTGCAACTTCCTACAGTGTTAAACCTCACCCTTAAAAATCTATTGTCAGGGGCTGGAGAGATGGCTTAGCGCCTGACTCCTAAGCCTAAGAACGCCAGTTCCAATCTCCAGGTCCCATGTTTAGCCAGATGCAAAGTGACGCAAGGGTGCAATGCCGCACTTGACCACAAGGGGGCGCACACATCTGGATTTCGTTTGCAGCAGCTGAGAGGCTGCTGGCACGCCCATCTATCTTCCTCTCCCTCTTTCTCTGTCTCTCTGTGTCTCTCCAAAAAAATAAATTAAAATTAAAAATAAAATATTTTAAAACATCTATTGTCAGGGGGCTGGAGAGATGGCTTAGTGGTTAAGGTGCTTGCCTAAGGACCCTGGATCGATTCTCCAGGTCTCACATAGGCCAGATGCACATGGTGGCACATATGTCTGGACTTCGTTTGCAGTGGCTAGAGGCCTTGGCATGCCCATTCTCCCTCCCTCTCTCTCTCTCTCTCTCTCCCTTTCTGTCTCTAATAAATAAATATAAATCTTTTTAAAAAAAATCTATTGTCAGGGCTGGGAATGATAGCTCAGTGGTAGAACACTTGACCTAGCATCCATGAGGTTCTAGGTTCAATTCCCAGCACACAAAGAAAAAAAAGTTTCGTCAGAGCCCAGTCTGGTGACACACACCTGTAAGCCTGGTATTCCTGAAAGCTCTTAAGTTTGAGGACTACCTAGGCTATGTAATGAAAGAAAAAAAGGGAAGAAGGGAAAAGAAAAGTCAGTCTAGAATTCCTTGTAGTTAAATCCTGTTAGGATGGCTTTAGCAACGTTCCCTAGACATCCTCCATATACAAAACACACCCTTTGTCCTTTCATTGTATTCTATATGAGCTAAATTCAAAGAGGAGTTTTATGAGGCTGGCCTTGAACTCTTTGATCTGCCTTCCTCCATCCTTGACTGTTGGGATTTCAGGAACATGCTGCCATTAAAGGAAAAAACTCTCATGCCATTTCAGCAGTAGAAGAAATGTTGACTACCATAAATCTAAACCAAACATTTATTATAATTAATATGCTAGGTTGACTGTGTTAAATAAATTCATTTGAAGATTATCTTTGCAACTGAAATGCTAAAATAATCTATGTTGTAATTGTTGTTAGCTATGTATGGGAAAAGAATGATACTGACTTAAAAATAAATTGCATAATTCCTTCACCCTCATTTCCCACCTTTTTTCAAGTGTTTTGATTATTTATTTATTTGCAACACACACACACAATGTGTATGTGCTTGCTTGTGTGTGTATGGGCATACCAGGGCCTCTTTCTGCTACAAATGAACCCCAGTGACATGCACCACTTTGTGCCATCTGGTTTTACATGGGTACTGAGGAATTGAACCTGGACCAGGAGGCTTTGTAAGCACATACCTTTAACCACTGAGCTATCTAACCAGCCCTCATTTCACCTTTTTAAATGAATTTAAGAAAAGAACTGTAATTCTCAGCAGGTAACATTTATAATGCTTCAAAATACCTAAGGTAAAAATATAATACTTAAGTTGGGCATGGTCGTACACACCACCTTCCGCCCCAGCACTCAGGAGGCGAAAGTAGAATCACCTTTTAAGTTTGAGGCCAACTGGGACTTCAGAGTGAGTTCCAGGTCAGCTTGAACTAGGGTGAGACACTACCTCAAAAACAAACAAGGCATGGTAGTGCACGTCTTTAATCCCAGCACTTAACAGGCCAAGATAGGAGGACCCCCATGAAATCAAGACCAACCTGAGACTACAGAGTGAGTTCCAGGTCAGCCTGGACAGGCGCAGGACCATACCTCGAAAAACAAAACAAACAAAAAAAGCTACCACTTTTAGGAAGGACCCCTTTTTACTGTGAAACTCAGCAGCATCTCAGTGCTGAGGAGGAAGAATGAGCACAGGAGAATAAAACACAGAAGCCCTTCTACAAAGAAAGCAACATCAACAGGAAAAAAAAAAAAATCTGCAGGCAGAGCCTCAAAGTGAGCACTCTTTTTTAAAACCCACACTGAATTTTTTTTTTTAAATATTTTTGATGGGCATGGTGGCGCATGCCTTTAATCCCAGCACTCAGGAGGCAGAGAGGTAGGAGGATCACCATGAGTTCAAGGCCACCCTGACACTACATAGTGTATTCAAGGTAAGCCTGGACTAGAGTGAAACCCTACCTCAAAAAACCAAAACAGGGCTAGAGAGATGGCTTAGTGGTTAAGGCGTCTGCCTCCTAAGCCTAAGAATGCTGGTTCCAATCTCCAGGTCCCACATTTAGCCAGATGCAAAATGACGCAAGGGCGCAATGCTAAACTTGACCACAAGGGGGCGCACGCATCTGGATTTCGTTCGCAGCAGCTGAGAGGCTGCTGGCATGCCCATCTCTATCTGTCTTCCTCTCCCTCTCTCTCTGTCTCTCTCTCTCAAAAAAAATTATATTTATTTGAGAAAGAAAGAGGCAAGAGAGAGTATGGGTGCACCAAGGCACCTCTTGCTACTTCACGCAAACTCCAGATGCTACTTTGTGCATCTGGTTTTACGTAGGTACTGAAGAATCGAACCTGGGCTTTGCAAACAAGCACTTTTACCACTGAGTCATCTCTCCAGCCCAAAATATTTTTTAATTAATGACATATACCAGATATATAAGTAAATCACTTCCAAAAATACACAAGCCTAAGCTCCTCTTTGTGACAGAAGTAACAGATATCACATTCTCATTGATGCAATTATTCTATGTGGCTCACCTGTTCTAATGGCAAAGGTAAAAAAAGACCTCCATGAAGCCCAAGCTCTTATCTTGCCCATAGGGGTGCAGAGGATTATGGGACAACTTTCATCTCTGACTTGACACATTTCTATACAGCTTAGTATTTTGCAACAGCCAGACATTCTCTATAGTTGTAACAAAGCAATATATTATATAGAGAAACAGGCATGTAAAGCATCAGGAATTACAAGAGGTACACACCAATAGTATCAGCTATACAGCAGGCTGAGCAGGTGGCTTGCAGAGTTCAAGACAAATCTGTGCAACCAAAATACCCTCCAAAAGGGGGAGGGGCAGCAATGTATGCATACAATTTTACACTGGTGTATAATGAAATCTTTTTAGGCTAATGAGTGATCATTTTTAAAATTTTTATTATTTTTTTTATTTATTTTTGGAGAGAGAGACAGAGAGAGACAGACGGAGAGGGAGAGGGAGACAGAAGTGGGCGTGCCAGCAGTCTCTCAGCTGCTGTGAACGAAATCCAGATGCGTGCACCCCCTTGTGGGCAAGTGCGGCATTGCGCCCTTGCATCACTTTGCATCTGGCTAAACATGGGACCTGGAGATTGGAACCGCTGGACATTGGAACCAGCGTTCTTAGGCTTAGGAGGCAGGCGCCTTAGCCGCTAAGCCATCTCTCCAGCCCCAAGTGATCATTTTTTAAAAGGAAAAGATTTCAATTGGCCTGGTGGTGGTGTAGGCTTTTAATACCAGCACTGGAAATGCCAAGGTATAAGGATCACTGTTTGAGGCCAGCCTGGGCTAAAGTGAAATGCTATCTCCAAAAAAAAACCTTTTTTTTTTTCAATCCCAACTTTCAAACTGGCATTCTTATACTAATAAGCTCATTACTGAACAAACTATTCTAACTTGCAATGCAGTTTATTACATAAAAAATCACATTTATTTGAAGATTTTTTTCTTCTGAGTCCTATGTTAGCAATACATGAGTATGACCTGTGTAGTCAAAGTAATTTTGTTAAACACTAATATTTACATATATATAGCAAATATATACAGCTATTAGTAAATGTGCCGAGAAATGTGGACTGCAAATGTTCTTAGACTAGAGTACAATGTACTATGTAGTCGATTTTTCTATCAACAATCTTTTAAAAAATATTTTATTGATTTATTTACTTATTTGAAGGGGGGGAAGAGGCAAATAGAGAGAGAATGGATGCTCCAGAGTCCCAGCCACTGCAAACGAACTCCAGACACATGTGCTACCTTGTGTATGTGGCTTACATGAGTACTGGGGGAATCAAACCTGGGTCCTTACACTTCATAGGCAAGTGCCTTAACTGCTAAGCCATTTTAAAAGTCTTCTCTAAGCCAGGGGTGGTGGCACACACCTTCAATCCCAGCACTCAGGAGGCAGAGGTAGGAGGATTGCCATGAGTTCAAGGCCACCCTGAGACTACACAGTGAATTCCAGGTCAGCCTGAGCTAGAGTGAGACCCTACCTTGGAAAACAAAAAAAGAAAAAAAAGTCTTCTCTAGAATTTTGTAAGTACATTTCAAGAGATGAAATCCTATCACAGATAATGCTCTTCTGTCTCCTCACAGCTCTTATCTACAGACAGGAGAAACCTGATCATCATCTGAGCTATTGGTTTGGTAAGCAAGTCTTTTCTAAGGCTCCAAATCAAAAAAATTGTTGGGAAAACCACCTTTAGCCTTTCTAGATTTTAGCCCCCACCCACCCAAACACACTGGTGTAAGAATCCCTCCCCCCCAAACATACTAGTGAGCCCACCTCTGGTAGAACATGCCCAATGACAGGTCCAAAATCACACACCTGATTCCCTGCCACCCAAAGTAAGGGAGAGTTAAAGACAACTCAAGCAAGTACTAAAGAACTAACAGACAGCACTGGTTGGGGTTAATCATGGAAAGAAACAGCTATCTTTTGTTCCAAAACTGTAGAAAAATAAATTTTGGTATCAGTGGTATGTAAGTTAAGGATTACTTACCACCAACGTTGGCGCCGTCAATAGTCCCCAAGCAAAAAACTCCAGAAAGATGACGATAACCGCATGATAAACACTAGGAGAACCTATTCCTTGAGGCTATAAGGACAGATATTTTAAAAAGTTAGAAAGTTACCAGTGCATCCCAGTATAACTAACAACAGGAACAATCAGTAAGTATGTAACAATCAGTACTCAACCAAGCCTGCTTGGCTATGGAGATCCACTACAATGCTGTTTAGCCTCTTCATCAACTTCATTTCAGATCAGGAATTACATGCAAACAAGCAGGCATGGTCACATCTAAGGTTTTAAATACATTCAATAGCCAACATGGAAATGTTAACAATGTTTGGATTTCTCTACATGCTAAAATGATGCTATGTCAATATTTCATACTGTCAAAGGCATCATGAAGAGCTGAGAAATAGCTTAGTGGTTAAGGCACTTCCCTGCAAAGCCTAACAACCTAGGTTTGATTCCCCAGTAACCACATAATGCCAGACGCACAAAGTGGCACATGCATCTGGAATTTGTTTACAGCAGTTGGAGGCCCTGGGTACCAATCTGTCTCTCTTCTCTTTATCTCTCTCTCTGCTTGCAAATAAATAAAAATAAATTTAAAAATTTTTGAAGGCATCATGTAAAAGAAAAGGCATGTCTAATACCCTATAGAATTTAGGTACCTGAAAGCCCCCTGGGCTCAGCTTGCATTTGAGGAACCTGAAAGGGGAGGAAGGGTGTTGAAAGGGAACTTGTACAAGAGCTCATTCATTCAGGAAACATTGAGAGGGTCTGTGACTACAAAAACAAGGCACACTCCCTGATCTCAAAGTTCACAACTTAGACTTCATTGTAATCCCTGCTTATGTACAAGTGCAATAAAAGAGAAATGTGAGGCCACTCTGAGAATACAGAGTGAATTCCAGGTCAGCCTGGGCTAGAGTAAGACCCTGCCTTGAAAAACAAAAACAAAAAAATAAAAATAAATAAAAGAGAAATGCAAGTGTTGTGCTTAGATATGAAGTCTCCCACAAAAGGAGCACATACTGAAGGCTGGGCCCCCAATTGGTGGGGATACTGAGAGGTAGCTGGATCATCAAGGCACTAATTTCATCAATAGGCTAGTCAGCTGAGGAATGCATAATGAACAAGTACTGGGAGGTGGGACCTGGCAGAAGAAGCAGTCACTGGAGTATGCCTTTACGAGGTATACTGGTCCCTTCCTGTTGGACACAAAGTGAACCACTTTGCTCTACCACATGTGTCCTACCATGTTTGCCAGATTGTGGTTAGGCCCACAAGCAACAAACAGAGCAAGTGATCACAGGCCAAAGCCTCTGAACACCATGAACCAAAATAAATCCATAAGCTGTTTTCTTGAGGGTTTTTTTTGTTGTTGTTTTGTTTTGGTTTTTGGTTTTTCGAGGTAGGGTCTCAGTATAGCTCAGGCTGACCTGGAATTCACTATGTAGTCTCAGGATGGCCTCGAACTCACAGAGATCCTCCTGCTTCCTGAGTGTTGGGATTAAAAGGTGTGCGCCACCACGCCTGGCTCCTTCTTGAGTATTTTGTCACAACCATGAAAAACTATCTACCATACACAGGTGAGGACACATGAAAAAGAAGTCGTCCATCAGGATAATGACATCAGAGGAAAATCACTATACAATGGGCAAAGACAGCAGTGTTAAAGCTACTGGCAAATCAAGTTTTAGTCCTGGAGCAAAGGGAGGCTGAAGATGAAGCCTCAGACTCTGTGAATAAGTTTTTCATCTTGACACACACAGGAAGCCATTGAAGCATGAAGCAAGAGAATGGTCTCATCCACTGGCATTCTTAGAACACTTCACTCTGGGCATTTTCCTAAGTCCTAAAACTGAGGTAACTAACTTACATTTGGTAAGGGATGCTGAGGATGAGAAACAGCAGAGCACAGTGGATGCTGGAGGGAGGGACTAAACATAAGTATGCAGAACCTGAAATCAGCAGAAGTTTATAAACAGTGAGGGGAAGAATGAAAATATGACTTCCAAGTCTTAAAGCTGATTATCTGGTAGTGGAAGGTAGTGATTCCCCAGCATGTTCTCCCTCATGAAGCTCAAATTGATTTCAGGTTTATCTAAGTGATTGCCCACCTTGACTTTGAAACATTGAGCCCTAATTAAAGCACTTAGCAGCAAATGGGAAGTTTGAAATCACCCAGGTGGATGAGATTATTCTGGAACAGAAGAATACCATCTTGGTTTAGCAGTTGACACCTGAAAGTCAAAGCTGAGAGGTAAGTAGAGACAAAACTGGAAATAAGAGCTGGAGAGATTGCTTAGTGGTTAAGGCATTTGCCTGCAAAGCCTGAAGACCCCAGTTTGATTCCCCAGGACCTACATAAGCCAGATGCACAAGGGGGCACATGCGTCTGGAGTTCATTTGCAGTGGCTGGAGGTCCTGGTGTGCCCATTCTCTCTATCTGCCTTTCTTTCTCAAATAAAGTATTGAAAAAACTGGAAATAAGATTCAAAAAGCACCCCCAATGTTTTTTGTTTTGGTTATGGCACAAGGTATCTCTATGTAGCCCATTCATATGGAACTTGACAGGTAATCCAGGCAAACCTTAAACTCTCAATGATCCTGCCTCATCAGAGTGCCAAGATTACAAGTATCCCCACATCCAACAACAACAAGTAAAAGTCTTTAAGGGGCTGGAGAAATTCCCCAGTACCTACATGTAGCCAGATGCACAAAGTGGTACCTGCATCTGGAGTTCATTAGCAGTGGCTAGAGGCCCTGGAGTGCCCATCTCTGTCTTTGCTTGCAAATAAACAATTTTTTTTGGTTTGTTTTTTCAAAGTAGGTTCTCACTCTAGCCCGGGTTGACCAAGAATTCACTCTGTATTCTCAGGGTGGCCTTGAACTCACGGCAATCCTTCTACCTCTGCCTCCTGAGTGCTGGGATTAAAGGCTTGTGCCACCACGCCCAACTAATAATTTTTTTTAAGCCTTAAGGTCACAGGAAGGCTGAAGAGAAACATACAGTATTTTAAGCCAAAGAAGAACATCCCATCACAGGACTGCTCTGCTATAACATTTTGCAATTCCAGTAACAAACAGGCAAAAAGGAGGTCAGGAAGACCCAGAAATAGGCTGTTGCAGAAATCTGGGTGAGAAGTAACCATACCTTCAATATGATAGTGGTAGTAGGAATGTAACATAGAAAATGGACTTAGAAAACACTTAGGAAAGAGAAAGGAGTCAACGGCTGACTGAATATGCAGAGGTAAGGGAAAATCAGAAAGATATGATTTAAGCCAGGCATGGTGGCGCACACCTTTAATCCCAGCAGTCCTCCTACCATGAGTTCGAGGCCACCCTGAGACTACATAGTGAATTCCAGGTCAGCCTGAGACCCTACCTCGAACCATCCCCCCCAAAAGAAAAAAACCAAGATATGACTTAAGCCTGGCATGGTGGCATACACCTTTAATTCCAGCACTCCAAAGGCAGAAAAGAATCACCTTGAGTTCAAGGCCAGCCTGGGACTACAGAGTAAATTCCAGGTCAGCCTGAGTTACAGTGACACCTTACTTAAGGAAGGAAGGAGGGAGGGAGGGGGAGAAGGAGAAAAAGTGACTTGTGAGCAGAATGCTGAGGATAGGAGCATGAAGGATGAATGCAGTTTTAGGAGCTCTGCTATGAGAACCAGGTAGTATATTATCTGAATTTAAAGAGTGAACAGGGCTAGGGGAGTACTCACTTGTGTAGCATGCTAGAGACTCTGGGTTTGGTCTCTAGAACCTCAGAAACCTTTTTTTTTTTTTTTTTTAATGCTGGGCGTGGTGGTGCAAGAACCTCAAAAACCTTTTTTTAAAAAAAGGCAAATAAACAGAAGAGGAATATATAATAAAAAATTAGTATCTTAACTAGATGAAAAATTCATAAAAACCAATATGCATGACTGGAGAGATGGTTCAGCAGTTAAGGCACTTGCCTGCAAAGCCTAATGACCCAGGTTCGACTCCCCTGTGCCCATGTAAAGCCAGACACAAAGTGGCACATGCATCTGGGGTTTGTTTACAGTGGCTAGAGGCCCTGGTGCTCCTAGTTCATGTTCTCTCTCTCTCCTTAAAAATAAATAAATATATTTTTTAAAAAGATCCAATACAAAGTCAGGCATGGTGGCACATACCTTTAATCCCAGCACTCAGGAGGCAGAGATAGAAGGATCACCAAGATATGACTTAAGCCTGGCATGGTGGCATACACCTTTAATTCCAGCACTCCAAAGGCAGAAAAGAATCACCTTGAGTTCAAGGCCAGCCTGGGACTACAGAGTAAATTCCAGGTCAGCCTGAGTTACAGTGACACCTTACTTAAGGAAGGAAGGAGGGAGGGAGGGGGAGAAGGAGAAAAAGTGACTTGTGAGCAGAATGCTGAGGATAGGAGCATGAAGGATGAATGCAGTTTTAGGAGCTCTGCTATGAGAACCAGGTAGTATATTATCTGAATTTAAAGAGTGAACAGGGCTAGGGGAGTACTCACTTGTGTAGCATGCTAGAGACTCTGGGTTTGGTCTCTAGAACCTCAGAAACCTTTTTTTTTTTTTTAATGCTGGGCGTGGTGGTGCAAGAACCTCAAAAACCTTTTTTTAAAAAAAGGCAAATAAACAGAAGAGGAATATATAATAAAAAATTAGTATCTTAACTAGATGAAAAATTCATAAAAACCAATATGCATGACTGGAGAGATGGTTCAGCAGTTAAGGCACTTGCCTGCAAAGCCTAATGACCCAGGTTCGACTCCCCTGTGCCCATGTAAAGCCAGACACAAAGTGGCACATGCATCTGGGGTTTGTTTACAGTGGCTAGAGGCCCTGGTGCTCCTAGTTCATGTTCTCTCTCTCTCCTTAAAAATAAATAAATATATTTTTTAAAAAGATCCAATACAAAGTCAGGCATGGTGGCACATACCTTTAATCCCAGCACTCAGGAGGCAGAGATAGAAGGATCACTAAGTTTGAGGCCCCCTGAGACTACATAGTGAATTCCAGGTCAGCCTGGTCTACAGTGAGACCCTAGCTCAGAAAAAAAGAAAAGAAAAAGAATCAATACAGGGGCTAGGGACATGGCTCAATTGTTAAAAATGCTTGTACACTTGCAAATCCTGCAAACTCAAGTTCCATTCCCAAGCCATCTACATAAAGCCAGATGCAAATCATCTGAAATGGTAAAAGACCCTAGTGCATGCACATAGGTACAAACACATACATGTATACAAATAAATATTTTTAAACACAAAATTACTAAGACTTTGTAAAAATATATCTAGTAACATTTTATGTCATGGAAAAAAGCAACCATCAGAAAAAGACTTATTGCAAAGATGTTCATGGCAGCAACATCAATTAATTTAAAAAAATAGAGAGATAAATGTTCAATCTCTTACTATAATGCTAAACAGGCTGCAAATCAGACAGGATACTATGCATAGCCCAAAACCTTTTAGGATTTTTTTTTTTTTTTTTTTTTTTTTTTTTTTTTTTTTTTTTTTGGTTTTACCAGGTAGGGTTTCACTCTAGCCCAGGCTGACCTGGAATTCACTATGTAGTCTCAAGGTAGCCTTGAACTCATGGTGAGCCTCCTACATCTGCCTCCTGAGTACTAGGATTAAAGGCATGTGCCACCACGCCCAGCTTAGGGATAATTGTTAATGAAATGTAATGTTTACATGATGTAATTTTTTTGTTGTTGTTTTGTTTTTAATTTTTATTTATTTATTTGCAAGCAGAGAGAGAGAGAGAGATAGAAGAGAGGCAGACAGAGAGAGAATGGGCACGCCAGGGCCTCTAGTAACTGCAAACGAACTCCAGATGCATGTGCCCCTTGTGCATCTGGCTTACAAGGGTCCTGGAGAATCGAACCACGATCCTTTGGCTTCACAGGCAAATGCCTTACCCACTAAGCCATCTCTCCAGCCCTTGTTTTGTTTTTTTAAGGTAGGGTCTCCCTCTAGCTCAAACTGACCTGGAATTCACTATGTAGTCTCAGGCTGGCCTCAAATTCACTAAGATCCTCCTACCTCTGCCTCCAAAGTTCTGAGGAGGGGGGAATGTGTAAATTCTTTTTAATTCTTCCCTAAACAAGGATTTTTAACTCCATTTTATTTTATTTTACTTTATGTATTTGAGAGAGACAGAGGTAGATAGAGAGGGAAAAAGAGAAAGAATGAGAATAGGCACTCCAGGGCCTTCAGCTACTGTAAATGAACTCCAGATGCATGTGCCACCTTGTGCATTTGGCTTATCCAGTGGGTCCTAAGGAATCAAACTGGGGTCCTTTGGCTTTGCAGGCAAATGCCTTAACTGATAAGCCATCTCTCCAGCCCAACAAGCATTTTTATACAACATGTATAGGTATTAGAAATTTTAAGTAATCCAGACATGATGTAAACTAAACAGGAGGATTTCCTGGTATATGTGAATAGTATGACACTGTATGGGAAAGGGAGTCTTGGAAACCACTCCTCCAAGGAAGGGTATAGACATTATAGATACATCCTTCAAGCTATTTTAACAACTCTCTAGGTCTACAGAGACCTTACATCCATCAGAGCTGTCAGCCTGAGGACTGTATGCCACAAATGATAGCCATGAATGCCACCCAATACAAAATCAGAACTTACTTAAAACAAGATATGTGTGTGGCTGGGTGAGGTGACACAGGACGTTAATCCCAGCACTCAGAGGCAGAGGTAGGAGTATCACTGTGAGATTGAGCCCAGTCTGGGACTACATAGTGAATTCCAGATCAGGCTGGACTAGAGGAAGACCCTACCTCAAAAAAGATTTGTGTATGTATACATGCTTGTATGTGTGTGGGTCACCTGTATGTATGGAGGCCAGACGTCTCCGCACTAGCTCTCCACAATACTTTTTTGACACTGAATGGGGAAATCAAGGGGATCCTCATATCTCAGCCTTCCCAGTACTGGGATTACAGTTGCTGTAGCGCTGTGGGTATTTCGCATCTAAACCCAATTCCTCATGCTTGCATGACAAGTACTTTATCAGCTGAGTCATATTCCCAGCCCCTTGTGGTTTTCTTTCAAAATATGGTCTTGGGCTGGAGAGATGCCTTGGCATTTAAGGCCCTTGCCGGCAAAACCAAAGGACCTAGGTTCTCTTCCCCAGTACCCAAGTAAGCTAGTTGTACAAAGTGGTGCATGTGTCTGGAATTCATTTCCAATAGCTAGAGGCCCTGGCATACCCAAATTAATTACTTAATTAAATATAAAAAAAACAATTCTGGCCCGGCATGGTGGCACACACCTTTAATCCCAGCACTCGGGAGGCAGAGGTAGGAGGATCGCCGTGAGTTCAAGGCCACCCTGAGACTACAGAGTGAATTCCAGATCAGCCTGGGCTAGAGCAAGACCCTACCTCAAAAAACAAAAACAAACAAAAAAACAATTCTGGTCTTGCAGCTCTGGAAAGTACAAGGGGCAGATAGCAAGGTTGTATTGCAATGTTCAAAGACTGGACATGCCCAAAAGCCAAAAGCCATCCTTCTAGAACAGCTAAAGCTTCAGAGATTATGCCTAGCCTTTTGAAATGTTTGCATTAAAGGTAGGTAGAAAGAGTGGGGCATAAGTTCAGTGGTCAAGTACTTGCCTAGTATGTGCAAGGCCCTAAATTCAAACCATCCTTCCACAAAACAACAAAAATCTAATACTCTGCTTCTCAGGCATATTTCATTTTGCAGATGATATATTATCAATTTTACTTGTTCAAAAGGTACTTCTAGCAGGGCATGATGGCGCACACCTTTAATCCCAGCACTCAGGAGGCAGAGGCAGGAGGATCGTCCAGAGTTCGAGACCATCCTGAGACTACATAGTAAATTCCAGGGCAGCCTGAGCTAGAGTGAGACCCTACAAAACAAAACAACAACAACAACAACAACAACAAAAAGTACTAACAAAGCAAGTCACATGACTTGCCTTCTATCTCAGGTATGGTGGCACATACTTGTAATCCTAGGCCTTGGGAGGTGGAAGCAGCAGGATCAGAAGTTCAAGGCCATCTTCAAATCTTTAATAGGTTGAAGGCCAGCCTGGTCTTTGAGACCATTCCCCCCCCCCCCAATATCAACTTTACTAATGTACTTCAAGAGAGAACTATACATTTTTCTATTTTGTCAGGGATATGGTCTCATGTTTATATTCAAGTAACAATAAAAGTTTTTAAACAAGTAAACTTTAAAGATCATAACAAAAATGAATTTGGACAATATACATATAACTCAATGTGAATACCTGTCTAGCTTAAAACTTCCAACAGGAATGTTTATTATTTGGTAACACACAATAAACAACTGGAAAAACAAATGAAAGTATTCTAAAATAATTCATCGTCTTTTTGAAACAAGATCTCATTATGTAGCCCAAGCCAGCCTGGAACTTGGCATGCAGCCTAGGCTGGTGTCAAATTCATGATCCTCCTGCAGCAGCCTCCCTCCCTTTACAGTGCTAAGATTATAGATGTACATCATCAAACCCACCCACCCCCCTTTTTTTTTGGTTTTGTGACTTAAGGTTTCACTCTAGTCCAGGCTGACCTGGAATTCACTATGTAGTCTCAGGGTGACCTCAAACTTACGGCAATCCTCCTACCTTTGCCTCCCAAGTGCTGGGATTAAAAGTATGCACCAGCATGCTGGCAAACCCACCACCCTTTTCTAAAAAAGAGGTGAGCTGGGCAGGTGGTGCACGCCTTTAATCCCATCAATCCTCAGGCAGAGAGAGGTAGGAGGATCACCATGAGTTCCAGGCCACCCTAGACTACATTGTGAATTCCAAGGTTACCCTGGGCTTGAAAAACCAAAAAAAAAAAAAAAGTGTGTGGGGTGAAACAACCTCTGGTGAACACACCTAAGGGAAGCTATCTTAGGCCACTCAGCCATCTTGATATTCTCAAGGAGACACAAGAGATTAAAAATTAATAATAGAGGCCAGGCATGGTGGTGCACGCCTTTAATCCCAGCACTTGGGAGGCAGAGGTAGGAGGATCGCCGTGAGTTCAAGGCCACCCTGAGACTACATAGTTAATTCCAGGTCAGCCTGGGCCAGAGTGAGACCCTACCTCCAAAAACCAAATGATTCCAGTAAAGTAGGAGGATCGCCATGAGTTCCAGGCCAGCCTGAGACTACAAAGTGAATTCCAGGTCAGCCTGGACTGGAGAGAGACCCTATCTTGAAAAACAAACAAACAAAAAACTCACTGTAAAAGTAGGACAGGGCTGCTCTCCTTGCTGTGAGGGGACAGATGCCGGCCAGTTTAATAAAATCTCTCCTTTTTTTTTTTTTTTTTTTTTTGGTTTTTCGAGGTAGGGTCTCACTCTAGCTCAGGCTGACCTGGAAATTACTATGTAGTCTCAGGGTAGCCTCAAACTCATGGTGATCCTCCTACCTCACCTCCCAAGTGCTGAGATTAAAGGCGTGTGCCACCACACCCAGCTTCTCCTTTTTAATTTTTATTTGAGTGGTCTTCTGTTCATTTCTGGTCTGGGACTAGCTACACCAGAGCCTCTTGCCACTTCAAATGAACTCCAGATGCATATGCCACTTTGTGCCACCTTCTTTGTATGGGTACTGGGCCATCAGGCTTTGCAAGCAAGCACCTTTAACCACTGAGCCATCTCTCCCATCTTCATCCTTAATTCTATCTTAAATTGCCACCAAACAAGAAATAACACCAAAATGTTAATTACACATTGAATTAGTTACTTTTTTTTTTACTACTGTGACCAAATGTCAGCTAAGAAGCAACTTTAAGGGAAAAGGATATCATGGCTCACAGTTTGAGGGTACAGTTGATCATGGCAGTTGGACAAACTTCATTCAGTCAGGAAGCAGAGATGAGTGCAACCTGAGTCCTTAGGCTTCACAGGCAAGCACCTTAACCATTAAGCCATCTCTCCAGCCCTGGAGGTAACCATATTAAGCTAATTCAGTCTTAAGACAACTATTCTATGTTTTCTCTCATTTGCGGCTGTGCACACACAGTTACATAAAATATGTAAAGATGAAAGCAGAAGTGAGACCTCCGAAGGGAAAAAAAAAGGGACTAATGGTAGGGGTGAGAAAAAGGAGGGTAGGGGACAAGGACAGAGAAGCTGAAAGTATTTTACATAATTATGAGGAAACTCCCTTATGTACAATGTATATACATGTACAATGCATATCCATGCACAATGAATATACACACAACAAAGTTTTTTTAAAAAAATAAACCAGAGCCAGGCGTGGTGGTACATGCCTTTAATCCCAGCACTTGGGAGGCAGAGGTAGGAGGATCACTGAGTTTGAGGCCACTCTGAGACTTCATAGTGAATTCCAGGTCAGCCTGGGCTGGAATGAGACCCTACCTCGAAAAACCAAAAAAAAAAAAAAAAAGTAAAAAATAAGCCAGATGTGGTGGCACACACGTTTAATCCCAGCACTCGGGAGGGAGAGGTAGGAGGATCACAGTGAGTTCAAGGCCACCCTGAGATTATATAATGAATTCCAGGTCAGCCTGGGCTAGAGTAACACTCTACCTTGAAAAACAAAAAACAAAAAAACCCAAAAAACAAATAATAATAATAATAATAATAAACCTAATATTAGGGTGAAGTAGCTTGGTTGTAGAGTGCTTGCCTAGAATTTGTGAATGGGGGCAGGGCTAATAACTTAATGGCAAAGCTACTCTCTTTCATGTATGAGGCCCTGAATCCAATACAACCCAGCCCACAAAAAAAAAAAAATGATTTCTGGGCTGGAGAGATGCTTCAGTGGTTAAGGCATTTGCCTGCGAAGCCTAAGGACTCAGGTTTGAATACCCAGTACCCATGTAAGCCAGATGTACAAGGTGGTGCAGCACCTAGAATTTGTATGCAGGGTAGCTAGGGTCCCTGGCGTACCCATTCTCTCCCTCCCTCTCTCTCTCTCAAATAAATTAATTAATTAAAGAGATTCTCTTAAAAAATTAATTTCTATGCCAGATGTGGTGGTGCATGCCTTTAATCCCAGCACTCAGGAGGTAAAGGTAGGAGGGTCACTGTAAGTTTAAGGCCACCTTGAGACTACATAGTGAATTGCAGGTCAGCCTGGGCTACAGTGAAACCCTACCTCGAAAAAACAAAACAAAACAAAAAATTTAATTTCTTCTGTGAGTGTGAGGCCAGCCTGAGACTACACAGTGAATTCTAGGTCAGCCTTGGCTAGAGGGAGGCTCACCTCAAAAAAAAAAAAAAGAAAAAAAAGAAAAATTGTTTTTTTATTCTTTGTTAATAACCTTAAACCTTTAATTTTTTTCTACATCACGAACACTATTAACTTTATTAATACTAAAATAGTTTGAAGAGCTGGAGGGATGGCTTAGCGATTAAGGCATTTGCCTGCAAAGCCAAAGGATTCCAGTTTGATTCCCCAGTACACATGTAAACCAGATGTACAAGGTGGTGCATACATCTGGAGTTTGTCTGCAGTGGCTGGAGGCCCTGGTGCACCCATTCTCTCTCTCTCTCCCTCCCTCTCTGTCAAATAAAAAAATTTAAAAAAAAAAAGTTTGAAAAGGCTTACAAAAATATAGGCAGAACCATAAAGCAAATTAGTTTTACTAGGTTTCATTAAGCCCTAGAAAAAAGGGGGGGGAAGAGATCAGTTATTAATCAGATATGTGAATACTGTTCACAGGCTGTCTCACGCTGACCACATAGCCTTGGAAACCTGCCTCTGAATAAAATTTAATCAATGGTGGAGCTTTTGAGAAACTCAAACTACAGTATCAATAACCATGTTAATACAGTCCATGGTAGAACACGCACAAGCAAACAAAAGGCAATTTTTCCCCTGCAAAAAGGAGCTAGAGAGATGGCTTATCAGTTAAGGCCTTTCCTGCAACGCCTAAGGACCCAGGTTCAATTCCCCAGTACCCACATAAGCCAGCTGCACAAGGTGGTGCATGTGTCTGGAGTTTGTTTTCAGTGTCTTGAGGCCCTGGCGTGCCCATTCTCTATCTGCCTCTTTCTCACTCTCTCTCAAAAAAATAAAATAAAATTATTTTTTCTTTAAAAAAATGTTACGGTGTGGTAGTAAACACCTTTAATTCCAGTACTTGAAAGGCTGAGGTAAGAGAATCACCTTGAGTTCCAGGCCACCAGAAACTACATAGTGAATTCTAAGTCAGCCTGGGTTAGAGCAAGATCTTATCTCAAAAAAATAAAACAAAACAGCAACAACAACCAAAAAACAAACCAAAACCAAAAGGCTGCAGGGCTAGAAAGATGGCTCAGCAGTTAAGGCACTTGCCTGCAAAGCTAAAGGACCCAGGTTCAATTCCCCATGACCCATGTAAAACCAGATGCCCAAGGTGGCGCATGCATCTGGAGTTCATTTGCAATGGCTAGGGCCCTGGAGCACCCATTCTGTCTCTTTCAAATAAATAAATATTAACAAAAAATTTTAAAAGTTCACAACAGTCTAATATAAGTAGAGAGGTAGAAAAGCAATGCCCCTTTAAAACAGATCTATACTACTTTTTTTTTTTTTTTTTTTTTTTTCGAGGTAGGGTCTCACTCTAGCCCAGTCTGACCTGGAATTCACTCTCTATTCTCAGGGTGGCCTCGAACTCATGGTGGTCCTCCTACCTCTGCCTACCCAGTGCTGGGATTAAAGGCGTGTACCACCATGCCCAGCCAGATCTATACTTCTTTAAGTTTTTGAGGTAGGGTCTCACTCTAGCCCAGGCTGACCTGGAATTCACTATGTAGTCTCAGGCTGGCCTAGAACTCATAGCCATCCTCCTCCTCCCTCTGCCTCCACAGTGCTGGGATTAAAGGCATGCGCCACCATGCCTGGCATACTTTTTCTTTTTGAGACAGGATCTTACTACACAGACTAGTTCAGGCTAACCCGGAATTTACTACTGAGCCCAAACTAGCTTCAAACTCATGAATCTCCCGCCACATCCTCTGTAAGAGCTGGAATTACAGGCAGATGCTAACCATGCCTGACTTTCCAATCTTATAATTTTTGCATCTGCAGCTAAATTAGATTAAAATATAAATACTGTAATATAAATAAATCCCTTGGCATTCACTGAAATCTGCTGGTTACATATAGGAATAAATAAAAGTGCATGTAGGAATGTACTAGCATTTCTACATGGGGGTGAGGGGAGTTACTGATGCAAAATAAAGCTACTGCTCTAAAGGACATCCTGTGCTCTCAGAATCCTGATATACTAAGTATAATGAAAAGAGATGCAATGCTCATGGCATTCAGGAATACTTTGTTAAAAGTATTTTTATTTATTTATTTGTGAGGAGAAAGAAGATGAGAATATGGGTGCATCAGGGCCTCTCGCCACTGCAAACTCCAGATGCATGTACCACTTTGTGCATCTGGTTTTATGTAGGTACTGGGGAAATGAAACCAGGGCTAGCAGACACCTTTAACCACTGAACCATCTCCCCAACTCCTAATTTGGTCTTTTTAATTGGAAGGTTACAAACAGTTTTAACTGATTCTGTGTGCCCTTTCAAAACACATTTACTTCATGTTCAAATCAAGCTATAAATTCAGTATCTATTAAGTAACAGGATAAAAAAAGATGTTTGAAAATTTGTTCTAGCTGGATGTGATGGCACACTCAAGGCAGATGCAGAAGGATCAGAAGCTCCAGGCTCACCTGGGCTACATGAAATTGTCTCAAAAAGCCAAAAATAAGGCTGGGAAGATGACTCAGTAGATACCTGAAGTTCAGGTCTCCAGGCTCCATGCAAAAGCTGGAAGCTGTGGCAGGCTCCTACAATCCCAGTGTACCTATGGCAAGAAGGAAGGCTCAGAAAGAACTTCCCAGATGCTTCTGAAGCAGTTAACAAGAGGCTCTGCTTCAAAGAAGTTGGGTTTCAAGGACCAGCTTCAAGGTTGTGCTTCCACACACATGGACACTCATATCCACATACACATAAGTAAATAACTTTTTATTTAATTACCGTATTTATTTATTTGAGAGACAAGGAGGCAGAGAGAGAAAGAATGAGAATGGGCATGCCAGGGCCTCCTGCCACTGCTCCAGACACATGTATAATGTGCATGTGGCTTTACGTGGGTAGTGGAGAATCAAACCCCGGCTGTCAGACTTTGCAAGTAAGTGCCTTTAACTCTGAGCCATCCTTCCAGCCCCCAATAAATATTTTTTAATCTCTGAAAAGCTACTGCTCAATTAAAAAAAAAAATCTCCTTGAAAATTCAAAGCCATGTCTGTTGGCTCAAGGCTATAATCTCAGCACTTAGGAGGCTTGAGGTAGAAAGATTATCATGAGATTACAGCCAGGGCTACAGAGTGAGTTCCAGGACAGCCTGGGCTAATGTGAGACCTTGCATTAAAAGAGGGGCTGGGGAGAGAGACAAGAAAACTCACAAAATATGGAAAGCATATGCTACAGGGCTAAGGATAGAGTTCAGTGGTAGAATGCTTGCCTACCAGGCACAAGGCAAGGTTTGATCTCTAGCACCACAGTTAAAAAAACAAACAAAAAAAAACTAGAATGAGATCCTATCTCCAAAAGCCAAAAAGAGAGACAGAGAGAGAGAGAGAGAGAGAGAGAGAGGGAGAGAAAGAGAGAAAGAAAGAAAGAAAGAAAGAAAGAAAGAAAGAAAGAAAGAAAGAAAGAAAATGATACAGATATAGAGCAAGAGTATTCTTTTCTCCTACCATAATTCTTAACTGTTGGTCAAGAGCTGTGACCAGTTTGAAATGATTTGATAAAACAATACTAGCTGGGCATAGTGTCGCACACCTTTAATACCAGCACACAGGAGGCAGAGATAGGAGGATAGCTGTGAGTTTGAGGCCATTCTGAGGGTACATACTGAATGCCAGGGCAACCTGGGCTACAGCCAGACCCTCTTGGAAAAAAAAAATTGTTTTGGTTTTGTTTTGATTTTCGAGGTAGGGTCTCGTTCTAGGCCAGGCTGACCTGGAATTCACTAGTTTCACTCTGATCTTAAGCCCACAGAGATCCTCCTACCTCAGCTTCCACGGTGCACAAAGCAATATTTTAATGTATAGTAAGAGGATCTGAGACATATCCAACTTTTTTCAGTAAATGTCAAAGCTGTGACAACTCACAAATTTGACAGTGTAACACAGTCTGAAACAATTCCATATGTCCCAAGCATTCTAAATTTTAGCACAGTCGGACTGGGCCATGTTCTGAAATGTCAAAAGAAAGTTGTCATTTCGTTGGATGTGCTGGCGCACACCTTTAATCCCAGCACTTGGGAGGTAGAGGTAGGAGGATTGCTGTGAGTTCAAGGCCACCCTGAGACTCCATAGTGAATTCCAGGTCAGCTTGGGCTAGAGCGAGACCCTACCTCGAAAGGAGGGAGGGAGGGAGGGAGGGAGGGAGGGAGGGAGGGAGGAGGAGGAAGGAAGGAAGGAAGGAAGGAAGTCATTTATTTCATTTGAATTCGGCAACTCCACAGTGGAGGCCTACTCAAGTTAGTACTTTGCTAACATTTGATCAAGGAAGGTTCCATTAAATGAAAACAGAAATGGAAGTACAGGAACCATGCCTACATATTGCCGGGAAACACACACATTTCTGCTCAGAACGTCGTACCAAAGGACTCAGCAAAGATCAGGGAGTGTAGCAACGGGGAAATTTCATATCTCTTTCTTTCACACACGTATAGGTAAGTTTATTTTGCCAATTAAAAATCCCATGTCCCTGCTCGCAACCTACTGCACTCTACGTAAAGTTTGCCGTGAATTACAAGTGTTTCTAAACTGGAATTTATCTCCAAAACACTTTCAAAGGGTCTTCCCCAACCCCCACGCCAAGATAAAGCATTGCATGTTTTTTTGACTTCTCAGAAAGCCGGCGAGAGACGTAGGCTCCAGGTGCCTACCGCCAGGCTGGCGACGGAGGGAGAACGGAGGGCCGCTCACCTTCAGCGGGTGACAGCCGAAAGCAGCCAGGGGAGCAGCCCCGAGCGCGGGGGGCGGGGGCGAGCGCTAGTCCCACGGGCCGCGGGGACCAAGGCCACCAAACCCGGTTGGCAGCATATGGGAGGCAGGGGCCGCTCCCGCCTCGGGGCGCGCGCGGGCCGGCGGCGGAGGGCTGTGCCGGCACGACAGGTCCCGCGGCTCCCTCCGGCCCGGCGCACGTGCGGCCGAGGCGGCCGGAGCGGGGCCACCGGGCGCAGAGGCGATGGGCTTCGGGGCGGGCAGGCCCCGGAGGCCGCAGGCCGAGGCGGGGTAGGACAAGCCCGCCGGCGGCGTGGAGGTGCGGGATGTCGAGACAGTGACCACGGGGACACGGCCAGGGAGGCAGGGGAGCGGGGGCCCGACCGAGCGGAAGCGCAGGGACAGAGACGGGAGCCGGCCGGGGACTGCCGGCGCGGAAGCGCAGCTCACCGTGCCTCCGTCCTTAATGATGATCTTCTTTGCCAGCATGATACTGCGGTTCGCGGCCCGTTTCTTTTTCTTCCCCTGGGTCATTTTACCATCCTCGACTCCTGGCGCTGCTGCAGCCTCCGGGGGCGGCCGGCCCTAGCGGCGAGTAGCCGTCCCGCCACTACTGCCGGGCCGAGCCGCTCCGGGCGCCCGCCGCCATCTTGAGGGCCCGGCCTGCCTCGGGCGGCGCGTCACATCGTGCGATCGGCGCCCCGCCCGCCAAGCCCACGTGACGCAGCCCCACGTGACGGCGCGGGGCAGGCGCCTGGAGCTCTGCAGTGGTCCCTTCCTAGAAGTGCTGGGCAGTGGGACTGTCACTGGGTTATCCTGAGGAAGCCATCAAGCTCCAGTTACTCCCTGTTCGTGGCTGATGGGCGTTTTGTAGTGGTAACTGAACGTCATCAGCTATCAGCGCCAAATGTTCCCAAAAGAACTGAAGGAAACAATTTTCCAGAAATGGTGGCTTACCTAAGAGGTAAATTTTTGTTTGTTTGTCGTTCCGGTGACCAGGCCCTCCACTTGAACTCGACTGGGTCAACCAACAGCAGTCCCCTGGCCTCAAGGCATTTTTTTGTTTTTTGTTTTTTTTCGAGGTAGGGTCTCACTCTGGTCCAGGCTGACCTGAAATTAACTATGTAGTCTCAGTCTGAGGGTGGCCTCGAACTCATGGCGATCCTCCTACCTCTGCCTCCCGAGTGCTGGGATTAAAGGCGTGCGCCACCACGCCCGGCTCAAGGCATTTTTATTTCCTTGCAATCAAAACTTAAACGACCCATGTCACTTTGGACGCGACTACCTTTTAATTTCATTATTTAAAAACCAAGTAATAGGGGCTGGAGAGGTGGCTTAGCGGTTAAGGCGCATGCCTGCAAAGCCATAGGATCCCGGTTCGATTCTCCAGGTCCCACGTAAGCCAGATGCACATGGTGGCACATGCGTCTGGACCTCGTTTGCAGTGGCTAGAGGCCCTGATGAGCCCTTTCTCTCTCTCTCCTTCTGTCTCTAATAAATAAAAATAAAATCTTTAAAAAAAAATAGTAGAGGATTGCTAGAAAAATCTAGTGGCACAATGGAGTATGAACTATAAAGTATTACCAGTGTTAAAAATACCTTTCTTAGTACTTAGAATATCCTTTTTCTTTTTTATATTTTGAGAGAGAATGAGGCAAAAAAAATGGGCGCGCTAGGGCCTCTATCCACTGCAAACGAACTCCAGACACATGGGCCACCTTGTGCAGCTGGCTTACAAGGGCACTGGGGAATCGAACCTGGGTACTTAGCCTTCGCAGGCAAGCACCATAATCGCCAAGCCATCCCTCCAGCCCAGAATACCCTTGTACTTAATTGTACACTTTAGTGGTAGGTAATGACAGCTGCAGTGCATGCTATCTTAAACCTTAAACTGTTGGATGATGGAAAAGAGTGACAAAGCCACGTGACAAAACATTTACACAATGAGCCTGGATATGGCTGTTCTAAGACTTGTTCACAATTCAGGATTTCTCCTTGGAAGACGTGAAGTCTAACTTCCCTGTCATGTCCACTGGGCTGAGGATGCTCTTGCAGATTTGAAGCAGTCAGTCACAGTGTTGACTTCAGAGGCTAGGTCATAAAAGGCATGCATGGCATGTTCTTGCTGGCTCTCTGAACCCGAGTCCTCAGAAGGAAGGTCAGTTGCTGTCATGAAGATAACAGAAGAGCTACGGAGAGGGTCACTTGCTTAGGAACGGTGGCCTCCTACAAAGCTGTATGGGTCATCTTGGAAGCAGGTCCTGCAGGAGTGGTCAAGCCTTGAACCAACATCCTCACTGCAAGTATAAGACCCTCAGCTAGGACTCCCCAGTTTTGTCACTCTAAATTATTGACTCAGAAACTAAGATAAAAAGTATTTGTTTCAGGGCACTAAGCTTTGGGGCCATTTGTATATATTAACTAATATACAAGGTAAAGGAGGAAATACAGACTAAGGTGAATGTGTGAATTACACAACTTTGTAAGTTTGAAATTATTTCAAAATAAAAAGTTAAAATAAACTTGATTGAATGTTCTGTTCCATTTCCGTACTAACTAGAAATAGGAAACAAACCAGTTTCCATGGGAGAATAAAAGTATCTTACTCTGATATATCCAGTAATATTTTCTCATCAATAAATAATGCTTACTTTAAAAAATATTTTTATATACATCCTTTTTTCATGAAGTCCAACTTGCTTGAAGCTGCTGAAAGTAATACAGGATTTGTTTTAGATGGATAGATTTTCAATTAGACAGGCTTACCAGCGAGCCCCAGCAATCCTCCTATATCCATACACCCTCACTGCTAGAGTGGGGAGATGTGAGCAGCCACACCCAGCTTTTTACATGGGTGCTGGGGAAGGAACTCATGTCCATATGCTTTTGCAGCAAGTGCTCTTACCCACTGATCTATCTCTCTAGCCCCTACAAGACCTTTCTTACCACAGACCTTCCTTGGTAATGGGAGGAAGCTATTTCTTGAAAATTTCTTTTCAAGTAAGTATGTAATCAGTCCTGTGGAGAGAATTCTTTTTAAGAACAGTAAAAAAGACTGGTATGATTGCAAGTACTTTTTTGAAAGGTAGAAGTAGCTGTAAAATTCAGATTATGAGATACATTTGTATAGCATTTGTATAGACTTGCGATGATGGTAATATATTTTCTTTTAAAATACTTTATTTCTCTCTCCTTCTGTCTCTAATAAATAAAAATAAAATCTTTAAAAAAAAATAGTAGAGGATTGCTAGAAAAATCTAGTGGCACAATGGAGTATGAACTATAAAGTATTACCAGTGTTAAAAATACCTTTCTTAGTACTTAGAATATCCTTTTTCTTTTTTATATTTTGAGAGAGAATGAGGCAAAAAAATGGGCGCGCTAGGGCCTCTATCCACTGCAAACGAACTCCAGACACATGGGCCACCTTGTGCAGCTGGCTTACAAGGGCACTGGGGAATCGAACCTGGGTACTTAGCCTTCGCAGGCAAGCACCATAATCGCCAAGCCATCCCTCCAGCCCAGAATACCCTTGTACTTAATTGTACACTTTAGTGGTAGGTAATGACAGCTGCAGTGCATGCTATCTTAAACCTTAAACTGTTGGATGATGGAAAAGAGTGACAAAGCCACGTGACAAAACATTTACACAATGAGCCTGGATATGGCTGTTCTAAGACTTGTTCACAATTCAGGATTTCTCCTTGAAGACGTGAAGTCTAACTTCCCTGTCATGTCCACTGGGCTGAGGATGCTCTTGCAGATTTGAAGCAGTCAGTCACAGTGTTGACTTCAGAGGCTAGGTCATAAAAGGCATGCATGGCATGTTCTTGCTGGCTCTCTGAACCCGAGTCCTCAGAAGGAAGGTCAGTTGCTGTCATGAAGATAACAGAAGAGCTACGGAGAGGGTCACTTGCTTAGGAACGGTGGCCTCCTACAAAGCTGTATGGGTCATCTTGGAAGCAGGTCCTGCAGGAGTGGTCAAGCCTTGAACCAACATCCTCACTGCAAGTATAAGACCCTCAGCTAGGACTCCCAGTTTTGTCACTCTAAATTATTGACTCAGAAACTAAGATAAAAAGTATTTGTTTCAGGGCACTAAGCTTTGGGGCCATTTGTATATATTAACTAATATACAAGGTAAAGGAGGAAATACAGACTAAGGTGAATGTGTGAATTACACAACTTTGTAAGTTTGAAATTATTTCAAAATAAAAAGTTAAAAATAAACTTGATTGAATGTTCTGTTCCATTTCCATACTAACTAGAAATAGGAAACAAACTAGTTTCCATGGGAGAATAAAAGTATCTTACTCTGATATATCCAGTAATATTTTCTCATCAATAAATAATGCTTACTTTAAAAAATATTTTTATATACATCCTTTTTTCATGAAGTCCAACTTGCTTGAAGCTGCTGAAAGTAATACAGGATTTGTTTTAGATGGATAGATTTTCAATTAGACAGGCTTACCAGCGAGCCCCAGCAATCCTCCTATATCCATACACCCTCACTGCTAGAGTGGGGAGATGTGAGCAGCCACACCCAGCTTTTTACATGGGTGCTGGGGAAGGAACTCATGTCCATATGCTTTTGCAGCAAGTGCTCTTACCCACTGATCTATCTCTCTAGCCCCTACAAGACCTTTCTTACCACAGACCTTCCTTGGTAATGGGAGGAAGCTATTTCTTGAAAATTTCTTTTCAAGTAAGTATGTAATCAGTCCTGTGGAGAGAATTCTTTTTAAGAACAGTAAAAAAGACTGGTATGATTGCAAGTACTTTTTTGAAAGGTAGAAGTAGCTGTAAAATTCAGATTATGAGATACATTTGTATAGCATTTGTATAGACTTGACGATGGTAATATATTTTCTTTTTAAAATACTTTATTTATTTGAGAGAGAGGAGGGTAGAGAGAGAGAGAGAATGGGCATGGCAGGGCCTCTAGCCACTACAAACAAACTCCAGATGCATGGAGTACATGGGTACTGGGGAATTGAACCTTGGTCCTTAGACTTCACAGACAAGTGCTTTAACTGCTAAGTCATCTCTCTAGCCCCGATATTTTTTTTTTTTGAGGAGTGGAGGGAATGAACAGGATCGTGGTGGTGCACGCCTTTAATCCCAGCACTCAGGCTGATCTCAGTGATACCCATCTTCTCCAGGTCAGCCTGGACCAAGTGAGTGCAAAACCAAAAACAAACAAAACAAAAAAAAAGAGTGCTGAGATTACAGGTGTGCACCAAAACACCCAACTTGGAATATACTTCCAAAAAAAAAACAAGTATTCATTCTATTACCAAAACGTAACATTAAAGATTTTCAGAAGCTGGGCATGGGGGCACACGCCTTTAATCCCAGCACTTGGGAGGCAGATGTAGGTGGATCGCTGTGAGTGCGAGGCCACTCTGAGACTACAGAGTGAATTCCAGGTCAGCCTGGATTAGAGTGAGACCCTACCTTGAAAAAAAAAAAAAAAAAAAAAAAGATTTTCAGTTGGTGTTTTTTTATGAAACTGTACCAAAGAAATTTATTTTTTTTAATGCTGACATTCTTGTTTTGTGATCTTTTAAGACAGAGTATTTAGTTTAAGATTATTTCAAAGGAGAAATGGAAATAAAATATGTATATTGCTTCTTACATTAGATTTTATACACTGAACTAAGTCACAATTGAAGAAATTATATTCAGGGGCTGGAGGGATGGCTTAGCGGTTAAGGCGCCAAAGGACCCAGGTTCAATTCCCCAGGACCCACATAAGCCAGATGCACAAGGTGGCTCACATGTCTGGAGTTCATCTACAATGGCTAAAGGCCCTGGTGTGCCCATTCTCTCTCTCTCTCTCTCCCTTTCTCACTCTCTGTCTGCCTCTTTCCCTCTCTGGTTCTCTCAAATAAATAAATTAATTTAAAAAAAAAAGAAATTATATTCAGATTATGAAAAAGGTATACTGAATTACTGTTCTTAACCTTTAAGGTAGCAAAAAGGTATTTTATTAAAAATAGAACACTTTTAGGCTGTGGTCATCATATTGGTAGAGAATTCTAACTAGGCTAAATAAAATCCAGTATTTTGCTAAAGAAAAGAAAGCAGTCAGTCATATGTGACAAATCACTACTGAGAGGTAAAGATAAGCCATTCGTTTCTGACATATAAAAATAAGAACTAAAGGGGATATGATGGAGACTGGAGTTCTAAAGTGGAATGGGGGGAGGGGAGGGAAATATCAGGTGGGTTTTTTTGTATGTAAGTATAAAAGTTGTCAATAAAAAATAATAATTAAAAAAAAAGAACTAATTCATAGATCAAGTCAGACACAGGTAAACAAGGGAACAAACAAATATAGGAAAAATCTATAGTTGTTTATGAAAATAACCTATTTCAATTATGTATTAAATATAGATAATGGATACCAAAAATGACATGAGAAATTATCAATTAAAATCCATTTAACAAAAGACAAGTTTATACAGTCCTTTGAATTATATCCATACAAATTTAAACATACAAATCATATTCCCAAACCCAAAAGAATCCTTCTAAATAAATGAAAGACATAAATTTAGGATCCAAATAATTTTAAAAGCATTTTTAAGTCTCAGTAAATTATATCTTAAAAGAAATTAAACAAATAACACACATGCAATTGTTAAAAGGTCTTAAAACTTGAAGGGTGGTGCAGTCATACCACAATTTATAACGTAAGTACTATTTACTGACACTTTTTATATTTTACGTTTTAGTTTTATTAGATAATAGATCTATAAATGTTGAAACAAAAGCTGGAATTATAGATACTGTGTTCTTTTCAAAACTCCAGTTTTGCTCATGTGTTTAAAGGTCTTCCAGAAGAGTCAGATATTTGGTAAAGAAAGGCACATAGGACAAACTTTTGATAAAGGTGCTTTTTCTTTGATCCTATAACTATATATCTCAGAGATTCTTAAGATGACTTTCAATATAATGTAAATAATTTTTTAAATATTTTGTTTATTTACTTATTTATTTATTTGAGAGAAACAGATAGAGAGAGAATGGGTGTACCAGGGCCTCCAGCCACTCAAATGACTCCAGACGCATCATGCACCACCTTGTGCATCTGGCTTACAGAGTACTGGGGAATGGGACCTGCTATACTTTAACAAATCTAATTTTTGAAGGGTTAAAACAGAGGCAGGCGAAACCTAAGCTGCCATTAATTATGAACACAACATATTAACTCACAATTGTACAAACAATACTCTAATGTGAGCTGAATAGAAAGCTTTATTTTTAGAATTTGTGCATTTGCAAGAATTAGGTTTAATTAGCAGTAATATGATATAGGCCTGAATGTTGTGGCAGTCTTAAAACACCATGCTCAAAATATAGTGTTATTAAATAAGATGCTTTAAAAGGTGTTAACTGAAAAATCATAAATCAGCCTTCATAAAACTTATTTTATACCATTTCATTTTCACCAGCAAATTGATTTTTTAAATTTCTTTTTCTGTGTTTTTTTTTTTTTTGGTTTTTTTGTTTTTCAAGGTAGGGTTTCACTCTAGTCCAGACTGATCTGGAATTCATTATGTAGTCTCGGGTGGCCTTGAACTCATGGCGATCCTCCTACCTCTGCCTTCTGAGTGCTGGGGTTAAAGGCATGCACCACCACGCCCAGCTAATTTTTTAAATTTGGATGGGCATGGAGGTGCACGCCTTTAATCCCAGCATTCAGGAGGCTGAGGTAGGAGGATCACTGTGAATTTATTTATTTACCTGTTTGAGAGAGAGAGAGACAGGTAAAGAGAGAATGGGCACCAGGGCCTCCAGCCACTGCAAATAAACTCCAGACATGTGCCACCTTGTGCATCTGGCTTATGTGGGTACTGGAGAATTGAACCTGGCTCCTTAGGCTTTGCAGACAAGCACCTTAAAACTGCTAAGCCATCTCTCCAGCTGGATCACTGTGAATTTAAAGCCAGGCTAAGCTACAAAGAGAATCTGCTTCAAAAACAACAAAAATTTTTTTTCTCCCTAATTTTAAGAACTTTAAAACTCTGAATGGAGTTTATTAGGCCTGCAATCTCTGGAGACTATGTTTGCATCAATAAGATAAAATAGTCAGTCTGCATTAACCAAGATAACAAGGTAAAACCAGCCAGTCTGTAGTAGCCAAGATTACCCAACAGGTTTAAACAAGTATTTTTGAGTCAATCTCTAATAAAATTCATTAGAACTATATAAAAATATTAATCCTTTTACAGGTTTTAGAACAGACTTTTAAAATATATACAGTATAAATGAAAAAAATAAAGTACTTCTTAAACTCTACATATAATTCTGTATATAGTTAATAATTAAATTATACTTATATTCCAATCATAGAAACCATTTTATCTACCAATTAATCTTGCTACTTTAAATATATTCCATTTTCCTTGAACAAATTTAAATTAAATAACTCACATAATCTGTATGTTCAATTCCAGTGTTTAAAAAAAAGGGGGAAATCTATTTTATAGCAAGATGGCTCCTTCCGAGCAGCTCTTGAGGGGAACCAGTTAGGGAACTCAGAATGCAGCTAACGCTTCTCATCACATGATGCAATGATTTCTGGACACAGTGGGGCTTATGAGAGGCCTAGAAAAATGCTCTAACCAGCCTTGAACTTAGAAAGTTACAGTGCTACTTCAAGTAGTGGAGTATGGCTAGGGAATGCTGTAGGAAGAGTCATTCAGGTCTTGATCTTGGCTGACGTGTACTATTTTTTTTTTTGGTTGTTTATGTCGTCAACAGTTGCAGATTAAACAAAATTTCTACTATAGATCAACTGTAAATTATTCATTAAAATTTTTACAATTGTATACAGAGTATATTTAACAGTTTAAATTTCTCCATGTGGAGCTATTAGACAGTAATAATTATTTTCAATTATTAAATAAGTAATTAATTCAAAATTGTAATCACATTTAACCCACACAAATTTAAGTAAAGTAATATTAAGTATTTATCTTATTCATGGAAAAGAAATACAACTAAGAAGTGAAGGTTACTCCATGATTGTAAAAATCACTTGCAACTGTAGCATGTGAACAACTGGACTGCTCTCAACTCTCTGCTACTTCAGTGTACAAAATGGTCTGAAGATATAACATGGAGAAAAAGATTCTTTCCACACTCAGCTTAAATATGAATCTTATTCTCTGACAAATCAGACCCAGGATGTTACTTTATCAAACTGTATGTATGTGAAACAAACCACATTTAGCAATTCTTTTAACATAATTTTGTATGGATATATAAAATCTGATACATGAAAACATTTGTTTTAAACTGTATTTGTTGTTTTCACAGCTTTATAGGTAATTGTAATTTTCAAACCTTAAGTATTCCCTGTGATTTTATGTATCTATAAAGAAAGAGTAAGATTAAAAAACAATTAATAAGAGTAAATAGATCTAATTTGCAAGCATTGGTATCTGACATTTGTGTGCTCTTGCAAAGAATGCATAGGAGGGCTGTGCCACAGTCAAAAAGTTAAGTAAGCTCTGTGTAATCTGACTTCACGTTCCTCCCAGGGTTCCTGCTGTCTAGACCCTGATGTGATGTGTTTTGTCACATATCCAGTCCACACAGTTTATCCTTCAGCCTGAATATTTTCAAACCATTTGAACCGTCTGATCAGATTAGCATGGTGGTATCTTCACAGAATCTGCAGGGAGTCTTTTGTGTAAGACGATGTTGACACTCCTAGTGACCACTGTGGAAGACCAGTTAGAGAGTACTTGACTATGCTTTAATGGGATTTCCTGCAGGTTTGGGATCATAACCGTATAAGAAAGTAGCTGCTATTACAAGGATGGCTCCAAGGAAAAAGACACTAAATAGGATGAAGGAAAAACAAAAAGATAAAATCAGAATAAAAGCAAACAGATCTATATCCCTATCATAAACACAACTGTAATATGGAGAACTGTTCCAGCAATATGACTAACAAATACTAAGTACCTACATGCTAGTTGGTGGCTACAAGCTTTAAATGCATGATCTCCTTTGGTTCTCAGAACAACTTTAAGAAGTATTAGTACAAGCTGCATTTTGTACGTAGGAGGAAACAGGTTGGAGGAGCTTAAATAACTTACCGTAAGTCCCAGACTCAACCAGAAGACAGGACAGAAGTTCAGGTGCAAACTCAAAGCCTGCACTCTCATTTGCTACATGGTTGTCTCCCACACAAGGAGTTTCAATGCTGTCTTTCACCTTAATATGCACTTTGCATGGAATACATTCAATTATAAATAAATCCAAGTACAGATGCTTACTCAAGCCTGCACTCTCATCTATTAAACGGTATCTCCCACACAAGGAGTCTCAATCTTAGAACTGTGTTTTATCTTAACATGCACTTTCCATGAGACACATCTAATTTTTTTTTTGAGGTAGGGTCTCACTCTAGCCCAGGCTGACCTGGAATTCACTATGTAGTCTCAGGGTGGCCTTGAACTCATGGTGATCTTCCTACCTCTGCCTCCCAAGGGCTGGGATTAAAGGCGTGCGCCACCACACCCGGACCAAGACACATTTAATTATAAAACATACCAAGTTTTTAAGAACTTGAAAATAAGAGAGATGTAGTGGTGCACACCTTTAATCCCAGCACTCAGGAGGCCTAGGTAGAAGGTTCGCTGTGAGTTCAAGGCCAGCCTGAGACTACATATAGTGAATTCCTGGTCAGCCTGGGCTAGGACAAAACCCTACTTCAAAAAATGAAAAAAATTTTTTTTGAAAACATGAAAGCAAATTATAACCTTTGAAGTCAAACCTGGCTCCATTCAGTTTAAAGCCAAGACATAGCCAGGCATGGTGGTGCACACCTTTAATCCCAGCATTCAGGAAACAGAGGTAGGAGGATCGTCATGAGTTCAAGGCCAACCTAAGACTATATAGTGAATTCCAGGACAGCCTGGGCTAGAATGAGACCCTACCTCAAAAAACTGAAAAACCAAAAAGATAAAAATAAAAAAATTTTAAAAATTAAAATCTGGGCTAGAGTGATGGCTTAGCATTTACGGAACCTGCCTCCTAAGCCTAAGAACTCCGGTTCCAATCTCCAGGTCCCACGTTTAGCCAGATGCAAAGTGACGCAAGGGCGCACGTGACCACAAGGGGGTGCATGCATCTGGAGTTCATTTGCAGCAACTGAGAGATGGCTGGAACACCCATCTCTATCTGTCTCCCTCTCCCTCTCTCTGTCTCTCTCTCTCCAAAAAAAAAAAAAAAAATTAAAATCCAAGACAAGAGCCAGGTGTGGTGGTGCATTCCTTTAATCCCAGCACTCGGGAGGCAGAGGTAGGAGGACTGCTGTGAGTTCAAGGCCACCCTGAGACTACAAAGTGAATTCTAGCTAGAGAGATCCTACCTCAAAAAAAAAAAAAAATCCAAGACACTAACCATATTTTAACAAATGAAAAGTAGATTAAATGCAGGGAATTATATGTATAGATATAATATACTTTATACAAACTGAAAATGAATTTAAACAATGTAAACTAAACTACCAATCTAAACTTGTATTTTTTTATTTATTTATTTGACAGAAAGAGTGTGTGTGTGTGTGTGTGTGTGTGTGTGTGTGTGTATTTAAAATGTTTTTAGAAACATAAATTGGTTTTGGCTTTTAGATTTCTATTAGTAGTTGAGAGCTAGTACTCTGAGTCAAACACAAAGCAACAAACAAACAATCTAAAGGAAAAGGATCACCAGCCCTCACTATGACATCAAAGGCCTTTCCTTTTTTTCTTTATTTTTATTTGAGACAGAGAGAAGGGAGAGAGAGAGAGACAGAGAGGGAGATAGGGAGAGAAGGAGAGAATGGGCACGCCAGGGCCTCCAGCCACTGCAAACGAACTCCAGACGCGTGTGCCTCCTGGTGCATCTGGCCAACATGGGTCCTGGGGAATCGAACCTGGCTCCTTTGGCTTTGCAGGCAAATGCCTTAACCTCTAAGCCATCCCTCCAGCCCCAGCCTTTCCTTTTATATTTTATTTTTTACTTATTTATTTATTTATTTATTTATTTATTTATTTATTTATTTGGTTTTTTGAGGTAGAGTTTCACTCTAGCTCAGGCTGACCTGGAATTCACTATGTAGTCTCAGGGTGGCCTTGAACTCAAGGCGATCCTCTTACCTCTGCCTCCCGAGTGCTGGGATTAAAGGCGTGCGCCACCACACCCGGCTGCCTTTCCTTTTTTAAAACACAGTGTTACTATGTAGCCCAGGCTGACTTCAAACTGATGAAGCTCCTGCCTCAACCTCCCAAGCACAGAGATTTTAAGCATGAGCCACCAGGCCCAGTTGGAAGACATTCCTAACATGGTCCCTCCAACCTCTTACCCCCATATTTTTCCCTACCCAATGTGTAATACAGCCATTAGACTCAAGCTATTCTCTCATGAGACTGTCTTGGTAAATTCTGTGCCTCAGTCCATAACTTCCTTGTTTCTTCATAATAACTCAGTTCAACTGCCCAAGACTCACTCCCCTAGGCAGTCACTGTATAATAATTCCTTTGTATTAAGTAAACATCATTCACCTATTTGTTTCCCAGCTCAACTACATGTTCTTCATTTACTGTTATAATTCATGGCCCTGCATATATAGGGAGCTCAAAATATGGTTAGTGGCCTTTTAGTATTGATGCAAATAGGGAACTTTTCAAGAACTTAGATGCAGTTTTACACACACAGATACACACACACACACACACACACACACACACACACATATAATGAATAAAATTTAAGAGTCAGGCATTATGGGACCCATCTGTAATCCCACACACAGAACACTGGGGCACAAGGAGCAACACAGTGAGGACCCAGGCTCAGAGAGTAACAAGGTAACGTGAAATTTCCTAAATGTATCTTACACATAATGCTATAGGAAAAAAATATATATATACAATACATACTCTGTCTTGCTCAGTGCCTTAACACTATCATATATCTATCATATATTTGACTGAGTGCCAACAGCAAGGATGACCATTTATTTTGAGCTCATTAAAATATAAAATATTTTTGGCTGGAGAGATAGCTTAGTGGTTAAGGCACTTGCCTGCGAAACCTAAGGCCCTAAGTCCCCGTTATCCATGTAAGCCAGATGCACAAGGTGGCACACGCATCTGGAATTTGTTTGCAGTGGCTAGAGGCCCTGGTGCACCCATATTCTCTCTCACTCGTTCTGTCTTGTCTGTCTCTCAAATAAATGAAATAAAACTAAATTTAAAAAAATTACATATATATATGTATGTATGTATGTAGTATTTCCCTAAGCCTGAACACATCACAGGGATATTAGATAATTAGTTAGTTTGATCATTTCTCCAATAATCATTATGAACTTTTCTTGTTTTGTTTTGTTTTGTTTTTTGTTTTTCAAGCTAGGGTCCCACTCTAGCTCAGGCTGACCTGGAATTCACTCTGTAGTCTCAGAATGGCCTTGAACTCATGGTGATCCTCCTACATCTGCCTCCCAAGTGCTGGGATTGAAGGCATGCACTACCACGCCTGGCAATTGTGAAGTTTTCTTATCTTTCTAGAATCTAGAACTGCATACACTGGAAGTTTATGCTGAACCGAACTTGTCTGATTCAACTTTCCTTCCATTAAAGAACTTCCTTCTATGATACTTCTGACATGTCTTGAATATATAACAATGTCAGGAGACCTGTGTTTCTCAAGCCAGTAATTTTTAGATGGTTCTGAGAAGAAAAAAGAAATCTTGTTAGAGGGGGGAAAAAAGTCATATTAATGATTAATAATAAATTATATATATATATATATATATATATGTTCTTCCACTGCTTCACTGATCATAAGTTATTATTCTGTCTTTATAATCACTGTGAGTACAATTATGCAATATAAGAAAGTCTGTCATTCCTGCATTTTTTTTCCTAGGATCTAGCACAGAGATAGTCTGACACATAGTGGATACTCAATTTTTAAAAAAGAGTAAGAAAACCTAAATGGAACCATAGCAATATCATTAAGCAATAACAAGTGTATAAGCAAAATAAAGGTGGTTAAAGGCACTTGCTTGCAAAGCCTGCCAGCCTGGGGTTAAATTCCACAGTACTTACTTAAAGCCCGATGCACAAAGTGGCACATGCATCTGTAGTTCATTTGCAACAATAGGCCCTAACACACCCACATTCTCATTCTCTCTCTCTTTCCTTCCTGCCCTCTTCTCACAAATAAATATTTTTTAAACTTTTTATTAAAAATTTTAATTTATTTGCAAGTAGAAAAAGATAGACTGAAGAGAGACAGATAGAATGGGCACACCAGAGCCTCCAGCCCTACAAATGAACTCCAGATGCATGTGCTACTTTGTGCATCTGGCTTTATGTGGGTAGTAGAGACTCGAACCCAGGTCATTAGACTTTGCAGGTAAGCACCTTGACTGCTGAGCCATCTCTCCAGCCCCAATATTATTTTTATTTTATTTTACTTTTATTCATTTATTTGAGAGAGTGAGAAAGAAAGAGGCAGAGAGAGAAAGAGAGAGAGAATGGGCATATCAGAGTCTTCAGCTGCTGCAAACAAAATCCAGATGCTTGTGCCACCTTGTGTAAATGACTTATGTGGGTCCTGGGGAATCAAACCTGGGTCCTTTAGCTTTGGAGGCAAGAGCCTTAACTGATAAGCCATCTCTCCTATTATTTTTAAATGTCATATCACAATGGATGTGGTGGTACACACTTTTAATCCCAGCACTCAGGAAGCTGAGGTAGAATGATCACAGCAAATTTGAGGCAAGCCTGAGCTACAGAGTGATACCCTACTTCAAATAAATAAATAAATAAATAAATAAATAAATAAATAAATAAATAAAATAAATAAGTAATAAATAAATAAACGAAAAAGTTACTAGGTATGTTTGCACACACCTTTAAACCCTATACCTGGGAAGACAAAGAAGGAGAATTGCTATGAGTTCGAGGCTGGCCTGAGGCCACCTAGTAAGTGCCAGGTCAGCCTGGGCTAGAGCAAGACCATACCTCAAAAACCAAAACAAAAAAAGTCATATACCTTATGACATTTTTGTTTTGTTATGTTTTACGAGGTAGGGTCTCACTTGGGGGAGGCATTTGAATCTATTAGGAATATTCTGGCCAAACAAATAGGTATTAAAATATTCTCTTTCATATATTTACTCTGAAATTTCTACAAAATAGGTATACCTGTAAGTTATAGCTCCATAATTTTTCAAAATGTGTAAGAGAAAAAAATAAAGATTTTAAAAAGAAATGTCGGGCTGGAGAGATGGCTTAGTGGTTAAGGTGCTTGCCTGTGAAGCCTAGGGATCCAGGTTCAATTCTCCAGGTCCTACTACATAAGCCAGATGCACAATGTGGCACATGCATTTGGAGTTATTTGCAGTGGCTAGAGGCCCTGGCGCGCCCATTCTCTCTCTGTCTCTAATAAATAAATAAATACTTTAAAAAAAAAAAAAAGAAAGAAATGGGAGCTGGGGGAATAGCTTAGCAATTAAGGTGTTTGCCTGCAAAGCCTAAGGACCTTAGATCAATTCCCCAGGACCCACGTAAGCCAGATGCACAAGGGGACACATGTGTCTGGAGTTTGTTTGCAGTGGCTAGAGGCCCATTCTCTCTCTCTCAAATAAATAAATAAAATATTTTTTTAAATGTCATCTTGTTGGGGCTGGAGAGATGGCTCAGCAGTTAAGTCACTTGCTTGCAAAGCCTAGACTCAGGTTCAATTCCCCAGGACCCATGTAAGCCAGATGCACAAGATGGTGCATGCACCTGGAATTTGTTTGCAGTGGCTGGAGGCCCTGGTGCATCTATTCTCTTTCTCTCTAGATCGCTCTTTCTCTTTCTCTCACACTCTCTCAAATAAATAATAAATAGATAAAAATATTTTTTAAAAAAAGAGGGCTGGAGAGATAGCTTAGCAGTTACGGCAATTGCCTACAAAGTCTAAGGAGCTGGGTTCAATTCCCCAGTGCCCAAGTAAGCTAAATGCACAAGATGGAGCTTATTTGCAATGGATGAAGGCCCTGGCATGCCCATTCTCTATATACCTTTCTTTCTCTCTACCTCTTTCTTTCTCTCAAATAAATAAAATATTAAAGAAAATCTATATATAAAAAAAGAAAGAAAGAAAGAAATGTTCTCTTAAGCTGGGCATGGTGGCGCAGGTCTTTCATCCCAGCCCTTGGGAGACAGACATGGGAGGACTGCCATGAATTTGAGGCCAGCCTGGGCTAGCATGAGATCCTACCTTGAAAAAAAAGAATGTGATCTTAAATAAAAGAACAAAGTTTACATAAATGTGATAATAAAAGCAATTATTCTTGGCTAGAGAGATGGCTTAGCAGTTAAGGTGCCTGCCTGCTAAACCTAAGAACACCCATTCAATTCTCCAGGTTCCACATTTAGCCAGACACAAAGTAATGCGAGGGTGCAATGCTGCACTTGCCCACAAGGGGGAGAATGTGTCTAGAGTTCATTCACAGCGGCTGAGAGGCTGCTGGCGCACCCATTCTCTGTCTGTCTCTCTCTCTCGACTTTCTCCCTCTCCCCCCCCAAAAAAGGAATTATTCTCTTAGGAAACTGTTAAGTTGATTAAATTGTTAAAATTACTTTAAGAACTGTTATTTTTCTAGACACCTTCAGGGATTTAAAGAAATAGGGTGTGGTGAAAAAATTAGAAAAATTTAAAGAAACAGAAAAGGTGGGATTAATGGGATTAACAGTGTCTTTTGCAATCTCAGAGTTTGGCAGACTGAAAAGGATCATTTGTTGGAAGCCAGCCTGGACCACAGTAAGAAATCCTGCCTGAAAACAAAAAAAACAAACAAACAAACAAACAAAAAAAAACTGAGAGAGGGGGAAGAGGACGGGATAGAATGGGGAAGGGAGGGAAGAGAAAGGAAAAGAGAAAAATAAATAGAAAATAGTATTTTACCTGGTTGGCACAAAGTCTTGCAGCCAAAAATAGGATATGAGTGTTGATAATATTATGGACAATGAGGTTGCGAATCCTTTTAAAATATTATCAGCATACTTAATAACAGCAGCTATTACAAGGCCTCCAAGTGCCTATAAAAATTGTAAGAGATTATTTTTAAAACCAACACATAAAACTGCTCTTTAAAACAATTTCATTAGGAAAAATTCTAAGAGATTATTACCACTACAATAATGATTGATATTAAACAGTCTAGGTTTTATTTAATAGCCCTTAATGTAACTATCAAAGCAACGTGAGGTTTGTTGTAAGGAATACTGATCAAATTATGGGGAAAAAATATCCCTTGATAGACTTGTCACTCAGAAGTTTTACCTTTCAGTAAACATGAAGTAATTTTTAAAACATTTTTCAACTTGATTTTTTACTGAAATGCTTCACAAATTTGCATGTCATCCTGGTTCAGGGGCCATGCTAAGCTTCTCTGTATAGTTCCAATTTTAGTATATATGCTGCCAAAGTGAACACTTTACTTCTTTTTTTTTTTTTTTTTTCATTTTTATTAAGAATATATTTTGGCCGGAAGTGATGGTGCATGCCTTTAATCCCAGCACTCAGGAGGCAGAGGTAGGAGGATCACCTTGAGTTTAAAGCCAACCTGAGACTACAGAGTGAATTCCAGGTCAGCCTGAGTTAGAGTGAGACCCTACCTTGGAAAAAAAAAGAATATACTTTGGGCACAGCATGTGTTGGTACCATTATTTCCTTCCTCTCTTCCCCCCATTCCACTGAGGGCCCTCCTCAGTGAGGTTGCTATATTCCCCATGGGGATGTGGGTTAGGCATTGTAATGGCCTCCTGATGCTGCTTTCTTCCTCTAGGTTGTCCCCATTCTAATCTGCCTATTACTTTTTGATTTCACGGTTTGGGAAGTTTGTGGTTTTAGTTGGTTTAAGGACTCCCGGCAGTACCAGAGCTCAAACCCAGAGCCTTTCACGTGGTAGGCAAATACTCTACTAATGAGCTATGCCTCCAGCTCTATGCTCTTTAAAAGTGTAGAAACGGTTGGAGAGATGGCTTAGCAGTTAAGGTCCTTGCCTACAATGCCTAAGGACCCAGGTTTGAGTCCCCAGTACTCATGTAAGCCAGATGCACAAGGTGGTCCATGAATCTGAAGTTCATTTGCAGTGGCTTGAGACCACTGTCTCTCTCTCCCCATCTAATAAATAAATGTTTTTAATTGTAGAAAGAACTTTCTACCGTGTCTTTCTCAAACTCTTGACTGTGTCTCCTTAATCCCAACACTTGGGAGGCAGAGGTAGGAGGATCGCCATGAGTTCAAGGCCACCCTGAGACTACATAGTTAATTCCAGGTCAGCCTGGGCCAGAGTGAGACCCTGCCTCGAAAAACCAAAATAATAATAATAATAATAATAATAATAATGATGATGATGATGAAAGGGGAGAGTTGCTCAGTGATAGAGTACTTGGGTTCAATCCCCACCAACACACATAACAAAAAATGATAAAACTAGACAGATTGAAAATGCCTAATTTAAAAACCTAAAATACAAACTATTACAAAATGCTAAACTATTTTTATTTATTTACAAGTTTTGTACTTGGGTATCTAAACCTTCTCAAGCACTGGTATGATTCACAGGTGGAAAGTTCCATACCTGGACTTTTGTGATGTGTCACAGTCACAGAGTGCAGATGCATTTAAAAAACTATTAAGGGCAGCTGGAGAGATGGCTTAGCAGTTAAGCATTTGCCTGCAAAGCTAAAGGATCCCAGTTCAATTTTCCAGGACCCATGTAAGCCAGATGCACAAGGGGCACATGCATTTGCAATGGCTGGAGGCCCTGGCACCCCCCACCCTCTGCCTCTTTCTCTCTCTCAAATAAATAAATAAATAAAATATTTTTTTAAGTTTAGGGAAAAAAAAAACTATTAAGGGCTGGAAAGATGGCTCAGGTGTTAGAGGTGCTTGCGAAGCCTGACAGTCTGGGTTTGAGTCCCCGGTACCCATGTAAAGCCAGATGCACAAAGTGACACATGTATCTGGAGTTCATTTGCAATGGCCCTAGGCCCTAGCATGCCCATTCTCATTTCTCTCTCCTCTGTCTGCTTGCAAATAAATATTTTTTAAAAAATATAAAACTAGCCGGGCGTGGTGGCTCACGCCTTTAGTCCCAGCACTCAGGAGGCAGAGGTAGGAGGATCACCATGAGTTCAAGGCCACCCTGAGACTACATAGTTAATTCCAGGTCAGCCTACCTGAGCCAGAGTGAGACCCTACCTCAAAAAAAAAAAAAAAAAAAAAACTATATATATTAAAATTACCTTCAGGCTACTTCAACTCACTCTTTTACCTTTCTGTCTGCTGAAGATGTGTGATAAAATGAACCAACACCTTCTGCCATGATAAAGCTTCCCCATGAAACTATAAACTTGAAATAAATCCTTTTCTCCTCTACGCTGCTTAGTCAGTTTTGTCTCAGAAACAAGAACTTTGAAGCCAGGCATGATCATGCATGGCTTTAATCCCAGCACTCAGGAGACAGAGGAAGGAGGATTACTGTGAGTTTGAGGCCACCTGAGACTAAAAGTGAATTCCAGGTCAGCCTGGGCTAGAGTAAGATCCTACCTCAAAAAAATCATTAAAAAAAAGTCATGAATTATGCCCTTGGAGCTTACTATAAATTAATGTTAGCACCACAAGATTTCTAGGCAATATCATCTTTCATCTGTTTATGTATGCCCCATAACATCCCATACTAGTTAAACCAAATTGTTGTTTATGCTGCTTATGTCTTTAGATCCCTCTTAAAGAGAGACAGCTTAAAGCAGGGCATGGTAGCGCACACCTTTAATCCCAGCACTTGGGAGGCAGAGGTAGGAGAATCGCCATGAGTTCGAGGCCACCCTGAGAATACAGTGAATTCCATCTCAGCCTGAGTTAGAATGGGACCCTACCTCAAAAAAACAAAGAAAAAGAGACAGTTTACCAGTTTTGCTACAGTAAAATATGTCACACACAAACTCTCCAAGTCACACAATCCTCACTTTAAATTTTCAAAAATTTCACTTATCTTTATCTCTTTTCCTCTTTTCATAAAAAAAAAAAACAGAAATATCCTTCCTGCTTTCAAAACAAACCTTGCTGGGCATGGTGGAGGCCTTTAATCCCAGCACTTGGGAAGCAGAGGTAGGAGGATCACTGTAATTTCAAGGATACCCTGAGACTACATAGTAAATTCCAGGTCAGCCTGAACTAGAGTGAGACCCTACCTGGAAAAAAAAAAAAAATCTAACCTTTCACAATGCCACCTATAACTCCAAGTCTTGCTCCTTACAGTTCAAATACCTCTAGGAGAACAGAAATCTCTGAGGAAAATAAGTTCTACCTTTAGTTATATATTCTCCAAAGTATTTAAGAAGTATTTTTATTTATTTATTTATTTATTTATTTATTTATTTATTTATTTTATTATTATTATTATTTTTTTTAATTTTATTTTTTTTTGGTTTTTCAAGGTAGGGTCTCTAGCTCAGGCTGACCTGGAATTTGCTATGTAGTCTCAGGGTGGCCTCAAACTCATGATGATGATCCTCCTACCTCTACCTCCCGAGTGCTGGGATTAAAGGCATGTGCCACCACGCCCGGCTTCAAGTATTTTTAGAGATGAAATTACTTAACTTTGTTTTTTTCCAAGGTAGGGTCTTGAGTCCAGGATGACCTGGAATTCACTATGTAGTCTCAGGGTGGCCTTGAACTGAAGGTGATCCTCCTACCTCTACCTCCAGAGTGCTAGGATTAAAGGCGTGTTCCACCACTCCCAGCTTAACTTTCTTTCTTTCTTTCTTTCTTTATTTCTTTCTTTCTTTCTTTCTTTCTTTCTTTCTTTATTTATTTATTTATTTATTTATTTATTTATTTTTGGTTTTTCAAGGTAGGGTCTCACTCTAGCCCAGGCTGACCTGGAATTCACTATGTAGTCTCAGGGTGGCCTCAAACTCACGGCAATCCTCCTATCTCTGTCTCCTGTATGCTGGGATTAAAGGTGTGTGCCACCATACCAGGCTCAACTTGTTAAAAATACGTTTATTTACTTAAGAGAGAGAGGCAGAGAGAGAGAGAATAGGCACACCAGGGCCTCTTACTGCAAAAAAAGAACTTCAGGCGCATATGCCACTTTGTGCATCTGGCGTTACATGGGTACTGGGGAATCAAACTGGGGTCGTAGACTTTGTAGGCAAGTGCCTTAACCACTGAGCCATCTCTCTAGCCGGTAATTACTCAACTTTTGAACAATTTCAAGTTATATATAAACTGAAGTAACTTACTACATTATGTCAAGGTACTCCTTAAGTCTTTAGTGAGCTGACCATTCATTAAAGAGCCTTTCTGTACAATGTTGAGAACTGTAATCAGAAGCTCTATTTGCCCTTAGCTTTAACTATTTTAATATAAACTTGCTTTCTAATGTTAAATTTCAACACCACAGAATTTTATTCTTGACTCTTTTCCAAAATCAATTTTCATTATGTCAATAAAACCAGTTCTATTTTAGCATCACTCAATAAAAAAGGTATGAGAGAACTAACAGGAGGGCCCTTTCTGCTGGAATGTCAGCACACCAGTATCTACTTTGGTTCTCTATGCTGAGGTAATATTGATCAGCATTGAAAAAAAAAAAAAAAGATCTTATGTGCTTTACCTGAAGAACAACAACTATCCATGTCAGCTGGTTATATCCCTGAAAAAATCCATTCTTTGATACCATTTCTCCATCATAAACGTATACACCCATTAATCCAAATATACTCCCAAAGAACCCTAAAAAAAAAAAAGTGAAATCTATGTCATATATCACTTAGTTTTTCTGAAAAGATTTTTTTTTTCTTTTTGTTTGTTTTGAGATAGGGTCTCACTTTAGCCTAGGCTGACCTGCAACTCACTCTGTAATCCCAGGTTGGCTTCAAACTCAAAAGAATCCACCTACTTCTGCCTCTCCAGGACTGGGATTAAAGGTGTGTACCACCACACCCAACAATAATTTTTAAAATAGGTTTATATATAAGCTTAGCAAAAAAAAATACTTAATATACTTAATATTAGACTATAAAAGAAAAAAATATTTTTTAAACCTGAAGTTACCAACCATAGAGAACTGAAATAATAATACAATGTGTAAATTATGGACTTACAGCTCTTCAGAAAAAGTTTGCTTTAAGCATATGATTTAGCATATAAGATATGATGTATCTTATGTTTTCATATTGATGTCTACATTTTAATAAGTTACATTCACATATGTATATACAAAAGCTCATACAGGTAACTTTTTGTTTTGTTTTGTTTTTGTTTTTCGAGGTAGGGTCTCACTCTGGTCCAGGCTGACCTGGAATTAACTATGTAGTCTCAGGGTGGCCTCAAACTCTTGGCGATCCTCCTACCTCCACCTCCCGAGTGCTGGGATTAAAGGCATACCCACCACGCCTGGCTCCTATTCAACAATTTTGTATTCAAAAGTTTGGGGCTGGAGAGATGGCTTAGTGGTTAAGGTGCTTGCCTGCAAAGCCAAAGGACCCAGGTTCAATTCCCCAGTATGCACAAAAGCCAGATGTACATGTAGCTCATGTGTCTGGAGTTCATTTGCGGTGGCAAGAAACCCTGGTGCATCCTTTCATTCTCTCTCTCTGCCTCTCTCTGAAGTAAATAAGTAAAAGTAAGTAAATAAATTTAATTTTTTTTTTTTTTTGCCTTTTCAAGGTAGTGTTTCACTTTAGCTCAGGCTGACCTAGAATTCACTATGGAGTCTCAGGGTGGCCTCAAACTCATGGCAGTCCTCCTGCCTCTGCTTCCCAAGTGCTGGGATTCGAGGCATGTGCCTCCATGCCCAGCTAAAATGTATTTTTTTAATTTAATAATGTTTAATGAAATGATTAAAGTTGAACAATCTCTATTAATAGACATAAATCATGTACTGAAATGATGTGTCATGAATGTGGTACTTTTTAAAGCACTTACAAACACAATCTAGACACTGGAAAACATTGAAAGAAACATTCCTTATAAGTATCATCCAAAATAATTAGCTTACTTTTCAAACAACCAGCTTCATGACACACACAACACACACACAAAAATTGTAGATTAAGAAAATTAAATAAACATTCCTTCATGTAATTTGTACCGTGGAATTTTCTTTGACTATAAATAATATTACTAAAGCAATTGACAACTGTGAAAATGTTGGAGATTATTCAGTATTTTATAACACAATTAACTTTCTTATAATAAGTAGACTAAAATTTGGTTTAAAAATTTGTCTTGATATTAGAAAATATAAAATGTATTTTTAAAACAAGTTTTGAGGGGTTGGAGAGATGGCTTAGTGGTTAAGGCACATGCCTGTGAAGCCTAAGGACCCCAGTTTGATTCTCTAGATCCCACATAAGCCAGATGCACATGGTGGCACATCTGTCTGTAGTTTGTTTGCAGTGGCTAGAGGCCCTGGCGCACCCATTCTCACTCTTTCTCTCTTTCCCTCTCTCTGCCTCAAATAAATAAATAATAAAAGTTTTCAAAGTATAATAGTTAATATCCTAAAAAAATCAGGACTAAGAAATATTCAAACCCAACACCAGAATCTGTATTTACTACTAAAACCTAGCTCATGGGCTGGATAGATGGCTCAGTAGTTAATGCATTTGCCTGCAGAGCCTAAAGACCCAAGTTTGATTTCCCAGTACCGACAAAAGCCAAATATACAAGGTGGCACATGTATCTAGTTTGTTTGCAGTGGCTGGAGGTCCTGGTGCACCCATTCTCTCTGTCTATCTCTTTTCTATCTCTCTGTTTGCAAACAAACAAATAAATAAAATACATGTTTAAAAAAAAAAACTTGCTCAGTGAAAACAGAAACTACACCTTATTCACAGCTGAATTCCTCACCTCTACAATGTAGTCTCTTACATGACAACTCAACCTAAGAGAGTTCAAGGAGGACTGCTGGCCTATACATGCCTATTGGGCTGCCCTTTATGGGTACTCTTTGCAAGATATGCAGTCAAAGGCAAGGGGTAAACGATCTGTTTTTAATAAAGTCTTATCTAAGTAAATATTCCCATGATGAAAGGAATTTAAATGAATGTGACGTGAAAATGTTCACTTATGCTGGCTCTATCCTTTTTTTTTTTAATATTTATTTTATTTTTTTGAGAGTGAGAGAGAGAGAGAGAATGGGCACGCCAGGGCCTCCAGCCACTGCAAACAAACTCCAGATGCATGCGTCCCCTTGTGCATCTGGCTAACGTGGGTCCTGGGGAATTGAACCTGGGTCCTTTGGCTTTGCAGGCAAATGCCTTAACCGCTAAGCCATCTCTCCAGCCCCTGGCTCTATCCTTTTAATGTTATCTAACTTTGAACATGAAATTAACAATGGCCTATAATTTTTTTAAATGCCTGAAGATGGGCTGGAGAGATGGCTTAGTGGTTAGGCACTCCCTGCAAAGCCAAAGGACACAGGTTTGATTCCCTAGGATCTATATAAGCCAAATGCACAAGGTGTCACATGCATTTGGAGTTTGTTTGCAGTGGCTAGTGGCCCTGGTACACCCATTCTCACCCTCTCCCTTTCTCTCTCAAATAAATAAATAAATACATAAAATATTTTTTAAAATATGCTTGAAGTAGGCCAGAGATGGCTTAGTGGTTAAGACACTTGCCTGTGAAGCCTAAGAACTCATGTTTGAATCTCCAGGTCCCAAGTAGCCAGATGCACAGTGATTCAAGTGCACAATATTGCACATGTTTGGATTTTGTTTGTAGCAGCTGAAGATCCTGGCACACCCATTCTCTCTCTCCCTCTCTCTTTATGTCTTTCTCTCTCGCTCTCTCAAAATAAATAATAAAAAATGCCTGAAGGGCTGGCAATATGGCTTAGTTAGTTAAGGTGCTTCCCTGTGAAGCCTAAGGACCCAGGTTCCATTCCTCAGTACCCACATAAGCCAGATGCACATGGTGGTGCATCCAATGCATTTGTTGCAGAGGCTAGAACCCTGACACAGTTTGATTTTCTCTATCTACCTCCAAATTAATTTTTTTTTTTTAGTTTGTTTGCAGTATTTGGAGGTAGGGTCTCACTCTGGTCCAGTCTGACCTTTTCTATCTCTCTGTTTGCAAACAAACAAATAAATAAAATACATGTTTAAAAAAACTTACCTCTGTGAAAACAGAAACTACACCTTATTCACAGCTGAATTCTCACCTCTACAATGTAGTTCTTTTTGACAAATCAACCTAAGAGAGTTCAAGGAGGAATGGCTATACATGCCTATTGTGGCTGCCCTTTATGGGTACTCTTTGCAAGATATGCAGTCAAGGGCAAGGTTAATCCGATCTGTTTTTAATAAAGTCTTATCTAAGTAAATATTCCCATGATGAAAGGAATTTAAATGAATGTGACGACTGAAAATGTTCACTTATGCTGGCTCTATCTCTCTTTTTTTTTTTAATATTTATTTTATTTTTTGAGAGAATGCCTGAGAGAGAGAATGTGGCACATGCCAGGGCCTCCAGCCACTGGAAACAAACTCCAGATGCATGCCCCCATGTGCATCTGGCTAACTGTGGGTCCTGGGAATTGAATTTTAGGTCCTTTGGTTTGTAGGCAAATGCCTTAACCGCTAAGCCATCTCTCCAGCCTTTTTTTTATTTTTTTAATGTTATCTAACTTTGAACATGAAATTAACAATGGCCTATAATTTTTTAAATGCCTGAAGATGGGCTGGAGAGATGGCTTAGTGGTTAGGCACTTCCTGCAAAGCCAAAGGACACAGGTTTGATTCACTAGGATCTATATAAGCCAAATGCACAAGGTGTCACATGCATTTGGAGTTTGTTTGGTGGCTAGTGGCCCTGGTACACCCATTCTCACCCTCTCCCTTGATTTTCAAATAAATAAATAAATACATAAAATATTTTTTAAAATATATTCAAGTAGGCCAGAGATGGCTTAGTGGTTCCAAACACTTGCCTGTGAAACCTAAGAACTCATGTTTGAATCTCCAGGTCCCAAGTAGCCAGATGCACAGTGATTCAAGTGCACAATATTGCACATGTTTGGATTTTGTTTGTAGCAGCTGAAGATCCTGGCACACCCATTTTCTCTCCCCTCTCTTTATGTCTTTAGGCTCTCTCAAAATAAATAATAAAAAATGCCTGAAGGGCTGGCAATATGGCTTAGTTAGTTAAGGTGCTTCCCTGTGAAGCCTAAGGACCCAGGTTCCATTCCTCAGTACCCACATAAGCCAGATGCACATGGTGGTGCATCCATCTGGAGTTTGTTTGCAGTGGCTAGAATCCCTGACACACCCGTTCTCTATCTACCTCTCTTAATTTTTTTTTTTTTTTTTTTTTGGTATTTCGAGGTAGGGTCTCACTCTGGTCCAGGCTGACCTGGAATTAACTATGTAGTCTCAGGGTGGCCTCGAACTCTCGGCGATCCTCCTACCTCTGTCTCCCGAGTGCTGGTATTAAAGGCGTGCACCACCACGCACGGCTTTAAGTATTATTTTTAAAAAATGCCTGAAGAGGGCTGAAGAGATGGCTTAACGGTTAAGGTGACTGCCTCCTTAGCCTAAGAACGCTGGTTCCAATCTCCAGGTCCCACGTTTATCCAGATGCAGTGTCGCAAGGGCACGCAATGCCACACTTGACCACAAGGGGGCGCATGCATCTGGATTTCTCAGCAGCTGAGAGACTGCTGGCACGCCCATCTCTGTCTTCCCCTCTCTCTCTCTCTCTCTCTCTCTCTGTCTCTCTCAAAAAAAGAATGCCTGAGCCGGGCGTGTGGCACATGCCTTTAATCCCAGCACTAAGGAGGCAGAGGTAGAAGGATCTTCATAAATTCAAGGCCACCCTGAGAATACAGAGTGAATTTTAGGTTAGCGTGGGTTAGAGTGAAACCCTACCTCAAAACACTGTTCTTTTTTTTTTTTTTTTTTTTTGAGACAGGGTCTCATGTATCCCCACGCTGGCCTCAAGGTCACTATTTATAGGATGACTTTAAATTTCTACTTTTCACTACTTCCTGCATGCCAGGATTACAGGCTATGCTATCACAACTAGTGTATACAGTGCTAGAGACCAAACCCAGGGCTTCATGGATGCTAGGTAAGCACTCTAATAACTGTGCTATATTCCCAGCTCTGATTTTTACATTAATTTACAAAAATGACATTGTATAATTACTAAAACACATATTCAATGCATGCTATAGTTAGAGGTAGAACGTCATCCAAAAACCCAGGTGTTAAACAATTGATCTCTTGGTAGCACTATTAGGATGTGGGTTAGTGGGAAGTTGTAGGCCATTGGGGGCAGGCCCATAAACATGACTGTGGGACTTTGTTTTCTGGCCGCCATAAGGTAAATTGCTCCTCTGACATTTGCTGTCCTGCTATAATGTACTGTAGGCCCAAAACCAATGAGGCCAAGTGACCATGAACAGAAACTCCCAAAACTTGAAGCCAAAACAAAGCTTCTATCTTTACAAATGAATTTGCCTGAAGTATTTGTTAGAGTAATATAAAGCTGACTAACAAGGATATATGTACAGCATATCAGTGAGTACAGAGCTATAATATTGTAAAAATGGCCTAATATTTTTTTGTTTTGTTTTGTTTCTCAAGGTAGGTTCTCACTCTAGCCCAGGCTGACCTGGAATTCACTATGTAGTCTCAGGGTGGCCTCGAACTCAAAACGATCCTCCTACCTCTGCTTCCCAAGTGCTGGGATTAAAGGTGTGTGCCACCACGCCCAGCTTAGTGGCCTAATATTTTACTGTCTGAATGATAATATCAAATATGTTTATAACACTATGTGTCAGAAATCATTCTAAGTATGTTATGGACATTAGTGTACTACAAACCATGAAGTGGATACCTATATGCCCATATTTATTGGTGAAGAAATTAACCCAAACTCACACTATTGGTAAATAATGGACTCACTATTTGAATTCCAGGCAGTGTGACTCTGGAGTATATAATCTCATGTTTCTTTTACATTTTTTTTGTAGCATGATATTAATCATTACACTATCTAGGGGCTGGAAAAATGACTTACAGGTTAAGGCATTTGCCTGCAAAGCCAAAGGACCAGGTTCAATTCTCAGGACCCACATAAGCCAGATGCACAAGGTGGCGCATGTGTATATATATTTTAAAAAATCATTACACTATCTAATCACATCAATAATTTAACCAGTTTTCCAGATTTTACAATTTTAACCCATGATGAAATTAATAACCTTAGACATTTATTTTATTCTTGTCATTTATTTTATTCTTGAAGGATAAATTCTTTTTTTTTTTTTGGTTTTTTTTCGAGGCAGGGTCTCACTCTGGCTGACCTGGAATTCACTGTGTAGTCTCAGGGTGGCCTCAAATTCTCAGGCAATCCTCCTACCTCTGCCTCCCAAGTACTGGGATTAAAGGCATGTGCTACCACACCCGGCTCTCTTGTAGCATAAATTCGTATTCAGATGTAAAATTCTTATTTCAAAATCTACATTTATTTTAAAATGTGCTAGGCATTCACAAATTGACATTCAATAAGATTAAATCAATCTATTCTCTTAGCAACCACAGGTAATAAAGTTCTTGTTTTTTCTACTTTCTAGGTAGCATTAAGGTCTTATCAAATTGATAGTCTTTGGCAATATATTTGAAAACTGCTATTTTTGGTTTTGTCATCTTGAATCATCTATAACTTATTTAAGTATTTTTAAAATGTCAGCTTACCATCTTCTTCATGAACACTGTGCTATCACATCAAGTCAAAGAATAAGAAATCCCAGGGCTGGCCAGGCATGGTGGCGCACACCTTTAATCCCAGCACTTGGGAGGTAGAGGTAGGAGGAATACTCTGAGTTCAAGGCTACCCTGAGACTACATAGTGAATTCCAGGTCAGCCTGAGCTAGAGCGAGACTCTACCTCAGAAAACCAAAACGGAAAAATCCAGGGGCTGGAGAGATGGCTTAGTGGTTAAGGTGCTTGCCTGAAAAGCCAAAGGACCCAGGTTCAATTCCCCAGTACCCACATAAGCCAGATACACAAGGGGCCACATGCATCTGGAGTTCGTCTGCAGTGGCTAGAGGCTCTCACGCACCCATTCTCTCTCTATCTCCTCTATATCTCTCTCCCTCTACTTGCAGATAAATAAAGAAAAGAAAAGAAAAAAAAAAACATCCCACAGTCATAAATTATATTTACCTTCAGTTAGAAAAAGGCTGTAGTGCCAAAACTTAACACTTTGAAATAAAAAGGCATATTAAGACTTTTAAAAGAGGTGAAAATCCACCATTTCCAACTTCTCAAATTAAGGAATAAAACATACAAATTGTTTGCAGCATCTTCTTGGGAAAGAAGAAGCAACTAGGATAAATTATACTAAGGCTCCACAAGATGAGAACAAAAATAAGCCTACACTGTTAATATCACAATGTTGACAATTTGTTATCATGTCTACAGAGGCAGTCATTTAAAATACAGTTGTTGGTGTTTTTATTCTTGTTTGTTTTTCAGAGTAGGATCTCGCTCTAGCTCAGGCTGACTTGGAATTCCCTTTGTAGTCTCAGACTGACCTCAAACTACCAGCGATATTCCTACCTCAGCCTCTCCAGTACTAGGATTAAAGGCATGCACCAACACATCTAGATAAAATAGTTTTTAAATCATTTATTTATTTATTTATTTATTTATTTATTTATTTGAGAGAAAGAAAGAGGCAGAGAAAGAGGATAGATGTAACAGGGCCTCTAGCCACTACAGATGCATGCACCACCTTGTGCATCTGGCTGCGTGGGTACTAGGGAATCGAATCTGGGTCCTTAGGCTTCACAGGCAAGTGTCTTAACCACTAAGCCATCTCTCCAGCCCTAAAATAGTTTTTAAAGGCAAAATAATCACCAGTTATTTGCATCAACAGTGGATTTTATGCAAGACATATAAAGAATCATAGAAATCTGTAAATAGAACATAATCTTATTTTTTATTCTTTTTTCCTTTTTCTTTTACTTTTAAGCAGAGAGGGGGATAGAGAGAACAGACAGGGAGAATGGGCACACCAAAGCCTCTAGCCACAGTAAATGAACTCCAGATACATGCAATACTTTATGCATCTGGCTTTACATGGGTACTAGGGATTTGAACCTGGGTCATTAGACTTTACAGGCAAGCACCTTAACCACTGAGCTATATGTCCAGCCCTCTTTTTCTATTTTAAGATAGGGTCTCCCTTTGTTCTCTAAGCTGGCTTCAAACTCATGATCATACTGCCCCAGTCCCTTGAATGCAGTGATTATAGGTGTGCACAAGAACACCTGGCTAATATAGTTTTTGAAGAATACAGAGAGCCAAGAAAATTTCAGTAGTGGGGGAATACCTCTCAGTGAGTTATTAGTCAGGGAAGTCCTTTATGTCCCCAAACTATTATACATTATTGCCAAGGCCCTTGGTTTCCCACCAAAACTAGATGATAAAACCCTATTGCTGAAGATTCTACATGCTTAAGCTGTAAGGCACTGACAAACTAAGCTGTAACTGAGCTGGAAGCCTCCTCCCTGTTGACTAGCTGTCATGATGCTAAAAAGAGCTATGCAGCCTGTTAGGAGAAGAAAGGTCATCAACAGTCTTTTTCTTTTTTTTTTTTTTTTTTTTTCCAGTTTTCTGAGGTAGAGTCTCACTCTAGCCCAGGCTGACCTGGAATTGAATCTGTAATCTCAGAGTGGTCTCGAACTCATGGTAATCCTCCTACCTCTGTCTCCTGAGTGCTGGGATTAAAAAAATGTGCCTCCACAACCAGCTCATCAACAGTCTTAACCAGCAATGGACCTTGTAAGCTTTATGGCAGGCTAGCTAGGCCAAACATACCAACTGGTACAATATCATCTCTATTATGAGGGAAGCCAACTGTTCTCTGACTGGATTTGAGGTCCATTGGAGGGAATTCATGCCTGGTACTAAAAACATAATCAAAAGCCTATGGCTAGGGAGGTTATACGCCCGAGGGGGTGGGGGCAGGACTATGACTATTGTCTAGCTAAGTGAATATATTATGCCTACCAAACTACCTTCTAAACACTTATGTTTCTGCCCATATATTAATGCTAGTCTCGCTTAAGAAGCTTCTCTTTTCAGATGATAGTGACCTCTGAGGAAACTCAAAACACATCAAAGTACTGCAAAGGAGTGTTAAACACTAAGTGAGAAAATCTGTATCACACTCTCCAAGGCTCAGGGACCACTGTGGAAGAGGTAATGGAAAGAATGTAAGAGCCAATGGCCTGGATATCCATGACCTTACAGTACCTGAAACTACCTGTACAAGATCATCATAATAGGAGGAAAAGATGATGACATCAAAATTAAAGGAGAGACTGATTGAGAGAGGGAGGGGATATGATGGAGAGTAGAGTTTCAAAGGGGAAAGTGGGGGGAGGGAGGGAAGTACCATGGGATATTGTCTACAATTAAGGAAATTGCCAATTAAAAAAAATAAATTAAAAAAAGAATGTAAGAGCCAAAGAAAGGGGAGGAATGCTTTGTATTACTGTCTTCCACACCTTAAATGGCCATAGCACTCATGATCTCACAGTAGCTGATATAACCTGCACAAGGCCTTCATAATAGGAGAGGAAAAAATGTTATCAAAATAGGAGCGAGACTGGATGGAGAGAGAAGGGATTCAGTAGGGGGGGGTGGGGAGAAGAAAAAGGAAGGGGAGAAGAAAGGGGTAGAATTGAATAGGGAAGTTGTCAATAAAAGTTATGATCGCCTTTAATCCCATTGTCCAGAGGTAGGAGGATCACTGTGAGTTCAAGGCCACCCTGAGACTATATAGTGAATTCCAGTTCAGCCGGGGCTAGAGAAAGACCCTGCCTCAAAAAAAAAAAAAAAAAAATACAGGGGCCGAGGATGTAGTTCAGTTGATAAAAATGCTTGCATGAAGCCCTGGGTTGATCATCAGCCCTGAAGAAACAGGGCAAAGTGAAACACACCTGTAATCCCAGTATTTTATTTGGGAGGCAGCAACAGAAGAATTAGAAGTTCAAGGCCATCCTGTACATGGTGAGTTCAACGCCAGCCTGAGATACATGAGACCCTATCTCAAATACAAACACACAAACATACACACATATGTTATATAGTATACATACATTGCACATAATATATAGATAATGTAATACATATAATGTGTATAATGTACATATACCCATATAATATACATAATAAACTTGTACATAATATGCATATAACATATATGCATATTAGAAAGTATGTAAAACTTACCAAGCTGAATGTTTCTTATCCACACTGATTGTTTTGTTTCTTTTAAGATTTTCTCAAAATAAACGCCAGCAAAGCCACTTGAAAAACATGCTGTGAGAACTGCCATGAGGCCTACAAATTGAGAGCCAGCTGATAGTTCCTTGGAATCAAGCTCTTGAGAATCTGAAGGCCACTGAATAACAGGAAAAATACACTGACGTTAAATTCCCAAGATACTTTACCAAGTACATATTAAGACCTACTCTTAGACCTTAATATAAAAATGCACCCATTGCCGGGCGTAGTGGCGCACGCCTTTAATTCCAGCACTCAGGAGGCAGAGGTAGGAGGATCGCCATGAGTTCAAGGCCACCCTGAGACTACATAGTTAATTCCAGGTCAGCCTGGGCCAGAGTGAGACCCTACCTCGAAAAACCAAAAAAAAAAAAAGAAAGAAAACTTTAGTCATTTGATGTTTTCCCCACCCAATGATAATATTTTTACTTCTTCAAAACGTACCCTAAGGGAAAGGAGTTTACATGTCATCTCTTATAGAAACCAACTGCTTTAAGGTAATCCTTTAAAATTTAACATTTTTATTTATTTATTTGCAAGCAGTGAGAGAGTGAGAGCATAGATGTACCAGGGCCTCCTTTCATTGCAACGAACACCAGACATATGTGCCATGTTGTGCATCTGGTTTTATGTGGGTACTGGGAAGCAAACCCAGGTTGTTAGGCTTTGCAAGCAAGTGTCACATCTGCTGAGCCATCTCTCCAGCCCCTAAAAGTTTAACGTGTTTTAGTTTTTTTGAGTTAAGGTCATACACTAGCTCAGGCTGACCTTGAATTCATGACGATCCTCCTACCTCTACCTCCTGAGTGCCAGAATTAAAGGCATGTGCCATCATGCCCAGATCCTAAGGTTTAATTTCTAAAGACTACACAAATATAGGAAGATGAAAGAATGAGATTCATGTTCCCTCTGCTGCCTCAGCAAATGCATAGGTAAGTGGAAGAATATATACAAAGTCACCCTGATATAACCAACCGAGAGCTTTTAAGTACCACATGTTCTTTCACATCTGTTTCTTTACTCCTCTGATATTCTACTAGCTGGACTCACTAAATCCACTGCTACTGAAACTGTTTATTTTTATTAGCATATATTCATTATACAAAATAATGGGTTTCATTATAATATTCTCATTATCTCCCTTGACAGTCCCTCAGCCTTTGGTCCCCTTGCTTTTCCCAGATAGACCCCTTCTACTTTCATGTCTTTTTTTCCTACACTGCATATGAAAGAAAACATGGCATTTGTCTTTGAGTCTGATTAAGTTTACTTAACATGATGGTTTCCAGTTTTACCCATTTTCCTGCAAATGGTATTATTTTGTTCTTCATTATGGATGAATAAACCCCATTGTGTTTATGTACCACATTGTCTTTATCCATTCATATAATGATGGCACCTAGGTTGATTCCATAACTTGACTCTTGTGAGTAGTGGTGCAAAAAACACTGATGTGCCAGTATCTCTCTGGTGTGTTCATATACAGACCCAGGAGTGGCACAGCTGGATCATATGGTAGTTCCTTTTTTCCTTATGTCATGTGTGTATGTCTGTGTGTGAGAAAGGTGAAGAGATGAAGGGAGATAGGGAGAGGAGGAGAATATATGTATCACCGAAATGTGTGCGGAGGTCAGAGAACAACTTCTGCTGTCAGTGCTCACCTTTCATTTGTTTAAGGCAGGGCCTTTAGTTGTTCACAGTTGCGTATGCCAAACTAGCTAGTCTATGAGCTTCCTGTGATCCTCCGGTCTCTACCTCCCATCTCGCCAATTCCAGCAGTGCTGAAAATACAGACCCTCCTACCACTGCGTCCAGCTTTCCATGGGTTCTGTGAATCTGAGCTTCCAATGAGCCATCTCCTCACCTCTATACCCTGTAGTTAGTTCTGTTTTTACTTTTTGAGGAATCTCCATACTATTTTACATACTGGATGCCTATTTACCTTCTAACCAAAAGCGTATAAGGGTTTCTTTCCCAACCCTACTATTCTCCATGTATATATTGATTGGTCTAATTATGAAAACTGGGATAAGATGAAATCTCAGTAGAGTTTCTTTGTTTTTGAGAGGCAGAGAGGGAAGGGGGTGCAGGGCAGGGTCTCACTCTAGCCCAGGAAGACCTGGAACTCACTCTGTACCCAGGCTGGCCTCAAACTCATGATGATCTACCATTCCCAGCTTCATTGATATGTATTTCCCAGATGGTGAAAGATGTTGAACATTTTTCATCTATGTATTGACCATTTGTACTTCTTTTTTTAAATACTTTCATTTATTTATTTGCAAGCAGAAAGTGGAGGAAAAAGGAGAAAAAGAAAAGAGAGAATATGAGAGAGTATAGGCATGACAAGGCCTATGGCCACTGCAAACAAACTCCACACGCACGCACCACTTTGTGCATCTGACTTTACATGGGTACTGGGGAATTGAACCCAGGCTGTAAGGCTTTGTAAGAAAATGCTAAAGCATCTTGCCAGCCCTATACTTCTTTTAGAACTATCTGCTCAATTCATTGGCCTAATTATTGACTAGTTTTTGGTTTTTTGTTTGCCTATAACTATATGGTGAGTGTTTACCTCTCACAGTCATGGAGTTTCAGGCCTTCAATCCACTGACTTATGAGAGGGGGAATCTAGTTTTGGTCTTCCACATGTGAATACATAAAGTTTTCTAAGCATCATTTTCTGAAGAGGCTGTCTTTCCTCCAATGTGTGTTTTTAACACCTTTGTCTCTGGCTGAAGAGATGGCTCTGCAATTAAAAAAAAATCCAGGTGGGCAGGAATGGTGGCGCATGCCTTTAATTCTAGCACTCAGGAGGCATAGGTAGGAAGATCGCCATGAGTTCAAGACCACCCTGAGATTACATAGTGAATTCCAGGTCAGCTTGGGCTAGAGTGAGACCTCACCTCGGAACCCACCCACACCCCCAAAAACACATTCAGGTGGCTATGGCAGCATCGGTTGATTTTCAGGTCCTCTCTTCTAGTCCACTGACCTACATGTCTGTTTTTAGGACAATACCATGAGGTTTCTATTATTATGATTCTGAAGTATAATTTGAAATCAAGCATTGTATACCTCTCAGCGTTTTTTTTTTGTTTTGTTTTGTTTTGTTTTTGAGCAGGGGAGTGGAATGAGGCAAGGTCTCAGAGTATTGCTATTACCCAGCAGACCTGGAATTCACTAGGTATTTCAGGCTGGCCTCAAACTCACAGCAAGACTCTTGCCTCAGCTTCCTGAGTGGTGGGCTTATAAATATGAGCCACCACACCTGCCCACTATTGATCTTTTTGAAGGTCTTCTATGTTTCCACATAAATTGTACAATGTTTCTGAATAGCAGTAATTGAAATTTTTCCAGGAACATGGTAATATGTTAATAAAGAAACTTTTTTCACATTCATTAAGACTTGTTTTGTGGGGCTGGAGAGATGGCTTAGCGGTTAATCACTTGCCTGTGAAGCCCAAGGACCCTGGTTCAAGGCTCGATTCCCTAGTACCCATGTAAGCCAGACACACATAGCGCATGCATCTGGAGTTCATTTGCAGTGGCTAGAGGCCCTGGCATGCCCATTCTCTCTGTGTGTCTCTAATAAATAAATAAAAAACTTTAAAAAAAAAACTTGTTTTGTGGCCTAAAATATGAACTATTTTATAGAAAGAATGGGTTACTAAGAATGTGCATTCCTTAGCTATGGATAGAATATTCCTCATATGTATTAAGTACATTTGACTATAGTGCTGTTTAATTCTGAAGCCTGCTGGGTTATTTCTGTCAGTGATCTATCTACTGATGAAAATTGGGTATTGAAGTCACCCACTTTTATTGAATCAAGACTAAACTACCACTTAAAAACAGAAGTGCTGAAAGCACATTTTTCTGTTACTGAACTTCTCAATGTGTCATATATATATTTGAGACAGGGTCTTGTTACAGCCCAGGCTGGCCTTGAACTCACTAAGGAGCCCAAGCCTCAGCCTCCCAAGTGCTGGGATTCAGGTGTGTGATGCCATGCCTGGCTTACATCACTTCTAATAACTAAACTGTTTACTTCCTATTCTGCTTCACTGAAGCACTGCCAATATGATATTTCTAATTCCTTAACTCTTGAAACTGCCTCCTTTTTTGGTCATGTCCTACCACACTACTCAAGGGACTTCCTATGAGGATAGAAATATTCTGTATCTTTACTGTCCAATAGGGTGGCCAGTAAGCTGTATATGACCACTGAGCACATGTGGATAATATGACTGAGGAACTAAATTGTAATTGTATTAAATTGTTTTGAAGTACATTTACTGGCCATCTGTGTATTATATGGCTGCCCCATTGGACAGCACAGCTCTGCAGCTAGCTTACACTTCCTCCCTTCTAGATGAAATTGATTCATAGACGCACTCACTTTCTAAGCTCAGGATTTCAACTGCTGCTATTCAGAAACTTCTTACCTATTTAAAGCTAATGTAACTAAAATTTACTTGTCCTTCTTTAAAATAAACAGACCATACTTTGGGGGAGAAGATTTGTTTTTGTGGGTTTTGTTGTTGTTGTTGTTTTGGTTTTTCGAGGGAGGGTCTTGCTCTAGCCCAGGCTGACCTGGAATTCACTATGTAGTCTCAGGGTGGCCTCAAACTCTTGGCCTCCTCTGCCTCCCAAGTACTGGTATTAAAGGCATGTGCCACCATGCCCGGCTTCTTTTTGGTTTTTGAGATAGGGTCTCCTAGCCCAGAACTGACTTGGAAATCACTATGTAGTCCAGGCTGGCCCTGGAATTCACTATGTAGTTCCAGCTGGCCTCAAACTCACATCAGTTTTCCTATCTCAGCTTTCCAAGTGCTGTGATCACAAGTGTGAGCCACTGTATCCAGCAGAAAACAAACATACCTTTTAATACTTTTATGTCTATTAAAAATACCACAGCTTGGGCTGGAGAGATGGCTTAGCGGTTAAGGCACCCACCTGCCAAGCCTAAGAACGCAGGTTCAATTCTCCAGGTCCCACATTTAGGATGCAAAAAGTGACACAAGGGTGCAATGCCACACTTGCCCATAAGGGGGAACACATCTGGAATTTATTCACAGTAGCTGACAGGCTACTGGCACGCTCATTCTCTCTCTCTCTCAAAAAAAAAAAAAAAAAAAAAAACAGCTTAAACCTGTCCTATTTTCTTGCTATCTCTTCCCTATGCTAACTACTTACTTACTTACTTACTTATTTATTTATTTATTTATTTATTTATTTATTTATTTATTTATTTTTGGTTTTCCAAGGTAGAGTATCACTCTAGCCCAAGCTGACCTGGAATTCACTATGTAGTCTCAGAGTGACCTCAAACTCATGGCAGTCCTCCTACCTCTGCCTCCCAAGTGCTGGGATTAAAGGCATGCACCATGCCCAGCTCTATGCTATTTATTAATCCCAAGTTCCTACTGATTCTTCCATCATAAAAAAAGAAATGGGAGTTTCTTTATTTTATTTTGGTTTGTTATATAGTGCTAGGCAAGGCACTCAACCACTGTGCTACATCCCCCACCTACTAATAACTCTTCATCACCACTCTGGGATATTCCAGTCCCACTACCTGAACAATTAACTTTCTATAATGCTTCATAACTGCCTTCTGTTCCTCCCAGCTTCCTCCCCACCAGTGAGTCCTGCATGCTCAGAGGGTTCACTGATTATGTCACTCTCTTTACACACTCCCAGTGAATACTTAGCATTCATGAGACACTGACTTCTATCGTCAGCATGGGTAGTAGGGGTAGAATTGGCCAGACAAAGAATGGGGAATATGTACAAGAAACAGAATAAATTAAATGCAAATGCCCAAAAGAATATCTATCAACAGCTCATCTGTAGAAATTCAGAATGTACAGTGGGGAGCAGCTAAAATGAGCTTAGCCTGAAGGTCTATTAGGTAAGGTCTATTTTGTCATAACAACCATTCTAGGCATTATCCTGATAACAGTCCCAAAATTTCAGGAATTTGCTTAGTGTCATGGATTTTGTCAAACACTTAGAACTATTAACTACTTGACATTTTAATATGAAATACCTACTCTTTTTTATTATTTTAGTTCTAGAGAAAAGGTCTTGCTATGTTGTTGCTTTGAACTCTTTCTAAAGCTCAGGCTAACCTTGAATTTGCAATTCTCCTGTCTCAGCCTCCTGAGTTCTGAGATTACAACATAAACCATCAAACTAAGCCCTGAAACACCTTACTTAGTAAAACTTAATAAAGGGCTGGAGACATGGCTCAGCAGTTAAAGGTGCTTCCCTGCAAACCCTAATGGCCCAGGTTTGACTCCCTAGTACCCATGTAAAGACAGATGCACAAAGATGGCACATGCATCTAGAGTTTATTTGCAGTAGCAAGAGGCCCTGTGTGTACCCATCCTCCCTCCTCCCTATAAAATAAATATTTTTTAAAAACTTAATACATATTCTACCATAAATGCCTATGAAAATATGAGTTTGACATACCAGACATGTTTTATAATACCCATTTAATATAAATGATTATTAAAAATATTCAAGATAAGCCGGGTGTGGTGGCGCATGCCTTTAATCCCAGCACTTGGGAGGCAGAGGTAGGAGAATCACCATGAGTTCGAGGCCACCCTGAGACTACATAGTTCAGGTCAGCCTGAACTACAGTAAGACTCTACCTCAAAAAAATATATATATTCAAGATAGCCAGGCATAGTGGCACACACCTTTAATCCCAGTACTCGGGAGGCAGAGGTAGGAGGGTCGCCACAAGTTTGAGGCCACCCTGAGACTACATCGTGAATTCCAGGTCAGCCTGAGCTAGAGTAAAACCCTACCTCAAAAAAAAAAGTGTGTGTGTGTGTGTGTGTGTGTGTGTGTGTGTGTGTGTGTGTAAGAAAAAATAAAATAAAATAAGATGTGAGAGACTTGGCAAGGTGGTGCATGCCTATAATTTCAGCACTCAAGGAGGCTGAAGTAGGAGGATCACCCTGACTTCAAGGCCAGCTGCTTCCAGGTCAACCTGTGATAGAATGAGACCCTACCTTAAAAAGAAAGAAAAAGAAAAGAAATTGAGAAAAGGGGGCTGAAGTAATGGCTCAGTGATTAAGGCACTTGCCTGCCAAAGCCCTAAGGACCCCAGTTTGGTTCCCTAGAACCCACATAAGCCAGATGCACAAAATGGCACATGAATCTGAAGTTCATTCCTTGCAGTGGCTAGAGGTCCTGGCATGCCCATTCTCTTTCTCTCTCTCTCTCTCTCTCTCTCTCTCTCTCTCTCCTGCCTCTTTTCTCTTTCAATTGAGTAAATAAATATTATTAAAAAGTGGAGGTGGAGCCAGGCGTGGTAGCGCACGCCTTTAATCCCAGCACTCGGGAGGCAAAGGTAGGAGGATCACCATGAGTTCAAGGCCACCCTGAGATTGCATAGTTAATTCCAGGTCAGCCTGGGCCAGAGTGAGACCCTACCTTGAAAAACCAAAAAAAAAAAAAAGTGGAGGTGGGCTGAAGAGATGGCTTGGAGGTTAAGCACTTGCCTGTGAAGCCTAGGGACCCCAGTTTAAGGCTCAATTCCTCAGACCCACGTAAGCCAGATGCACAGGGTAGTGCATGCATCTGGAGTTCGTTTGCAGTGGCTGGATGCCCTGGTGTGCCCATTCTCTCTCTCTCTCTCTCTCTCTCTCTCTCTCTCTCCCCCTCCCTCTTTCTCTGTCTGTCGCTCTCAAATAAATACATAAAAATAAACAAAACAAAACAAAAAGTGGAGACTGGCTGAAGAGATGATTTAGCAGTTAAGGGTACTTGCTTGCAAAGCTGATGGGCTGAGTTTGATTCTCCAATACCCACATAAAGCCAAATGCACAAAGTGCTGCATGTGTCTGGAGTGGCAGAAAGCCCTGGTGTGAACATACCCACTTTCTCTGTTTGCTTCTTTCTCTCTCTCTCTCTTTCTCTTAAATAATTTTTTAAAAAATTAAAAAAAAAAGAGAGAGAAAAGAAAGAACAAAGAAAGAAAAAGGAAGGAAGGAAGGAAGGAAGGAAGGAAGGAAGGAAGGAAGGAAGGAAGGAAGGAAGGAAGGAAGGAAGGAAGGAAGGGAGGGACAGACAGCCGGTGTGATGGCACATACCTTTAATCCCAGCACTTGAGAGGCAGAGGTAGGACTGCTATGAGTTAGAGGCCAGGCTACAGCAAGACCCTACCTTAAAAAAAAAAAAAAGCCGGGCGTGGTGGCGCACGCCTTTAATCCCAGTACTAGGGAGGCAGAGGTAGGAGGATCGCCATGAGTTTGAGGCCACCCGGAGACTACATAAATTAATTCCAGGTCAGCCTGGACCAGAGTGAAACCCTACCTCAAAAAACAAAATAAAACAAACAAAAAAAAATGAGAATCAAGAATGGCAGGAACTCAGGATATGATAGTAAAATGGCAGACAAGGACAAAGTCAAGAAGTTTCACTTGGCATCAGGAAAGGCTGAGTGAGAACAATGCCCAGCTGAGTAAATAATGACTGAGAATACAAACAGAACTACTTTGCTGAGTGTTAAGTCCATTGAATAAATAAGTAAAAGTACCCAACAGGCAATATCCACAATCTAAACCTAAAACCCAAAATGATAAAAACAATGACACAAGTTGGAGTCATTAGTCATTAGACTGATGGTGTTAATAAAACACTCTAAAATGGGTGAAATCTCTACAAGTAAGGAAATACCTTTAAGTATGTTCCACATACCCAGTAAAACTCAACTTTCTTTCACATACAGTGTCTTATTTCCCTAAGTAGACTATTGGTTCTTTTTTTAATTTTAATATTTTGTATTTTGCCAGGTGTTTTAATCCCAGCACTTAGGAGGCTGAGATAGGAGGATCACCATGAGTTCAAGGCCCGCCTGAGACTACATAGTGAATTCCAGGTCAGCCTGGGCTAGAGTGAGACCTTACCCTGCAAAAAAAGTTTATATTTATTTACTTATGGGGGAGGGAGAGAGCACTAGGGCTTCCAGCCACTGCAAATGAACATGCACTACTATGTGCCTCTGGCTTACATGGATTCTGGGGAACTGAAGCTGGGTCCTTAGACCTCACAGGCAAGCGCCTAAACCACTAAGCCATCTCTCCAACCCTCTTTATCTTGTCAGAAGTAGTGCACATGCCTGCAACCACAACACCCAAAAAGGAGAGTCAGGAGAATCATCTTAATTTTGAGGCCAGCCCTGTCTACAGAGGGAACTCCAGGCCAGTCAGGGCTATAAAACAAAACAACTGTCTTTGTGGTGCCAGAGACCAAATGGACTACCTACATGGTAAGTAAGTGCCATCAGTGAGCTTCACCTCAGCCCAGTTCAGTTCTTGCACAAAGGAAATCCTCAATAAAAATTTCAGCATCTATTTGCTTTAATAATATTCTCTGGACAGAATAACAAAACTTTTCAAGCTATGATAAAAATAAAAGGCAAGCATCTTGAATAGTTACCTGTACAAAAGCAACTCCTGTCATCAAAATTACTAGGGAGAGCCACTGGTACACACCTAATTTTTTACCAAGCATAGACACAGAAAATAATGCCGTTGTAAGAATTTTCAACTGATACGTGACCTAAAAAAGAAAATAGCAAATATCACTGTTTGTTTCTGTTTTTGAGAAGGACTATTATTAGAAAGGTGTTGTAAGTACCTGGTAAGTGGCTGCATCTAGATTGGATAGTGCAACATAGAGCAAGTTATTCTGAAGTGTGTAGATCCCTGATGGAATAGCAAGCTTAAGTGTCTCCATGGGCTTATTCAGAATTTCATCATGGAGGACTCGATTTAGTGTTCTCACACTACATTCTAGAATGAACAAATGAAATGGGAAAAATCAGCAATTACCTCTAAGCTATAAATCCTTTCTCTAGAGACTTCAGTTTTTTCATTGTTAAAAAAAAAAAAAAAAAAAAAAAAACTGAAAATGAGGACCTGGGGAGACTGCTTAGTAGTTAATTGTGTTTGCTTGCAAAGCTTGCCAGCCAGAGGTTCAATTCTGTAGCCACCCATGTAAAGCTGGACAGACATTTGTTTGCAACGGCAAGACATGTGCACATGCAGACACACACGCCTTTAATCCCAGCACTTGGCAGGTAGAGGGAGGAAGATCGCAAGGCCACCCTGAGACTACATAGTGAATTCCAGGTCAGCCTGAACTAGAGTGAGACCTGCCTCAAAAAACAAAACAAAACAAACAAAAAAAAACACAGAAAAATTAGTTACACGTTAGGCCATTTTTAGGTTCAAAATATACTTTTAAAAAAATTTTTATTTGATAGAGAGAGATGGGCATGCCAGGGCCTCCAGCCGCTGCAAATGAACTCCAAACACATGTGCCATTTTTTACATTTGGCTTATGTGGGTCCTGGGGAAATCTAACCTGGGCCCTTTGGCTTTACAGGCAAACACCTTAACCAGTAAATCATCTCCCCAGCCCAAAAATACACTTTTTGAGACTAATATTTGTTATGATAAATACTATAAGTAAGTTAACATATTAAGAACACTATGTTTATAGCTCTCTGATATATAACCAGATTATGTAAATACATACACACATACATACAAACATATTGATAACCAAAGCTCAAAGTATTATTTGTCAACCAAACATTCTTCTTTTATTATAGTGTCATTAAACTTTGTACTTTATGCATTCCTTTTATCATCAGCCATTCATATCAATAATTGTGAAAACAGAGCTGGAGAGATGGCTACAAAGTTAAAGGACCAAGGTTCAACTCCCCAGGACCCAGGTAAGACAGATACACAAGGTGGCACATACGTCTGGAGTTTGTTTGCAGTGGCTGGAGGCCCTGATGCACCCATTCTCTATCTGCGTCTTTCTCTTAAAGAGAAAAGAAAAAAAAAAGAGAGAAGAAAACAATCTTTAAAAAAAAAAAAAAGAGGAAAAATTGTGAAGGCAGTGGCTGGAGAGATGGCTTAGTGGTTAAAAGCACTTGATTGTAAGCCTGACTGCTCAGGTTCGATTCTCCAGTATGATAGAAGCCAGATACGCAAAGTGGCACATGTGTCTGGAGTTCATTTGCAGTGGCAGAAGGCCCTGGTGCACCCAAATTTTCTCAGTCTCTCATTTTCTTTCTCTCCTTGTGAGTATGAATAAATAAAAATTTGAAGCCAGAGAGATGGCTCAGCAGATAAGGCATTTGCCTACAAAACCTAACAACCAGAATTTGATTCCCCAGTACCCACATAAAGCCAGATGCACAAAGCAGTGTGTGCATCTGGAGTCTGTTTGCAGTGGCTAGAGGCCCTGTCCTGCCCATTCTCTCTGTCTGTTGAGCTGGGCGTGGTGGCACATGCCTTTAATTCCTGCAGAAGTAAAGAGGATCACCATGAGTTCAAGGCCACCTTGAGACTACATAGTGAATTCCAGGCCAACCTGGCAAGAGTGAGACCCTACCTCAAAAAACCAAAAAAAAAAACTTTTTTTTTGAAAAATAATTGTATAGACAATCATGACAAGAAAGTAAATCAGGAAAAAAAGAAAAGAAAAAAAAGTAAATCAGGGAGTGGGTTTAGCTCTAACTAACAGCAGCTGAGCTTGGGCCACCCAAGTCCAGTTCTAAAGCTCCTGCAGCAGCTCAGGCCCAGGCTCGCTCACTCTGTGTACCTTCAGTGTCATCTGTGGATGCCCAGCATCCACTAAGGTCACTAAATAGCTGCTGACCTCTGGGTCTTATTTCAGGCAGCAAGGAAGGAAGGACATACAACAGCCTCACAGGTGTCTTCTCTGCTCAAATGAATGCTGACTTGGGCTATGTGACAGAGCTATCACTAGCCATAAGGAAGCAGGGAATCCAGTCCTTTCCTTTATTTCCTTCACATTCCAGACAGAAAAGAGAAAAGGAATTGGAAACAGACTTTAAGCAAGCCAACCTACAATGTTAAAGAATTCTGAAATCCCCCAAGAAAAGAAAAATTCCTGGCAATGGCACAGTGGATCTAGCATTGTGGGCTTGGGTGGGGACAGAATATAAGATGGGCTTTTGAGAATGGAGACTTCCAATGTTGTCCCTCTCTGTCAGTTCTGCTGTCAGGCCAGGTCTTCCTCCTGAAGGAACAACCTCCATTTTTCCTATTAAACAGCTACTATTAGCCAGGACCATCCACCTTGCCTGGTACCAAGGAGGCAACCAAGCTCTCTTTCACTGTGTCATTGCAAATAGCATGTTCTTTCTTTTTCTTTAAAACACTGTTAGATAATTTTGCTTACTTCTTTCTACAGTTCATGCATGGCTTTTCTGGTGGGATATTAAATTCCCAAGATATTCTAACCACTCTCCCACTCTCAAGAGAGCAGTTGGAAACACCATGGGAGAGCTACTCTTAAAGCAGAACATTTTGGATTTAAAATACAAAAAATTGGCTTTCTTCTAAATTTCCTGCTAGTTATGAACATGGTAAGTCTTTAAATCTGGATTCTTACTTTCAAGGGCAGAATACATAAACTAAATAAAAGAATATAAAGTTTTGACGAAAAATGTTTAAAAATTTTCTATCTGTAAGGATTTCTCCTTCTCTGCTATTTAGCTCTCAAAAACAAATGGATAATTAACTGCTGCATATCTATATCAGTAAATTAACCAGTGATCTTTTATGTTATTGAGTCTGATATCTCAAAAGATATAAAGTTATAACCTAATTTTCTTCAGGTGCACTTGTCATGTGTGTCCATGTTTTCATGTTTGTTTTTGTATGTTGTCTTGTCAAAAAAATACAGAATAGCCAGGCATGGTGGTGCACACCTTTAATCCCAGCACTCAGGCGTCAGAAGTAGGAGTATCGCCATGAGTTCAAGGCCACCCTGAGACTACATAGTGAATTCCAGGTGAGCCTGGGCTAGAATGAGACCCTACCTCAAAAAAAAAAAAAAAAAGAGTAACAACATAAAATTCAAAATATATAAAACTTGTGGCCACTTCAATTATTCATTCTTAAATGTGCTTTCAATATATGTTTTGGTATACCAGCTTAAAGTATGAATGTGAATGTTTTAGTGCTATATTAAAAGGCCTTATAAGTACATATTCATAAACAAGTAATCTTAACTTTTAAACCCTATACAAATGTTATTTTTTGGTTTACTAAATGATTCATAAAACCATAAATGTTGGGCTAGGGAGATAGCTTAGCAGTTAAGACACTTTCCTGAGAAGCCTAAAGATCCAGACCCAGTTTCCCAGTACTCATGTAAGCCAGATGCACAAGGTGGTACATGTGTCTGGAGTTTGTTTGCAGTGGCTAAAGGTCCTGGCACATCCATTCCCTTTCTCTCTCTGTCTATCTCTTTCTCTCTCTCTCTCTCAAATAAATAAAAGTTCTTAAAATTTTTTTTAAAATAAAACATAAATGCTACTTGTTTGGGTGATGTAATAGTAATTGGAATTATGAGATAAAAGTTTCATTAGGCTGTAGGCATTAACATTGGATGCATAAATTTTGATAATTTTTCCTTTCCAAAACAGGTTTTACAACAATTCTAATCCATTTTTCAATGATTATAGGTAACAAAATTAAAATATCAAAATAACTCTAAGTGTACACTAAAGGTCCTTTAATTAGATTGATTACATCAGATTTCTCTTTTTTTAGTTCTTTTTATTTATTTATTTGGAGGGGAGAGAAAAAAGCAGACAGAGTGAAAGAGAAAGAGAGAATGGGCCACTGCAAATGAACTCCAGATGCATCTGCCACCTTGTGGATCTGCTTTATTTGGGTACTGGGAGCTGAACCAAGGTCTTTGGGCTTTGCAGGCAAGTGCCTTAATTGCTGAGCCATTTGTACAGCCCTACTTTGGATTTCTTTTTCAGGATGAAGTACAAATACCAAATGTAAAATTTTATGTGCTTGTTGGGGATTTTTATGTTAAATTTCCTTTCCATGGTAGAAATTACAAAAAAAAAAAAATGCCACTCCAGAAAATAATGACATTCAAAAATATGAATAGACCTTTTTAAAAAATGTTTATTTTATCTTATTTATTTGAGAGAGACAGAAAGAGAGAAAATGAGAATGGGCACATCAGGGCCTCCAGTCACTGCAAACAAACTCCAGACACATGTGCCAACTTTTGGATTTGGTATGTGGCTTACAATGAGTCCTTGGTCTTTTGGCTTTACAGGCAAGAGCCTTAACCACTAAGCCATCTCTCCAGCCCTGAGTAGACCTTTTGCTAAGTAAAAAAAATGGTTTTGTTGTTGTTAAGTCTTAAACTAATGTCTTATAAAATTTTTAGATTAATTTTAACTTATGAAGGGACCAAACTGACGCTATGACAGGCTTCAGTAAGCTATTGCCCTGACTAGGCCAAAGTTTCAATTTCCAGGAGGACGAGCTCTGGGAGCTGAATATGTACAAACGTAACTGCTGCTTGCTTAGCCAATCATGTTAGGAGGTTACCTCCTCTGCCTGAAATTCCCCTAGACCTGGCCGTCAAAACCTTAAGACCAATCAAAAAAACACAAGTACAGTTACTGTTCAAATTAGCCAACCATGTTAAAAGACTAAAAGCCCGCCAAAATTCCTTTAGCTGTGCTTAAAAGGGAGCTCCTCTGGTCATCGCATTTTTGTAGGAGTGGTTGACCCCAGCATGCTGGCTAATTCTGCAGAATAACACTCTATGCTTTTACATGCTATTTGGCTCTGGGGTCTTTCTTTAGCGATTTTTGGACCATTACACTTACAATGTAACATTGAGATATTAAAATTATTGACTGTTTACCCTTGCTCTCCTCCTTCAAAATGGTTTTAAGATCTAAATTTTCTGTTTTATTTCTCTTAAGTCATATATTTTTAAGGCATAGATTTAAAAATAATGATCAAAAAGTAGCCAGACTTACAGGGTGATGCAAGGCTTTAATGCCTACAGTTGAAAATCAAAATTAAAAAGATTTCTGAGCCAGGCATGGTGGCGCGTGCCTTTAATCCCAGCACTCGGGAGTCAAAGGTAGGAGGATGGCCATGAGTTTGAGGCCACCCTGAGATTATAGTTAATTCCAGGTCAGTTTAGGCCAGAATGAGACCCTACCTCAAAAAAAAATTTTTTTTCTGTAAATTTGAGGCAGGCAAAAAGTTTGTAATTAGGAAATGGAAAAAACAAAAAATTAATCTACACATTTTTGCCCAACCTTATTGAGTTATTTCACTATTTTTTAACTTTTTTGTTGTTTTTCAAGGGAGGTTCTCTTTCTAGCCCAGGCTGACCTGGAATTCACTTTGTAATCTTAGGGTGGACTCAAACTCACAGTGATCCTCCTACCTCTGCCTCCTCCCAAGTGTTGGGATTAAAGGCATGAGCCACCACGCCCAGCTCTTTGTGGTTTTGAATAATAGGCATTAAGTTAACAAACCTAAAACAATTTCACTGGGATTTGCACTGCCCTTTCAGTGCCTTAATTTAAGAAAATTATTTTACTACCATGAGTACAGGATTTTTTAAAATTGTGTGTTGGTAAGCTTTTCATTGATAATTAGTTTAATTTAAAATATTCGGGTTTATTGGACTTTCATAATTTACAATCTTTACATCAAACTATCTGCTACAATAACAAGTGGTTTTATAAAACAATATACAAGGCTGCAGCAATATTTAAAAACAAGAATTATGGCAATATATCCATAGTGTTTTCTAGTTAACTGTTAAACGCTTGTTGATTTATATGGACAGTGTAATTTATTGTTTATTTTTTATAATGAACAGTCATATAGATAAAGCTGTTAATTTAGTCCTAATTCCTTTTAAAACACAATTAAAATTGTAAACAATCAGGGTAATTAATCTTAGTCAAGATTTTATTCTGTAAGTTACTGTCTCAATTCTAATTTCATAAAAAGTCCTTATTGCATAGACTGGCCATCAAAACATGATTCCTGCTTTAATATTTTATTCTCACCTTCATAGACAAATGTCCTCACCTAAGGGAGGGAGTGTTATATGACATTTTATTTTCATTTTTTCTCTAGACATAACATAAAGCCATCTTTTGGTTAAAAAAAAAATACCTTGACCAAGTAGCTACTATAACTTTAACACAAAACAATACAGTGATACAAGGTCTATAATAATGGTAATACAAGCATAATGGATGGAGAAAGTGAGGATCACAGACCCTCACCTGAGTTACAATTGTTCTCTCCCACTTGCCCTCACTCAATGTCAGCGATTTCCCAAAGACAAACAAAAATATGTTGCTTCTAGCTTCTTATAGCTGATACCATCTGTAAGATTACTTACTGTTATAAAAAAATATATAACAAGCCAGGCGTGGTGGTGCATGCCTTTAATCCCAGCACTCGGGAGGCAGAGGTAGGAGGATCACCATGAATTCAAGCCCACCCTGAGACTACAGAGTGAATTCCGGGTCAGCCTGAGCTAGAGTGAGACCCTATCTTGAAAAAAACAAAAATAATAATAATAAAAATTATAAAAACATATATATTTAAAATAATTTAATAACAAATGATAAATTTAAAAACTACAGAATTTATTTGACCTTTACTATGGTCACTGTTGCTAAGGATGAGGTTTATTGTCTATACTACTAGTAACACTGACTCATAAATAAGTACTCCTATAACTAGTTTAACATCAGCCACTTGTTAGGCTGTTCTGTGTTAATGTTCCATGTCATTTGTCTTTATGTGTAAGTATATTTATGTCCAGTAAATGTTCAAAAGTACGTGGATAAACATTAAAATAATAGTAAATTGCTAAAATCAGGCTTTTAATATATTTAAAATAATTCATCTCTAAGGTTTTGCTTGTTCATGCTTGCTACAAAAATTTTAAAGTTACTTTCTAAATACATGTTATAATTTAAAATCTTTTTTTTTTTTTTTTTTTTTTTGAGGTAGGGTATCCCTCTAGCCCAGGCTGATCTGGGCCACCACATCCAGCTTATAAATTAAATCTTTTTTTTTTTTTTTTTTTTTTTTTTGGTTTTGCAAGGTAGGGTCTCACTCTGGTCCTCCAGGCTGACCTGGAATTAACTATGTAGTCTCAGGATAGCCTCAAACTCTCAGCGATCCTCCTACCTCTGCCTCCCGAGTGCTGGGATTAAAGGCGTGTGCCACCACTCCTGGCTATAAATTAAATCTTTAATAAATTAATTAATTTGGATTTATTAACAAACCACAGAACTGTTAATATATTTTGTCTATATTTATAATTGTTACACTTTCTGTAAAATACACTGTGGTGCTTTGACTCAGGTGTACCCCATAAACTTAGGTGTGCTAAATACTAGGTCCCCAGCTGATGGCAATTTGGAAATTAAAACTCCTGGAGGCAGTGCACTGGGGGCAGGCTTATGGGTGTTATAGCCAGCTTCTCCTTGCCAGTGTTTGGCACACTCTCCTGTTGCTGTTGTCCATCTGATGTTGGCAAGGAGGTGATGTCTACCCTCTACTCGTGCCATCATTTTCCCCTGCCATCATGGAGCTTCCCCTTGAATCTGTAAGCCAAAATAAACCCTTTTTCCCACAAGCTATTCGTGGTTGGGTGTTTTATGTCAGCAATGTGAACCTGACTGCAACATTAAAATTGATACCAAGAAGTAGGATCATTGATGTTAGAAACCTGAATGTGTGGCTTTTGGCCTTTTGGAGCTGATTTTAGAAAAGAATGTGGAATTATTTGAAACCTTGGCCTAAGAGACACCTTGAACTGCTGTAAGTACAGCCTGATGGACTATTCTGGTCAGAGTTAAAAGACCTGAGTATAGTAAGAACTATGGATTGTTGTGGTTTGGCTTATGAGGGTAAGAAAGAGCTTTGCCTGGACTGGGCTAGAAGCAGTTTGTGTGAGAGGCCTGCTGTTATGACCGTGTCCTGAGAATTTGTGAAGGACTGCATTGCATAGAAATGGATTGGTGTGAGCAGAGGGATATGGCACAGAAATGAAATCTTTGGACAAAACTTCTAAGTTGGGCGTGGTGGCGAACGCCTTTAATCCCAGCACTCAGGAGGCAGAGGTAGAAGGATCGCCATGAGTTTGAGGCCACCCTGAGAATACAGAGTGAATTCCAGGACAGCCTGGGCTAGAGTGAGACCCTACCTCAAAAAAAAAAAAAAAAAAAAAAAAAAAAAGACTTCTGCCCACTCAGCTGCAATTGTATGAGAGATTTCAACTTTTGAGATTGGGCCAGCTTACCTGCATTGGGAAAACAGGAAGAATGCAGACTCTTTTGAAGGGGCCTGAATGCTGAAGGAGTGTCCTGCTCTTCAAAGTCTGCTTTATTCCCCCCCACACCCACCTGGTATTATAAGATATGAACAAATTGGTATCCCACCTGGTATTATGGAGTATAACAAATGCAGGAAAGAGAGGGTCACTGAATTTGCAACACAGTTTTGTTTTTGGAAATGGGTATGGGCAATGTGAAGCAGACTTATTACCTCCATGGAGGTCCAATGGAGCCATGAAGATAAACCGTGGATGGCAGCTGGAGACCCAATGGAGAAGCCAGGACTATGGGATGGCTGCCAAGGAAAGCTACCAGCAACAGATGAAGTTTCTGGGACTGTGAGTAGCCTAGCTGGAGAGGCAGAATTGGAACTCCAGAGACTTGTCACTGACTAGAATTGTTGGAACTGGACCACAAAGTTTGATGTTTATCCTGTTTAAATCTTGTATTGGTTGAAAATTCCATGCCCAATGCTATCTTTTGCAGTGTGAATGTTTATTCAGTGCCATTATGGGGTTTTTTGGTGTATTTTTTTTTGGTATTATGGCTCAGTTAAAAGATCTTGGACTATAGGCATATCTGAACAGCATTGGGATAAAAACTATGGGGACGTTTAAACTTGGATGAATGCACCACATTTTACATCGTGTAGAGTTATCAGTTTATGGGGGTGAGGGGCAGAATGTGGTGGATTGATTCAGGTATACCCCATAAACTTAGGTGTTATGAATAGTAGGTCCCTAGCTGATGGCAATTTGGGAGTTAAAGTCTCCTGGAGGCAGTATATTATTGGGGGTAGGCTTATGGGTGTTATAGCCAGCTTCTCCTTGCCAATGTTTGGCACACTCTCCTGTTGCTGATGTTGGCCAGGGATAATGTCCACCCTCTGCTCATATCATCATTTTCCCCTGCAATTATGGAGCTTCCCCTCAAGTCTGTAAGACAAAATAAACCCTTTTTCCCAAAAGCTGCTTTTGGTTGTGTGTTTTCTGCCAGCAATGTGACCTGACTGCAACATACAGCTTCCTGGATTTTCATTTTAATTTCTAAATTATAACAAATAATAATGATAATAAAAATAATAATTATAAAAAGAAATTTTTAAAAACTGGGCTGGAAGGATGACTTAGCGGTTAAGGTGCTTGCCTGCAAAGCCAAAGTACCCAGGTTTGATTCCCCAGGACTCACATAAGCCAGATGCACAAGATTGCTTCTGGAGTTTGTTTACAGTGGCTGGAGGCCCAGGCATGCCCATTCGCTCTCTCTCAAATAAAAAAAAATTAATTAATTAATTTACAAAAGAGCATTCAATATAAAGAGATAAAATTACAAATATAAGGTATGTTTTCAATTTTAAAAGACATGTTTTAGATCAAGAAGGACATATGGTATATTAAAAACCATGTTATTTAAACAAAAAGAAGGGGGAGGGCTGGAGAGGTGGCTTGGCAGTTAAAGAATTTGCCTGCAAAGCCTAAGGATCCAGGTTTGATTCCCCAGTACCCACATAAGCCAAATGCAAAGGTGGTGCATGCTTTTAGAATTTGTTTGCAGTGGCTAGAGGCTCTGGCATATCCATTCTCTCCCTCTCTCTCTGTCTTTTTCTATCTGCTTCTTTCTCATTCTCAAATAAATAAATTTTTTAAAAAGAAGGGGGAATAAGGGTTAGTCACCCATTACTAAACTACATGCTATTATCATTACCTTTGTTTTGTTTTGTTTGCTTTTCAACGTAGGGTTTCACTCTAGTTCAGGCTGACCTGGAATCCATTATGTAGTCTCAGGATGGCCTCAAACTCACTGCGATCCTCCTACCACTGCCTCCCGAGTGCTGGGATTAAAGGCATGTGCCACCACACCTGGCATCATTACTTTTTTTTTTTTTTTTTTTTTTTTTTTTTTTTTTGAGGTAGCGTCTCCCTCTATCCCAGGCTATCTTACAATTCCCTATGTAGTCTCAGGGTGGCCTTCAACTCATGGTGAACCTCCTACCTCTGCCTCCCAAGTGCTAGGATTAAAGGCATGCGCCACCACGCCTGGCTACTTTTTTTTTTAATGTTCAAAAAGATGGTCTCATGGCTGCTCAAAACCGGAGCAACCCAAATCAATTCTGCCCAGCCCTCTGTTCCTCCCACAGACCAAAAAGACCCTATTGTGAACTGATGAAGCCTGAAGGAACTTTCCCATCAGACCAAGGTGGTTCTATGTCAGGACAACCTAAAGTCCTAATCCTATGCTTGTGGACATGATGGCAGTCATCTCCTGTGTGGTAATGTATTTACCCAGGGTCAAAGGGAATGCATTTGGGCTTTCATTGCTAACTTCCCTTTATGGGAACCCAATATATGGACTGATATACTTTTATCCCTATTTTCAATAACATCACCTATTGGCTAGAAGGCATACAGCCTCTTGAAATTAACAGCTAATTTAATCTTACCCACATTTCACCCTCAAATATCAATTATTGGTCCATTCATTTGTCAATATGCATGAATTCTAATAATTTATGCCTTACACCCAAGCTACAAGCTTGGCTCCACTTCAAAACTGGGCCTGGTGGCACATTCCTTTAATCCCAGAACTTGGGAGGCAGAGGTAGAAGGATTACCATGAGTTTGAGGCCACCCTGAAGGTACATAGTGAATTCCAGGTCAACCTGGGTAGAGCAATATCCTACCTCAACAAACAAACAAAGAAAAAACCAACCAAGCTGAATTTCTCATTGTAGGTAGTTATACAGATGGCAAAGAAACAATTTGTTCTAGCCTCCAACACCCCATTGCTCTGTTCATACAGACCCTCATTCTGAATATCAAAAAATCCCATGGGAAACATGTTAGGGCCCTACAGGACATGTTACTAGTTTGGGAAAATATTCTATTATTGATTGGGGTCCTAAAGATTGTATTCATGATCAACATAACCATTCTTTGTCTGTCTATACCTCTATCAATGCCTTAACAGTACATAACAATGATTCCATTATATGGGGGGGAAAAGGGCTTTACAGCCCCCAAAGTAAATTTATAAAAGTAAAAGTGCATCTTTACTTTTCTATTGATACCACACTGGACCAATTCACCTTTGTGCTCCCCATCTACATGCCTTTCTTATTTATTTATTTATTTATTTATTTATTTATTTATTTTTTTTTTGGTTTTTCAAGGTAGTGTTTCACTCTAGCCCACGCTGACCTGAAATTCACTATGCAATCTCAGGATGGCCTCGAACTCACGGTGATCCTCTTACCTCTGCCTCCCGAGTACTGGGATTAAAGGCATGTGCCATCACACCCAGCTCCATATGCCTTTCTTATTGGTCCTTTTAATATTACACAAAAGAAAATCTATTTCATATTTTATGCTCTTCCAACTGCTTCTGTTTGCCTGCTTGTTTCTTAATAAAAGTATATTTATGTGATGTGAGGCCTATGCCCTTATCTCAGTAAATCACACTGAGCCTTAAAAATAATCCAGAGAAGCCGGGCGTGGTGGCACACGCCTTTGATCCCAGCACTCGGGAGGCAGAGGTAGGAGGATTGCCATGAGTTCAAGGCCACCCTGAGACTACATAGCTAATTCCAGGTCAGCCTGGACCAGAGTGAGACCCTACCTTGAAAAACCAAAAAAAAAAAAAAAAAAAAATCCAGAGCTCTTACTATAATTAATAAAGTAGTATAATACTTCAACAGACCTAAATGGTTTTTGGTATGCTCATAGTCACTGCTGGTTGTGTGTGTGTATGTGTTTTGTGGGGGTTTTGGGGAGTTTTTTTGTGGGTTTTTTTTTTTGTTTTTGTTTTTGGTTTTGGTTTTTCAAGGTAAGGTCTCACTCTAGCCCAGGCTGACCTGGAATTCACTCTGTATTCTCAGGGTGGCCTCAACCTCACAGGGATCCTCCTACCTCTGCCTCCTGAGTACTGGGATTAAAGGCATGCGCCAACATGCCCGGCAGTCACTGCTGTTTTTATCCTAGCTGCTTCTGTGATGACAGTGCCAAAAGTCACCTAATCTACTCTTACAACACACTTTGTATATCAAACTGTGTTTAATGTAATGAGTGACATTACTATACAACATGAAATAAACGAAAAACTACTAATCTGAGCATAACTAATGAAATCAACTATAACATATGTTGGGGACCAAAATTCAAGCCACTCACTTCCAGGCCATTTTAAATTGTGATTGGAGACATAAGTCCATATGTATGACTCCATATCTTTAATATAAATCTAACTATACATGGGACCAACTAATAAACATCTTAAGGGTCCCTACTTAATTATATTACTATAAATATTTATTGATTACATGACCAAATTAGTCAAACAGTGCTTGTCTTACAAAACCATTTAAAAAGATATCTTGACACCAGAATTTTGCCAAAAATTTATTTTGCCTTATCCCATCTTCCTGGTTTTCATATACTTGGCCTTCCACTTGAGTGGCCACTGGATGAACTATATGTATTTTATTCTTTGTACAGCTAGGGGGATCAACCTAGAAATACTTACTTGCCAGCAACAGTATGTCTGGTTCATCAGATCACTTTTGAAAGAAAAAGATACGGGAGATATATTGTCAAGCTAATTGACAAAAGGCTAATATTTGCACAGGCTAAGCCCCGGGACAAAGAACACTATGCACCTTGGGTGGAGGTCCTTGAAGACAGGAAACTCAGTAGCTTCTCCAAAGATTTCCTGATTTTTGTTTTGTTTTGTTTTTGTTTTTCGAGGTAGGGTCTCACTCTAGCCTAGGCTGACCTGGAATTCACTCTGTATTCTCAGGGTGGCCTCAACTCACCACGATCCTCCTACCTCTGCCTCCTAAGTACTGGGATTAAAGGCGTGCGCCACCACACCTGGCTTCCTGACTTTTTTGATCTGATCTGATACAAACTCTGTCTTGTGCTTTGACTGCCTGAATCTAAATAGTTAGTGGGAAGCACTGAAACACATCTCCCTGACCCTCCAGGAAATCCTATTTTGCCTGGTGTGTTCATTTCACACTTTTCCAAACACAGCTGAATGGGGTATACAGAAACTCCAGACACATGTGCCACCTTGTGTATCTGGCTTATGATGGAACTAGGGAATTCAACCTGGGTTCTTAGGCTTTGCAGACAAGCACCTTGACTGCTAAGCCATCACTCCAGCCCTTTGTTTAAAAGAATTTTTTTTTGAGGCAAGCCAAGAGACTGCCTTTTTTTTATGTGAGAGAGTGCGAGAGAGAGAGAATTAGTGTGCCAGACCTCCAGCCACTGCAACTGAATTCCAGACATGTTGTACCCCCTTATGCACATGTGTGACTTTGTGTACTTGCATCACTGTCTGGCTTTCGTGAGTCCTTAGGCTTTGCAGACAAGTGCCTTAACCGCTAAGCCATCTCTCCAGCCCTAAACTTTTTATTATTTGTACATGCATGTGTGTGCTCACATGCACACGTACAGGCACACCAGAGTCTTGCTGCTGCTAACAAATGCTCATCAAGCTTTACATGTGTGACTGGGGACTTGAACATTGGGCTAGCAAGCTTTGCAAGCAAGCACCTTTAACTGTTGAACCATCTCCCCAGCTCCTTCCTTGTTGGGTTTTTTTTTTTTTTTGGTTTTTCGAGGTAGGGTTTCACTCTAGCCCAGGCTGACCTGGAACTAACTATGTAGTCTCAGGGTGGCCTCGAACTCTCGGCGATCCTCCTACCTCTGCCTCCCGAGTGCTGGGATTAAAGGTGTGCACCACCACGCCCAGCTTCCTTCCTTGTTTTTGTTGCTGCATGAGTATTCGCCAGTCTAGCTAGTCGACTAGCTTTGGATTCGCCTGGCTCCACATCCCATCAACACAGACAGCTGGAATCACAGACATAGAGCCATTTTGCACCTGGTTTTACATAGATGCTAGAGAATTGAACACAGGCCAGCAGGCTTGCAAACAAACACTTTCAACTACTGATCCATCTCCACAGTCCCTGATTATGAAGATTTTTAACTGAAAAAAATTTAAATATTACTTTCCTTCCCAAAATAAGTTTTAAACTTGGTAACTAAAACTGATTTTTTTCTTTTTTAAAATGTTTATTTATAGGCAGGACGTGGTGACGCATGTCTTTAATCCCAGCACTTGGGAGGCAGAGGTAGGAGGATCGCCATGAGTTCAAGGGCACCCTGAGACTACATAGTGAATTCCAGGTCAGCCTGAGCTAGAATGAGACCCTACCTCGGGAAAAAAAATGTTTATTTATATGAGAGAGGACTCGCCAGGACCTCCTGTATCTGCAAATGAACTCCAGATGCACTGCCACTTTGCACATCTGGCTTTATGTGGGTACTTGGGAATTGAACCCAGACTGGTAGGCTTTGCAAGTAAGAGCCTTTTACTGCTCAGCCATCTCTGTAGCCCAAATTTTTTTCTCTAAAAAAAAAAAAAAAAAAAAAGCCGGGCATGGTGGCGCACACCTTTAACTCTAGCACTCGGGAGGCAGAGGTAGGAGGATCACTGAGAGTTCAAGGCTACCCTGAGACTACATAGTGAATTCCAGATCAGCCTGGACTAGAGTGAGACCCTACCTCAGAAAACCAAAAAATTTTTGAGGCTCACCTCAAACTAATGTTTTTATACCTCAGCCTCCAGAGTGCTACCATGCCCAGCTCAGTTTGAATTTAAATGTCAATTTTTTCTAGCCACCTGGAATTTATTTATTTGTTTCTTCTTTGCAGACAGGGCCTCATTAAGCTCAGCTGACCTCAAACTCACTATGTACCTGAGGATGACCTAGAACTTTTGATTCTCCTCTCTCCATTTCTCAAGTACTGGAGTATAAACTTATACCAACATATCTGGTTATATGCAGTGTTAGCAATCAAACCCAGGGCTTCATACATAGTAAGCAAGCACTTTGCCAATTAAGCTATATCCTAGCCCCAACACAATGTGACCTACTATTCATGTTAAAGACATCCTTTGGCTGTAGAATGTCAAATACAATGGCTGCTTCTATTATCTATACCTTAGCAATAGAAATGCTAACTTCTCAGCTTTCCTGTTATGTTTTCTTGACTTTCTTGTTGGCAGCTTCTTCACAATCTCCTTCTACTGATCACTCCTGCCGAACTTGACTTCTAAGAATCTTCTCATCTAGGGAATATAGTAAGTTATCTAGTCTCATACATGACTTTAAGTCCTTTTGAAGTATCTCCAGTGTAACATGACCTAAAGAGAAGTCTTAATTTTTTCTCAAAATTTAATCTAAAATCCTAGAAATCATTCTCTTTTTAAGAATATTTTTATTTATTTGAGATAGAAAGAAAGAAAGAGAGGCAGAGAGAGGGTGAGGGAAAGAGAGAGAGAGAATGGGCATGCCCGGGCATCCAGCCACTGCAAACGAACTCCAGAAGCATGCACCACCTTGTGCATCTGGTTTACATGGGTCCTGGGGAATCGAACCTGAGTCCTTTGCCTTTGCAGGCAAACACCTTAACCACTAAGCCATCTCTTCAGCCCCTAGAAATCATTCTTAAAACTGCATGCCTACCGGGCATGGTGGCGCACAGCTTTAATCCCAGCACTCGGAAGGCAGAGGTAGGATGATCGCTGTGAGTTCAAGGCCACCCTGAGACTACATAGTTAATTCCAGGTCAGCCTGGGCCAGAGTGAGACCCTACCTCGTAAAAAAAAAAAAAAAAAAAAACAACTGCATGCCTTTAATCCCAGTACTCAGGCGGAGGTAGGAAGATCGCTGTGAGTTCAAGGCCAGTCTGGGACTAAAGAGTAAGTTCCAGGTCAGCCTAGACTAGAGTGAGACCCAACCTCAAAAGAAGAAAAAATTAAATTAAAAAAAAACTGAATTCGCCAGGTATGGTGGCACACACCTTTAATCCCAGCACTTGGGAGGCAGAGGTAGGAGGATTGCCATGAGTTCAAGGCTGCCCTGAGTCTCCAGGTCAGCCTGGGCTAGAGTGAAACCCTACCTTGAAATACAAACAAACAAACAAACAAACAAACAAACAAAAAGGCTGGATTCTTCCTCTCTCCTGACCTTCATGTATTCAGTCTATTTGCAAAAGTCATGTCAAATGTAGTTAAAAAGAAGATATACTAATGGCCAAGCACAGAAAAAGACATCATTACAAATAAAGTAGAGATAACCAAGTCAAAATCACAATGAGATACCACTTTATACCTCAGAATGGCTATGATGAAAGGGGGCGGGAACTGGGGCATAGCCCAGTTGTACAGCACTGACCAAACATGCATGAGGTCCTGGGTCTGATCCCCACACAAAAAAAGAAGAAAGAGATGGGCTGGAGAGATGGCTTAGTGGTTAAGGCATTTGCCTGCCAAGCCAAAGGACACAGGTTCAATTCCCCAGGACCCATGTTAGTCAGATGCACAAGGGGGCACATGCATCTGGAGTTCATTTACAATGGCTAGAGGCCCTGGCGTGCCCATTCTCTCTCTCCCTCTTTCTCTGTCAAAATAAATAAATAAATAAAAAGAAAAGAAGAAGAAGAAAGAGGACTGGAGAGATGGCTTAGTGGTTAAGGCACTTGCCTAGGAAGCCTAAGGACCCAGACACACTAAGGCAAGATAAGCACAAGATCGCACATGCCTGGAATTTGATTGCAGTGGCTGAGGCCCTTGGGCCAATTCTCTCTCACTCGCTCTGTCTCTCTCTCTAAAATAAAAAATACAATAAAATAAAATAATAAAGAAGAAAGAAAGGCCGGGCATGGTGGCACAAACCTTTAATCCCAACAGAGGTAGGAGGATCGATGTGAGTTTGAGATCAGCCTGGGATTACAAAGTGAGTGCCAAGTCAGCCTGGGCTAGAATGAGACCCTACCTTGAAAAAAAAACAAAACAAGAAGAAATGTAAGAGGAGAGGGAAGATGAAGGGGAAGGAGGGAGAGAAGGGGAGGGAGAGGAGAGGAAAAGAGTAAGACAAAGAGGAGACAAGTGGAGGTGAAAATGTGGAGGAAATGGAAACCATATTGTGCTAGTGGAAATATGAAACAGTACAGCTATTAAGGAAGACAGTGTGAGAACTTTAAAAAGTAATGCCATGAGAGAGCTGGAGAGATGGCTTAGCAGTTAAGGCACATGCCAGCAAAGCCTAAGGACCCAGGTTTGATTCTCCAGGTCCCACATAAGCCAGATGCACATGGTGGCACATGTATTTGTTATTCATTTGTAGTGGCTAGAGGCCCTGGCACACCCATTCTCACTCACTTTCTTTCTCTCTCTCTCCCTGTCTGTCTCAAATAAATAATTAATTTTTTTAAAAAAAAAGTAATGCCATGAGTTCAAAGGATAGTGAATTCCAAGTCAGCCTGAACTACAGCAAGATTCTACCTCAAAATACAAAAATAATAATAATAATAATAATAATAATAATAATAATAATAATGGAGGCTGGAGAGATGGCTTAGCAGTTAAGGCATTTGCCTGTGAAGCCTAAGGACTCAGGTTTGATTCCCCAGTACCCACATAAGGCGGATGCACAAGGTGGCACATGTGTCTGGAGTTTGTTTGTAATGGCTGGAGGCCCTGCCACACCCATTCTCTCTCTCTCCAATAAATAATTTTTTTAAGTAAATAAAGACAGCCTGACTCAGGAGGCAGAGGCAGGAGGATCTCTGTGAGTACAAGGCCACCCTGAGACTACATATTGAATTCCAGGTCAGCCTGGGCTAGAGTGAGACCCTATCTCAAAAAACCAAAAAAAAAAAAAAAAAAAAGACAGCATGGCATGGTGGTACATGTCTTTAATACCAGCACTCTGTAGACAGAGGTAGGAAGACTGCTGTGAGTTGAAGGCCAGCCTCAGACTACACAGGCCAGCCTGCACTAGAGTGAAACCCTATCTTAAAATTTAAAAAGTAAACAAAGAGCAGCCAGATGACCTAGCATTCTTAAATATATCCCCCAATGAAAACAGAGATTCCCCCCAAAAAAGATTCTTATACAACTACTGCAGCCTCATCTACTGTTTATTCAACATGGCCAAAAGGTATAAATACTGGCAGTGCCTACCAACATGAAAAACAAAACAATGTATTATACTTTATGCAACAGAATGTTACTAGCCATAAAAAATGAATAAACTTTGAAAATATTATGTTACGTGAAACAAACCTGACAAACATATGATTCAACTCACATGAATTATCTAGAATAGGCAAATTCATAGAAGCAGAAAGTAAATTAGCTTTTCTCAGGGGATAGCAATAAAGGCAACTGGGGAATTGTTTCTTAAGGTTGTAGAGTTTCAGTTGGGTATAATGAAAAAGTTTTGGAAATACTGCTGATATCTCTGCATAGCTTTGTGAAGAATGAATGCTGATGACATGTACATCACAGTACTAAAATAACAAAGCTTAAGATACACAAATTGCCCAATTAAAAATAATAATAAAGCTGGTATAGTGGCACATGCCTTTCTTTAATATCAGCACTTAAGAGGCCAAGGTAGGAGGATCATTTTGAGTTCAAGGCCAGCCTGAGACTACAAAGTGAATTCCAGGTCAGCTAAATGGAAAGATCCTGTAGGGGCGTGGTGGCACATGCCTTTAATCCCAGCACTAGGGAGGCAGAGGTAGGAGGATCACCTGAGTTCGAGAGACTACGTAGTGAATTCCAGGTCAGCCTGAGCTAGAGACCCTACCTCAAAAAAAGAAAGGAAAGGAGAGGAGAGGAGGGAAAGGGAGGGGAGGAGAGGAAAGGAAGGGAGGGGAGGGGAGGAGAGGAGAGGAGAAGGGAAAAGGGAAGGAAAAGAAAAGAAAAGAAAAGAAAAGAAAAGAAAAGAAAAGAAAAGAAAAGAAAAGAAAAGAAAAGAAAAGAAAAGAAAAGAAAAGAAAAGAAAAGAAAAGAAAAGAAAATGGAAAGATGTTGTCCAACAAAAAAAAAAAGTTCACAGAGTTGGAAAGATGGCTCAGTGGTTAAAAGCTCTTGCTTGCAATGCCCAGTGACCTGGGATTAATTCCTCAGTGCCCATATAAAGCCAGATGTACAAAGTGATACATGCATCTAGAGCTCATTTGCAGTTTTGCAAGAGGCTCTGATGTACTCATTCTCTCTTCTCCCACCACCCCCACCACTTGCACATAAATAATAAAAGTTTTTTTTTTTTTAAGCTCAAAATCAGCTGGACTTGGTGGCACACACTTTTAATCCCAGCACTTGGGAGGCAAAGGTAGGGGGATTGCCTTGAGTTCAAGGTTACCCTGAGACTATACAGTGAATTCCAGGTCACCCTGAGTTACAGCAAAACCCTACCTTGAAAAACCAAAAAAAAGTTCAAAATAAGCCAGGCATGGTGGTGCACGCCTTTAATCCCAGCACATGAGAGGCAAAAGTAAGAGAATCACCCTGAGTTCAAGACCAGCCTGAGACTATATAATAAATTCCAGGTCAGTCAGGTCAGTCAAACCCTACCTTGAAAAACCAAAATAGACGATAGATAGATAGATAGATAGATAGATAGATAGATAGATAGACAGACAGACAGACAGACAGACAGACAAAAAGATATAGATAGATGATAGATAGATGACAGATAGATAGAGATGATAGATAGATAGATAGATAGATAGATAGATAGATAGATAGATATAGATATAGATATAGATAGATGATAGACAGACAGAAAGTTAAAACATAATACTCCAAAATAACCCATTGAGGCATCCATTTACAATGGGTGAATACACGGCCAAGGCCCTGAGTTCAATACTCAGCACCACCACCACAAGAGAAAAAGGTAAGTTGGATCATGTGGCTCAGCATGCACGAAGCCTTCGGTTCAACCTTCAATACCAAACAACAACAGATACATGAATTGTATGGCTTTATAACCATACTAATACTGCCCTAATAACTGTTTGACATATTGAAACATTCTTGAGCCTAGGGTAATAATGCAAAAGATCAAATGTGTCTTTATAAATCAAATATACTTACATTATGTAAATTAAACTAGTTACATTAACTAAAAATTTAATAGCTATATACTTACTACTGTCTTTATAAACTAATATAATGCAGGACATTATCTTCAAAAGTTCAGCCACAACCACTGCAGTAGAAGACAGATAACGAGGACCTTCCTCTTTTAAAGTCCTAGAATAACGCATGGTTAGAACCAAACTTGTAGTCTGAAAGACCAAAATTCCCAAGGAAAGATATTTTAGGTTGGCAGACATTGTTTTATCTTCATTTGCCTGAAAAACAAAAAACAGGGAAAATTAATCAAATTATAACATATGGAAACTAATACCCAATAAGAGCCTTCTGGCTCCAAACAAGATGGAGAAAGCATCCTATTCTTTCTAATCACAGCAAAAAAAAAAAAAAAAAGCCTGGACTAAAGACAAAGGAAACTGCTGAAGACTGCAGGGAGAAGAATAATACAAAAGCAAAGCGTCTGAAGACTTCTACTGGAGGGATGAATGAATGGCCAGCAATGAATTCTTTGGAGATTTCTTGCCACCTGTATATCCCATCCTGAGTGCTACAGCAACTCTCATCCTGTAAGTATGGAAAAACACAACTACCTTAGGAAAAGTCTAGTTTCTCTAGCCCAAAGAGTAAGGACAGCAGCTCACCCAACTGGGACAGAGCCTTGTCCACCACGGACATCCTAAACCAATGAGAGCAGAAGGGACCCTCCTCTGCCTCCAGAGTCTCCAGGAGAGCTCTGTTGACCATCCCACTACATATGAAGTGAGTTACCTGCAAAGAGGAGGACCCTTCCCCCTTCTAAGGGGCTAACTACTAATAGAGAAGTCTCAGAGTCTGAAATGTCCAGGACATAGTTCAAAATGAGCATACTCAGCAAAAACCAAGACAATTCTCAGCTTGGCTGAAAAGTCAACATTAACAGATAACAAGGCAGAGATTTTCAAAGATGCTATCATAAAAATGTATCCACAAGCCGGGTGTGGTGACGCACACCTTTAATCCCAGCACTCAGGAGGCAGAGGTAGGAGGATTGCTGTGAGTTTGAGGCCACCCTGAGACTACTTAGTTAATAGTTAATTCCAGGTCAGCCTGGGCCACAGTGAGACCCTGCCTCAAAAATCCAAAAAAAAAAAAAAGGAATCCACAAGGGGTACTTACAATAACTGTCTTCCAGACACAAAGTTGCCTTGATATTCATGACCTCACAGTGGCTGACATTACCTACACAAGACCTGTATAATACGAGGAAAAAAATGACACCAGCAGGCATGGTGGCACATGCCTCTAATTCCAGCACTGCGGAGGCAGAAATAGGATGATCGCCATGAGTTTGAGGCCAGCCTGAGACTACATAGTGAATTCCAGGTCAGCTTGGACTAGAGCAAGACCCTACCTAAAAAAAAAAAAAAAAAAAAAAAAAACTTGAGGGCTGGAGGGATGGCTTAGCAGTTAAGGCATTTGCCTGCAAAGCCAGAGGACCCAGGTTCAATTCCCTAGGACCCACATTAGCCAGATGCACAAGGGGTGCACATGTCTGGAGTTCGTTTGCAGTGGCTGGAGTCTCTCACACACCCATTCTCTTTCTCTCTCTCTTCCCCTCTTTCTCTGTGAAATAAATAAATAAGTAAGTAAATAATTTTTTTTTAAAGCCTTTAAGGAGCTGGGCGTGGTAGCGCACGCCTTTAATCCCAGCACTCGGGAGGCAGAGGTAGGAGGATCGCGTTGATTTCAAGGCCACCCGGAGACTACAGAGTGAATTCCAGGTCAGCTTGAGCTAGAGTGAGACCCTACCTCGAAAAACAAAAAAAAAAAAAGCCTTTAAATCAGACATGGTGGCACACACCTTTAATCCCAGCATTCAGGAGGCAAAGGTAGGAAGATTGCCATGAGTTCGAGGCCACCCTGAGACTACATAGTGAACTCCAGAGTAGCCTGGGCTAGAGTGAGAGACCTTACCTCAAAAAACCAAAAAAAAAAAAAAAAAAAACCTTTAAATGTTCCATCAAAGATAGTGTAAAAATGTGAAAAGGGAGCTGGAAAGATGCCTTAATGGTTAAGGAGCTTGCCTGCAAAGCCAAAAGACCTCAGTTCAATTCCCTAGGACCCATGTAAGCCAGATGCACAAGGTGGCACATGTATCTGGAGTTTGTTTGCAGTGGCTGGAAGCCTGGCACGCCCATTCATTCATTTCTCTCTCTTACTCTGCCTCTTTCCCTCTCTCAAATAAATAAATAAAAAATAAAATATATTAAAAAAAAAAAAGATTCCAGGCATGGTGGCGCACGCCTTTAATCCCAGCACTTGGAAGGCAAAGGTAGGAGGATCACCATGAGTTAGAGGCCACCCTGAGAATACAGAGTGAATTCCAGGTCAGCTTGAGCCAGAGTGAGACCCTACCTCAAAAACAAACAAACAAAAAAAAAAGACAAAAGAAGTGAAACACACATTTCTTTATATATATGGAGAGAGAGACAGAGCCAAGCATGGTGTAATCCCAGCATTCGGGAGGAAGAGGTGGGAGGATCGTCCTGTGTTCAAGGCCATACTGACACTGTAAATTCTAGGTCAGCCTGGGCTACAGTGAGACCCTATCTCAAAAAAACAAAAAAAAGTACATACATACATATATATATATGCAAACTACATCATTGGAGAAAATATTCTCAGTCCGCATATGACAATAGCCTGAATCTAGATTATGCATAGACTTCTCATACTAAGTAGAAAACAACACAATTTTACAAGAGGAAAAGATATTTCACCAACAAAGACAAATGAATAGCTAATACACATGTGAAAAAAAAGTTTATCACAGCCATAAAAAAAATGAAAATTGAAACCACAATGAGATACCCCTACTAGAATGGCTAACTTTTTTGAAATAGAATCTCTCTTGTTTGCTTGTATTTTTGAGATAAGGTCCCACTCTACAGATCAGACTGGTCTGGAACTTACTGTGTAACTCAGGCTAGCCTCCAACTCACTAGCCCTCCCAAGTAGCTAGGATCACAGACAGGCAGCATGGTATCTGGCTCTAGCATGACTAACTTTAAATTTTCAGTACCAGGGATGGGATACCTTCCAGCGAGTTGTTAGCCAGGGAAGTCCCTGTTGCCTCCAAAACATTACAGGCTATTGCCAAAGCCCTTGGTTCCCCTTGAGAAACAGAGGGTAAGACCCTATTGCTGAAGACTACTTGCCTGAGTGGCAAGGTCACTGAGAAATCAAGCTGGTGCTGAACAGAAACCTTTTCCCTGTAGACCAGCCAACTGAAAGCTGGAAAAAGCTACACTCCATGCAGCCGTATGGGAGACAGAAATCATCAGCGGTAAAAACAGTGGACACTGGAAACTTCAAGTTTGGACAGACAGGCCAAATGACCGAAGGGGTGCAATAGAGGCATGTCTGCTCTGGGGGAAACCAGCAGCTCTCTAATTGGACTGAAGTCTCGCTCTACGGGAGGGAATACATACCCGGTACTGAAAAACCTAATCAAAAGCCTATGGCAGGGAGGTCATAAGCCTTAGGTGTATAAAGCCTGCTCTTGTCTGGCTAAATGTATATGTTATTCCCACCAAACTGCCCTGAAAGCACTACACTTAATGTTTATATTAATATATTAATGCTACTCTCACTTATGGTTTGAGAAGCTTCTCTTTTCTTTTTTTTTTTTTTTTTTTGGTTTTTCGAGGTAGGGTCTCACTCTAGTTCAGGCTGACCTGGAATTCACTATGTAGTCTCAGGGTGGCCTCGAACTCATGGCAATCCTCCTACCTCTGCCTCCTGAGTGCTGGGATTAAAGGCGTGAGCCACCACGCCCGGCAAAGAAGCTTCTCTTTTCAAATGGCAATGACCACTGGGATGAGCCAAAAGGCAACATAGAGCTGAGAAGGGATGGAGGAGTGTCCAGCACTGAAACATCTCTGTCACACCCTCCAAGGCTCAGGGTCCACTGCAGAAGCGGGGCAGATAGAATGGAAGAGCCAAAGGAAGGGTATGACTCCTTACAATGCAACTGTCCAGACAGAAATTGGCCTCGATATTCATGACCTCACAGTGCATAGCAATACCTGCACAAGACCCTCATAATAGGAGAGAAAGATGATGACATCAATTTACAAGAGAGACTAATGACAGTTGGGCGTGGTGGCACACACCTTTAATCCCAGCACTGGGGAGGCAGAGGTAGGAGGATTGCCATGAGTTCGAAGCCACCCTGAGACTACATAGTGAATTCCAGGTCAGCCTGGGCCAGAAACCCTACCTCAAAAAAAAAAAAAAACCAAAAAAGCCAGGTGTGGTGGTGCTCACCTTTAATCCCAGCACTTGAGAGGCAGAAGTAGGAGGACTGGTATGAGTTCATGGCCACCCTGTGACTACATAGTGAATTCCAGGTCAGCCTGGACTAGAGTGAGACTCTACCTCAAAAAAAAAACAAAAAAACAAAAAAAAAAAAAAAAAGAGAGAGACTAATGGAAAGAGGGAGGGGATATGATGGACAGTGGAGTTCTGAAGGGGAATAGAGTGAAAGAGGAGGGAAATATCACGGTTTATTGTCTGTAAGTATAGAAGTTGTCAATTAAAAACAGGTTGTATAAACACTAAAATGTTAGCACTATATGCAATAATTATGGAAATTCTAATTAACTATGTAAGTCATAATTACCCATTGAATGTCTCTATGAAAGTAGGCCTTGCCTATGCCATTTATTGTCATGCCTGGTGCTTTGTATGCACCACGGACAGAATAATAACCCTCCACAGACACCTTCTGAATGAAGGAGGGAGGTTCACTGTCCTTGTGCTCATTGACATTGTCTCAGCTTTCTACATTGCCTATATATTCATTTGCAATAAAAAGAGAAAAGAATAAGTATATTGTTAATTCATTAAAAAGTCTTAGCTATGGATTGGAGAGATGGCTTAGTGGATAAGGCATTTGGCTGTGAAGCCAAAGGACCAAGGTTCAATTCCCCAGGACCCACGTAAGCCAGATACACAAGGGGCACATGCATCTGGAATTCATTTGCAGTGGCTAGAGGACCCAGCATGCCCATTCTCTCTCTGTCTGTCTCTTCTCTTTATCTCTCTCTGCTTGCAAAGAAATAAATAAAATTTATTTTTTAAAAAAGTCTTTAAAAAAAAGCCAATACCACTAAGTACTAAAGAGTATTTCAAGCAAACAGAACACTTAACATTGCTAATGAGACTGTTTGGTAGTTACTTATTAAAAGTAAACACAGGGGCTGGAGGGATGGCTTAATGGTTAAGTGCTTGCCTGTGAAGCCTAAGGACCCTGGTTCAAGGCTTGGTTGCCCAGTACCCACGTAAGCCAAATGCACAAGGTGGTACATGCATGTGGAGTTAGTCTGCAGTGGCTAGAGGCCCTAATGTGCCCTCTCTCTCTCTCTCTCTGCTTCTTTCTCTCTTTGTCTGTCGCTTTCAAATAAATAAAAATAAACAAAACTTTTTAAAAAAAAAAAGGAAACATGGGTGGGAGAGTTGGCTTAGAGGTTAAGGTGTTTGCCTGCAAAGCCAAAGGATCCTGGTTCAATTCTCCAGGACCCATGTAAGCCAGATGTACAAGGGTGCGCATGCATCTGGAGTTTGTTTTCAGTGGCTGTAGTCCCTAGCATGCCCATTTTCTCTCTCTCTCTCAAATAAATAAATAAATAAAATATATTTAAAAAAAACTTTAAAAAAGCAAACAACAGGCTGGAGAGATGGCTAAGCAGTTAAGGCACTTACCTGCAAAGCCAAAGGACCCAGGTTCGATTCTCCAGGACCCATGTAAGCCAGATGCACAAGATGGTACATATGTCTGGAGTTCATTTGCAGCAGCTGGAGGCCCTGGCACACTCATTTCTCTCCCTCCCTCTCTCTCTATCTGCCTCCTTCTCTCACACAAATTAAAATAAAATAAAAATAAAATAAAATAGCAAACAGCAACCTGGATGAGGTGGTGCACACATATAATACCAGCACTCAAGAGGCAAAATAAAGAGATTTGAGATAAGCCTGAGCTACATATGGAGTTTTAGGCCAACTGAAGCTACACAGTGAGACCCTATGTCAAAAAATCAAGAATAGGACTGAGGGGGCTGGAGAGATGGCTTAATAGTTTAGGCGCTTGCCTACAAAGCCAAAGGACCCAGGTTCTATTCCCCAGGACCAACGTAAGCCAGATGCACAAGGTGGCACATATGTCTAGAGTTTGTTTGCAGTGGCTAAAAGCCCTGGTGTGCCCATTCTTTCTCTTAGCTATGGATTGGAGAAATGACTTAGTGGATAAGGCATTTGGCTGTGAAAATAAAATAAAAATTATCAGCCAGGCGTGGTGGTGCATGCCTTTAATCCTAGCACCCGGGAGGAAGAGGTAGGAGGATTGCCATGAGTTCAAGGCCACCCTGAGACTACATAGTGAATTCCAGGTCAGCCTGGGCTAGAGCAAGACCCTACCTCGGAAAAATACAAAAAAAAACACATTATTTTAAAAAACAGGACTGAGGAGATGGTTAGTCACTTGCTTGCAAAGCCTAAGCTTGATGATTCCCTGGTACCCACCAGATGCACAAAGTGGCACATGTGTTTGGAATTTATTTTCAGCTGCAAGAGGTCCTGGTACATCCATTCTCATATTCTCTCTCTCTCTTTCTCTCTGTTTCTCTCTCTCTCTTTATACATAAATAAAAACGTTTCAAGAGACTGAAGAGATGGTTCAGTGTTTAAAGGTGCTTGCTTGTAAAGTCTTCCCAGGTTCGATTCCCCAGTACCCATGGAAAGCCAGACACAGAAAGTAAAACATGTCTGGAATTTGTTTGCAATGACAGGAAGCCCTGGTGTGTGCATACTCACTCTGTCTCTGTCTGACTGTCTCTTCCTATCTATCTATCTATCTATCTATCTATCTCTAGCTCAAATAAATAAAAAGATTAAAATGTTTTAATATTATTTATTTGCAAGCAGAAAGAGATAGGAGACAGAAAGAGAGAAGTGAACCAGAGTCCTTAGGTTTTGCAGGCAGGTGCTTCAACTGCTGAGCCACGTCTTCAGCCACAAAAAAATATATATATATCGCCCTGAGTTCAAGGCCACCCTGAGACTACATAGTTAATTCCAGGTCAGCCTAGACCAGAGTGAAACCCTACCTCGAAAAAAAAAATCTTTTTAGTTTTTCTCTTTTTTAGATTTTTTGAGGTAGTGTCTTGTTCTAGCCCAGGCTAACATAGAATTCACTCTGCAGCTTCAGGCTGGCCTCAAAATCACAGTGATCCTCCTATCTCAGCCACCAGAGAGCTAGGGTTAAAAGGCACGCACCAACACACCTGGTTGAAATATATATTTTTTTAATTTTTAAAATTTTATTTATTTATTTGAGAGTGAGAGAGGGAAAGAGGCAGACACATATACACACAACACACACACACAAAGAGAAAGAGAGAGAGAGAGAGAATAGGCATGCCAGGGCCTCCAGCCATTGCAAACGAACTACAGATGCATGTGCCACCTTGTGCATCTGGCTTACGTGGGCCCTGGGGAATCCAACCTAGGTCCTTTTGGCTTTGCAGGCAAACGCCTTAACCACTAAGCCATCTCTCCAACCTGAAAAATATTTTTTTTAATATTTTCAGATGGCAGTGACCACTTGGATGACTCAAAAAGCACCATAGTGCTGAGAAGAAGTGAGAGGAGTGCTCAGCACTGAAACATCTCCATCACATCTTCCAAGGCTCATGGTTCATTGCAGAAGAGGTGATGGGAAGAATGTAAGAGCCAAAGGAAGGGCAGAACTATTTACAATGCACACTTCCAGACACAAAATGGCCTGGATATCTATGACCCCACAGTGCCTGGCACTACTTATATAAGACTTCATAGTAGGAAGAAAAGATGATGACATCAAAATAAAAGACTAATTAAGAGGGGAAGAGGATATGATGAAAGGTAGATTTGTGAGGGAGGAAATAGGGATAGGGAGGGAAATAAGGATAGGGAAATAGGGATAGGGAGGCTGAGGTAGGAAGATTGCTGTGAGTTTGAGGCCAGCCTGAGACTACATAGTGAATTTCAAGTCAGCTTGGAATAGAGTGAAATCCTATCTTGAAAAACAAAACAAAACAAAAACAGAAAAGGACAAAGTAACCTGTAATGATAGATGCAAGCTAAAGACTGCAGCCAAGAGTTAAGGACTGACTGGAAGGGAATAACAAAGGATTGTGTGGGTGATAGGAATGTTGTGTGTAGTGGTTACAGCACTCTATTCATTTATCAGAAATCACTGAATTACACTGAAAGTGGGTATATTTCATTGTATGTAAATTAAGATTCAATGAAGTCAACTTAGGGGCTGCAGAGATGGCTCCATGGTTTAAGGCTCCTGCCTGCAAGTCCATCAACCTGAGTTAGATTCCCTAGTGCCCACATAAAACCAGATGCACAAAGTGGGCACATATATATGGAATTCATTTGCAGCAGCTGGAGTACCTATGGTTCTTTCTTTTCTTTCTTCACTCCCTTCCTTCCTGCCTTCCCTACTCCTTTCTCTCCCTCCCTCCCTCCCTCCCTCCCTCCCTCCCTCCCTCCCTCAGTGCCAGATTTGGTGGCACTCACCTTTAACCCCAGCACTTGAGAGGCAGCAGTAGGACTGTTGTGAGTTTGAGGCCAGCCTGAGATTCCATAGTGAATTCCAGGTCAGCCTGAGCTATAGCAAGACCCTACCTTTGAAAAAAAACAAAAGAACCAAAAAATTAAAAAATAGAAGTCTAAATAGCTCTATTTAGTCTAAGCACACTAAATAGCAGCAGTCCTCACCAGGCTTTGGTTCTGACTCTGATTTCTTTGGATTAATGCCTATTACAATAGCACTCTATTATTGTGTTCTTCACCCCAAGATCTACCTTGTCCATGATTCCATCTTCACCTTAAATTCTCTCTCTTTTCTTTTTTTTCTTTTCTTTTTTTAACAAACTCCAGATGCATGCACCACCTTGTTCACCTGGCTTATGTGGGTCCTGACAAATTGAACCTAGGTCCCTAGGCTTTGCAGGCAAGCACCTTAACCACTAAGTCACCTCTCCAGCCCCTGTTTGTTTGTTTGTTTGTTTGTTTGTTTGTTTATTTGTGGAGAGAGAGAATGGGCACACCAGAGCCTCTAGCCACTGCAAATGAACTACAGACACATGTGCCACCTTGTACATCTGGCTTATGTGGTACTGGGGAATCAAACATGGAACCTTTGGCTTTGCCGTCAGTAAACACCTTAACCGCTAACCCAACTCTCCAGCCCCTTAAATTCTTTAAATATGAAATTATTTGAGCACATTAAAAAAAATCATTTTGAAGCCAGCCTGGAACTACAGAGTGAGTTCCAGGTCAGCCTGTACTACAGTGAGACCCTAGCTTGAAACAAGCAAAAAAAGAAAGAAAAAGAAAAAGAAAGACTACTCTTAAAGACAAGTGTTGCTTACAAAATTTAACAATTCCCAAATTCCTATCCTTACCCAAATATACCTAAACATGAACAATGTCACACCATGAATATAAGGATAAATCTGCAATAGTGAAACACATATGTTCACTACTAAATGCACACACATATACTCACTGGAGAAAATCATTTGATTTTTTTCAGAGACAAATAATTAAACAAAATAGATTTTTGCTGCACAGGATCAACCTACTAGGAAAGAGTAACCTTCTTTATCAGTCAGCTACCTCACTTCTGTGAACTTGTAACAGCAAAAGAATCATAATGTTGCTGGGCATGGCAGCACATGCCTTTAATCCCAGCACTTGGGGCACAGAGGTAGGAGAATTGCCATGAGTTCGAGATCACCCTGAGAGTACATAGTTAATTCCAGATCAGCCTGGGTTAGAGTGAAACCCTACCTTAAAAAGCAAAAAAAAAAAAAAAAGAAAAGAAAAGAAAAAAGAAAAAGAAAACAAAAACAAAGAAAAGAATCATAATATGAAATAAAATGGCAGCTTTAACCAGGCGTGGTAGCTCACCACTATAATCCCAGCACTCTAGGCCAGCATGGGCTAGAGTAAATTCTAGGTGAGCCTGGGCTAGAGTGAAACTTTGCCTCAAAACAAACAAAACGTACACATATAATTTAGAGCCATGCATAAAATTTTTTAATCATAATGGGCTATACCTACTAGAATGGCTAACTCTTTGTATGTGCGAAATAAAATTATAGTGTTTTAGAAGTGGCCCATGCTTTAGAAGCCATAACTTAATTTCTTCATTTTGAAAATAAATAGTGAATAATTAAGTTAGAAGACTGTTCAAGGTCCCATAACTAGTAATATCTATATAAAATATCCATAACTAGAAATTGGGGCTAGGGAAATGGCTTAACAGTTAAGGTACTTTCTTTCTTCCTTTTTTTTTTACTTTATTAAAGGTACTTTCTTGTAAAACCTACCAACCAGGGTTCAATTCCCCAGCACACATGTAAAGTTAGACCCAAAGTGGCCCATGCATCTTGCGTTTGCTTAAAGTAGCAGAAAACCCTGGAGCAGCTATATGTATACATATGTGCACTGTGGACACAGGCACGGGCCTGGGCTATCTAATAGGACTAGGGCCCCCAGCTATGGAGAGGTCCCAGCAGCTGGTAAAACTTGGGTACCCGACTGGCAGGAGTAAGGTCCCTCCCCCCTCTGGGGGGGTGTCACAATGAGCCTGGACCCGGCCCCCCACCACAAAGACCAGCAGGAGGAGGGCTGCTGGCTGCCACCCAGCCCCAGGGCGCCTGGTCATCCTGATAAGACTTGGGCTTCCCTCACCCCTGACCTTTGGCCAGTTACCTAGGAAACTCCTTATAAGGTGTTAGCCAACAACCTTTACAGAGCCCCATCCCCCTACTCATACCCTAAACCTCTTCCTGCCACTATGTAGATCACCTGACCCTCTCCCTACATGCTGGAATGAACTCCCTATATGCCAGCTAGGCATCAGCAAACAACCTTTGAACCCACCAATCCCCTTAGGACCCTCTTCCCACAGCTCTCTCTCTCCACTGCTTATAAAAACCCAGTTCCTTGTTTAATCAACAAGAGCTGTTCTCTGAAGCTGTCTCCGGGTGTTTCTTCCTGTCACACTCAACACCCTGCCATTGCCTGGACGTTCTTTGGGAACTGTGTTCCTGGGACCCCAGGAACTACAGTGCACATGCAAATAAATAAACAATTTTTAAAAATCAGTTTATAGAGGAACTGTGTTCCCAGCACTTGGGAGGCAGAGGTAGGAGGATCACCAGGAACCCTGAGACTACAGTGCACAGGTCAGCCTGGATAAATAAACAAAAAAAAAAAAAAAAAAAAAAATCAGTTTATATAGTTAAATATCAGCTTCCCTGGCCAACACTACATGTAAAATTCTAGGACATCTTGGTGCATTTATCTAGAGATAAAGCTGCCAGCAACCTGTATTTGGCATAGGCATCTAATTCTCCAGGAAAATATCAAGCAGTAATTTCATCTCTTCAAGGAAGTCTTCTGTTTATTCTACATTACCAGATTCATAATGTACCTGTTTTAACAGCAATGTTCTAGCTTCTTTGCAAGTGAAAATCTGAAGGTCAGTTTCTGGCAGACATGGTGGCACACACCTATAACTGAAGCACTTAATAAGGGTCAACAGGAAGCAGTCCACCACAAGTTCAAGGCCGGCCCAGTCCATCTATTGAGTTCCAGGCCAATCAAGACTATATAGAAAGACCCTGTTTCAAAAATCAATGAACAGGGCTGGAGAGATGGCTCAGTGGTTAAGGCACTTGCCTGCAATGTCTAATGGCCCGGGTTTGATTCCCCAGTATCCATGTAAAGCCAGATGCAGAAAGTGGTGCATACATCTGGAGTTCATTTGCAGAGGCTAGAGACCCTGATGTGCCCATTCTCTCTCCTCTCCTCTATCTTCTCCCTGCTTGTAACTATATATAAACAAAAAGATATTTTTAAAAAAAAAAATCAATAAATAGGGCTGTAGAGACGGATCAGCAGTTCAGCATATGCCTTAATAAAATTATTACAATTAATGTCCTCTTTGATCCATGAGTCCAAATCCTGGTCTTTTAAAATATTTTATTTATTTATTTGATTTTTTTGTTTTGAGGCAGACACAGAGAGAGAGAGAGTGAGAGAGATAATGGGCACAACCGGGCCTCCAGCCACTGCAAACAAACTCCAGATGCATGCACCACATTTTGCATCTGGCTTACATGGGTACTGGGGAATCAAACCTGGGTCCTTAGACATTGCAGGCAAGCACCTTAACTGCTTAGCCATCTCTACAGCCCTTTTTATTTATTTATTTTTTTGAGGTAGGGTCTTGCTCTATCCCAGGCTGACTTGGAATTTGTCTCACACTAGCCTTGAACTCACAGAGATCCTTTTACTTCAGCATCCCAAATGCTGGGATTAAAGGCATACACAATCACACACGGCAAAGAATGAATTTTTTAAATTTTTTTAAAATTATTTTTTATTTATTTTTGGAGAGAGAGACAGAGAGATAGACAGAGAGGGAGAGGGAGCCAGAGATGGGCGCACCAGCAGTCTCTCAACTGCTGTGAATGAAATCCAGGTGTGTGCGCCCCCTTGTGGGCAACTGCAGCATTGAGCCCTTGCCTCACTTTGCATCTGGCTAAACGTGGGACCTGGAGATTGGAACCGCTGGACATTGGAACCAGCGTTCTTAGGCTTAGCAGACAGGTGCCTTAGCCGCTAAGCCATCTCTCTAGCCCAAGAATGAATATTTTGTTGTTGTTGTTGTTGTTGTTGTTTTGTTTTGTTTTGTTTTGTTTTTTCGAGGTAGGTGCTGTAGCCCAGGCTGACAGTGATCCTTCTACCACTACCTCTTGAGTGCTGGGATTAAAAGTATGTGCCACCATGTCTGACCTAAATCCTAGTCTTCTGCATCTCCCCAGAAGTCTCCAGTATCAGGGCTGAAGAGATGACTCAGTGGTTAAAGGCATTTGCTTGCAAAGCCTGATGTCCCAGGTTCAGTTCTCTAGTTCCCACCTAAAGCTAGATGCACAGTGGTGCATGAGCCTGGAGTTCCTTTTCAATGGGAAGAGGCGCTGGTATGCCCATTCTCTCTGTGTGTTTCTCTCTCGCTCTTTCTTTCCTTCTCTCTTTCTCTCTCCTCCCCCTCCTTGCAAGCAAATAAATAAATAAATCCAGTTTTATAGTTTGAAGCATGTACTTTTAGTCTACTTTGAGACAGAGTATCATAGAACCTAAACTTATCCTGAATTCCTTATGTAGCCAAGGCTGACCTTGGACTCCTAAGCCTCCTGTCTCTAGCTCTCAAATGCTGGAGTTCCAGGCATGCACAGCATCCATGTCAGCCATACATTTAAAATCTAATATAAATATAATAAATGTACCAATAAGCCCTAAATATTTTAATATATACATATAGTGTCAAACTGTATATACTAATTCTGGATTGCCCTAATTTTAGTGACCATTGTTTTGCCATCTATATTAATACATATATAGTGATCAAGTTCATCAAGAGTGGACCTTTCATTTAATCTTACTCCTACTAATAAACACTTACGAGTCTTTTCTTTTTTATATTTAAAATTGTTCAACCTCTTAAATATGAAGTAAAGTTCAATTAATACAAAAAGCTATTTTTTTCTAAAATTTAATATCTTACATAACTTCAGGTCTCTTCTTGTTTGAACACACATACACTAATTCTATTAATCTAATTTTATCCTTTTTATTTAAGTCTAAATTTTAAGTTATAAACTTTTCAATATATATACAACAATACAGAATAATATAATTATTGCATAATTATATTAAAACAATATATAATTACAATCTTTTGTATATATGTGAAAATTACACAGGATATTTTTGGTTGTTTTGTTTTGTTTCTAGTCTGTGCTAAGGATCAATCCCAGGACCTTGCAGTTTCTAGGAAATGCTTGACAACTGAGTTGCCCTTCCAGCCCCCAACTCTGTGTGACAGCAATCACACAGTTGTACACTAAGAGTTGTTGGCAGACCTATGGGTGAGCACCCTAATGTATCTTTTTATTTCTTTCCTTTTCACTGATGTGCTGAGGACCAAACCCAGGTCCAGGCGCATGCCAGACAAGCTCTTATTGATAAAATGCATACACCCAGCCCTCTCTAGGAAACCTTGCACTTCTTTCTAAACATTATTGCTCACCTAAATTGTTGGATAAGTGTGATACTGACAAAGTGGTGAGTTCCTTCTTTGTAAATTTTTTCTCAAACCCTGAGCAAAATGTATAAGACTTCATTCACTTAACCTCAAGTCATCCAGATTTGATTAGATGCAAGTGATGGTTTGGCTAGAATTAACTTCCATGTTTTGTACAAAAAAATATGACTAGTTGGGTGTGGCGGCACACATCTTTAATCCCAGCACTTGGGAGGCAGAGGTAGGAGGATCACCATGAGCTTGAGGCCACCCTGAGACTACAGAGTGAATTCCAGGTCAGCCTGGGCTAGAGTGAGACCCTACCCCCCCCCAAAAAAAAGCGACTTAGCTTATTTCAAATTCAAAGATACACTTGATGATTATTAAATGGTCTTGAGAAAAATAGAGGGCTGGGCACACAGATAAGTGATAGAGCACTGCCTACTATGTATGAGGCCATGGGATTTTATCCCTAGCATTGCAAAGAAAAGAAAAACTGGTTTTTCAAATAGAATTCATAATTTAAATACACTTGATATGCTAACTATATGTCTCTCATTTTCATTAAACTAGTTCCCAAAGATCTTTGTTTTACAAAGCATTTCACCAGTTCTAAATTGATTAAAATGCACCCTCCCCCCCAAAAAAAAACACTATAGTGCTGGTACTGTAGTTCTGCTGTAGAACCCTTGCTTAGCACACCTGAATCGCTGAATTCAATCCCAATCATTGCAATTGTAAGCATATGCACACAGGTGCACAAACACACACACACATCACATAATGCATATATTTCATTAATGTATACTACTAGTACCACCTTCCTCCAAGTTAATCAGGATTACTAAGACATCAGCTATATATACACATACTCATTGCATTAAGTCACACAATAATGATCTCTACTCCTCTTTTCAGAGTCCTTATAGACAAATTTGACAATCAGTTGGCTAGACTGACATCCAGTGGTTTACTACCGTATAGTCAGTATGCTCATTAGGTCTAGGGATGAAGCCTATCATTCCATGGAGACAGTATCTGAGCTTTGTTGTTACAACTCTCCAGCCATTAAAAGCCATGAAATTCAATAATTACTCCATGCATTAAAATACTAATCAATGGGCTGGAGAGATGGCTTAGGGGTTAACCCCAAATAAATAAAATATTAAAATACTCATAAAGTCAGACCTGGTAGCATACCTGTGTTATCCTAACACTCAGGAGGACAAGCAGAAGGATTATACATGTGAGGCCTGTCTGGACTACACAGCAAGATATTAACTCAAAAAAACAAAAAAAGCAAAAGCCAATTTAAAAAAAAACATATTTTAAAAGACTAGTAACTATCAAAAATATGATGAAAACCTATTTTCCTTCTATTGCAAAAATGGAGGCTAAATTTCTTAGGTCTAATATTTAAAGTTATATTTGCATTCTCTAAACACTAATTCTGAAACATACCCCCTTTGTATAATACAATAATCTACTAGAGATCAATGGTATAACATAGCATGAATAAAAATTCAAGCTAGGAGCCAGGTGTGGTGGTGCACGCCTTTAATCCCAGCACTTGGGAGGCAGAGGTAGGATGAATTCGAGGCCACCCTGAGACTACTTAGTAAATTCCAGGTCAGCCTGGGCTAGAGCAAGACCCTATCTTGAAAAAAAATTCAAGCCGGGCGTAGTAGTGCACACCTTTAAGCCCAGCACTTGGGAGGCAGAGGTAGGAGGATCGCCGAGAGTTCGAGGCCACCCTGAGACTACATAGTTCATTCCAGGTCAGCCTGGACCAGAGTGAGACCCTACCTTGAAAAAAAAAAAAAAAAAAAAAAAAAATCAAGCCAGGAGTGGTGGCTCATGCTTATCTCAGAAATCAGGAGGCTGAGGGAGGAGGATTGCTACATAGTGAACTACAGCCAGTATAAACTCTCCAGTTAAACTGTGTCCTATGATACACACATGCACACATAAGTGTTATGCAAGTGTAAGTGCACATCAGCTATTAGCGAGAAACAACTATTGATATTTAAAAAAAAAAAAAAAAAAGGACAGGCATGGTGGTGCACACCTTTAATCCCAGCACTCAGGAGGCAGAGGTAGGAGGACTGCCATGACTAGGAGGATCGCCGTGAGTTCAAGGCCATCCTGAGAATACTGAGTGAACTCCAGGTCAGCCTGAACTAGAGTGAGACTCTACCTCAAAAAAACAACAACAACAACAAAAAAAAAAAGGTGAAATAACTCACAGTATTGATATGATCAATATTGACTCAATAACCAAAATAATAATTTTCTTTTTAAAAATTTTATTTATTTATTTATTTATTTATTTATTTATTTATTTATTTGACAGAGGGGAGACAGAGAGAGAAAGAATGAGAATGGGCACGCCAAGGCCTCCAGCCATGCAAATGAACTCCAGACACGTGTGCCCCCTTGTGCATCTGGCTAACACAGGTCCTGAGGAATTGAACCTGGGTCCTTTGGCTTTGCAGGCAAATGCCTTAACCACTAAGCCATCCCTCCAGCCCCCAAAATAATAATTTTCATTAAATTAGTTTTGTTGTTTATTTTTCTATTGTTGTTGTTTTAAGACAAGGTCTTACTCTGTAGCCCAGGCTGGTGTAAAACTTGCAGCAATCCTACCTCTCCTTGTGTCACCACAATTGCTGCTACACTCTTAAGGACTTATAAAAAACTAAACTAGGGTGCTGGAGAGATGGTTCAGTGGGTAAAGGCACTTGTTTGCAAAGCCTGCTGGCCCAGGTCCAGCACCCATGTAAAGCATAAAGCCAGATGCAAAGTGACGCATGCATCTGTGATGTCAACATGCCTATGACAATGAGAGGTGGTGCCAGGAGAATATGAAACTCACAAGTCAGATCTTCATTCATAGTCTGCCTATTCATTTACAGTGACAAGAGACCTGGTCTCAAGGAGGATGGAACACGGACACCTCAAAGCTGTCCTCTGACCTTCATACATATGCCAAGACACACAAATAAGTTTTTTAAGAAAAAGTCTTACAGATGGTAATGTGGCTCATTGGTACAGTGCTTGCCTAGCATGTACAAGGTCCCTGGGTTCAATCACCAGCCCTGAAGAAATAAGAAAAGAAGCAAAATCTTGCTGAATGAGCTGGGCATGGTGACGCATGCCTTTAATCCCAGCACTAGGGAGGGAGGCAAAGGGAGGAGGATGGCTGTGAGTCTGAGGCCACACTGAGACTACATAGTGAATTCCAGGTCAGCCTGGTCTAGAAAACAAAAACAAAAAGAATCTTGCTGAATGACATTCTGGTTTGCTTAACTTGCTTTTGCTGTGTGGTGGATAGAACATAGGGCCGTGGGCATACTAACTAAGAGCTCTACCACTTAGCCACATCTTCAGCCAGTTTTTTCCTGCCTACACACTCCTATTATATTCTAAGTTAAGCTTTCATTGTTTCTTCTTGCCTTTCTTCCTCAAGGTGTCAAATGTCTGTTTCCACAAGATAATATCACCTGTAAGTTACAGGGCTGTTAATTTTTAACTTGTTCTTTAATAAACTGCAGAATTTCCATTATTACATTCAAGTAAAATCTACACTATTTAAATATTTCTTCAACTATACAAATACAAAAACTATTTGCATTCCAAATTATAGATTAAAAGCTTGTTCACTGCTGGGCATGGTGGCACACAACCTTTAAACACAGCACTGTGGAAGAAGAGGTAGGAGGATCACTGTGAGTTCGAGAACAGCCTGATACTACATAGTAAATTCCAGGTCAGCCTGGGCTTAGAGGGAGACCCTGCCTCCAAAAAAAAAAAAAAAAAAAAAAAAAAATTATGCTCAACAGAAAGTCAATAGTTTGGAAAACAAAATGACCTATTAAATATAGCACTGAAATCCCCTTCCAATATGTGGTTGCAAGCAGCCCTACAACCCCTGTACAATCCCACCCATCCATGTGCTATTCCATTCTGCTCTACAATTTTCCTGATGGCAATTTTTCACTACTAAAGACAGGAGTAAAAATAATATAAAACCCAGGGAGGGCCAAGGCACCAAATGGTATGAAAAATTCAAAATTAAGAAGACAGACAACACTCAACTCTCCTAACTGCAATCAGCTTCACACTTGTCAGGCACATGTAGTATGGTAGGATGTTGTCATCAGCATTGGGGACACAGTTACTCATCAGGACAATCTGCTTCTTCATGGAGCTGATCCTCCAGAAAGGAAGACATTCAAACAATTCAACAGTAAAACAAAACAAGATGAAATACTGTTAATCTGATATGACAGTAAAACAAGCTGAAGGGAACACAAGAGGCAAAAATAGAAAAATTATGGCACTCTTTCTATGTTCAAACTATAGATGAAATTAAGAAAGTTGGAGCCAGGCTTGGAGGCAGATGCCAGAAAAGGGATAAGGGGATGGCTCTGTGGATGAGCACTTGCTGTGCAAGCCTGAGTATCTGAGTCTGGATTCTCAGAATCCATGTAAAGTTTGACCCTGTAGACTAGTGTCTGTAATCCCAGCATGCCTAGGGCAAGAAGGGAACCAAAGACAGGAGAACATGCTAGAAGCTTGTGGACCAGCAAGCCAGGCAAATGGAACAGTGAACAAGAAACCCTGAGGTGGATCAAAGGAAGTAGAAGGCAAGAACCAACATACAAGGCAGTTAAAGTGTTTGTCTGTAAAGCCTAAGGACCCAGGTTTGATTCCCCAGAACTTATGTGAGCCAGATGCACAAGGGGGTGCATGCATCTGGAGTTCGTCTGCAGTGGCTACAGGCCCTGGCATGCCCATTCTATCTACCTCTTTTAACCTCTCTCTTTCTCTTAAAAATAAATAAATAATTTTTTAAAAACAACATCCAAAAGTTGTCCTCTCAAAAGTTGTCCTCCAACAAACCTCCACATGCTTGCACTCACAAATATGAGCATGCACACATCACACATATACACACCAAAAAAGAAAGAACAAGGGGCTGGAGAGATGACTTAGTGGTTAAGGCGCTTGCCTGCAAAACCAAAGGACCCCATTTCAATTCTCCAGGACCCATGTAAGCCAGATGCACAGGGGGCACATGCATCTGGAGTTTGTTTGCAGTGGCTGGAGGCCCTGGCGTGCCCATTCTTTCCCTCTCCCTCTCTCTCTCTCTCTTTACCTGGCTATTTCTGTATCTCTCTCTCAAATAAATAAATTAAATAAAAAGAAAAGAAAAAAGAAAGAACAAGAGGAAGAGAGCAAAAAGGAAAGGAATGGGGAGGGGAAGGAAGGGGAGGGGAGGGGAGGGGAGGAAAAGGGAGGGGAGGAAAGGGGAGGGGAGGGGAGGGGAGGGGATAAGGAAGAGAGGAAGGGAGAGGAGAGGACAGGAGAAGTGAGGGGAGGAGAGAGAAGGGGAGGGGAGGAGAGGACAGGAGAAGTGAGGGGAGGAGAAGGAGAGGGGGGAGAGGAGGGGAGGGGAGGAGAGGAAGAAGAGGAGAGAACAGGAGAAGTGAGGGGAGGAGAGAGAAGGGGAGGGGAGGGGAGAGAGAAGGGGAGAGAAGAGGAGGAGAGGGAAATTAAGAATGTTGAGATAGGCCAGGTATGATGGTGCACCCTTATAATCCCATAACCCAGGAGGCTGCCAGAGGCAGCCCTCTCTTTCCCAGGAGACCCTGACACTCCCATTTTAAATAAATATTTAAAATCAATACATATGGGGGCTGGAGAGATGGCTTAGTGGTTAAGGCGTTTACCTGCAAAGCCAAAGGATCCCAGTTCAATTCTCCAGGACCCACGTAAACCAGATGCACAAGGGGGCACACACATCTGGAGTTTGCAGTGGCTGGGCTGGAGGCCCTGGTGTGCCCATTCTCTCTCTCTATCTCTCTCTCTGCCTCTTTCTCTCTCTGTCAAATAATTAAATAAAATATGTTATAAAAAATTTTTAAATCAATACATATGTATATAAATGCATACACACATATAGAAAAACTGTTTCAGTAAAAGAACCAAACAGTTATCAAAAAAACTAGGGTACATAGATTAATTCCTTGCACACAGCATTAGCTTAATAAATATTTCAAATAAATGTGGAGTCAGCAATAAAGCAAAGATACCAAATGAATGAGAAATCACTCTAACAATAATAAAGCCCATTCCTTTTACTCACAAAAGTAATAAAAATACTTCATAGGGAAGATGTACTTCACTAATGTTATAATTTTTCTATTACTACTTACTCTAGAAAACTGTTTTTGCCATGCTACAAGTACAGCCCAGAGCCTCACCAAGCTAATCAAAAACTCACTGAGCTATATCCCTAGACCCTCTTTCTTTTCTGTTTTGTGTACTGTGACGTGTGCCTGTATATGTGGTTGATAGCAACCCGGCATGCTGCTATTGCCTGCTATGGACAGAGCAGAATGTCAAGTGTTCAGTTCCATCGTTCATTCACCTGTTCTGACTTGAGCTGGAATCTCTTACTGGTCCCAGAGCTTGCTATTTTTTCTCAAGCTCCAATGATTCTTGGGTGTCTGCTTCCCTTCAAGACCAGGGTTACAGACCCACTTAACCATGCACAGCTGTTGATGTGAGTCCTGGAGAATCAAAGTCCAATGGTCTCTTAGGCCCTCTTAGCTCTTTAACTACTGAGCCATCCCTCCAACCCTTTTTATTATAATTATTTATTTACTTTTGTTGTTGTTGTTTTGGTTTTTTGAGGTAGGGTCTTGCTCTAGCCCAGGTTGACCTGGAATGCTCTATGCAGTCTCAGGGGGGTAGCCTTGAACCCATGGCAATCCTCCAAACTTTACCTCCTGGAGTGCTGGTATTAAAGGCATGCGCCACCACACCCAGCCTTCCTCTTTTTATTTTTTAAAATATTTCCCATATTTATTGATTTATTTGAGACAGAGAGACAGAGAGAATGGGTGCACCAGGGCCTCCAGCCACTGCAAATGAAATCCAGACAAATATACCACCTTGTGTATCTGGCTTACATGGGTCCTGGGAAATCAAACTTGGATCCTTTGACTTTGCAGGCAAGTACTTTAACCCCTAAGCCATTCCTCCAGCCCTTTTTTTTTTTTTTTTTGGTTTTTTGCAAGGTAGGGTCTCACTCTGGTCCAGGCTGACCTGGAATTAACTATATAGTCTCAAGGTGGCCTCGAACTCTCAGTGATCCTCCTACCTCTGCCTCCCAAGTGCTGGGATTAAAGGCGTGCGCCACCACACCCGGCTATTTTTATCTTTTAATAGTTTTACTTATTTATTCCAGAGTGAGTGAGTACAGGTGCACCAGGGCCTCTAGCCACTGCAAACAAACTTCACATGCATGCACCATTTTGTACGTCTTGCTTTACGTGGGTACTAGGGAATTGAACTGGGGCATCAGGCTTGCTAGCAAGTGCCTTCACCCATTGAGCCATCTCTCCAGCCCCCTTTCTTTTTTTTTTTTTTTAATCACCACTTTCTAAACATGAAATTGCAACCTCATCCCCCAAAAACTATAGTTTCAGTTTACATACACTATGGTCTCCTGTGCTTAAATTGTAGAATACGAATTATGTTAATTATGCTTATTCAGTATTTACTGCTACTCCCTCTTCACTCAGCCTGCTAACTGACAGGGACAGGCTTCATTCAAACTCTTTCAACTCAACTCTAACGTAGAGCCACCATATAGCAGATATCCTAATAAAATGTAGACTTGGTCACATCCCCTTCCTTGCTTGTAAAGTTCAACTGACTCCTTATCAAACAGAGGATGCAGCCTCTTATTACTGAATCCTAGCCTAAATTTCCTGTCATAAACCCTGCCTAACTCAAACACATCCCTTCATGCATTTTTTTAAACAAATATTTGTCTTTAAAAAAACACTCTTTCTAGGGCTGGAGGTACAGTTCAGTGATAGGAGTACTTGCCTAGCATGAAGCAGGCCCTGAGTTTGACCCCCAACAGTGCAAAAAAAAAAAAAAAAAGTGGTGGCACAACACCTAGACTAGATATCTTAGACTAGACTCAAACTACAGGTTGCCTCTCAGTGATGTTTCCTAGGTCTTCCCAGCCGACTGAGTCCTCACTTCTACACTCCATGCTGTGTTGCACAACATTTATAATAGCACTCATAATTTTTATCTATTAAGGAGACAGATAGGAAGAAAATAAATGAGAACATCTATTTCTAGTTTTCTAAGAGTTATAAGTTTGAATTTTGTTAAATTCTTTTTCTGCAATCAAAAAAAAAAAAATTCTCCAGGCATGGTGGCGCTTGCATTTAATCCCAGCCCTTGGGAGGTAGGAGGATTGCCATGGGTTCGAGACCACCCTGAGACTAGAGTGAATTCCAGGTCAGCCTGTATTAGAGAAAGACACTACCTTGAAACCCACCCCCCAATTTTTTTTTATCTAACTAATGTGTTAAAAAATCAGACATTTCCTTGATCTCCTTTAACATATTAGGCATTTACTCTGTGCTGAATTTACAAAAGGAAAAACTCAGAATATGTAAACCCTCAGAAGGGAATGATCTCTCTGTGAACTCAGTCTTTCTGAAGCTCTCTCATGCATTCAGGGTTCAGGTTTGTATGGCCTTAGAAAAGTCTTTCTATACAGCAAAGACACAAGACAAAACTGGATCTCATGAAATGTTTTCTTTCCTTTTTTTCCCCCAATATTGTAAAGATATTTTACTTATTTATTTGAGGGGCGGGGGGAGAAGCAGAGAGAAAGAGAGAATGGGCATGCTAGGACCTCCAGCCAGTGCAAACGAACTCCAGATGCATGCTCCCCCTTGTGCATCTGGCTTGCGTGAGTCCTGGGGAATCGAAGCCAGGTCCTTAGGCTTCACAGGCAAATGCCTTTACTGCTGAGCCATTTCCCCAGCCCTGAAATGTTTTCTAATAACTGTAAATAAAATAGCTTTAAGCCAGGGAGGTCCCTGCTGCCCCAAAAACATTACAGGCCATTGCCAAGGTTCTTGGGTTCCCACCAGGAATAGATGGTAAGACTCTATTGCTAAAGACTCCACATACTCCACCTTGTGCATCTGGCTTATGTGGGTCCTGGGGAATCAAATCTGGGTCCTTTGGCTTCACAGGCAAACATTTCAGGCCATTGCCGAGGTTCATGGGTTCCAACCAGGAATAGATGGTAAGACCCCATTGCTGAAGACTCCACATACTTGGACTGAAAGGTCACTGAGAAAAATCTTGCTGGAGCTAAGCTGAAAATCGCCTCCCTATAGACCAGCTGACAGAAGGCTGGAAAAAGCCACGCTGCATGCAACTCCTTAGAGAGAGAGAGGTCATCAGTGTAGATAACAACAGTGGACACTGCCTGGTACTGAAAACCTAGTCAAAAGCCTATGGCAGGGGAGGTCAAGAGCCCTAGCTATGTAACGCCTGCTGGTGTCTGGCTAAATGCATGATCACCAAACTGCCCAGTAAGCACTTCTCTTAATGTTCATACCCATATATTAATGCTACTCTCACTTTTGGTTAGAGAAGCTTCTCTTTTTAGATGGCAGTGACCTCTGGGATGACTCAAAAAGGCACCATAGTGCTGAAAAGAAGTGACAGAAGAGTGCTCGGTACTGTAACATCTCTATCACACCTTCCAAGGCTCAGGGCCCATTGAGGAAGAGGTGGCAGAAAGAATGTAAGAGCCAAAGGAAGGGTAGGACTCCTTATAATGCATGCTTCCAGACACAAAATGGCCTGGATATCCATGACCTCACAGTGCCTGGCACTACCTACACAAGACTAGTATAATAGGAGGAAAAGATAATAACATCAAATTAAAAAGAGAGACTGATGGAGAGGGGGGATATGATGGACAGTGGAGTTGTGAAGGGGAATGTTGGGAGGATTATTGTCTATAATTATGGAAGTTGTCAATAAAAAATTTTTAAATACAATATGTTGGATAAAGTACCTTTAAAATTTTTATGCATAGGGCTGGAGAGATGGCTTAGTGATTAAGGCACCTGCCTGCCAAACCTAAGAATGCCCATTCGATCTCCAATCCCCACCTTTAGCCAGATGCAAAAAGTAATGCAAGAGCACAATGCCACACTTGGCCACAATGGGGCACATGTGTCTGGAGTTTGTTCGCAGCGGCTGAGAGGCCTCTGGCACGTCCAATCTCTCTCTCTCAAATAAAAGAAATTATGTGTATATATGTATATATATATGTGTGTATATATATATATATATATATATATATATATATATATATATATATATATATATATATAGAGAGAGAGAGAGAGAGAGAGAGAGAGAGAGAGAGAATATGGCACACCAGGGTCTCTTGCCACTGCAAAGGAACTGCAGATGCATACTCCATTTTGTGCATCTGGCTTTATGTGGTTACTGAGGAATTGAACCCAGGCACAAAGACTTTGCAAGCAAGAGCCTTTAACCACTGAGCCATCTCAGCTCTAGGTACCTTTTTCAATTTATTTATTTATTTATTTATTTATTTATTTATTTATTTATTTATTTTGGTTTTTCAAAGTAGAGTCTCTCTGTAGCCCATGCTGACCTGGAATTCACTATGGGTCTCAGGGTGGACTCGAACTCACAGAGATCCTCCTACCTCTGCCTCCTGAATGCTGGGATTAAAGGTGTGCACCACCATGCCCCCAGACTTAAGGTACCTTTTTTTTATAAAGGGTCATATTGATTCAAGTTATGAAAAGTCTTAAATTTTGAAAGGCTTTAAATGTCTCCTAAAATAATTTAAAATTTATTCTGGCCTGGAATGTAGGTCACTGGTCAGAGTACTTACCTAACATGCAGTATGCCCTAGGTACTATCCACAACACCACACATATACACACAACATGAGTCATTATTTGTGAGAGCAGAATTATCAAAAATGGCAGAGGGGCCAGGCATGGTGGTGTACACCTTTAATCCCAGTACTCAGGAGGCAGAGGCAGGACAATCGCCATGAGTTCAAGGCCACCCTGAGACTACATAGTGGATTCCAGGTCAGCCTGAGCTAGAGTGAGACCCTACTTCAGGAAAAAAAAAAAAAAAAAAAAAGAAGGCAGAGAACCTCTGCCTTTAATATTTATTTAATTTGAGAGAAAGGGAAAGATAGACTGAAAGGGGAGGAGAGAGTAGGTACACCAGGGCCTTCAGCCGCTGTAAACGAACTGCAGACAGGTGCACCACCTTGTGTATCTGGCTTACTGGGTCCTGGGGAATCGAACCCGGGTCCTTTGGCTTCACAGGCAAACGTCTTACCGGCTAAGCCATCTCTCCAGCCCAAACCTCTGACTTTAAAAAGCAGTTATGGGGCTGGAGAGATGGCTTAGCGGCTAAGGCATTTGCCTCTGAAGCCTAAGGACCCCGGTTCGATTCTCCAGGTCCCACGTAAGCCAGATGCACAAGGGGGCGCACGTGTCTGGAATTCGTTGGCAGTGGCTAGAGGCCCTGGCATGCCCATTCTCACTCTTCTTTCTCTCTTTCCCTTTCTCTGTCTCAAATAAATAAATAAATTTTTTTTTAAAAGACATTTCTTTCAAAAAAAAAAGCAGTTATGGAGAGCTGCGGATATAGTTCAGATAGAGTGTTCATCCTATATTTGCACTGGGTTCCATTTCCAGCACACCCAAAAATAAATAATTGCAAATAAATAATAAATAATAAATAAATAATTGCAAGCAAGCAATTATGGACCAAAGTGGCAAACAGGCTGAAAGCTGTAATTGCAGTTTGGAAGAGGGAAAACAGAAGAGCCTGCTTAGTAGAGGTAAGGGAAATAAAGGAAAGAGAGATCAGAACTGGAAATACAGAAGTCATTCCAGGAAATAATCTGAGTTTCAATGCAAGAAAGTACGACAACCACGGGGAGAAACTGTACGCAACATCATCTTTCACTACCAAATAGAATGCTGACAGACTTAACCCTGGTTCCATTTTCAAATACTGCATTGATAGAGTATAACAAATGGTTCGGGCTAACGTAAGGCTTATTATATTACACTTAATTAATATTTTTAGTTCATTTCGACCAGCTTTCCTGAACTGAGAAATATAGTTTCGTAGGCTTAAATAACGGCGTTCATAAAAATCCTCCATTCCTCAGTACTCAGGACCCTCCAACAGCACAACATAACACAAACACACACTATTCTGATGGAATCTCACACCACCTTAGACACTCCTGCCTTACCAAGGGTGCCTTTTCCATTTCTTGAAGTGCCTGCAGCTTCGGGAGGGTACGGTCCTCGCCGGGCGCATCCGTCCCCAGCGCAGGGTGACACGCAGAGCGGGGGGCTCCAGGGACGGTCACAGTAGGAAAGAGCGGCCGCCAACCCGGCCCTAGGCACTTCCCAGGACACGCCTCACGCTCCCAGGCTCAAGGCCGAGTTCACTCCCCTGCCACACCCCTCTCGCCCGGACCTTTTCCTCCTCCACCCAGCACATTCCACACGTCCGTGGCCGGAGTAACAAGGCGTCCCTTGATCTGCTCCCGCTCCAGCTTAACCGGTCCAGCAGGTCTCCAGCCCTGTCCGGGTCGCCCAGCCACACGCTCGGGCTCAGCGCCCCCCGCACGTCCGCCTCCCGCCCGAGCCCGGAGCGGAGCCCGCCATCCTCGCAGCCCGGGCCTCGGGAACCAGCTCCTCCCCGCGAGCGCTCTCCACTCACCTCCCGCGCCGCTCGGCCAGCTGCTCGTCCCGGGGTCCGGGACTCAGCGACGCCGCCGGACACCCCAGGCTGCCGAGCCCGCCGGGTCCGCCGCGACCGCTGACCCGCAGCGCCTCCAGCTCCCGCAGGTGCCACCTCGGAGCGAACCAGGCGTTTCCGGGTTCCCGCGGTCCCGTCCCCCAAACGATCCGGCTGGCGCCTGGGCCCAGGCGAATGCCGTTCCTGGCTCGGCTCGGGCGGCCCCAGCTTGGCGTCCGTGGCTCTATCCCTAAGGCGACTCCGCCTGGCGGCTCCCCAGCGGCCTTCAAGGTGCGGAGACGGCTGGGACCGGTACTTTTCGTAGACACCTCAGCGGTCCAGACAGAGAAGGTGATTCTCGCCGCGGCCTCGGCCGGACTGTCGGGTCACAGAGAGTGGCCGAGTGATCGGCAACTTAAGGAAGGGCAAAGTCCTGTGGGGCAAAGGACCCTGAGAGAAAGAGCGGGAGGCGGGTCTTGGAAGCAAACGAACCCGTTCCTAAAAATGACGGTCAGTGATCTGAAAACCAGATGTAACTGGTGCAGGTTACCAACCAGTACTCGAGAAGAAAGCTTCTTCGCCTGGAAATGAGCCTTGTTCCTACTCTGAGACTTGGAGACTCAGAGAATCAAAAATGGGCTTAGTAATATCATTGGGGGGGGGGCAGAGAAAGCGCACCACAGAAAGGAGAGAAACCCGCATGAGCGAGAGATAATACAGTTTTGTTTTGGTGGGTTTATTTATTTAATTTTTGTTTTTTTGAGGAAGGGTCTCTAGCTCAGGCTGACCTGAAATTCACTCTGTATTCTCAGAGTGGCCTTGAACTCACCAGCGATCCTCCTGGCTCGGCCACCCAAGTCCTAGAATTAAAGGTGTGCCACTATGCCCAGCTTTACTTTGGTTTGTTGAGGTAGGGTCTCACTGGAGCCCAGGCTGACCTGGAATTCATTACGTAGTCTCAGGCTGGCCTCGAACTCGCAGTGATCCTCCTACTTCTGCCTCCCTCGTATTGGCATTAAAACCATGCACCACCACGCTGGGCAGAGTCCTTTTATTTTATTTTTTAAAGATTTTTGTCTCAGCCAGGCATAGTGGCGCACACCTTTAATCCCAGCACTCAGGAGGCAGAGGTAGGAAGGCCGCTGTGAGTTCAAGACCAACCTGGGACTACTGAGATCCAGGTCTGCCTGAGGAAGAATGAAACCCAACCTCGATAAAACTAAATTAAAAAAAAAAAAATCTGGGCTGGAGAGATGGCTTAGTGGTTAAGGCGCTAGCCTGCAAAGCCAAAAGACCTAAGTTCAATTCCCCAGGACCCATGTGTCTGGAGTTCATTTGCAGTGGCTAGAGGCCCTGGTGCCCATTCTTTCTGTCTCTGTGTCTCTCTCTTCTCTCTCCCTCTTTTTCTCTCTGGTGTTTGGTTTGGTTTTCATGGTTTTTTGGGGGGTGGGGGTGGGGGTTTCGAGGTAGGGTCTCACTCTAGCCCAAGCTGACCTGAAACTCACTAGTCTCAGGGTGGCCTCCAATTTACAGCAATCCTCTACCTCTGCCTCCTTAATGCTGGGATTAAAGGCATGCACCACCATGCCCGGCTCTGTCTCATAAATAAATAAATAATCAAACAAACAAACATAAAAATATTTTTAAGTGAATAAACTTTTTTTTTTTCAGATGTGAAGGGTCAGCTGGGCATGGAGACTCACACCTTTAATCCCAGCGTTTGAGAAGTTGAGGTAGAAGATGATACAGTGTTTTAAAATGTTTGCTCTGCAAACCTGAGTACCTCAGTTTGGATTCCCATAACCCATATACAACAGGACACTGAGGCACTGGCATCTGTAATTGCAGCATGTATAGACATAGTCATTATGATATCTGAAGCATATTGTCCCCTCTACTCTTTTCTGTGGCCCCATAGCATCTTGAAGTATCTGGTGTATATCTAAGCGATTTCACTTACTCCATTGAGTTGTGATTTACTTTTATATTCTTCTGAGCTCCACTACTAAGGTGAATGCTATCCTAATTATTTTTGGATCTCCAACACTTTAACAATATGCCTAACATGTAGAAAATCAAAATAAACCAGGCATGATGACTCATGTCCATAATCTCAGCATCTGTGGGTCTAAGGCAGGAAGAGTTTAAGGCCAACCTGGGCTACCTAATGAGTTTCAAGCCAGCCTGAACTACTGAGTGAGACCTTGTCTTAAAAAAAATAACCAAGGGGCTGGAGAGATGGCTTAGCGGATAAGGCGCCTGTCTCCTAAGCCTAAGAACACTGGTTCCAATCTCCAGGTCCCACGTTTAGCCAGATGCAAAGTGACGCAAGGGCGCAAATGCCGCACTTGACCACAAGGAGGCACACACATTTGGATTTCGTTTGCAGCAGCTGAGAGGCTGCTGGCACGCCCATCTCTATCTGTCTTCCTCTCCCTCTCTCTCTGTCTCTCTCTGTGTCTCTCCAAAAATATAATAATAACCAGGGGACTATAGGACTATTCCAGCGTGAGCCTTCAAGTCAGTTATATACAGAATCAACAAATACTGCTATTGTGGTTCCCCAGGGCCACCCTGCTGTGCTCTGACGCATCCTCATGCTGACCTCAAGGACAGAACTGTGTTCACAGTACCTCTGTAACCAGATGTAAAGACAACTGCCCAAGGGTCAGTGTTTGTTGTAAAACTGCTCAGTACTGCAAAGCTAAGGTGGTTGTGTGCTTAACTCTCAAACTCACAGAATACAGTAAAGTAAAAAAAAACAGGCTAGAGAGATGGCTTAGCAGTTAAGGCACTTGCTTGCAAATCCTAAGGACATAGGTTTGAGTCCCTGGTACCCAGGTAAACCAGATGCACAAGGTAGCACATGTATGTGGAGTTTGCAGTGGCTGGAGGCTCTTGCATGCGCACTTTCTCTCTGTCTGTATGTGTGTGTGCATGCCTCTTTCTCTCTCAAATAAATAAATAAAATATTTTAGGTGGGGCATGGCAGTGCACACCTTTAATCCCAGCACTTGAAAGGCAGAGGTAGGAGGATTACTGTGTGTTCAAGGCCACCCTGAGACTACATAGTGAGTTCCAGGTCAGCCTGGACTAGAATGAGACTCTACCTTGAAAAAACAAAAATGAATAAATAAATAAATAAATAAATAAATAAATAAATTTTATTAAAAAAACAGGGCTGAAGAGATTGCTTAGTGGTTAGAGCACTTGCCTGCAAAACTTAAGGACCCAGATTCGATTCCTCAGTACCCACATAAGCTAGATGCACAAGGGGGTGCATGCACCTGGAGTTCATTTGCAATGGCTAGAAGCCCTGATGTGTCCATTCTCTCTCTCTCCCTTTTTTTTTATTCTTTTTTAAAAAAATATATTTTATTTATTTATTTATTTATTTGAGAGAGAGAAAGAGGCGGGGAGGGGAGAATGGGCATGCCAGGGCCTCCAGCCACTGCAAACGAACTCCAGATGTATGCGCCCCCTTGAGCATCTGGCTTGTTTGGATCCTGGAGAATCAAACAGGGATCCTTTGGCTTTGCAGGCAAATACCTTAAGTGCTAAGTCATCTCTCCACCACCACCCCTCTCTCTTTCAAATAAATAAATACTTTTGAAGAAAATAACCAAAAGCTGGCCTTGGTGGTGTGCACCTTTTATCCCAGCATTCTGGAGGCAGAGGTAGGAGAATTGGTGTGAGTTTGAGGCCAGCCTGGGGCTACAGAGTTCCAGGCTGAGTTCTGGTTAGCCTGGGCTAGAGTGAGACAATCCCTCAAGAAAAGAAAGAGAAAGAAAGAAAGAAAGAAAGAAAGAAAGAAAGAAAGAAAGAAAGAAAGAAAGAAAGAAAGAAATCTAAAAAAAACCCAGAAATTCATTATACATGTTAATGATGCTAAAGAGAAACAAACACACACACAAAAGTTCATCAGGACAAGAATGGTACAGCTTAAAGCTCTTTTGATAATAATCCTCTCACTAACAGGTTTGTACACTATCTCCTTCAAATCTCCTAGCAGCTCTATAAAGTAAGCATCAGAACTTGACATTTTACAGAAGGAGAAAGTGGGGCTTATAGACACTAAGCACTTTCTTCAAGTTCATATAAACACTGAAGGATAAGCTGCAATCAAACCGTTACTTGTCTAAAGAAGTGGTTTGAATCAGATGTTCCCTATAAACTTGTGTTCTGAATGCTTGGTCCAGTTTGGGAGGTGGCGTCTTGCAGGAGGGGGTATGTGGTTGCAGGCTGTTAAAGCCAGCTCCTCCTTGCCAGATATCCTCTCACTTTTCTGTTGCTGTTTTCCACCTGCTGTGGCAGAGGTGATGTCCAGCCTTTGCTCATGCTGTACTTTCCCCTGCCATTATGAACCTTCCCCTCAAGACTATTGTGATGGTTAAGTTTGTGTCATCTTGATCTGATTAGGAATCCATGACATTCTTCATTCGTGGGTCTCTGAGGTTGCTTCTAGGAAGGATTAACTAAAAGAAGAATCCTTCTTGCAGGGTGAGCCCTTCCCCCAGAGTGGGCAGCCCCTCTGAGAGTGGGGGAAGGGGGGCTTTATCTAAGGAAACTCTGGGAAGGAAAGTATCCCCTCCTCCCACCTGGCTACTGGTACTGCTTTCCAGTGTGGACTGAAGAGCAGCTTCTCTCCAGGATGCCTCCAAGCCTTCAAGTCAGATTGGGACTGCTGAGGCATCCAGCCTTGTGGACTGAACAGCTACGAGGTTCCTTAACTCTCAGGCCTAACCTGCTGTTGTTGGACTGCCATAAACTAATCCCAGTAAACCCCTCTCTGTCTCTCTCTCTCTCTCTCTCTCTCTCTCTCTCTCTCTCTTTTCTCTCTCTCTCTCTCTCTCTTTTTTTTTTTTTTTTTTTTTTTTTTTGGTTTTTCAAGGTACGGTCTCGCTCTAGCCCTGGAATTCACTATGTAGTCTCAGGGTGTCCTCGAACTCACAGCGATCCTCCTACCTCTGCTAGGATTAAAGGCATGCGCCACCATGCCCAGCTAAACTCCCTTTTAATATAGATACATTCTGTCAGTTCTGTTCCTCTGGAGAACCCTGACTAATACAACAGTAAACCAAAATAAACCCTTTCCTTTCATCAGCTGCTTTTGGTTGGATATTTTGTCACAGCAACAAGAAGGAATTACAACAGAAATCCAAACTTTTTTCTTTGCTAGAGATCAAGCCAGGCCTTTGCATATGCTAGGGAAGCTCTCTACTATTGAGCTCCATCCTGAGCCCCTTGAAGTTGATACTTCACAATATTATCCTTCACTACCATAAGAATTGAAAAATGGGGGATGGAGAGATGGCTTAGCAGTTAAGGCACCTGCCTCCTAAGCCTAAGAACGCTGGTTCCTATCTCCTGCGGTTCCAATCTCCAGGTTCCACGTTTAGCCAGATGCAAAGTGATTCAAGGGCGCGATGCCACACTTGACCACAAGAGGGCGCATGATCTGGATTTCGTTTGCAGCAGCTGAGAGGCTGCTGACACGCCCATCGCTGTCTTCCTCTCCCTCTCTGTCTCTCTCCAAAAAAAAAAGAATTGAAAAATGGGGCTAGGCAGCACACGTCTTTAATTCCAGCACTTGAGAGGCCAAGGTAGGAGGATTGCCCTGAATTTGAGGCCACTCCAAGACTGCAGAGTGAATTACAGGTTAGCCTGGATTACAGCAAGACCGTACCTCAAAAAAAAAAATTAAAAATGGGAGCTGGAGAGATTTCTCAGTGGTTGAGGCACTTGCCTGAAAAGCTTAGAAGCTGGGGTTTTATTCCCCAGTGTCCACGTAAAACCAGATGCACAAAATGGCACATGTATTGAAGTGCCAGGACCCCTGAGTAGGGGCCAAGACCCTCAGTCACCCAGGAGTCACCCAGCGAACCACCACTAAAGCCGAGACTCTCGAATGCAAAAACAAAACAGGTTTCTTTATTGCAAGGCCTGGGCTCCGTTCACACAGTCTGGCACAGTGGTAGTGTGAGGCAGCAGCCCCGACCTCCAGAGGGAGGGGGTTTATATAGAGAAAAACCAGAAGGAAGAAGAAGCTTGTGGTAGTTTGAATATATGTCCCCCAATATATTCAGTGTTTTACTAGTTATAGTTTGCATCTACAATCACCTTGCTAGAGGCAATGTCACTGGGGGCTGGTCTTAAGGTGTTAATAGTGTGGGTTTGAGATTCCATTGTAAAGATATGCAAATGTGCCTAGCAGGAGTTCCTGAAGTGTGCTGTGTGACCTTTTGGCTGTTTTGCTCTGTGTGCTGTGGTGGCTGGTTGGCTTTTCTCTCTCTGCTTGGTCTTGTGAGAGAAGGTCGCTTCTTCTGCCATTATGGAACTTCCCCTGGATCTGTAAGCTTCAATAAATATCCCTTCCTCCATAACTGTGCCTGGTCTGGAAGTTCATCTCAGCGAACCTGAAGCTGTCTGCTACAGTAAAGTGGTACCGAGGAGTGTGGGGTGAGATGAACCTGACCTTGTGGATGTTCGTCTTTTGGAACTTTTGTTTTGGAGGAATGGGCATGGACTTGGTGCTTGCAACTGAAGATGCCTTCTGGAGTGGTAAGCCAAGTTTTATGGACTATTCTGATGAGAGTTTGAGAATGCTAAGTGCAAACAGTATTGATCTTCGAGGCTTGGCTTATGAGCTTTCTAAGGGGAAGGAAAGACTGCAGAGGACTTTGTTGGAACTGGGCTACTGGCATAAGGGATGGCTACGTTCTGCTATCCAGGCCCAGAGTGTTTGATCAAGGTTAAATTTGTAATGGACTGATGTGCTTGGCTGAAGATATTGGACTGAGATTTTAAGATTTTAAGTTGGAAAACTTCAAGCAAGTTAAAAGCAGAGGCACTGAGACTGGTTTTAGCTTACTGGAGCTGCTATTGTCAACGCATTAGCAATCTTAAGGAAGGTGGAAGGAAGGTGGCCTGACTTGATTTACATTAAAACAATGGAGAGGATGCCTGAGGAAAGACTGTTAAAAATGCAAATTCTTGGAAAGAGCTGACTGGAGAAGGAACCTGCTTTTCAAGGCTATGATTTATTTTGTCCCTGATTAAGAATATGGCTGTGTCCTGCACACCTGGTATTAGTTTTGGAAGCATGAAAAATGCATGGAGTGGTCATGAATTGCACACGGTTCCAGGAGCCGCTGCTGAGATGCAGCATGAGGCAGGGCATGAAGACCCTCAGGAATAGGCTGGAAGAGCCTTTGGAAGATGGACTGTGGTTTGCATGGAGACCTGAAGATGTTTTGGATATACCAGGACTGTGCAAAAGGGCTACCACGGAGTGCAGTGTTGGCCTGGGATGAAAGTTTTCCCTGGCCACTCTGCCCTGCTGGAGGGGCGGAATTGGAAAACCTGGAGACTGTCAGTCTATGGTTATATTGAACTTGAACTGCAGAAGTTTGATGACTGCTGATGGTGGCTGAGTTTGCATTGTTCTAGTCTCTCCTTGCTATTCCTTATACAGTTAAAATGTTTACTCTGTGTCTTTACATGTTGAAAGTATTTAACTTGTTTGATTTTACAGGACTATCTTAAGTTGGTCAAGACTGTGAGAACCTTTGAAATTGGACTGAGTACAATTTACAATGTGTGATAGTTATAAATCTATTGGGGGCCAGGAGCTAAATATATTGGGGGCCAGGGGCAGAATGTGGTAGTTTGAATATATGTCCCCCAATATATTCAGTATTTTACTAGTTATAGTTTGCATCTGCAATCACCTTGCTAGAGGCAATGTCACTGGGGGCTGATATTAAGGTGTTAATAGTGTGGGTTTGAGATTCCATTGTAAAGATATGCAAATGTGCCTAGCAGGAGTTCCTGAAGTGTGCTGTGTGACCTTTTGGCTGTAGTTTTGCTCTGTGTGCTGTGGTGGCTGGTTGGCTTTTCTCTCTCTGCTTGGTCTTGTGAGAGAAGGTCGCTTCTTCTGCCATTATGGAACTTCCCCTGGATCTGTAAGCTTCAATAAATATCCCTTCCTCCATAACTGTGCCTGGTCTGGAAGTTCATCTCATCGAACCTGAAGCTGTCTGCTACAAAGCTTTAACTTGGTTTAACCTTTACAATGGTAGGTTAAGGGAACTGATAAGCTGAGGAATTTCCTGGGGAATTTCCAGGGGGCTTATTTCAACAATGCAATAGCAACTTGTTTCAGCATCAGAAGTTACTTGGTAACTAGCTTGAGTCATTGAGGCCAGTCGTTTCTCCCCCTATTCCCGGAATCAACAGGGTGGGGGTTGTCTCAGAAGTCAGGCGGTTTCTCAAAGGTGGCTGAGGAGTTACAAAATGGCTGTACCTGAGTCAAGCGAGCAAGCAGGGTTACAGAAGCTAAATGTAGCAAGTTATTTTTGGTTCCTCATTTCCCCCTCTCTGTGTACCTTGGGGAGCCTATCTAGGATCCCTACATGGATGTTCAAATTCATAAGATTCCATTTGTCGTTAGGGACGATGGAGTGATAAGAATAAGTTCTCTGGACCATTAGCTGAATGGTGCCCAACCTTTGATTTATAAACTGAACTAACCTGTTTAGGATACAAGGCCCGAAGGTGAGTAAAAGGATCAAGATTATGAGGGGACCTAAGAGAGTGGAGATCAGGGTCGTGAACCAAGGGGAGCTATTATACCAGGATTCAAACCATCCTTCCTGAGCCTTACATTCCCAGCGACGTTTTTCTAATCCTTCCCTAATTTTTGCCATATTATCCTTAATGCGGCCTGAATGGTCTCTAAAGAAGCAGCATTGTTCTCCCAGAGCTGCACAGAGGCCCCCCTTGTTGAAGAAACTCTAGATCTAGGCCTCTCCTGTTTTGCAAGGTCACTTCTGCTAAGGAGCTTAGAGAGTCCAGCAAATGTGTAATAGAGTCCTCTAAATTGTTTATATCTTGATCGAGGCTAGCCCTCAAGGTAGAGTAAAGCTGGTTCTGTTTAATTAGGGCAGTGGTACCCATCCCAATCCCAGCCGCTCTTCCTGTCCCAAGTAGAAGGCTCAAAGAAATAGCAGTGATGAGCTCTCTTTTTTCCCTATGGGGCCCTGTATAGTGCTGGTTCCCGCCCCCCCACCCCCCGCAGGTAGGGCTGAAGAAAGAGCCGGTCCAGCAGCTCCTCTTGGGGCTGAGCGGGATGATGAGTGTCGGCGACCCAGACCCCCTCCTCTAAGACACCGGAGAGAAAAAAACACTGGCTCAGGAGTCTTGTCGAAGCAGGAACTTGTTTTATTGTAGTAGGAAGATGTTTATATAGCATTGAGAAAGAGGGTGGGTCTCGGGATGGGAAAAAGGTGTAAGGGCCAGTAGTATTCCACCATGTCAGCAGTAGCTGGGCGGAGGCAGTTTTGGCTTAGGCTTTGCTGAGTCACTCCTAAGTGGAAGTAATAGGCCAAAGACAGGTCGCTAAACTCTAGTCAGGCTCAGGAAGTTCCACTAGGCCTCACACCCGGGCCTCTTAGGGCCCAACAGTACAGGCCTGGAAAAAGTCCTCATCAGTATGATAAATGATTCTAGGTAGTAATCTGACTTGCATGCAGAAATCTTTAGTGAGGTTGACTACTGCAGTGTGAAGACAAGGAGCGAGGCCTGTTGTGCAGGCCCACCAGGTATCATTATGGGGGACCAAGTAGTGGGAAGTCAGGTTATTATTAATATGATGGGTTGAGTTACAGAGGTGACCATAAGGAGTTGGGACTTTACCTATGCAAGTTCCCCCTGTCTGACCATCAGCTATCTGTTGGAGGGTTATCCTGGGTTTTGAATTCCATCTACATTGAGAGGGCTGATCAGTGACAGAAAAGGTCCCCTGTATAGTGGTGGCCTCATAATAAGGAGGGGCCACATCATAGCATAACCAGCAGGCTGTCATTAAATCTGGCCTGGAAGCATTGAGAAAGAGAAAAGCCTATTGTAGCATGATCTGGAGCTGATTGTTGGGTAGTGGTGGTGATGGGGTTCTAGGGGAATTCGAGTGGGCGGGTGTGGGCGTAGAGTTGGGGGTCCTGGTCGAGCTGTTAGTTGGGGTCCTGTGGGTGTGCATTGGAGAGGGAGGGTTAAATACGGAGTTAGAACCTAAGGCAACACGGAGTTTAGTATATGTCATCTGAATGGTGAGCAGGAGCCCTGGCTCTTTTCCTGATAGGTATAATCGGAGTCCCCATGCACGTTGTTACCCCCATTCATGATTTTGTTTTCCCTCTCTCATGAATTTAATGGAAATCGGATTACAGAGAAAAGATGAGCATCTACCACGTAGAGGGTCGTGGCTTAAAGGGGGTAGGGCTACTCTGGAGACTTTGATTAAATCTGGGGAGTTTGGGGATCCCATGTTATAGTTCCAGTGGACTCACATCCCCAAGCCTTACAATAGTAGTCATCAGCTCCCCCATATTTTTTTGTTTGTTGTTTAGTTCTATTAAATCCTGGGCAGATGTAAAAAGGGGATTTTAGTAAGGCAGCCCTTTTAATAACATGACTACATCCAGGGTAATTTCCTCCCAAAGGGGGATGTAGGTGGCATCCCTGGTCTGGCTTAGGACATTCTGGCCTGCCTGTGTTGTCTGAATCTAAGTCTCCTATATCCCAGGAACCAGTGGCCAGCTGACAGAGGTTGAATTGTAGGTCTGGTCACCAGGTCCAAAGGGGGTGTTTGGCTGTGGTTTGACTAATTATCGACCCAGTGGCCATATTAGTCACTTTCCAAGTAATGTCTGTAGGTTCATGGGGGGAGGCGTCTCCAACCTGGTAAAGGAGGCAAGCAATCAGGAGCATCCGGAGGCCAGGGGTTGGGTTGCAACATCTCAGCGAAGGTGAAGCTTGAGTGGATCTTCTGGGTCAGGGTGGCCCATCCAGGTGTCTCTGGTTTTCCAAGGAACTGCTTTTACATGGGTCCAGTGAATCCAAGAGGTGATGCTGTCCACATTTATGGCAGTAGGGGTTGTCATCAGCATGATATAGGGTCCCTTCCATCTGGGTTCTAGGGTCCAGTGATGGTGCCTCCGGACCAGAACTCGATCTCCAGATTGAAACCTGTGGGATTTGGGGGGGGGGTAGCAGACTCATAAATGGCCCTGAGATGTGGCCAGACTTTTTATGAGTCTGCTGGAGATGTTTTAGTGACAAAATCAGGTCCTGGTTGTGTATCTCTGCCAGGAGATCAACCCGCAGACTGGGAATTATGGGGGGAGGAACTCCAAACATTATTTCAAAAGGAGTCAAACCCAAGCGGTAGGGGGAGTTCCTGATGCGGAATAAGGCAAAGGGAGGAGGGGCACCCAATCCACGCTGGTCTCCAGGATCAACTTAACTAGGGTCTCTTTTAAAGTTCTGTTCATTCTTTCTACCTGTCCTGAACTCTGGGGGCGATAAGCACAATGTAATTTCCAATTGGCCCCCAGTGCAGTGGCTACTACCTGGCTTACCTGAGATATGAAAGCTGGTCCATTGTCAGAACCTAAAGAAGCTGGAAAGCCATACCTGGGGAGAATTTCTTCCAACATTTTCTTTGCTACAACCTGGGCTGTCTCAGACTTGGGAGGGAAGGCTTCCCAACCTGAGAAAGTATCTGTAAAAACTAAAAGATATTTATATCCAGTCCTGCCAGTTTTAATTTCTGTAAAGTCCAATTCCCAGTAAGCTCCAGGTCTAGTTCCCCTAAGCCTGGATCCTGGGTTAGAGGGGAGCGCAGCGGCATTTGTCATGATGCACGGCTGACAATTGGAAACAATTTGTTCAATTATCTGAGTGGCATTCCAGAACTTGAGTTGAGAGTTCCTCAATAGTTCCTGCATCCATTTAATCCCCAGATGGGAAGAAAGGTGGATCTTTCTTAGAATTCTTAGTCCCAATTTCTGTGGTAGGATGAGGCGACCATTGGCTGTTTTCCACCAGTCACCCATCTGTTCTGGTTTCTGCAATTGTCTGATCCAGGAAAGATCCTCAGAAGAGTAGTTAGGGATCTCAGGGAGCCTTCTGCCTCCTAGGTCAACCAGAACTGGAGTACTTTTAGTGGCCAATGCCACTTGCTTAGCAGTCTTATTGGCCAAATTATTGCCCTGGGGAATTAGTCCATCCCCTTTCTGATGTCCTGGGTAATGAATAATGGCCACTTGAGTGGGACCCCAGAGAGCCTGGAGTGAGTCCAGGATTTCTTGTTTGTTTATTTATTTATTTATTTATTCATTTATTTATTTATTTATTTATTTATTTGGTTTTGCGAGGTAGGTTCTCACTCTGATCCAGGCTGACCTGGAATTAACTATGTAGTCTCAGGGTGGTCTTGAACTCTCGGCAATCCTCCCACCTCTGCCTCCCGAGTGCAGGGATTAAAGGCGTGCGCCACCATGCCTGGCTGTCTTGTTTATTTTTAAAGTCTTTCCTTCTGCTGTTAAAAGTCCTCTTTCTCGATAGATGGCCCCCTGCCCGGCTTCTGGGGACTCTCCACCTAAAGGACCTTCCAGAGATACTCAGCCGACGGGGCCTCTGGTCCTTGCAACAGATAAGTTCTGCAAACCATCTACTGACCTGAGATGTAACCCCTATCCCCCCCCTCCTTCCTCTATATAAACTCCTTCCCCCTGAGGCCCAGGGCTCTCTTTCTCGCTCGGCTGCGTCAGTTGTGTGAATTGAGCCCCGGCCTAGGCAGGAAAATAAACGAATCCTGATGTGAATTGCATTCAAAGTCTCGGCTTTCTTTGGCTCATTGGGCAACCCTGGGGGTCCCCAACACTCTTGTGGGGGACTTGGCACTTCATTAGGAACAAAGGAAGCAATAGAAAAGTATCAGTAACTGACAGAGACTATGAAGGACCATGAAGAGAGAAAAATAGCAATTTGGGACATGGCCAAAAGATTTACTTTATCATAACTGATCTTATAGGTAAAAGTAAAGGTAAAATTTTAACACCTTAAAGTCAGACAAGTGAAAAGAAATCAGTTTAAGGGTAACCAGAACCAAACTATATATTTCAGTGATTGTTGATTAGGATTGCCAGAACAAGCACAGATAGTTGAATTAAATTTAAAATTTAAATAAACAGTAATTATTTGGTATACAATATTTGGGATATGCTCATACAAAAAAGTTCATTATTAGAAATTCTAATTTGAGATCTGGAAAGATGACTCTGTGGATAAAGCAAGTGCTATACAAGCTGAGTTCCAATCCCCAGAACCCACGTAAATGTTTGGCATGGTGATGCATACCTGTAATCCCAGGGCTGGAGAGATAGAAGCAGAGAGAGAATCCCTGGAGTTCACTAGCTAGTCTAACTGAATCAGAGAATTCTGGGTTAAGCAAGAGATCCTTGAAGGGACCAAACTAACACCATGACACGCTTTAGTAAGGTGCTGCCCTAACTAGGCCTAAGTTTCAATTTCCTGGAGGGCTGGGCTCTGGGGGCTGAGTCAGTTCCTGGAGACATGTCCAAACATGCCCAGACATGACCCCTTCACCCCAACCAATCAAAGATGTACAAATGTAACTGCTGCTTGCCTAGCCAATCACATTAGAAGATTACCTAACCCACCTGGAATTCCCTAGCTGTGCTTAAAAGGGGCCTGCGTGCTCCTCCTGGGGTCGACATTTTGTACAAATGGTTGACCCCCTGCATGCTGGCTGACTCTGCAGAATAAATGCTCTTTGTTTTTACATACTATTTGACTCTGGGGTCTTTCTTCAGTGATTTTCGGACCCTTACAATCCTGTCTTAAAGAATAAGGTGGAGACTAATTGAGTAAGACCCTTGACTCTTGCTTCTGTATGCATTGGTGCACATGTGTATGCACACCCACACATGCTCACATACAGACAAACATTCATACACACACATACACATGCAAAAAAAGATATTCTAATTTAAGCCAGTGTGGTAATAACAGTGTGGGAATTAGAAGCAGAAGGGTCATGAGTTCAAAGTCACTCTTGGCTACATAGTGAATTTGAGGCCAGCCAAAGCTATATAAAGCCCTGTCAGAAAGAAAGAAGAAAGGGAAGGAAGGAAGGAAGGAAGGAAGGAAGGAAGGGAGAAAGGAAGGAAGGAGGGAGGGAGGTGGTGGCACACACCTTTAGTTCCAGCACTTGGGAGGCAGAGGTAGGATGAACACAGTGAGTTTGAGGCCAGCCTAGGACTACAGAGTGAATACCAGGTCAGCATGGGCTAGAGTGAAACCTTACCTAAAAAATCCTAAAACAGAATGAAAGAGAGAAGAAGGGAGGGAAAGAAAAAGGGGGAAGGGTCAAAAAGTAAGCTATATAAGACTGTATCAGGAAGGAAGGAAGGGAGGAGGAAGAAAGGAGGGAAAGGAAAAGGAAGGAAATTTAATTTTCTAATATAATTTGGGGTTGTAGCAGACAGCTTCAGGTTCGCTGAGATGAACTTCCAGACCAGGCACAGTTATGGAGGAAGGGATATTATTTATTGAAGCTTACAGATCCAGGGGAAGTTCCATAATGGCAGAAGAAGCTGGCCTGCCTTCACAGGACCAAGCAGAGAGAGAAAAGCCCATCAGCCACACAGCACAGCACACTTCAGGAACTCCTGCTAGGCACACTTTGCTTATCTTTACAATGGAATCTCAAATCCACCATCACACCTTAATGCCCAGTGACATTGCCTCCAGCAAGGTGGCTGCAGATGCAAACTATAAATGAATAAAACACTGAATATATTGGGGGCCATCTATTCAAATTACCACATTCCACCCCCGGCCCCCAATAGATTTTTATAACTATCACACATTGTAACTTGTACTCAGTCCAATTTCAAAGGTTCTCATAGTCTTGACCAACTTAAGGTGTAGTGCCAGGACCCCCAAATGTGGGTTGGGGTCCTTGGGAGTCACCCAGTGAGACAACAAGACTGAGGAGCTCGACTGCAATAACACGGAATTCTTTATTACCAAGCCTAGACTGGGACTCTGTCCACACAAACCAACGCAGTGGGAGTGTGAGAGAGAGCCCCCACTCTTGGGGGAAAGGGTTTATATAGAGAAGGGATACAGCAGTTACATCATATTGCAACATTTGAAATGGTTGGTTCAAAAAGCGGCGTGCGGGAACATTCTGAGCTGCTTATCTAGGATCAGCCGCTTGTTTGCAGATCCTTTCTTTGTACAAAACCGGAGACCTCTGTGATTTATTACCTCCAGGATGTCTTAAGACTTCCCAGGAATGAACAATAAGAGAGAGGGAGGGGGTTGGGAAAGAAGCAAAGGTCAGTACATTAGCCCGCAAGTTCCTCATCTGAGTCAGGCCTGGGCTTTTTATTTTAAATGGCTACTTATTCTAAAATGGCAACACTATCGTCTGCATATTCCTTTGGTCTCTCATTTCCCCCTCTCTATGTACCCAGGGAGCCTATCTAGGGTCTCTATTTGAAAGTTCAAACACTTCTGCACCTACGTTAGCTGTCACAGGCTGATAGGAGTAATTTCTTTGGACCATTAGCTGAATAGTGCCCAATCTTTGGTTTATGAATTGTATTAGTCTATTAAGAATACAGGGGCCAAAAGTGAGTAGTAGGAGCAGAATGAGCAGAGGTCCCAGGAGGGCTGACACTAAGGTGGTGAACCAGGGGGAGCCATTGTACCATGATTCAAACCATCCTTCCTGAGCCTTTTGTTCACGCTGTCGTTTTTCTAATCCTTCCCTAACTTTAGCCATACTATCTTTAATGCAACCAGAGTGGTCCCTATAGAAGCAACATTGTTCCCCCAGGGCAGCACATAATCCCCCTTGTTGGAGAAATAACAGATCTAGTCCCCTCCAATTTTGTAGGGTCACCTCTGCCAATGAACTCAGGGAGTCCTGCAAATGAGTAATTGAGTCTTCTAACTCTTGAATATCCTGATCTAGGCTTGCTTTCAGAGTGGAGAACAATTGTCCTTGTTGAAGGAGGGCCACAGTGCCAGTGCCTATACTGGCCGCGATTCCTGTGCCTAGTAAAAGAGTTAGAGAAACGGCAGTGATTAGTTCTCTTTTGGCCTTGTGGGGACTGTTGAGTTTAGTGTAGGCCCGAAGGAAGTCCCTATTTGAATGGTAGAGGATTCTGGGGAATAATCTGACCATGATGCAAAAATCCCCAGTGAGGTTAAAAGTCGGAAGGTATAAGCAAGGGGTCAGGCCCATGGAGCAGAGTATCATTATGGGGAACCGAGTATGATGAGGACTGTTGGACATTGTGAGTCTTTTTACAGAGGTAGGTAAGGGCAGTTGGGATCCTGCCTATACATGTACCTCCCGTCAGACCTCTAGTTACTTGTTGGAGAGTTATTTTGGGTTCTGAAGTCCATCTGCATTGGGAAGGTTCACTAATGACAGAGAAGGTTCCTTGCATGGCAGTGGCTTCATAGTAAGGGGGAGCAATATCATAGCATAACCAACAAGACTTAGTCAACTCTGGCCTGGAAGCATTGAGGAAGAGAAAAGCTTGCTGTAGCATAGCCTGGAGCCGATCAGAAGGAGATTGAGGGTCAGATTTGGGCCCCAGGGATGGTGTTTTTATAGAGGGCGCTGGCTTCATTGTAGGTAGAGGGGGTGGCGCCTTCTTGGGGGGTATGGGCAAGGCCTTATTGGGTCCTAGAGGTGAGTCCAGTGGGGATTTAGCTCGTAATCTTATTCCTAGGAGAGTTCCTGGGTCTTTGAGGTTCCCTGCCGCCCAGAAAGGTTTTGAGGTAACTATGCGTCTTTCTTCATAAATCCGGATGCCCCAGATTAGTCCTTTGAGCCAGTTACGGTCTGCTCTCCCTCGTTCAGTAAATGTAATCTGAACTGGGTTGCAGATTTTAGGGCTATCCCATGAACAAGTGGGCTTGGACTTTCTTTTCATGGTGATCAAGTCCCCTTTCCAGGTTGCGGTCCATGGTATATCTCCAGTGGTGACACAAGCCCAAGACTTACAGTAAAAGTGTCCTGGCTCCCCGCAAGTTTGTTTGTCCTGTTTTGTCCCCATGTGCTCCCCTGGGCAAACATAGAAGCCTTCTCTTTGTAATGCTCCCTGATACCCCTCAGCGGGTGGGAAAAGGAAAATTTGATCCCAGGTGTCTCCGAACAATGCTCCCAGGTCAAAATACAAATCTGGGAACCAAGTCCAAAGTGGGAATAGGCCGCTAGAAGAATTAATGACTTCAAGGGTGGTTGCATCATATACTTGCCAGGTAAGGTTCAGAGGGGCATGAGGTGAAAGAACAAGGGGAGGGACGACTGGAGAAGCATTTCCGACCTGACAGAGAGCGCAACAAGCAGCCAGGAACATCAGGAAGCTGGAGTTAAGGGTGCTGTGTCTCATTGAAGGCGAAGCTTGAGAGGGTTCTCTGGGTTGGGGCGACTTGTCCAGGTGTCTCCGGTTTTCCAGGGGACCGCCTTCACGTGGGCCCAATGGATCCATGACGTGATGCCATCCACTTTTATGGCTGTTGGGGTTGTCATCAGTACGATGTAGGGGCCCTTCCATCTGGGTTCCAGGGACTTCCGTTGGTACCTTTTGACAAGCACTCTATCCCCTGGTTGAAACCTGTGGGGTTTTGGAAGAACAACAGTCTCATAAACAGCTCTCAGGTGGGGCCAGACCTTTTTGTGGGTAAGTTGTAAGTGCTTCAGGGAGCACACTAGGTCTTGGTCATCCATCCGTGCTAGGAGATTGTCGCGCCCGTCCCGCCCGCAGGAAGAACGACGACAACAGGATTCTTCTCAAGCACACTTTATTGGGAGCTCCAAACTGAGAGAGAGAAGGACCCCGACCCTATGGAGCGCCAAGCTTATATACTGGTGATGGCTCATGTGTCTGCTGCTGTCTGATTGGCTCAAGTCGCATCAGGTGATCTGATTGGCTCAATTCACCCAATCGGGATGGGTGAATGACCACAGCTCTGATTGGCTCAATTCTCAAGTCCTCTCAGCGGATCCTAATTCACCCAATCAGGATTGGTGAGCAGCCATCTTAGGATAACATCATAAGCTCATGCGCAGACAATTAGGATACAAAAGCAATAAACAAGCTGACGTGGCAAAACCTGACGAAGCCAGCATGGCTTCCCACAGTTCCCCCTTTTTGTTTTTAGAACCTCAGGATACCCGATCAAGGACCAACCCTCATGATGGCCGGTCCGATCAAGGGTAGAGCCCAAGACCAAGAGCCTGCTTAAGCACCTTCCCGAGTGCAATGGGAAGAACCCCATCGGGGTGCAAAGGCTGCTTATGCAGGGATGTAAGCCTTCCAAGCTGCAATGACAACAAGGTCACTTGGTGTGCAAAGGCCTTACAAAAGACAGGGAAAGAAGTAAGCCTTCCAAGGTGCAATGGCAACAAAGCCACTTGGTGTGCAAAGGCCTTACAAAAGACAGGGTGGAACTAACCAAATCGCAGGCCTGCCAGCCACACTTGTGGAGATGCTCCTTGATCCAAAGCCATGAGTGCTTGAACGATCCTTATGTTATCCTGCCTATGTTGTCGTCTGATTCGACAAATAAGCCAGAGACAGAACACCATGCCACACAGAAGGGCTGCTCCAAACATAGCCACCCCCACCCATTCCTTAAAGAAAGAAAATGCAGAAGATAGCCAAGAGGTAAAATCTCCCAGGGGAGACTGATTCCAGACGAGTTCCATTCAGTTGTACAATCTGGAACAGTAACTTCCGAGATAGCTGCTCTCCTTCAAGCGTCCAATTACCTGCCAAAAATTCAGCTAGCTTGCGACTCTGATTGAAAAAAAGCAGTAAAATTAAATTGCAAGGGAGTGATACACAAATGCTGGTACTGGGAAACACAGCCAAGTTGTATTATTTTGTATAACTCTTCTACTTGATTTTGCACCAGATCTACTCTTTGATTAACTAGATGAATGCCAGCAAGAAGATGCTTATTAATTGCTTCTTGTATTTCTAGTGCTGCAGAAGTCTTTTCCACTATGCTATTAACAACTTCCACAGTTTGAGCCTGAGACGTCATGGCAATAGCAGCAGTAGTTGCTGCTGCAGCTGAAATGACTATGGCGGAAATGATTGCTGCAGTAATGCCAAAATCTCTTTTATGACGAATGAGTCCTACTAAAGGAAAGTTATTTGGATCCGCCTCTACTGGAATAGGGACAAAAGTAGGTAATTTTACTATTAAGGCCAAATTTACACTGGCATTCCAGCATTCTGCAAGCCAGCACATAGTGTTTCTGCAATCTATCAAAGAGGTGTTGGTGCTAACATTCGCTGTTAGAAAAAAGAATGGGGCTTGCACACAAATTGAGGCTGGATCAAAGCTACTATTAGTCCATTGGTGATTTTTGGTTATATTATTAAGGTATGGCTTATCATACTTATTAATTCGAACTGCCGAGATATTCCATAATGCATGTTTAGCACCCAATAATCCTGCTAAAGCTGACACATCCGCCATTGCACCTACCTCATTGGAAAGAAGCCATTGATACCAGGGCCATCCAGCGCTATTACTAAGTGTATCATTTCCTTTATTCTTAAATTGGCAGCGCCTTAACGGGGGGGTCATTTGGAATCCCTGCAAAATCTGCCTCTGGATACGGTCTGGACTCTGACATGGAGTGAAAGTTGGGGGGAAGGTATAATCGGGCTCACACCAGGGGGCACTTATAATATTACTAGCATTTATCTTGAGATTTGGCTGTCTAGAAGGGACGGTCACTTCACTCTGTATTAATAACGTGGTAATGTTAATGTCCGTAACATTACCTCCCTTTCCTGATACATTCTGTTTTCCCTTAGCTATCTGGGTTAAAGCTGAGAGCAGGACACTCATGCCAACTTTAGACTTTTCAAGAGGGTCCTGCCAAGCACTAAGATTTTGTTTCTGTAATACTATACACGGGGGGGCCTGATTCTTATTACCCTGGAAAAAGCACAAAGTGCCATTCAATAGAAAAGAGGTCTGATTATAAATTTTTGGTGTTTGCAAAGGGTCCCTGTCCTAAAAGCATATCTGCATTCCAAGCAGGCTGTCCATTAGCAGCATTGATCCTAGCCTGAGTCTGTGCTCCATCATTATAAATAGATTTCCAGTCTAAATATTTTCCCATACTTAGACATGCTTTGGCAACTCCCATCCAGTCTGTTGGTGTCATAGCGGAATGTGTTAAACGCTCCACCAGCGCCAGAGTGAAAGAGGCACTCACTCCATAAGTTCTAGTGGCCTCTGCAAGATCTTTAAGTTGCTTATATCCTATGGGTTCATGGGTTCTGACTTGTGTTTGAGGATCCTGAAACACTGGGTAGGCACTCATGAGTTTATTCCAAGTGCCAGGTTTCAAAAAACTGTGCCCAGAAGAGGCATGAGCCCCGGGCGGAAATGCGCCATTTTGTGTATAGGCGCCATTTTGTGTATAGGCACCATTTTGTGTATAGGCGCCATTTTGTTTACACCGCTTGCTTGTAGAGACATAAGATGGTGGAGGAGCAATGACACCAACTTCTCCGGGTCCATAATGTTCCCGACCGTATTCGGCCGCTGCTTCCTCAAGATCCTGTTCTTCCTCTGGGGTTAATTCTTCTCCCTCAGATTCACTAGAACTTTCTATATACAAATTTGCAAGTTCTGCCAAATCTGGATATAGCTTCGGACCTGAAATTGGCCCTCCCTTTTTTGTTTCACCTTTATTCTGTTCTGTCTGAAACCTAGGTTCTCTTTTAATTTTAACTTTCTTTTGTTTTCCCCTTTTATTTTCTTCAGACTCTGACATGCTATCTTGATGATGTGCTAATATGCGTTGGCCTTCCCTGATCACCTCTTCACAACGTTTGTCCTCCAAACATGATTGCACCAAGTGCCATAGGGGCTGTGTGCCTGCGCGCAACTTTCGCGTTTCTGCCTCGTGGTCAATGTCTCTGCCTAGCTTATCCCAGCAGGCCAAATTTAATCCCCCAGTCGGCTCAAACCAAGGCGCTATCACATCCACCTCTTCCAAGAACCCCTTAATAGTCTTATCTGATATCTTAAGTTTGCATTGTTTTAATAATTCTTGTAGCGGCTCCAAAAAGGTGGAGTGATAGTGTCCCATTCTGCGACCTTACAACTTATATACGGTCGGCCTACGTTTGGGGCGATCAGCTGACTTATCTACATCGGACTTGCAGATCAATTACAAGCCTAAACTTAGCATACAGCACAAGGGGAAACTTAACGGAACCGCCGCTCCGTGTGTTAAGTTCTGAATCCTCCCTCTGAAGTATCCTTGGGGGTCCTCTCGATTGGCCGTTTGTTGAAATTTCCCGGGTTTCGGCACCACTTGTCGCGCCCGTCCTGCCCGCAGGAAGAACGACGACAACAGGATTCTTCTCAAGCACACTTTATTGGGAGCTCCAAACTGAGAGAGAGAAGGACCCCGACCCTATGGAGCGCCAAGCTTATATACTGGTGATGGCTCATGTGTCTGCTGCTGTCTGATTGGCTCAAGTCGCATCAGGCGATCTGATTGGCTCAATTCACCCAATCGGGATGGGTGAATGACCACAGCTCTGATTGGCTCAATTCTCAAGTCCTCTCAGCGGATCCTAATTCACCCAATCAGGATTGGTGAGCAGCCATCTTAGGATAACATCATAAGCTCATGCGCAGACAATTAGGATACAAAAGCAATAAACAAGCTGACGTGGCAAAACCTGACGAAGCCAGCATGGCTTCCCACAGGAGATCAGTCTGGAGGCTCGGGATAATAGGCGGGGGCACTCCAAACATTATTTCAAAGGGAGTTAGGCACATGTGATAGGGAGAGTTTCACACCTGGAACAGAGCAAAGGGGAGGAGAGTCACCCAGTCAGCGCCGGTCTCTAAAGCTAATTTAATTAAGGTCTCTTTTAAAGTTTTATTTATTCTTTCTACCTGTCCTGAACTCTGAGGGTGATAAGCACAATGCAATTTCCAATTGGCCCCCAGTGCAGTGGCTATTCCCTGACTTACCTGAGATATGAAGGCTGGTCCGTTGTCTGAACCTAAAGAGACTGGGAAACCATACCTGGGCAGTATTTCTTCTAGTATCTTCTTAGCAACAACTTGTGCAGTTTCAGTCTTAGTGGGAAAGGCTTCTACCCATCCAGAGAATGTATCTATAAATACTAAAAGATACTTGTATCCTGATTTTCCAGTTTTAATTTCAGTAAAGTCTAATTCCCAGTAGGCCCCTGGTCTAGTTCCTCTTAGCCTAGTTCCTGGATTGGAGGGAAGAGCAGTAGCATTAGTCATACAACAAGACTGGCAATTAGACACAATTTGTTCAATAATTTGGCTAGCGCTCCGTATTTTCAAATGGGAGTTCCTCAGTAACTCCTGCATCCACTTAATTCCCAAATGAGTGGAGCGATGGACCTTCTTTAGAATTTTTTGTTCTAGTCTTTGAGGCAAAATCAAACGGCCATCCTCTGTTTTCCACCATTCATCAGACTTTTGAGTTCCTTTTAATTGACTAATTCCTGTCAAATTCTCTGAGGTGTAGTTTGGAATGTCTGGAAGTTTTCTGCCTCCAGGGTCTACCAGGACAGGGGCTATCTTGGTTGTAAGGGCCACCTGTTTGGCTGTCTAATCAGCCAAGTTGTTTCCCTGGGGAATTAGTCCGTCCCCTTTCTGGTGTCCGTGGCAGTGAATGATAGCTACCCGAGTGGGACCCCAGAGGGCTTGGAGCAGGTCCAGAATCTCCTGCTTGTTTTTAATAGTCTTTCCTTCAGCAGTTAAAAGTCCTCTTTCTCTGTATATTGCTCCATGGACATGTGCCATGGCAAATGCATATCGGCTGTCTGTGTATATGTTCAGCCTCTTGTTAGCCCCTAATTGTAGAGCCTTAGTGAGGGCAATAAGTTCTGCTCTTTGGGCTGAGGTTCCCGCTGGAAGGGGCTCTGCCCATATGACTTCGGTTCCCATGGTGACTGCTGCCCCCGCGTACCTGTGTCCATCCTGGATAAAGCTGCTGCCATCAGTGAACCAGGTTACCTCAGCATCCTTGAGGGGGGTGTCTTTGAGATCAGGCCTTACATTGTACACGTGGGCCAGTATCTCAGTGCAGTCGTGAAGAGGGGCATCCAAGTCCGGATCAGGTAACAGAGTGGCAGGATTCAGGGCTGTGGGAGTCTGGAAAGTAATTCTAGTGGGATTTAAGAGCAGGGTCTGATAGTGGACCATGTGAGCATTGCTGAGCCAATGGTCAGGTGGTTGTTTCAGCACTCCCTCAATGGCATGTGGGGCTGTGACCATTAGGTTTTGTCCCAAAGTCAGCTTATCTGCATCCTTGACTAAAAGGGCTGTGGCGGCTATAATTCTCAGACATGGGGGCCAACCTGCCGCAACAGTGTCCAACTTCTTTGACAGGTAGGCAACTGGGTGCCGCCAGGGTCCTAGACTTTGGGTGAGGACTCCCTTCGCTATTCCATTATGTTCATCTATAAAGAGCATGAATGGCTTAGTCACATCAGGGAGGCTCAAGGCAGGGGCTTCTAGAAGGCATACCTTTAGGTCCTCAAAGGCTCGCTGGTGATGATCCGTCCATTGGAAGGGCTGGTTCTCCTTGGTGGCTTCATATAGAGGTTTTGCCAGTTCCACGAATCCGGGGATCCACAGATGGCAGAAGCCTGCTGTGCCCAGGAATTCTCTGACCTGTCTGGCTGAGGTCGGCGTTGGGATCCGGAGGACAGTCTCTTTTCGTGTGTCTGACAGCCAACGTTGGCCATCTTGGAGAATGTATCCCAGGTAGGTTACCTGTTGTTTACAAATCTGGGCTTTTTTGGCAGATGCCCGATATCCCAGGTCACCCAGCGTCTGCAGGAGGTCTCTAGTTCCCGTCAGGCATGCCTCATGGCTGGTAGCTCCTATTAAAAGATCATCTACATACTGCAACAAAGTCAGTCCTGGGTTACGCATTCGAAAGTCTGATAAGTCCTCGTGTAGGGCTTCATCAAAAATGGTAGGAGAATTTTTAAATCCCTGGGGCAATCGAGTCCAAGTAAGCTGGCCATTGATCCCGATGTCTGGATCATGCCATTCAAAGGCAAAATACGGCTGACTCTGTGGAGCCAGGGGCAAACTAAAGAATGCATCTTTTAAGTCTAAGACAGTGTACCAAGTGACCTCAGGTGTTAGATTTCCTAACAGAGTATAAGGATTAGGCACCATTGGGTGGATATCCATTGTTCTTTTGTTTATCTCCCTCAGATCCTGTACTGGGCGATAGTCATTTGAGTTAGGCTTTTTTACCGGCAGGAGGGGGTGTTCCAGGCTGCTTGTACTGGCTTTAGGATCCCTGATTGCAGAAGTCGCCTGATATAGGGAGTGATTCCTAATTTAGCTTCTAAAGGCATGGGGTACTGGCAAACCCTGACTGGTGTGCTTCCTGGCTTTAGTTCTACTAGAATGGGGGGCCTATGTTGTGCCCATCCCATCCCGCCAGTGGCCGCCCATGCTCGTGGGAAGTCAGTCAGCCAGGAAGAGCCCTGGGGCTCTGTGTCTTTGGCACACTTTTGAAAGAGTCTATATTCCTCTGTCAGATTAGTGGTCATCAGAATCTGTATTGGGGGGGTCTCCCATCATCGAGACTTGTGCCCCTTGTTCCGAAAATGAAATTTGAGCTTTCATTTTGGACAATAAGTCATGTCCCAGTAGTGGGTATGGACACCCTGGTATGACCAGGAAGGAATGGGTTACTTGGTGGGTGCCTAGGTTAACAGTTCTTTGTGTCATCCATTGATAAGGTTTGATACCCGTTGCCCCTTGGACCCAGGTAGTTTTCTTAGTCATGGGTCCCTCCGCTTGTAATAATACAGAATTTTCAGCCCTGGAGTTGGCCATAAAGGTTATCTTTTTCCCCTCCACTTCAAGGGTTACCCTGGGCTCAGGGAGGGGGGCTGAGCTCCATCTCCCTCAGTCACTATCTTCCTGAGTGGCCACCAGGATATTGGCCCGCTGTTTCTTTTGGGGGCAGTCTCAGACCCAATGTCCTTCCTCTTTACAGTAAACACATTGATTTTTCCCTACCTTAGATCTTGTTCTGGTATTGTTTTCCCTCCGAGTGTCTCCAGCAGTACGGTTCCCCATAGCCATTAAAATTTCCTTGAGTTCTTGGTGGTGCTTAGTCTGCTGTAATTCTAAAATCTTGGTTTAATTCTTTTCCTGTCTTCTTTCTCGTTTGATTTCTTTCTCCTCTGTGCTTTCCCTTTTATCAAAGACCTTTTCCGCCACTGCCACTAAGTCCCTAATGTTCCTTTCTCCTAGTCTCTCTAGTGACTGTAACTTTTTCTTAATGTCGGGGGCAGCCTGATTAATAAAGGCAAACATGACAGTAGTGGCTGCCTCTTCTGACTCAGGCTCATATGGAGTGTACCTGCGGAAGGCTTCCTGAAGTCTTTCTAAGTAGGCGGCTGGACTCTCATCAGGTCCCTGTCTAATATCATATACCATGGACATATTGGCAGGCTTTCTTGCTGCTGCTTTGAGACCCGCTAACAGAGTCCGGCGATAGACCAGGAGTCTCTCCTTACCTTGTGCCGTGTTGTAATCCCAGGTGGGGCGGGTAGTTGGGAAACTGCCATTTATTATGGCTGGGTCAGTGGTGGGGTCTCCCATGGGCCCTGGGACCAGTTTCCGAGCATTCTCAGTGATCCTGTTTCATTCCTCAGTAGTAAACAGGACCTGCAAGAGTTGCTGGCAATCATCCCAGGTGGGCTGGTGTGTAAAGAGAACAGTTTCTAACAGGTTAATTAATCCCCTTGGGTTCTCAGAGAAGGGGGCATTCTGAGAACGCCAGTTGTACAAGTTGCTAGTAGCGAAGGGCCAATAGTGGAAAGGCTGATTTCCTTCTGCATCAATGGGTCCGGCAGGGTGGAGTGGCAAAGCTACTGACTGATTGGGGGCTTGAGGTGTGGCTGCCCTCTGGCTACATGTAGCTTGTGCTGGCCCCTCCGGATTAAGAAATGGGTTAGCGGAGGCTTGAGCGCCCCCCGGGGGTTGGGAAGGGTTGGGGTTTAGAGGAGGTATGTAGGGGGGAGGAAAGATGTTGGCCTCTTCATTGCCTCCCACAAGAATTGGTGCTGAGGCTTCAGTGGTGGGCCTGATGCCTTTCTTAGGTGTGGCTGTCAGCACCTGTGAAGAAGGGAGTGAAGGGGGGAGAAAAGCTCTCATCCAATGAAGAGGCTCCTCAACTAAATTTCTCCAGGTCACGATATATGGGATCTGGTCTGGGTGTCCGCTCCTAGGATGAAAAACAATTTTTTCAACCTCCAATATAACATTTAAATGAAATGTCCCCTCTGGTGGCCATCCCACATTAAAGGTAGGCCACTCAGAGGAGCAGAAAGTAATCCATTTGCCCTTGTTAACAGACACCCCATTTTTTTTGGCGATGTCCTTGATGTCCTTCCAGTGGGCTAAACAGAGTTCCAGAGGAGAGGAAAGAATCTGTCCCATGTTATTAAGTCAAGGGGAAAATGTCCGTAGGATTAGGGCAACAGCTACACAGACACACACAAGTATAAAGCAACACAGAAGGGCCCAAAAAACAGCTTTGCACGTTTCAGAGTCAGATACAGATTCAGATTCGTGACGGCCAGAAAAGTCCAAGTACAACTTGGGCTCAATAATACCGAACACGGTACGGATGGGAGCTGGTCTCCCCAGCAGGTTATCTCTGTCCTCCGGGACAGGGCCCCCACTCAGATGAGGGGGCAGGACGTCTCGTGCCTCCTCCAGGTCTGCCTTTATGGTGCGTCCACCAAGGCTCATGACCTGTTCAGAAATATTCAGATACAGACACCGCGTTCCAAACGCAGCCTGCCGGCAAAACTGGGAGTAAAAACAGAAAGAGAAAATGAGGGAGAGAGAGAGAAATCAAGAAAGAGCGCTCAGATACTCACCCAACTGGTCGGAAAAGAATCCCTCGAGCCTCGGGGTTGTTGGGGGTCACTGGGGATCCCAGACAAGCCCCCAAATGTAGTGCCAGGACCTCCAAATGTGGGTTGGGGTCCTTGGGAGTCACCCAGTGAGACAACAAGACTGAGGAGCTTGACTGCAATAACACGGAATTCTTTATTACCAAGCCTAGACTGGGACTCTGTCCACACAAACCAACGCAGTGGGAGTGTGAGAGAGAGCCCCCACTCTTGGGGGAAAGGGTTTATATAGAGAAGGGATACAGCAGTTACATCATATTGCAGCATTTGAAATGGTTGGTTCAAAAAGCGAGCGCGCGGGAACATTCTGAGCTGCTTATCTAGGATCAGCCGCTTGTTTGCAGATCCTTTCTTTGTACAAAACCGGAGGCCTCTGTGATTTATTACCTCCAGGATGTCTTAAGACTTCCCAGGAATGAACAATAAGAGAGAGGGAAGGGGTTGGGAAAGAAGCAAAGGTCAGTACATTAGCCCGCAAATTCCTCATCTGAGTCAGGCCTGGGCTTTTTATTTTAAATGGCTACTTATTCTTAAATGGCAACACTATTGTCTGCATATTCCTTTGGTCTCTCAAAGGTAGTGAGTCCTGTAAAACCAAACAAGTTAAATACTTTCAACATGTAAAGGCACAGAGTAAACATTTTTAACAGGTATAAGGCATAGCAAGGAGAAACTAGAATAATGCAAACTCAACCACCATCAGCAATCATCAAACTTCTGCAGTTCAAGTTCAATATAACCAGAGGCTGACAGTCTCCAGGTTTTCCAATTCCACCCCTCCAACTGGGCAGAGTCGCCAGGGAAAACTTTCATCCCAGGCCAACACTGTACTCCATGGTAGCCCTTTTGCACAGTCCTGTTATATCCAAAACATCTTTAGGTCTTCATGCAAACCACGGTCCATCTTCCAAAGGTGCTTCCAGCCTATAAGGGCCTCACGCCCCACTTCATTCCGCATCTCAGCAGCGGCTCTTGGAACCATGTGCAATTCATGACCACTCCATGCTTTTTTTTTTTTTTTTTAGGAATTAAAACGCTTTAATTAAAAAATCACGAGTGGATGATAAATTGTGTAGAAACTGAAAATTTACAAACTATTTAAAACCTGGAATCGCTGACTGTTCAGAAACTACACAGATGGATCATGGGTGGTGGTGGTGAACAGCAGAAAGGGAGTATGGATGAATCTGCACTGTTCTAGCTGCTCCCCATGCCTCCTATCTCTGAGGAAAGCCTGACATTGATTAGATATTGGGCCAGGCTAATGCTGGCAGTAGATCCAGTGATGGTAACCTGCCTATCAGTAGACCCTTCCACTGGGTTTGCAATTTTGATCTGAGCCCCAGACATCTGACGGATCTCATTGATTTTGGCGCCCTGATGCCCCATTATGCAGCCAATCAAATCATTTGGAATGGTGAGTTCATGAGAAGTAGTCTGAGCAGATGCATCAAAACCCCAATAGCCTTTCACCTCTGGAGAGCTGGATTCAATGCCACTGAATCCAGTGTTGCCATGCGTCATGGGAAAATGAGACTGTTGCATTGCCAACTGGTGTAGCTTGGTCAAATCTGGCTGTGGAATGGCATACTGTCCTTGAATGGTATAGGCCTCTAGAGGTGGTCCCTCCAGGTCAGGGTTGAGGCAAATGGATAGGGTGGTGTGGAGAAAGCTTACACTGTTGCTGCCTGTGCTGTACCTGTCCTGACCACCTGCACAGATGACTGGAGAACTTGAGGACTTGGGCCAGTACGGGATGGTCACGCCCTTTAGGGGGGGACTGGGAGAGAGTCTCCAACATGACCACACAGATCTGTTTGACACACTCAATGATGGATTGTGGAATGCCAGAAATAGTGATGGCCTGCTCAGTTGAGTTGGGGAGCATATCCCCTGCCACCTGGACCTGAGCCCCTGTACTCTCTTGTATTTCCTTGATCTTGCAACCACCTTTTCCAATGAGAGAGCCACACTGACTCACAGGTACCACCAGCCTTAGGGTAACTGGGGGTCTACTGCCAGCTGTGCTATTAGTCATAGAGCTGCTAATGTCCTCTTACAGTTTATCAATGATCATAGCAAAGGCTTTGAAGATGGCATTAGTGGGTCCAGCCAAAGTGATAATTCTCTCAGGACAATTCCCTTCTGAAATATTGATGTGTGCACCACTCTCCTCACGCATCTTCTTAACTGATTCTCCTTTCTTTCCAATGATACTGCCAACTTCCTTCGCATGCATAAGTAGCCGTATGGTGAGAGTGACATTTAATCCACCTTCAATAACACCAGTATCCATGTCGAGCAGAGTTATGAGGAGATGGACATTGAGTGGTCAAGTCTTTGGTCACTGGTGGGGGAAATGAAAGCCAAAAACTGCAGGCGCGAAGCACAACTGAGGGGAAAGGGGGAGCGGGCGGGAAGGGGAAGGGCGGGAGGCCGGGGCAGAACATTAGGGGCAGGCGGAAAGGCAAGGGGGGGCCCCCCCGCTGTTGGGCGGAGGAGGAGGGGGGTGGAGGAGGAGGAGGAAGGGGGAAAGAGACCTTGGGGCAGGTGGAGGGAGGGTAGTGGAGGGCCGGCGGGCTGAGGGTGGGCAGGAGAGGTCGCAGGCTGCAGCTGCTCTGGATGCTGCCTCTGCTGGTCTGGGCCACTCAATGCATTTTTCATGCTTCTAAAACTAATACCAGCTGTGCAGGACATAGCCATATTCTTAATCCAGGGACGAAATAAATCATAGCTTTGAAAAGCAGGTTCCTTCTCCAGTCAACTCTTTCCAAAAGAGTTTGCATTTCTAACAGTTTTTCCTCAGGCATCCTCTCCATTGTTTTAATGTAAAGCAGTCAAGCCACCTTCCTTAAGATTGCTAATGTGTTGACAATAGCAGCTCCTGTAACCTAAAACAAGTCTCAGTGCCTCTAATTTTAACTTGCTTGAGGTTTTCCAACTTAAAATCTTAAGTCTCTCAGTCAGGTATCTTTAGCCAAGCACATCAGTCCATTACAAATTTAACCTTGATCAAACCTTCTGGGCCTGGATAGCGGAATGCAGCCATCCCTTATGCCAGTAGCCCAGTTCCAACAAAGTCCTCTGCAGTCTTTCCTTCCCCTTAGAAAACTCATAAGCCAAGCCTCGAAGTTCAATACTGTCTACACTGAGCATTCTCAAACTTTCATCAGAATAGTGCATAATACTTAGCTTATCACTCCAGAAGGCATCTTCAATTGCAATCACCAAGTCCATGCCCATTCCTCCAAAGCAAAGGTTGCAAAAGATGAACATCCACATGGTCTGGTTCATCTCACCCCACACTCCTCGGTACCACTTTACTGTAGCAGACAGCTTCTAGTTTGCTGAAATGAACTTCCAGACCAGGCAAAGTTATGGAGGAAGAGATATTATTTATTGAAGCTTACAGATCCAGGAGAACTTCGATAATGGCAGGAAAAGTGGCCTGCTCTCACAGGACCAGGCAAGAGAGAGAAAAAGCCACCAGCCACACAGCACACAGAGCAAAGCTACAGCCAAAAGCCACAGCACACTTCAGGAACTCCAACTGGGCATACTTTACATATCTTTACAATGGAATCCTAAACCACCACCACACATTAAGATCTGCCCCCAGTGACATTGCCTCCAGCAAGGTGACTGCAGATGCAAACTATAAACTAATAAAACATTGAATATATTGGGGGCCATATATTCAAACTGCCACAGGGGTCCTATACCCTATCAAAGGCATAAATACATTATAATGTTGGCATCACAGAAATTATGACCAGATAAAAATATTTGGTACAGTTAACACTGCAAGTATTAAGTACACAAAGAAGTCAGCATTTTCTGGCCATCACCTCTGGTAGTCCACAGACTTCAATGGCTTAACATCAGAGGTTATTAGAAGACATAACAGAAGAAAAAAATGAAAGCACTATGGTAATATACATTCTTAAAGGATTTCTAGTCAAAATAGTTAAAGAGAGAGAGAGAAAGAAGGGGAGGGGAAGGGAAAGGAGGAAGAGAAAAGGAGAAGGAAAGGGAAAGGAAAAGGGAAAGGAAAAGGAAAGGAAGGGAAGGAAGGAAGGGAAGGGAAGGGAAGGGAAGGGAAGGGAAGGGAAGAGAAGAGAAGAGAAGAGAAGAGAAGAGAAGAGAAGAGAAGAGAAGAGAAGAGAAGAGAAGAGAAGAGAAGAGAAAGGGAACAGAGAGGGGAGAATGGAGGCAAGTCAATACTTAGAGAACGAGGCCCCAGGTGTCCAGGTATCGCTTTACCACATATTTCCTATATTACTATAGTCTTTAAAGTTATTGAATAGAAACTATGGCTTAAGAGCTGGAAAATACAGTTTTTTGTTTCAAGGTGCCAAATTAGTTGAATGTGGCTTCTGCTGCTTAATTCTTCAGAGCAAAGAACCAGTTCGTGAATAAAGCTGGAAACTATTGCATGGTTATCTATTTGTCTGTCATTTTCCTCTAAGAGAATTTGAATGAAGTCACTCCTATGTCAATCTTTAACAGTCAGTCATGTGAACCTTAATTTTATTTTTAGAGGTAGGGTCTCACTCTAGCCCAGGCCAACCTGGAATTCACTCTGTATTCTCAGGGTGGCTTCAACCTCATGGCGATCCTTCTACCTCTGCCTCCTGAGTGCTGGGATTAAAGGCATGTGCCACCACGCCTGGCCGAACCTTAAATATTTGAGACAGCTACAGCATTTGAAATGAGTTTACTTTTCATTCCCTCCTTTGCCCAGGAAAGCTGCTCCAGTGACTTCTAGTTAGTTGGTTTTGTTATAGGTCATCATGGGTTATACTTTGTTTTTGTATTAGAGCATATGTAACCTTTTGAGTTAGGAGCACAAAATGGCCTGGATATCCATGACCTTGCACTACCTACAAAGACCCTCATAATAGGAGGAAAAGATGATGACATCAAAATCAGAGACTAATTGAGAGGAGGAGGAGATATGATGGAGGGTGGATTTGTGAGCAAGTAGATGGGGGGAGGGGGAATTGTCATGGTTAATTATAGAAGCTGTCAAAAAAGTTCAAAAAAATGGCTGGAGCGCCTTTAATCCCAGCACTCACTCGGGAGGCAGAGGTGGGAGGATTGCCATGAGTTTGAGGCCACCTGAAGACTACATAGTGAATTTCATGTCAACCTAGACTAGAGTGAAACCCTAACTCGGAAAAAAAAAGGCTGGAGAGATGGCTTAGTGGTTAAGTTGCTTGCCTGCAAAGCCTAAAGACCCAGATTTGATTCTCCAAATCCCACATAAGCCAGATGCACATGGTGGCACATGTGTCTGGAGTTCATTTGCAGTGGTTAGAGGCCCTGACATGCCCATTCTCTCTCTCACTCTCTCTCTCTCTTTCGCTTTGTCAGTAATAAATAAAAATAAATTTTAAAAAGTTCAAAAAAAAAAAAAACTTCAAAGATGGGACAACATTGAACAGAAGTTTATTTCAGAGTGAAAGTTTACACTGAGGGGTAAGTTGAGCTTCTTAAGCAAGTAGCCTTTTCTAGGACTCTGAGTAGTAAGCATTTTATGAGCAAAAATTACTGGAGGAGAGGATAATTCCTGAGTTAGTGGAGAAAAGATAAGGAATTTTAGGAGTGAGCCATAATTTTACTCCCCTTGCCTCTCCTTAGTTGGGATTTTCAAGTGTGTAACAGCATGAGCTGCATCATGGCAGCAGATTTTTGCAACAATGAAATGAGACACCATTGTAATGAAGAAAAAGGCTATTGGAGGTCTTCACAGTTGGATGTGTTGGTCCTAGATGGGTTTGGGTGATCTTGGTAATTATGCTTGTTTAACTGCTTGAGCAGTTGATGCCCTGCTATAGCACAACTCTATGACTGAATCAGCTCTAGCCACTATGTGGTTGGCCTCTTTTCTCTCTCTCTCTCTTTCTCTCTCTCTTTTCCTGCCTAAAACTACATGATTGATTCTGGCCAAAAAAATGATGAATTATGTCACCTCAGAACTGATCATTGAATTGCCAGTGTGTGACCTGCCAGATCTCTCTTTCTGAGTTTGGCACATGCATGATTGTGATAGGTCCTACACACTATATCCTAGATGGAGGCCTTTGTAACCCAGAAGAAACATATAGTACAAACAAGAAGATAGATCTTTATTAATTTAAGTAATTAAGACTTTTACTTAAAGTGTGTGTGTGTTCTGCAGTACTTGGTTTGTTTGTTTGTTTTGGTTTTTTCAAGGTAGGGTCTCACTCTAGCCCAGGCTAACCTGGAATTCACTATGTAGTCTCAGGGTGGCCTTGAACTCACAGCAATCCTCCTACCTGCCTCCCAAGTGCTGGGATTAAAGGTGTGCACTACCATGGCCAGCAGACTTGGGTTTTTTTTTTTTTTTTTTTTTTTTTGGTTTTTCGAGGTAGGGTCTCACTCTAGCTCAGGCTGTCCTGGAATTCACTATGTAGTCTCAGGATGGCCTTGAACTCATGGTGATCCTCCTACCTCTGCCTCCCAAGTGCTGGGATTAAAGGTGCGCGCCACCATGCCCGGCCAGACTTGGTTTTGAAGCCAAGGTTTTGTGAATGCCAAACAAGTACTCAACTATTAAACTACATCTCTAGTTCTGCCGTTAGGATTTTGACAAAATCTTGACAGTGCAGACCAATAATTCAAGCTACTCAGGAGGCTGAGGCAGGAAGGTCACAAGTTCAAGGCTACATAGTGTGTTCAAAACTAGCCAGAGCAACTTAGTAAAACCCTGTTTCAAAATTTTAGAAAGGAAGGAAGGAAGAAAGAAAGAATGAATGAATGAAAGAAAGAAAAAGAAAAAAGGTTGAGTCTAGGAAGATGGCCCAGAGGTTAAAGGTACTTGCTTCCAAAGCCTGCTGGTCTGAGTTTGATCCCAAGCCACCCATGTGAGCCATACACAAAAAGTGCAAGCATCTAGCTTCCTTTGCAGGGGAGAGGGGTTCTGGTGTGTACATATCTGAATACTTACAAAGAAATAATTTCTTTAAAGACAAAAACAATTAGCTATGGGCTGTGGATATAGCTCAGTGGCAGAGCACTAGGCTCTCATGCATGAGGCCCTGGGTTCAATCTCAGAATTGCACCCCTCCCCGAAAAAGTCAGGGTGTGGTAGCTCACACTTGTAATCCTAGAACTCTAAAGTTTGAGGCAGTAGAATTAATTACCTTGAGTTCAATGCCAGCGTGGGCCAGTTTGAGATCCTGCCTCAAACAAAATCTGCCTACCTGCACCCCCCTTTTTTTTTTTTCCTAGGTAGGGTCTCACTCTAGCTCAGGCAGACCTGGAATTCACTATGTAGTCTCAGGATGGCTTCAAACTCATGGCAAACCCCCTACCTCTGCCTCCCTAGTGCTGGGATTAAAGGCGTGCGCCACCATACCCAGCTTCTGCTCCCCTTTTTTATTTGCCAAATTCTAGTATCTACTAATTAATATAGAAATTGATGTAAAGGTCAGGCATGGTAGAACATGCCTTTAGTCCCAGCCCTGGAGAGGCAGAGGTAGGAGGATCACTGTGAGTTTCAGGCCAGTCTGGCACCACAGAGTGAGTTCCAGGTCAGCGTGAGCTAGAGTGAGACCCTACCTTGAAAAATTTTTTTAAAAAAAGAAACAAAGAAATTGATTTGAAGGAAAACATTAAAATGTATGTTTTTGTTGTTGTTGTTTTTTCAGGTAGTGTCTTGCTCTAGCCCAGGTTGACCTAGAATTAGCCTGGACTACTAGTGATCCTCCCAAGTGCTGTGATTAAAGGCATGCACTACCATGGCTAGCATATGGTTCTTTTATGGTTTATGGATTTTCTAATGCTTGAGATCAAACCCAGGGTCTTTTTTATGCAATGGACTACTGAGCACCATCCCCACTCCAGATTGAGGGCATTTAAAACTGAGTTGGGGGCTGAAGAGATGGCTTAGCAGTTAAGGTGCTTGCCTGCAAAGCCAAAGACCCAGGTTCGACTCCACAGGATACACCTAAGCCAGATGCATGGGGGGCGCACACACCTGGAGTCATTGCAGTGGCTGGAGGCCCTGGCATGCCCATTCTCTCTCTGTCTTTCTCTACCTGCCTATTTCTGTATATCTCTCTCTCTTAAATAAATAAAATACTAAAAAAAAAAAAAAACTGAGTAGGAGGGCTGGATAGATGGCTTAGCAGTTAGGGTCCTTTCCTGCAAATCCAAAGGACCCAGGTTTGAATCCCAGTACCCACATATGCCAGATGCACATGGTGGCACATGCATCTGGAGTTCGTTTGCAGTGGCTAGAGGCCCTGGCATGCCCATTCTCTCTCTTTCTCTCTGCCTCTCTCAAATAAATAAATAGAAATAAAATAATGTTTAAGAAAAAAACTGAGTTGGAGCTGGGTGTATGGTTCATACCTTTAATACCAACAATCAAGAGGCAGAGGTAGGAGAATCTCCATGAGTTCGAGACCACCCTGAGACAACACAGTGAAATGCAGGTCACCCTGAGCTAGAGTGAGACCCTACCTCACAAAAAAAAAAAAATAAACTGAAATGCAAGAAGTTGAAACTGTGTTGCATAAACAGAGGTTCATGGATGTGAGTTAACCTTTGGATTGAGCAAGCCCAAAGTTTCCTGAAACATTGGTTACCTCTGTTGACCTGTATAGTGAATTTCTTCCCCAAATTACTCAAAGATGGAGTTTATATCCAATCTTTTACAAAAGATAAATTTTCAGGCTGGAGAAATGGCTTAGTGGTTAAGGCACTTGTCAGTAAAGCCAAAGGAACCAGGTTTGATTCCCCAGTAACCTATGTAAAGCCAGATGCACAATGTAGCTTATGCCCTGGAGTTTGTTTGCAGTGCCTAGAGATCCTGACACATCCAGTTGTCTCTCTATTTACCTCTTTCCCACTCCCCCTCAAATATATAAATAAATATAAGATTAAAAAGGAAGATGACTAGCTGGGTGTGGCAGCTGTGGTAGTTTGAATAGATAGACCCCAATATATTCAGTATTTTATTAGTTTATAGCTTGCATCTGCAGCCACTTGGCTGGAGGCAGTGTCACTGGGAGGATCTTAAGGTGTGGTGGTGGGTTTAGGATTTCAATCTAAAGATATGCAAAGTGTGACTAGCTGGAGTTCCTGAGGTGTGCTGTGCTATGTGGTTTTTGGCTTTTGGCTTTTCTCTGTGTGTTTGGTTCTGTGAAAGCAGGCCAGCCTCTTCTGCCATTATGGAAGTTCCCTTGGATCTGTAAGCTTTAATAAATATCCCTTCCTCCATAACCAAGCCTGGTCAAGTTCATCTCAGTGAACCTGAGCTGTCTGCTACAGAAATTGGTACAAGAAGTGGGCTGAGACAAACCTGACCATCTGGATTTTCATCTTTTGGAAACTTTGTTTTGGAGGAACAGGCATGGACTTGGTGCTTGCAACTGAAGATGCCTTCTGGAGTGGTAAGCCAAGTTTTATGGACTATTCTGATGAGAGTTTGAGAATGCTAAATGCAGACAGTATTGAACTTCAAGGTTTGGCTTATGAGCTTTCTAAGGGGAAGGAAAGACTGCAGAGGACTTTGTTGGAACTGGGCTACTGGAATAAGGGTTGGCTGCATTCTGCTGCCCAGGCCCAGAGAGTTTGATCAAGGTTAAATTTGTAATGGACTGATGTGCTTGGCTAAAGATGTTGGACTGAAAATATTTAAGATTTTAAGTTGGAAAACCTCAAGCAAGTTAAGTTTACAGGCATTGAGACTGCTTTTAGGTTGCTGAAGCTGCTATTGTGAAACACATTAGCAATCTTAAGGAAGATGGCCCAGCTGATTTACATTAAAACAATGGAGAAGATGCCTGATGAAAGACTGTTAGATATGCAAACGCTTTTGGAAAAAGTAGACTGGAGAAGGAACTTGATTTTCAAGGTTATGATTTATTTTGTCCCTGAATTAAGAATATGGCTGTGTCCTGCATGCACACCTGGTATTAGTTTTAGAAGCACGAAAAATGTGTGGAATGGTCATGATTTGCACACGGTTCCAGGAGCTGCTACTGAGAGGCAGCATGAGGCAGGGCGTGATGCCCTGATAGGATGAAGAGCCTTTGGAAGATGGACTGTGGTTTGCATGGAGACCTCAAGACATTTTGGATATACCAGGACTGTGCAAAAAGGATACCATGGACTGAAGTGTTGGTCTGGGATAGAAGTTTTCCTTGGCTACTCTGCCCAGCTGGAAGGGCAGAATTGGAAAACCTGGAGACTGTTAGTCTCTGGTTATATTGAACTTGAACTGCAGAAGTTTGATGATTGCTTATGGTAGTTTGCATTGTTCTAGTCTCTCCTTGCTATGCCTTACACCAGTTGAAAATGTTTACTCTGTGCCTTTATATGTTGAAACCATTTAACTTGTCTGATTTTACAGGACTCACTATCTTAAGTTGGTAAAGACTGTGGAGACCTTTGAAACTGGACTGAGTACAATTTACAATGTGTGATAGTTATAAATCTATTGGGGGCCAGGGGCAGAATGTATTAGTTTGAATAGATGTCCCCCAATATATTCAATGTTTTATTAGTTTATAGTTTGCATCTGCAACCATTTGGCTGGAGGCAGTGTCACTGGGCGGATCTTAAGGTGTGGTGGTGGGTTTAGGAGTTCAATCTAAAGATATGCAAAGTGTGCCTAGCTGGGAGTTCCTGAGGTGTGCTGTGCTGTGTGGCTTTTGGCTTTTCTCCCTGTGTTTGGTCCTGTGAGAGCAGGTCGCCTCTTCTGCCATTATGGAACTTCCCCTGGATCTATAAGCTTCAATAAATATCCCTTCCTCCATAACTGAGCCTGGTCTGGAAGTTCATCTCAGCAAACCTGAAGCTTTCTGCTATAGTGACACGTGCCTTTAATCCCAGCACTTGGGAGGCAGAGGAGGTAGGAGGATCTCTGTGAGTTCAAGGCCACCCTATGACTACATAGTGAATTCCAGGTCAGCCTGGACTAAGGTAAGACTCGACCTTGGAAAAAAAAGATGAACTTTTGCCAACACCAATAAAAAGTGATTAGCAAATGATGTAATTTCTACCATCTATGATTAGTGTGCATGTAAAACATAGCTCCAAAGGGAAAAAGAAATAGTTCATTTATTCTTTTCTTTTCTTTCTTTCTTTCTTTCTTTCTTTCTTTCTTTCTTTCTTTCTTTCTTTTTTTTTTTTTTTTTGAGTTGGGCTCTCACATTCATCCAGGTGACTTGGAATTCACTATGTAGTACCAAGCTGGCCTCAAACTCACAGAGATCCTTTTGCCTTAGCCTCTCAAGTGCTGGGATGAAAGGTGTGCACCACCACATATGGCTTTTTTTTTTTTTTTTTTTGAGGTAGGGTTTCACTTTAGCCCAGGCTGACCTGGAATTTACTATATCATCTCAGGGTAGCCTCAAACTCATGGTGATCCTCCTACCTCTGCCTCCCAAATGCTGAGATTAAAGGCATGCGCCACCACACCTGGCTACATCTGGCATTTTTTGGTTTGTTTTTGTTTTTCAAGGTAGGGTCTCTCTCTCTAGCCCAAGCCTGACCTGGAATTCACTCTGTAGTCTCAGGGTGGCCTAGAACTCTTAGTGATCCTCCTACCTGTGCCTCCTGAGTGCTGGGATTAAAGGTATATGCCACCACACCTGGCTACATCTGGCATTTTTTTGTTTGTTTTTGTTTTTCAAGGTAGGGTCTCTCTCTAGCCCAAGCCTGACCTGGAATTCACTCTGTAGTTTCAGGGTGGCCTAGAACTCTTAGTGATCCTCCTACCTGTGCCTCCTGAGTGCAGGGATTAAAGGTATGTGCCACCACACCTGGCTTACATAGTATTTTAAAAAATATATATTTAATTTATTTGCAAGCAGAGAGAGAGAGAGAGAGAGAGAGATAAAGAAGAGAGGCAGACACAGAGAGAATGGGCACACCAGGGCCTCTAGCCACTGCAAACAAACTCCAGATTCATGTGCCCCTTGTGCATCTGGCTTACGTGGGTCCTGGAGAATCGAACAGGGATCCTGTGGTTTGGCAGGCAAATGCCTTAACCGCTAAGCCATTTCTCCAACCCTTACATAGTCTTTTGAACTGACACTAGTTTTTGTACTGTTTCAAGGCCATAGTTTGCATGACAGCTTTTGGCCAGTACTAAAATTATCTTGTGTTTCTTCTTATTTATTTATTTATTTATTTATTTATTTATTTATTTATTTATTTATTTGAGACACAGAGAGAGTGAGAATGGGCGCCCCAGGGCCTCTAGCCACTGCAAGCAAACTCCAGACACATGTGCCACCACGTGCATCTGGCTTACATGAGAACTGGAGAATCGAACTGGGGTCCTTAGGCTTCACAGGCAAATGCCTTACTCACTAAGCCATCTCTCCAGCCCATTTTTATGTTTTTGTTTTGTTTTTTGGGAGTTTGTGTATGTGTGCACTTCTTCTTAACTCCCTAACACAGCTACAGATTCTCTCTACTAATTAACCATTTTTTCAGGCATTGGAAGAGATTCCCTGGTATTGATAACAAAGTTAACAAGATCAATATATTTTAATTAGTTTTGTATATTTATTTAAACTCTTTCTAAGTGTGACATAACAATCAAAACTACAAAACTGATATAAACAACCTTCTGGTTGTCTATAATTTCACTAACTGACCTTAGAGGGTCCTGTAACAGACTAACTCCATCTATCTGGGCCCTTTTGATTGTTCCCCAAGGCCTAAAAAGTCAACAGGAGTAGAGATCCTCACCCAGTTGTTTTTTAAAAATTAAATTAATTTATTTGCCAGCAGAGAGAGAGAGAGAGAGAGAGAGAGAGATAAGAGAGGCAGACAGAGAGAGAATGGGCACACCAGGGCCTCCAGCCACTGCAAACAAACTCCAGATACATGTGCCACTTTGTGCATCTGGCTTACATGGGTCCTGGAGAATCGAACTGGGATCCTTTGGCTCCAAATGCCTTAACTGCTAAGCCATTTCTCCAGCCCCTCACCCAGTTATTTTTTTCTACCATCCCTTTTCAACTTAAAAAAGCTACACCCAAACTCACTGCCCATCTTCCAAAAACTTGGGATCTCGCTGTCTTTTTTTTTTTAATCTTATTTTTTTTTGGAGAGAGACACAGAGAGAGACAGAGAGGGGGGGAGGAAGACAGAGATGGACGGGCTAGCAGTGTCTCAGCTACTGAGAACGAAATCCAGATGTGCGCGCCCCCTTGTGGCCAAGTGCAGCATTGCGCCCTTGCATCACTTTGCATCTGGCTAAACGTGGGACCTGGAGATTGGAACAGCTGGAGATTGGAACCAGTGTTCTGAGGGTTAGGAGGCAGGCGCCTTAACCCCTAAGCCATCTCTCCAGCCCCCTCTCTGTCTTTTAAAAGACAGAGATTAGGCTTGGAGAGCATTCAAATACAGGCCCAATTTCCTTTGTCCCTGATAACATTAAAAGGATTATAAAAATGTTTAATTTTTGACTGAAATAAGTAAATTAAATCCAAATATTAAGCTTATATGTTCTCCACCTGATAAAGCCTTTATTTTGTTACATAGGACACATGTTTACAACAATAGATTTCTTTTTCATTCATTCATTCATTCATTCATTCTTTCTTTCTTTTTTTTTTTTTTTTTTTTTTGATTTTTTGAGGTAGGGACTCACTCCAGACCAGGTTGACCTGGAATTCACTATGTAGTCTCAGGGTGGCTTCAAAGTCAGGGTGATCCTCCTTAGGCTTATTCTGAAGATGATTAGGACCATTTTATGTGCTCCACACCTGGCTACATCTGGCATTTTTTTGTTTGTTTTTGTTTTTCAAGGTAGGGTCTCTCTCTAGCCCAAGCCTGACCTGGAATTCACTCTGTAGTTTCAGGGTGGCCTAGAACTCTTAGTGATCCTCCTACCTGTGCCTCCTGAGTGCAGGGATTAAAGGTATGTGCCACCACACCTGGCTTACATAGTATTTTTTAAAAAATATATATTTAATTTATTTGCAAGCAGAGAGAGAGAGAGAGAGAGAGAGAGAGAGAGAGATAAAGAAGAGAGGCAGACACAGAGAGAATGGGCACACCAGGGCCTCTAGCCACTGCAAACAAACTCCAGATTCATGTGCCCCTTGTGCATCTGGCTTACGTGGGTCCTGGAGAATCGAACAGGGATCCTGTGGTTTGGCAGGCAAATGCCTTAACCGCTAAGCCATTTCTCCAACCCTTACATAGTCTTTTGAACTGACACTAGTTTTTGTACTGTTTCAAGGCCATAGTTTGCATGACAGCTTTTGGCCAGTACTAAAATTATCTTGTGTTTCTTCTTATTTATTTATTTATTTATTTATTTATTTATTTATTTATTTATTTGAGACACAGAGAGAGTGAGAATGGGCGCCCCAGGGCCTCTAGCCACTGAAAGCAAACTCCAGACACATGTGCCACCACGTGCATCTGGCTTACATGAGAACTGGAGAATCGAACTGGGGTCCTTAGGCTTCACAGGCAAATGCCTTACTCACTAAGCCATCTCTCCAGCCCATTTTTATGTTTTTGTTTTGTTTTTTGGGAGTTTGTGTATGTGTGCACTTCTTCTTAACTCCCTAACACAGCTACAGATTCTCTCTACTAATTAACCATTTTTTCAGGCATTGGAAGAGATTCCCTGGTATTGATAACAAAGTTAACAAGATCAATATATTTTAATTAGTTTTGTATATTTATTTAAACTCTTTCTAAGTGTGACATAACAATCAAAACTACAAAACTGATATAAACAACCTTCTGGTTGTCTATAATTTCACTAACTGACCTTAGAGGGTCCTGTAACAGACTAACTCCATCTATCTGGGCCCTTTTTGATTGTTCCCCAAGGCCTAAAAGTCAACAGGAGTAGAGATCCTCACCCAGTTGTTTTTTTAAATTAAATTTATTTATTTGCCAGCAGAGAGAGAGAGAGAGAGAGAGAGAGAGAGAGAGAGAGAGAGATAAGAGAGGCAGACAGAGAGAGAATGGGCACACCAGGGCCTCCAGCCACTGCAAACAAACTCCAGATACATGTGCCACTTTGTGCATCTGGCTTACATGGGTCCTGGAGAATCGAACTGGGATCCTTTGGCTCCAAATGCCTTAACTGCTAAGCCATTTCTCCAGCCCCTCACCCAGTTATTTTTTTCTACCATCCCTTTTCAACTTAAAAAAGCTACACCCAAACTCACTGCCCATCTTCCAAAAACTTGGGATCTCGCTGTCTTTTTTTTTTAATCTTATTTTTTTTGGAGAGAGACACAGAGAGAGACAGAGAGAGACAGAGGGGGGGGAGGAAGACAGAGATGGGCGGGCTAGCAGTGTCTCAGCTACTGAGAACGAAATCCAGATGTGCGCGCCCCCTTGTGGCCAAGTGCAGCATTGCGCCCTTGCATCACTTTGCATCTGGCTAAACGTGGGACCTGGAGATTGGAACAGCTGGAGATTGGAACCAGTGTTCTGAGGGTTAGGAGGCAGGCGCGCCTTAACCTAAGCCATCTCTCCAGCCCCCTCTCTGTCTTTAAAAGACAGAGATTAGGCTTGGAGAGCATTCAAATACAGGCCCAATTTCCTTTGTCCCTGATAACATTAAAAGGATTATAAAAATGTTTAATTTTTGACTGAAATAAGTAAATTAAATCCAAATATTAAGCTTATATGTTCTCCACCTGATAAAGCCTTTATTTTGTTACATAGGACACATGTTTACAACAATAGATTTCTTTTTCATTCATTCATTCATTCTTTCTTTCTTTCTTTTTTTTTTTTTTTTTTTTTTTATTTTTTGAGGTAGGGACTCACTCCAGACCAGGTTGACCTGGAATTCACTATGTAGTCTCAGGGTGGCTTCAAAGTCAGGGTGATCCTCCTGTCTCTGCCTCCCGAGTGCTGGGATTAAAGGCATGTGCCACCATGCCCAGCTTACAACAATAGGTTTCTTAAGTGTTCTACTCTTATATGTTTTCCTATTGGGTAAGACTTTTATTTATTTGCTATAAACTTATTCTAATAGATAAAACTGGGCCTAATTATATAAAATATGTTTAATTTATTATATAATCAATATAATTATGTAAAACATAGTTTCATTGTGTTTATAAAACAAACAACTGGTAATAACAAATTATCAAGATTAATCAAACTTTTAGCCTTTCAGCCTAACATACTTTCATTAGTTCTCCTCAAGCTAAGACTTTAAAAAAAATTTTAAATTATTCCCTCGTCCCTGCCCCCGTCTATTGGGGATACTACTCAGTAGAGTTGCAGGTATTCCCTATGTGGTTGTGGTTTATGCCTTGTGGGAGCAGCAGTCAGTTATTCTGGGGGGTAGGAAATGCCTCGGGGCATGATGTCTCAACCTGTGGCTCTTAAAATCTTCTGCCTCCTCTTCCACAAAATTCCCTGAGCCATGGTGGGTGAGATTTAAGTCTCCTTCAGTGATGAGCTCTTAGGAGCCTCTGGATCTCTGCTTTGTTGGGTGTTGAGTATCCTCAGGGTCTGTGTCTTGTACCCTGGTGTTGATTATCAGGTTCAGCATGGAAGCAGCACTCATGTTCGTCTCCCCAGTTCCTGTGTGGTTTCAGCTGTGGCTTGGCTGAAGTGACAGGGGTAGTTTATCACCTATGGTCTTGCTACCTTCTGAAAAACAGATTCTCCAATGGAGAGTCAAGTTAGCATAGTTTAAATGGGATAAGCATTATTAATTTAGGGAGAATTTGATGTATATAACCACCAGGTCATAATGGCTAATAGATTTGACACAATCTAGGAGTTTCTATCCTAATGGCTCTGATAAGTATCACTCTCCTGAAGAGCTGCCTCCTTGCCTGTTCATGAGATCCACATGAGATAATAGCCTACTATGTACACAAACTGCAAAGTGAAGTTTGGCAAATGGGAAAACAAAATCTGAGACTCCCAAAAGCCACACCTGTGTGACTAAGACTTCAAAGATGGACTACAATGGTTGTGGAAAAGTAAATGTTACCAGTCCAGACCCAATAATATTTTGGGCTATATTAGCCTTTTTAATGACCAATAATATTATTTCCCTGCAGGTGACCTGACATCTGTCTGTGATCCACTAGGATATCTATTGTTGTAAGTTAAGAAATCTCACAGTTCTAGTCCCTTAAAAGTTAAACCTATCTTGTCTCTGACATGAACTTTATTCCCCTGATTATGATAATATTCACCCTCTCTTTTGGTATTGCATACTGAGATGCCTTACTGAATTCCTCCAAGACAGAATACACACTTTTTCTTCACAGTGAGTTACTGAATTCTTCATGGCCACTGAATACCAGTCCCTGGGCATCCAACCTTCACAGGATTGCATGGGACACCCTGAGAGATCTACTGCCCTCCCAGCAGGAAGTAGCCTGAGAATCTGATGTCATCCCTGCTCCTGCCTATGCAGCCCACCCCTACAATGCCCCACTCATTCCCAATCTTTTTTATCCTTCTAGAGTCAGTTTCTGAAGAGTTAATGGCTCTTCCTGAAAACCAGAGGGAACTAAAGGGTTAATAATGGTCTCTAAGACTAGAAGGTCTTGAAGAAATATCTGGGGCAGTCAGTCCCAGATAAGCCTGACAACTCCCCTGATTGATATACTTCCCTTAGCTCAGAAGGCCTCAAAGGAACAGAAATCATCTGGGACACTCTCCCTTAGACAATTTTTGCCGAAAAAGCCAATTCTGAGCAAGGACACAAATAGCTACAAGTTCCTTATCTACTTCCCTTGTATCTGCACCTGGTCCAGTCTGTTTTTCTTAGGATCCTCCTTAAAGCTTGAACCCCAGCCTAGCTCAGGGCTTCAGCCTCCAGCCTGCAGGAAGGTTGTAGCCCCTCCCTGTGCTTCAATAAACAGTCTCTGTCCATTGAGATCAAGTCCAGTATTTTCCTTTGCTTTTCCCTTTCACTTTCCTTATATTATCAAGTTGTACTTACAGCACTGCAAGGTATCTCTTAGGCCAAGGTTTCAAATCTTTCCACATTCCTCTAAAAAATCAGCTCCATGTAGCCAGGAGTGGTAGTGCATGCCTTTAACCCCAGCACTTGGGAGGCAGAGGTAGGAGGATCACTGTGAGTTCAAGGCCACCCTGAGTACACAGAGTGAATTCCAGGTCAGCCTGAGCTAGAGTGAGACCCTACCTTGTAAAACAAACAAACAAACAAACAAACAAACAAACAAACAAACAAACAAAAATATCAGCTCCAAAAAGCCCAAAGCCACTGTATCAGATAGCTTCAGGTTCACTGAGATGAACTTCCAGACCAAGCACAGTTATGGAAGAAGGGATTTATTGAAGCTTATAGATCCAGGGAAGTTCCATAATGGCAGAAGAAGCTGGCCTGCTCTTATAGAACCAGGCGAGAGAGAGAGAGAGAGAGAGAGAGAGAGAGAGAGAGAGAGAGAGAGAAAGTCACAAGTCAAAAGCCACACAGCACAACACACTTCAGGAACTCCAGCTAGACATACTTTGCATATCTTTAGATTGAAATCTCAAACACACCACAGCACCTTAAGATCTGCCCAGTGACATTGCCTCCAGCCAGGTGGATGCAGCTACAAACTACAAACTAATAAAACACTGAATATATTGGGGGCCATCTATTCAAACTACCATAGCTATACACTTAGGTGTCTAGCAGCAATAACAGCACTTCTCAGTACCAACTTTACTGTTTCAGTCAGGTGTGATTGCTGGCAGAAAACACCTGACCAAGAGGCAGCTTGTGGGGAAAGAAAGGGTTTGTTTTGGCTTACAGACTTAAAGGCAAGCTACATGGTGGCAGGGGAAAATGATGACATGAGCAGAGGGTGCACATCACCTCCTGGCTAAGGTCAGCTGGACAACAGCAAGAGGAGAGTGGCACACTGGCAAGAGGAAGCTGACTATAACATCCATAACCCCGCCCCCCAACAAGACACTGCCTCCAGGAAGCTTTAATTCCCAAATTGCCATCAGCTGGGGATATAGCATTTAGAGCATCTAAATTTATGGGGGACACATGAATCAAACCACCACAATAACAAACACACAGAGGGAGGATAATAGAAGATTCTTGGTGTTCTGGCATTCACTAAACTACTCAGAAGGCTGAGGCAGGAGAATCTTGAGCCTAGGAACTTAACTGCTGAGCCATCTCTCCAGTCCCATTTCTTTTCTTTTCTTTTCCTTTTTTTTTTTTTTTTTTTTTTTTTGGTTTTTCGAGGTAAGGTCTTGCTCTAGTCCAGGCTGACCTGGAATTCACTATGTAGTCTCAGGGTGGCCTCGAACTCACTGCAATCCTCCTACCTCTGCCTCCCAAGTGCTGGGATTAAAGGCGTGTGCCACCATGTCCCGTTTTTTTAAAAAAATATTTTTAGCAAGGTTTGGTGGCACACGCCTTTAATCCCAGCACTTGGGAGGCAGAAGTAGGAGGATCACTTTTAGTTTGAGGCCACCTTGAGACTACATAGTGAATTCCAGGTCAGCCTGGGCTAGAACTAGATCCTACCTAAAAAAACACACACACACACACACACACACACACACACACACACACACACACATATTAAAAACATATACACTTTTTTAAAATTTATTTGTGAGGAGAGAGAAAGAGAGAGAGCACATAGGGGTTTTTTGCTTCTGCAAATGAGCTCCAGATGCATGTACCACTTTGTGCATCTGGCTTTACATGGGTATTAGAGATTCACACTCAGACTAGCAGGCTTTATAAGCAAGTGCCTTTAACCACTGAGCAATGTCCCTAGCCCATTTCCTCCTTCTTTGAACCACAAGTTCAGTTCTATGACATAAAGCCCATTCATGTGACTTTTTTGAATTATTATTTTTTATTGACAACTTCAATACTTACATACAAAAACACATATTTCCCTCCCCTCCCCCCATTCGACTTTAGAACTCCAATCTCCATCATATCCCCTCCCTCTCTCCATTAGTCTCTCTTTTAATTTGATGTCGTGATCGTTTTCTTCTATTTTGAGGGTCTTGCAAAGGTATTTCTAGGCACTGCAAGGTCATGGATATCGAGGCCAATTTCTGTCTGGGCAGTTGCATTGTAAGAAGTCATACCCTTCCTTTGGCTCTTCCATTCTATCCGCCCCCTCTTCTGCAATGGTCCCTGAGCCTTGGAGGGTGTTACAGAGGTGTTTCAGTGCTGGGCACTCCTCCATCCCTTCTTCTCAGCACTATGTTGCCTTTTGTGTCATCCCAGTGGTCATCGTCATCTGAAAAGAGAAGCTTCTCTAACCAGAATTGAGAGTAGCGTTAATATGTGAATATGAACATTAAGTGTAGTGCTTTCAGGGCAGCTTGGTGGGAATAATATATACATTTATTCAGACAAGAGCAGGCTTTATACACCTAAGGCTCATGACCTCACCTGCCATAGACTTTTGCTTAGGTTTTTCAGTACCAGGTATGTATTCCCTCCCATACAGAGGGCCTTCAGTCCAATTATGGAGCAGTTGGTTACCCCAAGAGTAGACATGCACACAAACTTTAAAAGCCAGAAGGGCCTGGAGTGATGTAATCCAAGTTCTGAAAGATAAAAACTGTCAACCAAGATTACTTTATCCTGCAAAGCTATCTATCCAAATTGATGGAGAAATAAGGACATTTCACAACAAAGACAGGCTAAAGGAATTTATGGCAACTAAACCAGCTCTACAGAAAATACTTTCAGGAATCATTCACGCTGAAGAGAAAGCAAAACACACACAGCAGGAAATAGGAAAAAATAAACCATACTCAAATAATAGTTAAAACAAGTGAGTAGGGCTGGAGAAATGGCTTAGCGGTTAAGGCGTTTGCCTGCAAAGCCAAAGGATCCCGGTTCGATTCTCCAGGACCCATGTAAGCCAGATGCACAAGGGGTACATGCATCTGGAGTTCATTTGCAGTGGCTAAAGGCCCTGGTGTGCCCATTTTCTCTCTCTCTGTCTGCCTCTCATCTATCTATCTATCTCTCTGCTTGCAAATAAATAAATAAAAATTAAAAAAAAAAAACAAGTGAGTAAAGCGAAAACCAGGAAGAACTACAAAACAAGAAAAATGGAGAGATCAAATACATATCTTTCAGTAATAACTCTTAATATCAATGGCCTCAATGCCCCAACCGAAAGACACAGACTTGCAGACTGGATTAAAAAGCAGGATCCTACCATCTGTTGCCTCCAGGACACTCACCTCTCATTAAAAGATAGAAACTTTCTTAGGGTGAAAGGTTGGAAAAAGGTATTTCAAACAAATGGGCCTAGGAAACAAGCAGGGTTGCTATCCTAATTTCTGACAGGATAGACTTCAAACCAACATTAGTAAGGTAAGATAAAGAAGGTCACTTTATACTGATTAAAGGAACACTCAAACAGGAGGACATCACAATCCTAAACATACATGCTCCCAACACGGGGGCTCTCAATTTCATCAAACAAAAACTATTAGACTTAAGGTCAGAGATAACACCTAACACAATAGTAGTGGGTGACTTCAATACTCCACTCTCATCACTTGACAGGTCTACCCAGCAAAAAATAAACAGAGAGACATCTGCATTAAATAATATCATGGAACAAATGGACCTAACAGATATATAGAGAACATTCCATCCAAATGCTGCAGAATATACATTCTTCTCCGCAGCACATGGAACATTCTCTAAAATAGACCATATAATAGGAACAAAGCAAATCTTAACAAATACAGGAAAATTGAAATAATTCCTTGTATGCTATCTGACCACAATGGGATTAAACTGCAAATCAACAACAAGAAAAACTACAGAGCACACAGAAATTCATGGAGACTAAACAGTACATTATTGAATGATGTATGGGTCATTGAGGAAATTAAGAGGAAATCAAGAAATTCATAGAATCAAATGATGATGAGAATACAACATACCAAAAACTTTTGGGACACAATGAAGGGAGTCCTACGAGGGAAATTTATAGCTCTAAGTGACTATATTAAGAAATTAGAGAGTTCACAACTAAACAATTTAATGCTTCACCTTAAGGCCTTGGAAAGAGAAGAACAAGGCAAACCAAAAATCAGTAGATGGGAAGAAATAAGGTTAGGGCAGAAATTAACAAAATGGAAATCAAGAAAACAATCAAAAAAATCAATGAGTAACCAACTGCTCTTAATTTGGCTAATAGATCCACTCAGTGGAATGGAACTCATTGCTGGAACTGGGAAATAAGTCAAAACCAGGTACAAAAAATGAGCTCAAAAAAAAAAATAATGAGCTCAGTCTCCAAGATCAAGATACCACCAAATGTGGGCTAGAAGAGAGCCAACGCATATAAAATTCCCTCCAAAACATATATGGTCATCCCTTCTATCTAGTACTAACTTCTCTCTCCGTTGGAGAATTTGCTTATCTTTTTTCAGGTGGACAATGAACCTGAAGGGAGGATCAGCTAACCACACCTCACCAGGGCCCCAGCTGAAACCATAGAACAACGCAGGGGAAGGGCAAGAATACAGCATTCATGGCGATCACGACACCAGAAAAAGGCTGAAGGAGATAAACACAGAGAACATCCAACTCCAACTAAGCCAGATATCCAGAGACACAGAGGCTCCCAAAACCTCATCACTGAAGCAGAACTAAAATGACCCCAATGTGGCTCAGGGAAACTCGCGGAAGAGGAGGCAGAAAGATTTTTAGAGTCACAAGTTGGGGCATTATGCACAGAGACTGGGGCCTACCCCCCAGAACTCTTGACTAACCTCACAATGCATGACCCACATTCCCCACTGATGAGGGTCCCTTTGGAAGAGGGAGGACGGGGGGGAGAAGGACAATGGAACCCATACTATGAATGTAAAATCAGAATAATATAAATAAAAAAATATTTTAAAAAATCAATGAAACAAAGAGTTGGTTCTTTGAAAGGATAAACAAGATTGACAAACCCTTAGCAAATCTGACCAAAAGAAAGAGAGAAGAGACAAAAATTGATAAAATTAGAGATGAAAAAGGCAACATCACAATAGATACCAAAGAAATTCAGAAAATCATACGGACATACTTTAAGAATATATATGCCTCATGTGACTTGAACATTGCCACAACTTGTGAAAATTCTAAGACATTTAAGGACCTGTAAAAATGAGAGAGCCTGTTAGCATTGGATATTTACTTTCAGGCTGGGTTATTTCTACCAACATATGCTAGGTCATACCAGCATAAAGTTTCCTTCCTTCCTCCCTTCCTCCCCCCCTCCCTCCCTCCTTTCTTTCTTTCTTTCTTTCTTTCTTTCTTTCTTTCTTTCTTTCTTTCTTTCTTTCTTCTTTCTTTGTTTTTGTTTGAGGTTGGGTCTCACTCTAGCTCAGTTAACCTGGAATTCACTCTGTAGTCTCAGGGTGGCCTGGAACTCTCCGCGATCCTCCTACCTCTGCCTCCTGAGTGCTGGGATTAAAGGCATGCGCCACCACGCCCAGCTAGTAAAGTTTCTTTATTGCTGGGATGGTGGAGTGCATCTGTAGCCCTAGCTATTTGGGAGGTGGGGGAAGGATGGCTTTAGGAAAGGGTTTTGTGAGGACCCTTGGCAACATATTGTGACCCCCATCTCAAAAAACAAATAGTCAAACAAACCACATGGCATAAGCATATCCTATTTCTCCTAATAATGATGATAAAAGTCCTGGACAAGGGGCTGGGGTTTAAAGACTTCCAGCCGGGATTCAGTTCCTGAGCCAGCTTATAAAACCAGATAGAACTTTATTCACTTGCAGCAGCAAGCAACTATTCTCTCTCTCTCTCTCACACAAATAAATAAAAATTTTAAAGAAAATAAAAAAAATTATTTTTAAAATATATGAAACCAAAAATACAAAGCATAATAGGAAAATATTGTAAGTTGGAAAACTGAAAAACATTTTCTCTACAAAAGTCACTGGAAGGGATGGAGAGATGGCTTAGTGGTTAAGGTGCTTGCCTGCAAAGCCAAAGGACCCAGGTTCGATTCCCCAGTACTCTCGTAAGCCAGATGCAGAAGAGGGTGCATGCATCTGGAGTTTGTTTGCAGTGGCTAGAGGTCCTGGTGCATCCATGCTCTCTCTGTCTGTCTCCTCCCTCCCTCCTTCTCTCCCTCCCTTTTTTCTCTCTCTCTCTGCTTGCAAAGAAAGAAGAAAGAAAGAAAGAAATTAAGAAAGGAAGAAAGAAAGGAGAAAAAGTCACTGTTAAGTGATTGAACTGGGTCTGTGGAGACAGAGGATTAGGAGCTAAAGGCCAGCCAAGCTATTTGAGATTCTGTCACAAAAACAAACAACAAAGAATATGATCTCTCTATATGTCTGCCTCTTGCTCTCACTTTCTCTCTCAAAATGGATAAAAATTAAAATAAAAAAAATAAGAGCTAGAGAGATGGTATAATGGTTAAGGAACTTGCCTGTGAAGCCTAAGGACCCAGGTTCAATTCCCCAGCAAAGCCTGCTGGCCTGATTCTATTTTTCCAGTACCCACATAAGCCACGTACACATGGTGCCAGATGCATCTGGAGTTTGTTTGCAGTGGCTGGATGCCCTGGTGCACCTATTCTCTCTCTATCTGCCTCTCTCTCACACTTTCTTTCTCAAAACAGATAAAAATTAGACCTAAAAAATATTTTTAAAATAATATCAAAATGTAAGATATAGAAATAGACTTCTCTGTGTGTGGGTTTTTAAAGAAATACCCTTTTAAGGTGGGCATGGTGGCATGCACCTTTAATTCTGACACTTGGGAGGCAGAAGTTGGCAGATCACCATGAGTTTGAGGACAGCCTGGGACTACAGAGTGATTTCCAGGTCAGCCTGAACTAGAGTAAGACCCTAGGTTGAAAAAGCAAACAAACAAAAGAGATATCTTTTGAAAATTTGTTTATTTATTTATTTGAGAGAGAGAGAATGAATGGGCATGCCCGGTCTTCTTGCCATTGCAAATGAACTCCAGATGCATGTACCACTTTGTGCATCTGGATTTATGTGGGTACTGGGAAACAGAACCAGGCCAGTAGGCTTTGCAAGTGTCTTTAAGTGCCAAGCCACTGGCAGGAGGACTTCAAGTTTGAGGCCAGTCTGGGCAACACAGTGAGGTTCTGTCTCAAACAAAAGACCACAGTTAGATATCATTATATGCTGTTAAAATGGCTACACAAAGAAGTAAACAGACAAAAGATGCCAATACCAGGTGCTCACAGGACATGAAGCAACTTAACTGTCACACATTGTTGGTAGGAATTCAATCTTATGTAGCCACTCTGGGAAAACAGTTTTGTATTTTTTTCTAGTGTGTGTGTGTGTGAGAGAGAGAGAGAGAGAGAGAGAAAGAGGGAGGGAGGGGGGGTTGGTGTTCATGTGTTTGAGCGTGGGTTCAGGATTCTTGGTGGCTTTGCCATTATTGTATAGTGGTTAATACTCTGTGTTGTGAGGGTGGGTGCACACGTGCTAGGCCGAAATCATGCCATGGCATAAGTGTGACAGCCAGAGAACAACTTCAGGTATTGGTCCTCATCTTCCACCTTGTTTGAGGCACTGCATTTGTTAGGTCAGCTCACCTATGAGCTGCCAAGAGGTTCTCTTGTCTCTTCCTCCCTTCTCACTATAGGCGTACTGGGATTACAGATTCCTCCTACAGTATCCAGCTTTGCATAGGTTGTGGGGATCCGAACTCAGGTGTTCGCATTTGTGTGACAAGTGTTTCATTCACAGAGCCATCTCCCCAGCCCCAATTTTGTATTTTCTTACAAAGTTAGGTGTATGTTTAAATGACCTGGTACTCTTGCTTCTAAGTATTTACTCAAGAACACTAAAACCTCATGTTTACAAAAAAAAATTCTGTGCATGAATGTTTACAGTAGTATTATTCATAACTGCCCAAACCTGGAAATAGCCCAAAGGATTTTCAGTGGGCGAATGGATAAACTAAATGTGCTACAGCTGTACAATGGGATACGCTATGGTTCTCTTTTTTGGGTGGAGTTGGTTTTTTTGAAGTAGGATCTCATTCTAACCCAGGATGACCTAGAATTCACTATCTAGTCCCAGGCTGGCCTTGAACTCATGGTGATCCTACTTCTGCCTCCTGAGTGCTGGGATTAAAAGCGTGTGCCACCATGCCCTGCTCTTTATGGTTCTATTTATGACAACCAAGAAAAGGGCAAAATTATGGGGACAAATGATAAAGCAGTACTTCTCAGGGCTTAGGAGTCAGCATTGATCCTCACTCCCATGCTTCTTCCCATCGCCACCTATGCCATGTCCTTTCTTCTGGGCCATTCCTCCAGAACTATCCTCATTTGGATCAATTTGATGATTACCTCCCCCTCCCCATTCACTCACATTAACTAGTTGGCTAAGGATTTCTGGAGAAAATGATACAATTATATGATTTAGTCAACCTAGAGCTATTGTAAATTTAATGGTCTTTAGCATCAAATTCTCTCATGATGATTGTTTTGTTTCTGTTTTTCAAGGTAGGGTCTCACTCTAGCCCAGGCTGACCTGGAATTCACTATGTAGTCTTGGGGTTGCTTTGAACTCACGGCGATCCTCCTACCTCTGACTCCCGAGTGCAGGGATTAAAGGCATACACACCATGCCTGGCCATAATAATCTTTTTTATTTGCCATGTAGGTATGTATTATGCATGGCTTAGTACTGTGTGGTAAGAATATGTATAGTGCACAGATGTGTGTGCCTTGTGCATACATGTAGGGAGGTGTGGTGGTTTGATTCAGGTGTCCCCCATAAACTTATGTGTTCTGAATACTAGGTCCCCAGCTAGTGGCAATTTGGGAATTGGAGCCTCTTGGACGCAGAGTATTGTTGGGGGTGGGCTTATGGCCAGCTTCCGCTTGCCAATGTTTGGCACACTCTCCTGTGGCTGTTATCCACCTGATGTTGGCCAGTAGGTGATGTCCACCCTCTGCTCATGCCATCATTTTCCTCTGCCATCATGGAGCTTCCCCTCAGGTCTGTAAGCCAAAATAAACCCTTTCCTCCCACAAGCTGCTCTTGGTCAGGTGTTTTCTGCAATGTGAATCTGACTGCAACAGGAGGCCCGAGGAGAATTTTGGGAATTCTCTATTGCTTTTCTGCCTTAAGAGTAAAGAGTAAGAGTCTCTTACTGAATCTGGAGCTGCCCTTACTTTATTTATTTATTTTTTTGGTTAGACTGGCCAACCAATGAGCCCCTGTCTCTGCCTTCTACAAGGCTGGCTTTACAGGCATGTATGGCTACACCAAGCTTTTTATGTGGATGCTGGGGATTGAATTCTGGTCCTCTCACACCTTCATGCTTGTGGCTCAAGCACATCTTACCCTATGAGCCACAGCCCTGAATAGCTTTAGTCAGCTCTTTATTTCTCACAATAACCACTTTTAGCCTTCACAAATCTCCTGTCATTCCTCATGCCAAACATCCCCCTCACACTCATATCTCAAAGAAAAAAACTAAAGTGGAGCCCAGTGTGGTGGTGCACACCTTTAATCCCAGCACTCAGGAGGCAGAGGTAGGAGGATCGCCATAAGTTCGAGGCTGCCCTGAGACTACATAGTGAATTCTTGGTCAGCCTGCGCTAGAGCAAGACCCTGCCTTGAAAATCAAAACAAAAACAAAAACAAAACAAAACAAAACAAAACAAAACAAAAAACTAGTGATCAGCAATATGTTATGTTATGTAGTAAGAATGTGTAACTTAAGCCTTATGCTCCAGGAAATAGTGATAGTCAAATTATGTCAACCTTTTGTGTTTGAAAATAATTTATTATAAAGAATAACTTCCAAGGTCGGAGTGATGGTGCATGCCTATAATCCCTGTTCCCAGGGGGCTAAGGCAGGAGGAGCATGTGTTCAAGACCAACCTGAGCTATGTAGTAAAATCTGTCTTTTCTTTTTTTTTCTTTTTTCTTTTTTTGGTTTTTCGAGGTAGGGTCCCACTCTAGCCCAGGCATTCTCAGGGTGGCCTCGAACTCACAGCAATCCTCCTACCTCCTGAGTGCTGGGATTAAAGGCATGTGCCACCACACCCGACCTTTGTCTTCTTTACTTCTTTTCTTTCTTTCTTTTTTTTTTTTTTTTTTGGTTTTTCGAGGTAGGGTCTCACTGTAGCTCAGGCTGACCTGGAATTCACTATGTCGTCTCAGGGTGGCCTTGAACTCACAGTGATTCTCCTACCTCTGCCTCCCAATTAAAGGTGTGCGACACCACACCCAGCTGTCTTTTCTTTTTAATTAAAAAAAAATAGAGCTGGAGAGATGGCTTAGCATTTAGGGCACTTGCCTGTAAAGGCAAAGGACCCAGGTTTGATTACCCAGGACCCACATAAGCCAGATACATAAGGTGATACATACATCTGGAGTTTATTTGCAGTGACTTGAGGCCCTGGCATGCCCATTCGCTCACTCTCCCTCCCTCTCTCTCTCTGTTAAATAAAATTTAAAAATTTAAATTTAATTAATTAATTAATTAATTTGAGAGATATAGAGGGAGAGAATGGGTGCACCGGGGCCTCTAACCACTGCAAATGAAATGTAGATGCATATGCCACCATGTGCATCTGGCTTTATGTGGGTACTGGGGCATCGAACATGTGTCCTTTGGCTTTGCCAGCAAGCACCTTAACTGCTAAGCCATCTCTTCAGCTCAAGACCTGTCTTTTTCAACATTTTATATTTTAAATTTTTATTTATTTATGAGAGAGAGAGAGAGAGAGAGAGAGAAAGAAAGAAAGAATGGATGCACCAGGGCCTCTAGCTACTGCACTGTAAAGGAACTCCAGATGTATATACCACCAGGTGCATGTAGCTTATGTGGATTCTATGGAATCAAACCTGAGTCCTTAGGCTCTGCAGGCAAGTACCTTAACCACTAAGCCACCTCTCCCATCCAAGACCCGTCTTAAAAAAACAAAGCAGGGGCTCAGAGATGGCTAAGAGGTTAAGGCACTTGCCTGAAAAGCCCAATGACCTGGGTTCGATTCCCCAATACCCATGTAAAGCCAGATGCACAAAGTGGTACTTGTATCTGGAGTTCGTTTACAGCAGCTTGAGGCCGGGGTGCATCCATTGTCCCCCAACCTGTCTCTCTCTCTGCTGAGTGTAAGGATTGCAGTGAGTTTGAGGCCAGGTTGAGACTATAAGGTGAATTCCAGGTCAGCCTGGGTTAGAGCCAGGCCCTACCTTAAAAAACCAAAACAGGGCTGGAGAGATGGCTTAGTGGTTAAGGCGCCTGCCTGCTAAGCCTAAGAACCCGGTTCCAATCTCCAGGTCCCACGCTTAGCCAGATGCAAAGTGACACAAGGGTGCAATGCCACACTTGCCCACAAGGGGGCGCACACATCTGGATTTCGTTCACAGCAGCTGAGAGGCTGCTGGCGCTCCTATTCTCTATCTATCTCCCTCTCCCTTTCTCTCTGTCTCTCTGTGTCTCTCTCTCAAAAAAAAAAAAAAAAAAAACAAACCAACCAAACAAACAAATAAATAAGGGCTGGGAAATTGCTCAGTGGTTTGAGGCCCTTGCTTGCAAAGACTTCTCGGCTGGGTTTAAGTTCCCAGCACCCACCCATATAAAGCCAAGTGACTACTTGTAGCAGTAAGAGACATTGTCTTAAAGAAGATGGAGCACAGCCACCTTGAAGTTGTCCTCTGACTTTCATAGATGCATCATGACACATGCACCCAAACATACATACAAATAAATAAATGCAAACATATTAGAGAAGACCAAGGGGTGCTGGGGAGATGGCTTAGCAGTTGGGGTGCTTACTTGCAAGGCCTAATGACCACAGTTTGATTTCCCAGTGCCCACATAAAGCCAGATGCATGGGTGGCGCTTGCACCTGGAGTTTTGTTTGCAGGAACTGGAGGCCCTGTTGCACCCATTCTGTCTGTCTCTCTTCTCTCTCTTTCTCTGCTTGCAAATAAATAAATAAATAAATAGTTAAAAAACAAAAACAAAAAACAGGCTGAGCCAGGCATGGTGGTGCACCCCTTTACTTCCAGCTCTCACTCAGGAGACAAAGACAAGAAAATCACTGTGAGTTCGAGGCCACGGTGAGACTACAAAGTGAATTCCAGGTCAGCCTGGGCTGGAGTGAGACCCTACCTCCAAAAAACAAAAACAAATAAAAGGAAAGGGATCTGGGAAGATAGCTCAGTAAAATGCTTGCTCTACAAGCATGAGGACCTAAGTTTGATTCCCAGTATCCATGTAAATGCTGACTGTAGTTGCATGTGTCTGCAATCCCTGTAGCAGGAGGATACCTGGAGCTTCCTGGCCAGCTAGCTAGCCTAATTAATTCATAAGCTCCAGGCCAATCACAGACCCTGTGTCAAAATGAACCTGCTAGCAAGGCCAGACTGAGCCTCCAACTTCCATTTTGTCTCATGATTGATTAGATCATAATTAAAGGCAAGATGTAGAAACTACCTATCCACAGAGATAATTTTTTTTTGTTTATCCAAGCTTTCCTTGTGCTATGAATTAGATAGGAGTGGACCCAAGTACTGAGGTTTCTTGGAACCCTGCTGTGTCTCCTGACTAGTTATCCAGGGATCCAACTGTGATGCCAATGCCTGGTCCAAGCTCCTGTGTTCAGTCTTCCTTTTACCAATGGCACAGTAACAATTTGATTATTATTGTTCTTAAAATATTTTATTTATTTATTTATTTTAAATTTTTATTGACTTTTAATCTTACATACCAAAAAAACCCCACCTGATATTTCCCTCCCCTCCCCCATTCCACTTTAGAACTCCGGTCTCCATCATATCCCCTCCCTTTCTCCATTAGTCTCTCTCCTAATTTGATGACATCATCTTTCTCTTCTATTTTGAGGGTCTTGCAAAGGTATTGCTAGGCACTGCAAGATCATGGATATTGAGGCCAATTTCTGTCTGGGCAGCTGCATAGTAAGAGGTCATATCCTTCCTTTGGCTCTTCCATTCTATTCGTCCCCTCTTCTGCAATGGTCCCTGAGCCACTGGAGGATGTGACAGAGGTGTTTCAGTGCTAGGCACTCCTCCATCCCTTCTACTCAGCACTATGTTGCCTTTTGTGTCATCCCAGTGGTCATCACCATCTGAAAAGAGAAGCTTCTCTAGCCAGAAGTGAGAATAGCGTTAATATGTGGACATGAACATTTAGTGTAGTGTCCCCAGGGCAGCTTGGTGGGAATAATATATACATTTAGTCAGACATGAGCAGGCTTATACCCCCAAGGCTCATGACCTCACCTACCATAGACTTTTACTTAGGTTTTTCAGTACCAGGTATGTATTCCCTCCCGTAGAGAGGGCCTTCAGTCCAATTATGGAGCACTTGGTTACCCCAAGAGTAGACACGCCACTATTGCACCCGTTCAGTCATTGGGCCTGTCTGGCCAAGCTTGAATATTCAGCATCCACTATTTTCACTGTTGATGGCTTCTGTCTCCCATACGCTGCGTGCAGTGCAGCTTTTTCCAGCTTTCAGTTGGCTGGTCTACAGGGAGAAGGTTTTCTGCTCAGCACCAGCTTGCTTTCTCAGTGTCTTTGTTTCTCAGGCATGAGATGTCTTCAGCAATAGGGTCTTACTATCTATTTCTCTAGGGAAACCAAGGGCTTTGGCAAAAGCCTTAATGTTTTGGAGGCTACCGGGACCTCCTTGGCCAACATCTCACTGGAAGGAGTTCCATCCCAGGTACTGAAAATTTTCTAGTAACAGTCTACATCTTCTAGACGTGCCCTTATTCAAAAAAGTAATTTTACATATGTCTTATTGATAATATCTTGAGTTTAGATTGTCCCTCCCCCTGCCCTTTTTGTATGCATTCTCTTCCCATGGCCTCGCTTAGGCCATTCCCCTCCCTGTACTCAGTTCTTCTACTTATATATGTGTATTACCATACACTTAAGTCCTTCCCTTTCTTCCCTCCCTTATAGCCTTTTACCCGCTTACTGGTTTCTGGTACCTATTTTTGGTTCCAGTTCATACACAAGTCTATACATTGTTCTTCTCTTTCCAAGGCCTTAAGGTGAAGCATTAAATTGTTTAGTTGTGAACTCTCTAGTTTCTTAATATAGGCACTTAGAGCTATAAATTTCCCTCGTAGGACTGCCTTCATTGTGTCCCACAGGTTTTGGTATGTTGTATTCTCATCATCATTTGATTCTATGAATTTCTTGGTTTCCTTCTTAATTTCTTCAATGACCCATTCATCATTCAATAATGTACTGTTTAGTCTCCATGAATTTCTGTATGCTCTGTAGTTTCTCTTGTTGTTGATTTGCAGTTTAATCCCATTGTGGTCAGATAGCATACAAGGGATTATTTCAATTTTCCTGTATTTGTTGAGATTTGATTTGTGTCCTATCATATGGTCTATTTTAGAGAATGACCCATGTGCCACTGAGAAGAATGTATATTCTGCAGTATTTGGATGGAATATTCTGTATATATCTGTTAGGTCCATTTGTTCCATGATATCATTTAATGCAGTTGTTTCTCTGTTTATTTTTTGTTGGGTAGACCTGTCAAGTGATGAGAGCGGGGTACTGAAGTCTCCCACTACTATTGTGTTAGGTGTTATCTCTGACCTTAAGTCCGATAGTGTTTGTTTGATGTAATTGGGGGCCCCCGTGTTGGGAGCATAAATGTTTAGGATTGTGATATCCTCCTGTTGGAGTGTTCCTTTAATCAGTATAAAGTGACCTGCTTTATCTCTCCTCACTAATGTTGGTTTGAAGTCTATCCTGTCAGAAATTAGAATGGCAACCCCTGCTTGTTTTCTAGGTCCATTTGCTTGATATATCTTTTTCCAGCCTTTCACCCTAAGAATGTTTCTATCTTTTAATCGGATGTGAGTTTCCTGAAGGCAACAGATGGTAGGATCCTGCTTTTTAATCCAGTCTGCAAGTCTATGTCTTTTTATTGGGGCATTGAGGCCATTGATATTAAGAGTTATTATTGAAATATATGTATTTGATCTGTCCATTTTTCTTGTTTTGTAGTTCTTCCTGGTTTTCGTTTTACTCACTTGTTCTAACTGTTGAATATGATTTCTTTTTTCCTATTTCCTGCTGTGTGTGTTTTGCTTTTTCTTCAGCATGAATGATTCCTGCAAGTATTTTCTGTAGAGCTGGCTTAGTTGTCATAAATTCCTTTAGCCTGTCTTTGTTGTGGAATGTCCTTATTTCTCCATCAATTTGGATAGAAAGCTTTGCAGGATAAAGTAATCTTGGTTGACAGTTTTTATCTTTCAGAACTTGGCCCTCCTGGCTTTTAGGGTTTGTGTTGAGTAATCTGCTGTGACCCTGATGGGTTTCCCCTTAAATGTCATTTGCTTTTTCTCTTTAACTGCTTTCAGTATACTTTCTTTGGTTTGTGTATTTAGTAGTTTAATTATAACATGGTGAGAAGAGGATCTTTCTAGGTTTTGTCTGTTTGGTGTTCTAAATGCTTCTTGTATCTGCATTGGCATTGCTTTCCCAATTTGGGAAAAATTTTCTTCTATGATTTTATGGAAAACACCTACTAAGCCTCTGGATTGAAATTCTTCCCCTTCTGCTATACCTTGAATTCTTATGTTTGATCTTTTCATAGTGTCCCTCATGTCTTGGAGTTCCCATTCATACCTTTCTATTAGCTTGTCTTTCTCTTTGTTGGACTGTGATAGATCTGCCACCTGGTCTTCTAGTTTAGATATTCTGTCCTCTCCTTCATCCATTCTACTAGTGAGACTTTCCACAGAGTTTTTTTATTTCACTGACTGTGTTCTTCAGGGTTAAGATTTCAGCCTGGTTTTTCTTCAGTAGTTCTATTTCCTTGTTAATGTCCTCTAATGACCTTTTTATTTCATTAAACTGTTTCTCTGTAATCTCCTTCAACAGTTTGTTTTCTTCTCTAATTCCTTTGTTTTCTTCTCAGATTGCTTTCATTTCTTCTTTCATTTCTTTGAGCATAGATATCATCATTCCCTTGAAATCTTTGTCAGGACTTTCATCTAAAACAGTCTCATTGTTGGACCTATCTGATGGATTTGCAATTTTTGGTGGGATTGCATTGTCTTGATTCTTTGTGTTTCTTGTATTATAATGTAGTGACTTTTGCATCCTAGATTGCTTTGATGCTTAGGTTTCCTATTTATCTTCAGTGTTCTTAGGTGTTGTGATCCACCTTTATATTATTTTAGGATATGAGTTTAAGGTGTCAAGTGTAGCACTTGTACTTAAGTAGAAGTACTCCTAGCTGTTGAGTTTGCTTGTTAAGCAATTATTGTAGTGGACTGGTGGAACAATTTTGAGGCAAGTTCTAAACTTCAACAGAGCAAAATACACATTCAATTAACATGAACACCGAGTATACAAGTGTGAGAATTGACACAAACAGTCCTATAGGGTCAAAATCCCTAAGGGCATGTGATGGTCCACGCCCTTAGTCCTGTCAGCTTGGGAATCAGACCCTGTCCTCAATAATAACTGAAGCAAAAGATAAAGGCCCTTTAAATCTATAAGTAGTACAGATAGCAATATTCAACCCCTCACATTCAGCTTATTTGAAAATGGTAAAGCCACCCACAAATATGTAATACATACCCTGCCTTGACCTGGAAAGAGTGGTTAGCACTTCCAATGCAGGCCTTTGTTATCTTTTGGTGTGGCTTTTAAACTCACCAATGCTGGGTGCCCACCTCGTTACCTGGGCTGTGGAGCTTGGGTCAGGTCAGCTGGGGCCGGTGTTGACGATGTGGTTCAAATTTGCCACTGGTTGTTGTTCGATTCTACCAATTCCCTGGGGAACTGATGATTGGGGGATGGGCGAGTTCAGGAAGCCTGCAGCAACTCACGGTGTGTGTCTCTTTCAGTAGCTCCGCGGATTTTTCTTTGATTTCTGGGCTCTGTGAGGAGACTGATGAGGTTGAAAAGTCCCTTTTTTGTTTGTTTGTTTGTTCGGGCGGCGTTTGCAGCGGAAGCTCAGTGGGGCTTAGCTGATCTGGTTGGCAGCTTTGGATCGAGGGTTGGAGTCTTGGCGCCGATCCGTTCGGGAGCCGGCTGAGTGAAGTGGAGTTGCTGGGGTGCTCTTGGGGTGGAGCGAAGCCGCTGGGAGCCCACGGATGGGGAGCCCGCGGATTGGGAGCCCGCGGCTGGGGAGCCCGTGGCGGCGTTGGGGAGTGAGCTGCCCCGGGTTGCACTCTCCACAGTGGGTTTCTGGCTGTCTTTTGCTTTTCCGCTATTTCCCGGAGAAAATATTCTGCTCTCTTCCTCAGATGAGTGTAGTTTTTCTTGATTCTCTGCCTGATCCGGTTTGGTGTGGCTCCTATGCCGCCATCTTACCTGGACTCCTCTATTTTATTTATTTTTAAGGAGAGAGAGAATAGACACACCAGGACATGCCATTGCAAACGAACTCCAGATGCTTGTGCCACTTTGTGCATCTGGCTTTATGTGGGTACTGAGGAATTGAATCCTGGGCCATTTTGCTTTCCAAGAAAGTACCTTTAGCCTCTGAGCCATCTCTCCAGCCCTTGATTATTTTTTTTTTTAAAGATTTAGTTTATTTATATTTATTTCTTTATATGAGAGAGAGACAGAGAGAGAGAGAGAGAGAGAGAGAGAATGGGTGCACCAGGTCCTCCCGCTACTGCAGACAGATTCCAGATGCATGCGCCACCTTGTGCATCTGGCTTACGTGGGTACTGGGGAATTGAGCCTCAAACTGGGGTCCTTAGGCTTCACAGGCAAATGCTTAACCACTAAGCCATCTCTCCAGCCCTTATTTTTTTAAAAATATTTTCTTTATTTGAGAGAGAAAGAGGGAGAAGGGGAGAAAGAGAGAAAGAGAATATGGGCATGAGAAGGAAAGTGCAGGAAAATTCATGACTGAATAGAGAAAGTTGTAGAGATCCATAGAGCAATATTTTTCAATTCTTTTTTTTTTTTGGTTTTGAGGTAGGATCTCACTCTAGCCCAGGCTGACCTGGAACTCATTCTGTAATCCAAGCTGGCCTCAAACCCATGGCAATCCCCTTACCTCACCCTCCCATGTGCTGGAATTAAAGGTGTATGTCACCATGCCTGGAAAGAATTTTTTAACTTTTTTTTTAATTGAAAACTTCCATAATTATAGACAATAAACCATGATAATTCCCTTTCTTCACTGTGGTGGTTTGATTCAGGTGTCCCCCATAAACTTGGGTGTTCTGGATGTTAGATCCTCAGCTGATGGAGATTTGGGAATTAATGCCTCCTGGAGGCAGTGTATTGTTGGGAGTGGGCTTATGGGTATTATAGCCAGTTTCCCCTTGTCAGTGTTTGGCACACTCTCCTGTTCCTAGGTCCACCTGATGTCGGCCGGGAGGTGATGTCCATCCTCTGCTCATGTCATCGTTTTCCCCTGCCATCACAGAGCTTCCCCATGAGCCTGTAAGCCAAAATAAACCTTTTTTCCCACAAGCTGCTCTTGGTCGAATGATTTCTGCCAGCAATGAGAACACAACATTCACCCACTTTCCCCTTCACAAATACAGTCTCCATCATATCCCCTCTCCCTTTTAGTTAGTTTCTCGTTTATTTTGATGTCATCTTATTTTGCTACTATTATGATTGTCTTGTAGGTGGTACCAGGCACTGTAAGGTCATGGATATCCAGGCCGTTTCGTGTCTGGAAGATTGCATTGTAAGCAGTCCTACCCTTCCTTTGGCTCTTACATTCTTTTCACCACATCTTCCGCAGTGGACCCTGAGCCCTGGATGGTGTGATAGAGATTAAAAAAAATTTTTGTTTTGAAAAAAATTTTTTTTGTTTATTTTTTATGTATTTACTTGAGAGTGACAGACAAAGAAAGAGGCAGATAGATATAGAGAGAATGGGTGCACCAGGGCTTCCAACCACTGCAAACGAACTCCAGATGCATGCACCACCTTGTGCATTTGGCTTACATGGGTCCTGGGGAATGGAGCCTCAAACCGGGGTCCTTAGGCTTCACAGGCAAGAGTTTAATTCCTAAGCCATGTCTCCAGGCCCTACCATAGGCTTTTGACTAGGTTTTTAGTACCAGGCATGTATTCCTTTCTGTGGAGCAGTCCTCCAGTCTAATTAGAGAATGGTTGGCTTCCCTCATAACAGACATGCCACTATTGCACCCATTTGGTCATTTGGCCTGGCTGGCCAAACTTAAGGTTTACAGTGTCCACTGTTGTTTATCTCCTCTGGTGACTTCTGTTTCCCATAGGGCTGCATGTAGTGTAGCTTTTTCCAGCTTTCTGTCAGCTGGTCTACAGGGCGGAGGTTTTCAGCTTAGCTCCAGCTTGATTTTTTCAGTAATCTTGCAGCCCAAGCATGTGGAGTCTTCAGCAATAAAGAATTTTTTTTCTGTGTTTTTTGAGGTAGGGTTTCACTCTAGCCCAGGATGACCTGGTATTCACTATGTAGTCTCAGGGTAGTCTTGAACTCATAGCGACCCTCCTGCCTCTGCCTCCTGAGTGCTGGGACTAAGGGCATTTGCCACCATGCTTGGCTAATAAAGAATTTTAAAAAACCTTTTTTATTTACAACTTCCGTAATTATAGACAATAAACCATAATTCCTCCCCTCCCCCACTTTCCCCTTCACAAATCTACTCTTCAGGGCTGGAGAAATGGCCTAGCGGTTAAGGTGTTTGCCTGGGAAGACAAATCCACTCTTTATCATATCCCCTCCCCCTCTCAATTAGTTTCTCTTTTATTTTGATGTCATCATCTTTTCCTCCTATTATGAGGGTCTTGTGTAGGTAGTACCTGGCCACTGTGAGGTCATGGATATTGAGGCAATTTGTGTCTGGAAGATTGCATTGAAAGCAGTCCTACCCATCCTTTGGCTCTTACATTCTTTCCAGTATGAATTTTTTTTTTCAAGGTAGGGTCTTGCTCTCGCCCAGGCTGAACTAGAATTCACTATGTAGTCTCAGAGTGGCCTCAAACTCATGATGATCCTCCTACTTCTGCCTCCTGAGTGCTGGAATTAAAGGTGTGTGCCACCATGCCTGGTTGGAAATAAATTTTTTAATGATGACTAAAGCTGACTGAAGTTTGATAGTTTTACTTGAAATACTAGTTTAAAAAATTTTTATTTGGGGAATTGGAAAGATGTCCCCACAGTTATGGTGTTTGCCTGCAAAACCTAAGGATCCAGGTTCAATTCCTCAGTACCCACATAAAGTCAGATGCACTATGTGGTGCATGTGTTTGGAGTTCATTTGCAGTGGCAGGAAGCTCTTGTGCACCTATACTCACTCTGCCTCTTTCTCAAATAAATAAATAAAAATTTAAAATCTTTTTTAAAAATAATATTTATTTATTTATTTATTTATTTATTTATTTATTTATTTGAGAGAGAGAGAGATACAGAAATAGGCAGGTAGAGAGAGAGAGAGAGAATGGGCACACCAGGGCCTCCAGCCACTGCAAACGAACTCCAGATATGTGTGCCCCCCTTATGCATCTGGCTTACGTGGGTCCTGGAGAATTGAGCCTTGAACCAGGGTCCTTAGGCTTCAAAGGCAAGCGTTTAACCGCTAAGCCATCTCTCCAGCCCAAAATTTAAAATCTTTATAAATCTTTATAATCTTTTTAGGGCTGGAGAGATGGCTTAGTAGTTAAGGTGCTTGCCTGCAAAGCCTAAGGACCCAGGTTTGATTCCTCGGTACTTACGTAAGCCAGATGCACAAGGTGGTGCATACATCTGGAGTTTGTTTGCAGTGGTTGGAGGCCCTAGCATGCCCATTTTTCCTTTCCCTATCTCTATCTGCCTCTTCCTTTCTCTCTCCCTCCCTCTCTATATCTCTTTAAATAAAATATTCTTATAATTTTTTATTTGTGTATGTGTGTGTATGCACATGCATGTATGCATGCATGTGTCAGAGTCTCTCACTGCTGCAAATGAACAACTGGTTTTATGTGGGCTCTGAGGAATTGAATTGAACCTAGGCCAGGATGATTATATGCATTTTTTTCAAGCTTACAGGTTTTATTAGATTATAGACAGCTTAAGAGAAGGAAGAAATACAGAGCTCATACCCAAGAGGTATGAGTGGGGGGTCCTAGAAATAGGGAAATCAGAGCTTCAGAGAAAGAAGGAAGACAGGCAGGGAAAACGATGGCATGAGCAGTAGGTGGACATCACTACTTGGGCTGTTACATCAGGTAGACAACGGGAACAGGAGAGTGTGCCAAACACTAGCAAGGGGGAGCTGGCTATAACACCCATAAGCCCGCCCCCAACAATACACTGCCTCCTGGAGGTGTTAATTCCCAAATCTCCATCAGCTGGGAACCTAGCATTCACAACACCTAAGTTTATGAGGGACACCTGAATCAAACCACCACATTCCACCCTGGCCCCCATAAACTGATAATCATCCATGATGTAAAATGCAATGCATTCATCCAACTTTAAAAGTCCCCATAGTTTTTATTAATTCCAATGATGTTCAGACACCCCCATAGTCTAAAATCTTTTAACTGAGCCATAATACCAAAAAAATATGCACCCCCCAAAACCCATAATGGCACAGAATAAACATTCACACTATAAAAGATGGCACTGGGCTTAGCAAAGAAATATTCAACCAATACAGGATTTAGAACAACCAGGGCAAACATGAACCTCTGTAGCTTCAAGTCCAACAGCTTTAGCCAGTGACACATTTCCAAGTCTGATAATTCTAACCAGCACAACAATTCTCTGGAGATCCAATTCTGCCCCTCCAGCTAGTCTACTCTCAGTCCTGAAAAACTTCATCCAGGGCTGGCAGCTCTCCTTAGTAGTCATCTTGTGGTCCTGGCATCTCCACTGGGTCTCCACTGCAAGCCACAGTTCATCCTCATGGCTCCATTGGGTCTCCATGCAGGCATCCAGCAAACCTGCTCCACACTGCTCATGGCTGTTTCCAAAACACAAGACCATGGTACAAATTCAATGATATTCTCTTTCCTGCATTTCTTTTTTAAAAAATTAAAAAAATTATTTATTAGAGACAGAGAGAGGGGAAGAGAGAGAGGGAGAGGGAGAACGGGCATGTCAGGGTCTCTAGCCACTGCAAACGAACTCCAGACGTGTGCGCTCCCTTGTGCATCTGGCTTACATGGGACCTGGAGAATTGAACTGGGATCCTTAGGCTTCACAGACATGTGCCTTAACTGCTAAGCCATCTCTCCAGCCTCCTGCATTTCTTATACTCCATAATACCAGGTAGGGTACCACTTTGTTAATTCAGGGGGGAATAAAGCAGACTTTGAAGAATAGGACACTCCTTGAGCACTCAGGACCCTTCAAAAGAGTCTACATTCTTCCTGTTGCCCCAGTGCAAGTCAGCTGCCCAATCTCAATGGTTGTAATCTCTCAATTGCAGCTAAACTGGCAACAGTTTCAGCCTAAAGATTTCTTTCTGTGCCATATCCCTCTGCTCACACCAGTCCATTTCTACGCAATGCAGCCCTGTACAAATTCTCAGAACATGGCCATAACAGCAAGCCTCTCACACAAACTGCTTCTAGCCCAGTCCAAACAAAGCTCCTTTTCACTCTCATAAGCCAAACCTCATGGTCCATAGTTCTTACTGCATTCAAATCTTGCAACTCTGACCAGAATAGTCCATCAAGCTGTCCTTATACCACTGCAAGTCACCTCTTAGGCCAAGTTTCAAATCCTTCCACATTCTTCTTGAAAATCAGCTCCAAAAGGCCAAAGCCATACAGGCAGGTGTCTAGCAGCAATCCCATTCTTTGGTACCAACATTACTGTTCACATTGCTGGTAGAAATCACCCAACCAAGGGCAGCTTGTGGGGGAAAAAAAGAGGTTTATTTTGGCTTACAGACTCTTCTACTAAAAAATGAAGGGGTATAAAAAATTATCAACCCCCCCAAAAATATATCAACCACAGCAGAGAAGTAGGAGAGATCCAGAGTGTCTACAGCCTACAGAACCAGGAAGAAGTGGCTCCAGCAGTGGCATCAGGTCCACTTGGCTAGAGATACTAGGCATGGCCTGAGCCATAGGAAAAGCCAGGTGAGGGGCTTTTCCACTCACATCGGCCTCCTTGCAAACTCAAGAAATATGAAGGGAAGATGGCAGGGACCAGTGGAGTGGCTTGTGAGGAAAAGGATCATGAGGATCAGCAGGAGAACTTCAGCCACCATCCATAGGGTCTCCTCTTCCCACTGCCAGCAAAAGCACCAGAGACCTGGGGAAGGCAAGTCACCTACACAGCACCCAGCACAGGCCATCAGAGCACTGAACCACCAACCCAGCCAGCTTACCTGAGCCCACAGCACAGCAAAGGGGGACCCAAATGGGCATGCAGCATAATTGAGACCAAAGCCATACCAAATAGTAACTCAGATTACACCAGGTCAGTACCTGACAATTTCACTCCAAAGGCATAGTAGGCATTTTCAACAAAATCATAGAAGAAAACTTCCCCCAAATTGAGAAAGAGATGCCAATGCAGATATAGGAAGCCATTATAACACCAAAAAAAAAAAAAAAAAAAAGAAAAAAGAAAGAAAGAAAGAAAGAAAGAAAGAAAAGCAAAGGCACTAAGTTGGGCATGATGGCTCATGTCTTTAATCTCAGCACTTGGGAGGCTAAGGTAGAGTATCCCTGTGAGTTTGAAGCTAGCCTGGTCTATAGAGTGAGTTCCAAATAGACAAAACCTGGAAAGAACCTCTCTTTGCCATGTTGTAATTAAACTACTAAATACGCAAATAAAGAAAATACATTGAAAGCAGTTAGAGAGAAAAAGCAAATAACCTACAAAGGCAAGCTTATCAGAATAACAGCAGAGTACTCAACACAAACTTTAAGAGCCAGAAGGGCTTGGAATGATGTATTCCAAGTTATGAAAGAGAGGAACTGTCAACTAAGATTACTTTATCCTGCTTTATCCTGCAAAGCTATCTACCCAAATTGATGGAGAAATAAGGATATTCCACAATAAAAACAGGCTAAAGGAATTTATGACAACTAAACCAGCTCTATAGAAAATACTTATAGGAATCCTTCACGCTGAAAAGAAAGCAAAACACACACAGGAGGAAATAGGAAAAATAATAAACCATACTCAAATAACAGTTAAAGCAAGTGAGTAAAGGCAAAACAGTACAAAAGAAGACGAATGGCAAGAATAGATACATACCTTTCAATAATAACTCCTAAGATCAATAGCCTCAATGTCCGAATCAAAAGACACAGGCTTGCAGACTGGATTAAAAGGCAGGATCCTGCCATTTGTTGCCTCCATGAAATTCATCTCTCAATGAAAGATAGACACTGCTTATGGTGGAAGAATGGAAAATGGTATTTCAAGCAAATGGGCCTAGGAAACAAGCAGGGGTTGCTATCCTAATATCTGACAGGATAGACTTCAAACCAACATTAGTGAGGAAAGATAAAGAAGGTCACATTATACTGATTAAAGGAACACTTCAACAGGAGGACATTACAATCTTAAACATATATGCAACTAACATAGGGGCTCCCAGTTTCATCAAATAAATACTATTAGACTTAAGGTCATATATAACACCAAGCACAATTGTAGTGGGTGACATCAATACCCCACTCTCATCAATTGACAGGTCATCTTGGCCAAAAATAAACAAGGAGACATCTGTATTAAATGGTGTCATGGAACAAAATGTACCTAACAGAAATCTATAGAACATTCCACCCAAATGATGCAGAATATAAATTTTTCTCAGCAGCACATGGAACATTCCTTAAATAGACCATATATTAGGACAAAAAGCAAATCTTAACAAATGCAGGAAAATTGAAATAATTCCTTGTACTCTATCTGACCACAATGGGATTAAACTATACATCAGCAACAAGAAAAACTACAAAGCATAGAGAAATTCATGGAAACTAAATAGTACACTAATGAATGATGAATGGGTTATTGAAGAAATCAAAAAGGAGATAAATAAAGCCAGCATGGTTGCGCATGCCTTTAATCCCAGCCCTTGGGAGGCAGAGGTAGGAGGATCACCAAGAGTTCGAGACCACCCTGGGACTACATAGTGATTTCCAGGTCAGCCTGAGCTAGAGTGAGACCCTACCTCAAAAATTTTTTTTTGAAAAGGAAATAAATAAATTCATAAAATTAAATGATGATGAGAATACAACACAACAAAACCTTTGGGACACAATGAAGGCAGTCTTAAAAGGGAAATTTATAGTTCTAAGTGCCTATATTAAGAAATTAGAGAATTCACAAGTAAACAGTTTAATGCTTCACCTTAAGGCCTTGGAAAGAGAAGAACAAGGCAAGCCAAAAATCAGTAGATGGGAAGAAATAATAAAGGTTAGGGCAGAAATTAATGAAATTGAAACCAAAAAAACAATCAAAAAATTTATGAAACAAAGAGTTGGTTCTTTGAAAGGATAAACAAGATTGATAAACCCTTAGCAAATCTGACCAGAAGAAAGAGAGAAGAGATAAAAATTAAAATCATAGATGAAAAAGGCACCATTACAACAGATACCAAAAAAATTCAGAAAATCATAAGGACATACTTAAAGAATATATATGCTTCTAAGTATGAAAATCTGAGACTTCTGGTTAAGATGTCGGCATAGGAACCACACCAAAACAGCTTAGGGGAGAAAAAGCAAAACAACAACAAAACCAGCAAAATACACTCCTCTACTAAAAAGTGAGGTGTATAGTAAATTATCAACAACAGCAGAGAAGTAGGAAAGATCCAGAGCACCTAGAGCCCACAAAAGCAGGCAGAAGTGGCTCCAGCAGCTGTGGTGACTTTCACACAGCTGCAGGCGCCAGGCTCGGCTGGAGTAGCAGGATTTTAAAGCCAGGTGAGAGGATTTTCTACTCACACTGGCCTCCTCACAAACTCAAGAAATGTGGAAGGAGGATGGCAGAGACCAATGAAGCACCTTGTGAGGAGGAAGATCGTGGGGACCACCGGGCAGACTTTAGCCTCCACCCACAGCCACCCCTCCCACGCGACCAGCACAAGCTCCATCAAGCACCAAAGACCTGGGGAAGGAAGCTCACCTACACAGCACCTGGCATGATCAGAGCAGCAACCCACAGACCCAGCCAGCATTTCTGAGCCCATAGCACAGCAAAGAGGGACTCAAGATGCCATGCAGCATAGCTGAGATCAAAGCCATCCCAAAAGGTAAGTGGGATTACACCAGGCGAAATAAGCCTGGTATATAGGCTTGCATCGGAAGGGCTAATTGCACCATCCAAATCAGGGTAAATTATATGTTAAATCTGATGGACAGTTGTATCTGACATTCTTTTTTTTTCCCCCAGTTTAAAAAAAGTGTTTAATTTGTTTAGCTGTTAAACTTGCTTGTTCTGGGGAAGATTAATTTTTATAAACATATTTGTGGACACTTCCTCCCTTAATACTGGTTTGAGAAGCCCTGTTCTCTTATTTCACCTGAGTATTGTGCTTGCTGTTGGCTTCTGAAAATCATTTCTTTAAATCCATCATGATAAGGAAGTTGAATATTTTTTACATTCCAAATGCCTTTTCTAATTTATTAAAACAATGATACATTTTTATCTCTTTTTTCTATTGTTTATTTTTTTATTGACAACTTCTATACTTACATACAAAAGAGCATATTTCCCTCTCCTCCCCCCATTCCCTTTAGAATTCCAATCTCCATCATATCCCCTCCCTCTCTCCATAGTCTTTTAATTTCATGTTATCATCTTTTTCTTCTATTATGAGGGTCTTGTGAATGTACTGCTAGGCACTGCAAGGTCATGGATATCAAGGCCATTTTCTTTCTGGACAGTTGCATTGTAAGGTGTCATACCCTTCCTTTGGCGCTTCCATTCTACCTGCCCCCTCTTCTGCAATGGGCCCTGAGCCTTGGAGACTGTGATAGAGCTGTTTCAGTGCTGGGCACTCCTCCATCCCTTCTTCTCAGCACTATGTTGCCTTTTGGGTCATCCCAGTGGTCATCGCCATCTGAAAAGAGAAGCTTCTCTAAACAGAAGCAAGAGTAGCATAAATATGTGAATATGAACATTAAGGATAATGCTTTCAGGGCAGCTTGGTGGGAATAATATATACATTTAACCAGACAAAAGTAGGCTTTATACCCCTAAGGCTCATGGATTTGACATTCTTAAATAAGCTATATTTTGGACTACTCATTTGTTGCTTCCTGATTTAGAGTGCCTTTGTTTCCTCTTCTGTCATTCGTTGGGGAAGGGTCCCACTTAGTCACAAGCTGATCTTGGAACCCTCTACAGACCAAAATCTTAGCCTCTCAGTTGACAGGATTAAGGATGTGGGGCAACACACATCCTTAGGGACTATGACTTTGTTAGAGTACCTGTTTGTCATAATACCTACTTTTGCATAAATATTCTGTGCTATTTTTCATTGAATGTATATATTGTTTAGTTAAGTTTTTAGAATTTGTCTGTATTCTGTACCATTCAGCTTACTGTCATAGCAGGCAAACCCAACACCTAGGGTCACTTTTATGGTTACTCTGAGAGTCTTAAGAGCTACACCTAGCACCTTAAGCTCCTACCCTGAAGATATATCAAATCATATTGATTAATACATCTAATATTACTGCAGATAATTAGAAAACTCAAGCATTAAATTAATCAAAGATGCAAAAATCTCTACATTATAATACAAGAAACACAAACAATCAAGACAATATAAATTCAACAAAAAGTATTAATACATCAGAAATGACCTTCAGTGAGAATGATTTGGAAGAAACGCTTGTGAAAGATTTCAAAAGAATGATTATAAATATGTTCAAAGAACTCAAAGCGGAAATCAAAGAACACACAGGAAACCAATTTAATGAAATAAAGAGGTCAATACAAGACATGAATAAGGAAATATAAATAATAAAGAAAAACCAGTCAGAAATATTAGCAATGAAGAACACAGTCAGTGAAGTAAAGAAACTCTGTAGAAAGTCTCTCCAGTAGAATGGAGGAAGGAGAGAACAGAATATCTAAACTAGAAGAACAGGTGGCAGATCTAATACAGTCCAACAAAGAGAAAGACAAACTAATAGGAAGGTATGAATGGGAATTTCAAGATATTTGGGACACTATGAAAAGATCAAACATAAGAATTCAGGATATATAGCCAGGCATGGTGGCGCATGCCTTTAATCCCAATACTTGGGAGGCAGAGGTAGGAAGATCGCTGTGAGTTCAAGGCCACCCTGAGAATACATAGTGAATTCCAGGTCAGCCTAGGCTACAGAGAGACCCTACCTCAAAAAAAAAAAAAAATTCAGGGTATAGTAGAAGGAGAAGAATTTCACTCCAGCATAATAGGTGTTTTCAACAATATCATACAAGAAAACTTCCCCCAAATTGGGAAAGAGATGCCAATGCAGATACAGGAAGCCTTTAGAACACCAAACAAACAAAACCTGGAAAGAACCTCTCCTCACCATATTATAATTAAACTACCAAGCATACAAACTAAGGAAAATATATTAAAAGCATCTATAGAGAAAAAGCAAGTCACCTACAAATAAGGACATTCCACAACAAAAGTAGGCTAAAGGAATATTTGAAGACAAAACCATGTCTACAGAAAATACTTGAAAGGATCTCTATGCTGAGGAGAAGAAAAGCACACATATAAGGAACCTGGAAAAAACAAACCATACTCCAATACTAATTAATACAAGAGAGCAAAGGTGAAACTGGAAGAACTACAAAACAAGAAAAATGCCAAAAATAAATATATACCTTTCAATAATAACTGTTAATATCAATGGCTTGAATGCCCCAACCCAAAGACATAGGTTTTCAGACTGGGTTACAAGCCGGATCCTTCAATTTGTTGCCTCCAAGAAACTCACCTTTCTACAAAGGATGGACACTACCTTAGGGTGAAAGGTTGGAAAATGGTGTTTCAAACAAATAGGCCTAGAAAGCAAGCAGGGGTCGCTATCCTAATATCTGACAGGGTAGACTTCAGACCAACATTAGTTAGGAAAGATAAAGAAGGTCACTTTCTATTGATTAAAGGAACACTCCAACAGAAGGACATTACTATCCTAAACATATATGCATCTAACACGGGGGCTCCCAATTTCATCAAACAAATGCTATTAGAACTAAGGTAACAGATAACACCAAACAGACTTGTAGTGGGTGACTTAAACACCCCACTCTTATCAACTGACAGGTCATCCTGGCAAAAAATAAACAGAGATGCTTCTGGATTTTAAATGAGGTCATAGAACAAATGGACCTAACAGATATATACAGGACATTTCATCCAAATGCTGAAAAATACACATTCTTTTCAGCAGCACATGGAATATTCTCTAAAATAGACCATATATTAGGACACAAAGCAAATCTTAACAAATATAGGAAAACTGAAAAAATTTCTTGCACTCTCTCTGATCACAATGGGATCAAACTACAAATCAATAACAAGAAAAGCTATAGAGCATACACAAAATCATGGAAAGTAAACAATACACTACTAAATGATGAATGGATCAATGAAGAAATCAACAAGGAAATCAAAAAATTCATGGAGTCAAATGCTAATGAGAACACAACATACCAAAACTTTTGGGACACAATGAAGGCACTCCTAAGAGGGAAATTTATAGCTTTAAGTGCCTAAGTTAAGAAATTAGAAATGTCGCAGGTAAACAACTTAATGCTCCACCGTAAGGCCTTGGAAAAAGAAGAACAAGGCAAACCAAAAATCAGTAGATGGGAAGAAATAATAAAGATTAGGGCAGAAACTAATGAAATAGAAACAAAAAAAAAAAATTCCAAAGAATCAATGAGAGAAAGAGTTGGTTCTTTGAAAGGATAAACAAGATTGATAAACTCTTAGAAAATCTGACCAAAAGAAAGAGGGAAGAGACACAAATTAATAAAATCAGAGAGGAAAGAGGCACCATTACAACAGATACTAGAGAAATTAAAAAAAAATCACAGGGACATACTATAAAAACATATACTCCACTAAGTTTGAAAATCTGAAAGAAACTGATGATTTCCTTGATTTATATGACCTACCTAAATTAAGTAAAGATGAGATTAACCACTTAAATAGACCTATAACAAATATGGAGATCCAAGCAGTTATAAAAAAATCTCCCAACTAAAAATGTCCAGGCCCAGATGGATTCACTGCTGAATTTTACCGGACCTTCATGGAATAGCTAACACCAATGCTTCTTAAACTTTTGCATAAAGTAGAAAGGGAAGGAACCCTACCAAACTCCTTATATAAAGCCAGCATCACCCTGATCCCAAAACCAGACAAAGATAGAACAAGAAAGGAAAATTACAGACCAATCTCCCTCATGAACATAGATGCAAAAATTCTCAACAACATATTGGCAAACAGATTGGCCATACAGTCCAAATAACTGAATGGGTACAATAGTGGCATGTCTGCTCTTGGGGTAGCCAACTGCTCCATAATTGGACTGAAGGCCCTCTCTATGGGAGGGAATACATACTTGGTACTGAAAAACCTAAGCAAAAGTATATGGCAGGGATGGTCATGAGCCTTAGAGGTATAAAGCCTGCTCTTGTCTGGCTAAATGTATATATTATTCCCACCAAACTGCCCTGAAAGCACTACACTTAATGTTCATGTTCACATATTAATACTACTCTCACTTCTGGTTAAAGAAGCTTCTCTTTTCAGATGGTCAAAAATCACATGGTCATCTCATTAGATGCAGAAAAAGCATTTGACAAAATCCAACATCCCTGAATGATAAAAGTCCTACAGAGACTGGAAACAGAAGGAACATATCTCAACATAATAAAGGCTATTTATGACAAACTCACAGCCAACCTAATACTAAATGGAGAAAAACTTTTATTTAACACAGTACTGGAAGTCTTAGCCATAGCAATAAGGCAAGAGACACACATAAAAGGGATACAGATTGGAAAAGAAGAGATCAAGTTATCAATATTTTCAGATGATATGATTCTATACATAAAGGACCTTAAAGGCTCTACCAGCAGACTGTTAGAGCTGATAAACACCCATAGACATGTAGCAGGATACAAAATAAACACACAGAAATCAGTAGTCTTCCTATATGCTAACAACAAACACAGAGGATCAAATCAGAGAATCACTCCCATTCACAATTGCATCAAAAAAAAAAACAAAACAAAACAAAAAAAAAAAACCTTGGGGTAAACCTAAACAAGAAAGTGAAGGATCTCTACAAGGAGATCTTTAAAATACTCAAGCCAGAAATTGCAGAAGACACTAGGAAATGGAAAAATATTCCCTGTTCTTGGATAGGAAGAATCAATATTGTGAAACTGGCAATCCTACCAAAAGCAATCTACACATTTAATGCAATCCCTATCAAAATTCCAATAACATTCTTCACAGAAATAGAGAAAACATCCAAAAATTCATTTGGGAACACAAAAAATCTCAGATATCTAAAACAATTTTGAGAAACAAAAATAAAGCTGGTGGTATCACCATACCTGATTTTAACCTATATTACAGAGCCATAGTAAAAAACAAAACAGCATGGTACTGGCACAAAAACAGACATGTAGATTAGTGAAATAGAATAAAGGACCCTGATGTAAGTCCGGGTAGCTACAGCCACCTGATCTTTGACAAAAATGCCAGTAATACTCAGTGGAGCAAAGATAACCTCTTCAGCAAATGGTGCTGGGAAAACTAGATATGCATCTGTAGAAGGATGAAAATAGATCCTTATCTCTCTCTATGCACAAGAATCAAGTCAAATGGATCAAAGACCTTAACATCAGACCTAAAACTCTGAAACTGCTAGAGGAAAAAGTAGGGAAAACCCTTCAACATACTGGTCTTGGCAAAGACTTTCTGAATATAACCCCAATCGCTCAGGAAATAAAACCACAGATCATCCACTGGGACCTCATGAAATTACAAAGCTTTTGTAGAGCTAAGGACACTGTGAATAGAGCAAAGAGGCAACCTACAGAATGGGAGAAAATCTTTGCTAGCTATACATCTGACAGAGGGTTAATATCTAGGATATATAAAGAACTCAAAAAATTAAATAATAAGAAATCAAACAACTCAATTAAAAAATGGGCTATGGAAATAAAGAAATACAAATGGCATATAAACATCTAAAAAAATATTCTACATCCCCAGTCATCAGTGAAATGCAGATTAAAACTACCTTGAGATTCCATGTCACTCCTGTCAGACTGGCAACCATCATGAAAACAAATGAGTATAAATGCTGGCGAGGATGCGGAAAAAGAGGAACCTTTCTACACTGTTGGTGGAAATGCAATCTAGTTCAGCCATTGTGGAAATCAGTGTGGAGGTTTCTGAGACAGCTAAATATAGATCTACCATATCATCCAGCTATACTACTCCTAGGCATATATCCTAAGGACTCGTCTCACTACCTTAGAGATACTTGCCCAGCCATGTTCATTTCTGCTCTATTCACAATAGCTAGGAAATGGAACCAGCCTAGACATCCCTCAATTGATGAGTGGAAAATGAAGATGTGGCACATTTACACAATGGAGTTCTACTCAGTAGTAAAGAAAAACTAAGTTATGAAATTTGCTGGAAAATGGATGGATCTGGAAAGGACTATACTTAATGAGGTTACCCAGGGCCAGAAATCCAAATATCACATGTTCTCTCTCATGTGTGGATCCTAGCTACAACTGATTGGACTTCTATGTGAGTAGAAATAAAACTAATATAAAAGGAATAGAAAGGGAGGGGGGACTTAATAGGATGGTATTCTATGTATATAAGTAGAAGAATAGATTGATGGGGTGAAAAGGCATAAGTCAGGGGAAGAGATTGAGTAAAGGAAAGGTGGAGGGAGGGCTAATCAAAATCTAAGAGGATATTAAAAAGTCATATGGAAACCTACTTTTCTGGACAATGGAACACTCAGAAGCCATAGATTGTTACTAGAAAATTTTCAGTGCCAGGGATGGTATACCTTCCAGTGAGTTGTTGGCTGGGGAGGTCACAGATATCCCCAAAATTATAGGCCATTGCCGAGGCCCTTGGTTTCCCACCAGGAATAGATGGTAAGACCCTATTGCTGAAGACTTCACATACTTGGGTGGCAAGTTCACTGAGAAAACCTGCTGGAGCTGAGCTGAAAGCCTCCTCCATGTGGACCAGCTGACAGAAAGTTGGAAAAAGCTACGCTGCAGGCAGGTCAATGGAAGAGAGAAAACACCAGTGAAGGTACTCAACAGTGAACACTGCAAGCAATAAATCTGGCCAGCCAGGCCAAATGAGCCAATGGGTGCAATAATGGCATGTCTGTATGGGAGAAACCAACTGCTCTAATTGGACTGGAGGCCTGCTCCACGGGAGGGAACTGAAAACATACAAGGATAGTTATGAACCCTAAGGGTATAATGTCTGCTGGTGTCTCGCTAAATGTATATACTATGCTCACCAAACTGCCAGTAAGCACTTCTTTTAATGTCCACACCCATGTATTAACGCTACTTTCACTTTTGGTTAGAGAAACTTCTCTTTTCAGATGGTGGCAACCTTGGGATGACTCAGAAGGCACCATGGTACTGAGAAGAAGTGACAGAGGAGTGCTTAGCACTGAAACATCTCAAACACACCTTCCAAGGCTCAAGGTCCATTGCGGAAGAGGGGGCAGAAAAATGTAAGAGCCAAAGGAAGAGTAGGACTCCTTATAACGTGCTCCTCCAGACACAAAATGGCCTGATATCCATGACCTCACAGTGCCTGACACCACCTGAATAAGACCATCAAAATACGAGGAAAAGATCATGACATCAAACTGAAAAGAGAGACTGAGGGGGGAGGGGATATGATGTAGAGTAAAGTTTCAAAGGGGAAAGTGGGGGGAGGGAGGGAAATAACATGGGATTTTGTCTACAATTAAAGAAGTTGTCAATAAAAAAATAATAATAAAAAGAAAAGTTAAAGGTATTGTGTATGGGAGTCCTGGGCATCCTAACCAGGTCCCATACATTACTGTTTGACCATATCTAGTGTAGAGCCCCTTGTTGGGCATTTCCAAGTGTGTTAGAGATATTGATAAAGATTATCCCCAAGGCGGATGTCATGTTTTCATAGAAAATGTATTTCATGGAGTTTATTAATAGGGGCTATGTCAAATCAATGTGTTATATAAAATCTAAAGGTATATATATTGGTATTATAAAGCAAGTCTGATTGTCAGATAGAGATTATTATTTTTTTAATTTTTAAAAATTTTATTATTTATTTTTTTTGAGAGAGAGATACAGAAATAGGCAGGGAGAGAGAGAGATAGAAGGAGAGAGAGAGAGAGAGAGAGAGAGAGAGAGAGAATGAATGGGTGTGCCAGGGCCTCCAGCCACTGCAAAAGAACGCCAGATGCATGCACCCCCTTGTGCATCTGGCTTACGTGGGTCCTGGAGAATCGAGCCTCGAACCGGGGTCCTTAGGCTTCATAGGCAAGCGTTTAACCACTAAGCCATCTCTCCAGCCCGGATAGAGATTATTTTTTGTGACCTAAATACTAAGGCTTTTTCTCAAATTTACAATAACAAAATGTTTTACTTCTTAAAGCCAAACTACTTGCTCTTGTCAATGGGTAATAAGATTAATCAATTTGTTGTAATTTTTAATCTTATAAAAATATGGATAATTATGGGTTGAGACAAAATGATTAAAGGAACTGAGAAGGTATTTATCAATGTTAGATATAAAATACTCATGATTTTTATTTATTTATTTATTTTATTTTTTCTTTTTTTTTTTTCGAGGTAGGGTCTCATTCTGGTCCAGGCTGACCTGGAATTAACTATGTAGTCTCAGGGTGGCCTCAAACTCTCAGCGATCCTCCTACCTCTGCCTCCCGAGTGCTGGGATTAAAGGCATGTGCCACCACGCCCGGCAAAATACTCATGATTTTTAAAAATAGAACTTAGATCAGAATGTTAAAGTATGTGAATAAAGATGTGCATATATAAGAAGGATGTAAGAGATCTAAAAAGACCAAGTTTTTCCTAAACTTAATTTCCTTTTAAAAGAAACAAAAAGCTAAGCTGGGCATGGTGGCACACGCCTTTAATCCCAGCACTCGGGAGGCAGAGGTAGGAGGATCTCTGAGAGTTCGAGGCCACCCTGAGACTACATAATGAATTCCAGGTCAGCCTGGACCAGAGTGAGACCCTACCTTGCAAAACCAAAAAAAAAAAAAAAAAGAAACAAAAAGCTAATTTTCAGGCTAACCCTAAACACCATGCCTGAAGTTAAAGATCTTTTTAACTGTTTACAGACTTTTAATGATGCTCCAAAGGTTTTATTTAGGGGCATAGACTTAATGTAAATTTTGCTTTCATTAGACACAGGTGATGTCTGATGCTAGGTGGGTCACAAAGTCATAAACACAGATGTAATTCATATTCTTTGGAGGTCTAACCAGGTTAGACATAGACAAGACCCTATCACCTTGTGTATTACAAATGGATAAATAAATTAAGTAGGTAAAAAAACAACTTCAGAGTAAGCCAAGGAATGCCAGGATGCTTAGCTCTGTCTGCTCTGTCATTCCTTTTGTTCTTGCTTACTGTTATATGCTATTTAAAGTCATGGCAAGCTGGACTCTTGAAAAAGGGATGATGCCCCCTGTATCAGTCAGGGTTCTCTAGAGGAACAGAACGGATAGAATGAGTTGTATTAAAAGGGAATTTATTGGATTAGCTTACAACAGTCCAGCAATAGTAGGTTGCAGGTCTGAGAGTCAAGGAACCCGATAGCTGCTCAGTCCATGAGGCTTCCTTGAGAGACGCTGCTCTTCAGTCCACCCTGGTCTCCAGTCCACACTGGAAACCAGCAAACACCAAGCAGCAAGCACCAAGCAGAGAACAGCGAGCAGCACCAGCAGCCAGGTAGGAGGAGAGAGAGCCTTTCTTCCCAGAGCTTCTTTTTATCAATCAGCCCCCTCCTCCAAGAGGGGCCACCCACTCTGGGGCAGCCTCAGAGACACACTTATGAGGAATGTCTGTGGATTCCTAAACAAATCAAGTTGACACAAACTTAACCATCACACCCCCTTTATCTCCAACTCCATGCAAGTTTAAGCCATATGTCCCCCTGACCCTGTCCAGACAAAATGGCCAATGGTCTCTGACAAGGAAAAGGAAATGAAAAATGGCATATAACTTTGTTTCTCTTTATAGTTCTCTTTTGAACACCTGTTCATCTGTTAGATGAAATTTCTCAGTAGACAAAAGATTAAATAGGTAAACTGAGTCAAGGTACTTAAGCAAACATCAGACTTACCTAATGTTGCAGTCAGGTTCGCATTGCTGGCAGAAATCACCCGACTAAGAGCAGCTTGTGGGAAAAAAGAGGTTTATTTTGGCTTACAGGCTCGAGGGGGAAGCTCCATGATGGCAGGAAAAACGATGGCATGAGCAGAGGGTGGACATCACTCTCTGGTCAACATAAGGTGGACAACAGCAACAGGAGAGTGTGCCAAACACTGGCAAGGGGAAGCTGGCTATAATACCCATAAGCCCGCCCCCAACAATACACCACCTCCAGGAGGCTTTAATTTCCAATTGCCATCAGCTGGGGGAGACTAGCATTCCGAACACTTAAGTTTATGGGGGACACCTGAATCAAACCACCACATTCCGCCCCTGGCCCCCATAAACTGATAACCATACATGATGTAAAATACAATGCATTCATGCAAATTTAAAAGTCCCCATAGTTTTTATCAATTCCAATGATGTTCATACATCCCCATAATCCAAGGTCTTTTAACTGAGCCATAATACCAAAAATATCCCCCAAAAAACCCACAATGGCACAGAATAAAGCATTCACACTGCAAAGGATGGCATTGGGCAAAACAAAGAAATACTTAACCAATACAAGATTTTAAACAACCAGGGCAAACGTCAAACTCTGTAATTCCAATCCAACAACTAGTCAGTGACAAATCTCCAAGTCCGATACTTCTGAGCAGCAACAAGTCTCTGGAGTTCCAATTCCGCCCCTCCAACTAGGCTACTCACAGTCCTGGAAAACTTCATCCAGGGCCGGCAGCTCTCCTTGGCAGCCATCTCATAGTCCCGGCATCTCCACTGGGTCTCCACTGCAACCCACGGTCCATCCTCATGGCCCTATGGGATTTCCATGCAGGCATCCAGCAAACCTGCTTCACACTGCCCATGGCCATTTCCAAAACACAAGACCTTGTTAAAAACTCAATGACCCTCTCTTTCCTGCATTTGTTATGCTCCATAATACCAGGTAGGGTGCCAATTTGTTAATCCAGGGGGGAATAAATCAGACTTTGAAGAACAGGACACTCCTTCAGCATTCAGGCCCCTTCAAAAGAGTCTGCATTCTTCCTGTTGCCCCATTGCAGGTCAGCTGGCCCAATCTCAAAGGTTGTAATCTCTCAACTGCAGCTGAATGGGCAGAGTTCACCCAAAGATTTCATTTTTCTGTGCCATATCCCTCTGCTCACACCAGTTCATTTTCTGCAAAGCAACCCTGCACAACTTCTCAGGACATGGGCATAACAGCAAACTTGTCACACAAACTGCTAGCCCAGTCCAAATAAAGCTCTTTCTCACCCTCATAAGCCAAACCTCACAGTCCTTAGTTCTTACTGCATTCAGGTCTTTCAGCTCTGACCAGAATAGTCCATTAAGCTGTACTTACAGCACTGCAAGGTGTCTCTTAGGCCAAGGTTTCAAATCCTTCCACATTCCTCTTGAAAATCAGCTCCAAAAGGCCAAAGCCACACAGTCAGGTGTCTAGCAGCAATCCCACTCCTCGGTACCACTTTACTGTTGCAGTCAGGTTCGCATTGCTGGCAGAAATCACCCGACTAAGAGCAGCTTGTGGGAAAAAAGAGGTTTATTTTGGCTTACAGGCTCGAGGGGGAAGCTCCATGATGGCAGGAAAAACGATGGCATGAGCAGAGGGTGGACATCACTCTCTGGTCAACATAAGGTGGACAACAGCAACAGGAGAGTGTGCCAAACACTGGCAAGGGGAAGCTGGCTATAATACCCATAAGCCCGCCCCCAACAATACACCACCTCCAGGAGGCTTTAATTTCCAATTGCCATCAGCTGGGGAGACTAGCATTCAGCACACTTAAGTTTATGGGGGACACCTGAATCAAACCACCACACCTAAAATGTATATTGAGATATAAACAGATGATATAAAAAAAGGAGACATCACGGGCTGGAATTAATGGCTTAGCGGTTAAGGCATTTGCCTGCAAAGCCAAAGAGCCTGGTTCGATTCCCCAAGACCCACACTAGCCAGATGATCAAGGGGCACATGCATCTGGAGTTTGCAGTGGCTGAAGGCCCTGATGTGCCCATTCTTTCTTTCTCTGTCTGTCTCTCTCTGCTTACAAATAAATAAAATTTAAAAAGGGCATCAGATAAATGATGACTTAACAGTTCTGAGTGCTTTAAAAAAAATAGGTTCAATTCCCAGCACCCCCCATTCTTATTGTTAAACCTAATTCTGATTTAAAACAGGTTCTCTGATATCCCTTTTCAAGACAGTCTTCTACACCCATCAGCCCACATGGGAGGACTGTCAACAATTCTTGCAGATCCTCTTTAACACAGACTAACATAAAAAAATCTGAAAGGAAGCCATAAAAGAACCCTAATGTTATTGACAAGGTTTTCCTTTCCACACAACCGGACTGGGATCCCAACACCCCTGAAGGTAGGGTGTTCCTTAACCTCTTTCACTGGACTCTGATGAGTGGTCTCCAGGCAGCCGCTTGCTCGGTGCCCTACAAATTTGTCCAAGGTGGGTGAAGGGACCCAAGGGCCCACAGAATCCCCCATTTCTTTCCTAGAAAGGCTGCAGGAAACATGTAGGACATACCCCTCTCCCTTCCATAGATCCTAAAGCCCCTGAAAATAGGCGAACTATTAACATTGCTTTTGTAACTCAGTCCGCACCAGATATTAGAAGGATATTCAGAAAATAAAAGGCTTTAAGAATAAACTTCTTTCAGCATTAATAAAGATTATTGCCAGGGTATATAATAATATAGATACTCTGAAGATAGGCTAAGAACATGACTAAGGTTATGGTGGCTACCTTCCAGAAGGCACAAGGCCCCACAAGATAGCCCTTATACTTTGTTCAGTATGATTCCATTTAAAAAGACATATACTGTGCTGGACATAAAGGACGCTTTCTTTCTTTTCTTTCTTCTTTTTTTTTCAAGGTAGGGTCTCACGAGGCAGCTCAGGCTGACCTGGAATTCACCATCTAGTCTCAGGCTAGCCTCGAACTCACAATGATCCTCCTACCTCTGCCTTCCGAGTGCTGGGATTAAAGGCATGTGCCACCACGCCCGGCTACCTAAAGGACACTTTCTTTAACATCCCATTGGCGAAGGGAAGTCAACTCATTTTTGCCTTTGAATGGACAGATATGAAAAGAGACACCAGTGGGCAACTGACCTGGACTAGACTTCCACAGGGATCTAAAAATTCCCCTGCTCTCTTTGATGAGACTCTCCATAAGGATGTGCAGGGTTTTTGCAATGAGACTCATGAGGCACCACTCCTGCAGTACGTGGATGACCTCCTCCTAGCCGCAGAAACAGAGGAAGAATGTCTCACTGCCACAGAGCATCTCCTGGACACCTTACACCATCTGGTCTACCCTGTGTCAGCCAGTAAGGCTCAGCTGTGCATGTGTAAGACAACCTACTTGGGATATGAACTCCAAGGGGGTAAGAGGATGCTGTCGGCCTCTAGAATTTAGGCCATCACTCACATCCCCACACTTCAGACCAACAGACAAATCTGAGAATTCCTCAAAACTGTGGGGCATTACAAAATGTGGATTCCAAGGTTTGCTAAATTAGTCAAGCCTCCATATGAGGCCACTGGGGGGGGGGGAGAAGATTTTAATTAAACTAAAAATGAAAAACAAACATTTGAAAAACTGCCCTGGCACTTCCAGACTTAAGAGAAGGGGACAACCAGGGGCATCCTAACCCAGAGACTGGGGCCATAATATCTCCCAGTGGCCTATTTGTCTAAGAAGTCAAACCCTGTAGCCACAGGTTGGCCCCCTTGCCTCCAGGCTATTGCAACTGCTGCTATTCTGACAAAGGATGCAGATCAGAAACTAATCTTGGGACAAAATTTATCAATTACAGCCATGCATGCGATAGAGGCTCTTCTAAAAAAACCTCCCAATCAATGGCTCTCCAACTCTCGCATATCCCACTATCAGGCCTTGCTCCTAGATCAACCAAGGATATAGTTTTGCCAACTGCAGCTTTGACTCCAGCCTCCTGCTGCCTGAGACCAATAAGGCATCTAGTTCTCTGCATGACTGTGTAGAGATCACTGCCACCTTCCATGGGTTCCGCCCGGATCTAACAGATGTGGCTTGGCTGGACTCTGACGTGGTGGTGATATATTCTGATGGAAGCAGTGTTGTCATGGATGGAATCAGATGTTCAGGGGTGGCTATGATGACTTTGGAAGAAACCTTGTGGGCTGAAGCCTTGCCTTGGGTACATCTGGTCTGAAAGCTGAACTGATAACACTAACCAAGGCTCTGATATTGGGAAGACAAGACAGTAAATATCTACATAGACAGCTGTTATGCCTTTGCCACGACTCATGTCCATCGGGCCATATACCAGGAGCAAAGGCTATTAATAACAACAGGTAAAGACATTAAAAATAAAATAAAGTTTTAGACTTATTAGCTGCCATTTGGGTGCCTATAATTCATTGTCTGGGTCATCAAAAAAGGGGAGGATGTGGAAAAGAGTAACCCTTCTACACTGTTGGTGGGATGCAATCTGGTCCAGCCATTGTTGAAATCAGTGTGGAGAGTATTGAGACAGCTAAATACAGATCTACTATATCACCCAGCTATACCACTCCTAGGCATATATCCTAAGGACTCATCTCACTCTCTTAGAGATACTTGCTCAACCATGTTTATTGCTGCTCTATTCACAATAGCTAGAAATGGAAACAGCCTAGATGTCCCTCAACTGATGAGTGGATAATAAAGATGCCACACATTTATACAATGGAGTTCTACTCAGCAGTAAAAAGAAAATGAAGTTATGAAATTTGCTGGAAAATGGATGGATCAATATCACATGTTCTCTCTCATATGTGGATCCTAGCTACAAATGATTGGACTTCTATGTGAGTAGAATAAAATCAGTAGCAGAAGCCAGTAAGCTAAAAATATATAAAGGGAATAGAAAGGGAGGGAGGGGGACTTAATAGGATGATGGTATTATATATGTAAGTAGAAGAACAGATTAATGGGGTGAAAAGGCTAAGTGAGGTCAGGGGAAGAGATTGAGTAAAGGAAAGGTGGAGGGAGGGCTAATCAAAATCTAAGAGGATATTAAAAAGTCATATGGAAACCTACTTTTCTGGACAATGGAACACTCAGAAGCCATAGATTGTTACTAGAAAATTTTCAGTGCCAGGGATGGTATACCTTCCAGTGAGTTGTTGGCTGGGAGGTCACAGATATCCCAAAAATTATAGGCCATTGCCGAGGCCCTTGGTTTCCCACCAGGAATAGATGGTAAGACCCTATTGCTGAAGACTCCACATACTTGGGTGGCAAGTTCACTGAGAAAACCTGCTGGAGCTGAGCTGAAAGCCTCCTCCATGTGGACCAGCTGACAGAAAGTTGGAAAAGCTACGCTGCATGCAGGTCAATGGAAGAGAGAAAACACCAGTGAAGGTACTCAACAGTGAACACTGCAAGCTTTAAATTTGGCCAGCCAGGCCAAATGAGCCAACGGGTGCAATAGTGGCATGTCTGTTATGGAGAAACCAACTGCTCTCTAATTGGACTGGAGGCCTGCTCCATGGGAGGGAAACATCCCTGATAAAACATACAAGGGTAGTTATGAACCCTAAGGGTGTAATGTCTGCTGGTGTCTCGCTAAATGTATATACTATGCTCACCAAACTGCCCAGTAAGCACTTCTTTTAATGTCCACACCCATATATTAATGCTACTCTCACTTTTTTGGTTAGAGAAACTTCTCTTTTCAGATGGTGGCAACCTTGGGATGACTCAGAAGGCACCATGGTACTGAGAAGAAGTGACAGAGGAGTGCTCAGCACTGAAACATCTCAAACACACCTTCCAAGGCTCAAGGTCCATTGTGGAAGAGGGGGTGGAAAGAATGTAAGAGCCAAAGGAAGAGTAGGACTCCTTATAACGTGCTCCTCCAGACACAAAATGGCCTGATATCCATGACCTCACAGTGCCTGACACCACCTGAATAAGACCATCAAAATAGGAGGAAAAGATCATGACATCAAACTGAAAAGAGAGACTGAGGGGGAGGGGATATGATGTAGAGTAAAGTTTCAAAGGGTCATGTTTTCATAGAAAATGTATTTCATGGAGTTTATTAATAGGGGCTATGTCAAATCAATGTGTTATATAAAATCTAAAGGTATATATATTGGTATTATAAAGCAAGTCTGATTGTCAGATAGAGATTATTATTTTTTTAATTTTAAAAAATTTTATTATTTATTTTTTTTGAGAGAGAGATACAGAAATAGGCAGGGAGAGAGACAGAGATAGAAGGAGAGAGAGAGAGAGAGAGGGAGAATGAATGGGTGTGCCAGGGCCTCCAGCCACTGCAAACGAACGCCAGATGCATGCACCCCCTTGTGCATCTGGCTTACGTGGGTCCTGGAGAATCGAGCCTCGAACCGGGGTCCTTAGGCTTCATAGGCAAGCGTTTAACCACTAAGCCATCTCTCCAGCCCGGATAGAGATTATTTTTTGTGACCTAAATACTAAGGCTTTTTCTCAAATTTACAATAACAAAATGTTTTACTTCTTAAAGCCAAACTACTTGCTCTTGTCAATGGGTAATAAGATTAATCAATTTGTTGTAATTTTTAATCTTATAAAAATATGGATAATTATGGGTTGAGACAAAATGATTAAAGGAACTGAGAAGGTATTTATCAATGTTAGATATAAAATACTCATGATTTTTATTTATTTATTTATTTTCTTTTTTCTTTTTTTTTTTTCGAGGTAGGGTCTCATTCTGGTCCAGGCTGACCTGGAATTAACTATGTAGTCTCAGGGTGGCCTCAAACTCTCAGCGATCCTCCTACCTCTGCCTCCCGAGTGCTGGGATTAAAGGCATGCGCCACCACGCCCGGCAAAATACTCATGATTTTTAAAAATAGAACTTAGATCAGAATGTTAAAGTATGTGAATAAAGATGTGCATATATAAGAAGGATGTAAGAGATCTAAAAAGACCAAGTTTTTCCTAAACTTAATTTCCTTTTAAAAGAAACAAAAGCTAAGCTGGGCATGGTGGCACACGCCTTTAATCCCAGCACTCGGGAGGCAGAGGTGAGGAGGATCTCTGAGAGTTCAAGGCCACCCTGAGACTACATAATGAATTCCAGGTCAGCCTGGACCAGAGTGAGACCCTACCTTGCAAAATTGTGAAAAAAAAAAAAAAAAAAAAAAAAAACAAAAGCTAATTTTCAGGCTAACCCTAAACACCATGCCTGAAGTTAAAGATCTTTTAACTGTTTACAGACTTTTAATGATGCTCCAAAGGTTTTATTTAGGGGCATAGACTTAATGTAAATTTTGCTTACATTAGACACAGGTGATGTCCGATGCTAGGTGGGTCACAAAGTCATAAACACAGATGTAATTCATATTCTTTGGAGGTCTAACCAGGTTAGACATAGACAAGACCCTATCACCTTGTGTATTACAAATGGATACATAAATTAAGTAGGTAAAAAAACAACTTCAGAGTAAGCCAAGGAATGCCAGGATGCTTAGCTCTGTCTGCTCTGTCATTCCTTTTGTTCTTGCTTACTGTTATATGCTATTTAAAGTCATGGCAAGCTGGACTCTTGAAAAAGGGATGATGCCCCCTGTATCAGTCAGGGTTCTCTAGAGGAACAGAACGGATAGAATGAGTTGTATTAAAAGGGAATTTATTGGATTAGCTTACAACAGTCCAGCAATAGCAGGTTGCAGGTCTGAGAGTCAAGGAACCTGATAGCTGCTCAGTCCATGAGGCTTCCTTGAGAGACGCTGCTCTTCAGTCCACCCTGGTCTCCAGTCCACACTGGAAACCAGCAAACACCAAGCAGCAAGCACCAAGCAGAGAACAGCGAGCAGCACCAGCAGCCAGGTAGGAGGAGAGAGAGCCTTTCTTCCCAGAGCTTCTTTTTATCAATCAGCCCCCTCCTCCAAGAGGGGCCACCCACTCTGGGGCAGCCTCAGAGACACACTTATGAGGAATGTCTGTGGATTCCTAAACAAATCAAGTTGACACAAACTTAACCATCACACCCCCTTTATCTCCAACTCCATGCAAGTTTAAGCCATATGTCCCCCTGACCCTGTCCAGACAAAATGGCCAATGGTCTCTGACAAGGAAAAGGAAATGAAAATGGCATATAACTTTGTTTCTCTTTATAGTTCTCTTTTGAACACCTGTTCATCTGTTAGATGAAATTTCTCAGTAGACAAAAGATTAAATAGGTAAACTGAGTCAAGGTACTTAAGCAAACATCAGACTTACCTAAAATGTATATTGAGATATAAACAGATGATATAAAAAAAGGAGACATCACGGGCTGGAATTAATGGCTTAGCGGTTAAGGCATTTGCCTGCAAAGCCAAAGAGCCTGGTTCGATTCCCCAAGACCCACACTAGCCAGATGATCAAGGGGCACATGCATCTGGAGTTTGCAGTGGCTGAAGGCCCTGATGTGCCCATTCTTTCTTTCTCTGTCTGTCTCTCTCTGCTTACAAATAAATAAAATTTAAAAAGGGCATCAAATAAATGATGACTTAACAGTTACGGTACTTTAAAAAAATCTAGGTTCAATTCCCCAGCACCCCCATTCTTATTGTTAAACCTAATTCTGATTTAAAACAGGTTCTCTGATATCCCTTTTCAAGACAGTCTTCTACACCCATCAGCCCACATGGGAGGACTGTCAACAATTCTTGCAGATCCTCTTTAACACAGAGTAACATAAAAAAATCTGAAAGGAAGCCATAAAAGAACCCTAATGTTATTGACAAGGTTTTCCTTTCCACACAACCGGACTGGGATCCCAACACCCCTGAAGGTAGGGTGTTCCTTAACCTCTTTCACTGGACTCTGATGAGTGGTCTCCAGGCAGCCGCTTGCTCGGTGCCCTACAAATTTGTCCAAGGTGGGTGAAGGGACCCAAGGGCCCACAGAATCCCCCATTTCTTTCCTAGAAAGGCTGCAGGAAACATGTAGGACATACCCCTCTCCCTTCCATAGATCCTAAAGCCCCTGAAAATAGGCGAACTATTAACATTGCTTTTGTAACTCAGTCCGCACCAGATATTAGAAGGATATTCAGAAAATAAAAGGCTTTAAGAATAAACTTCTTTCAGCATTAATAAAGATTATTGCCAGGGTATATAATAATATAGATACTCTGAAGATAGGCTAAGAACATGACTAAGGTTATGGTGGCTACCTTCCAGAAGGCACAAGGCCCCACAAGATAGCCCTTATACTTTGTTCAGTATGATTCCATTTAAAAGACATATACTGTGCTGGACATAAAGGACGCTTTCTTTCTTTTCTTTCTTTTTTTTTTTTTTTCAAGGTAGGGTCTCACTCTAGCTCAGGCTGACCTGGAATTCACCATCTAGTCTCAGGCTAGCCTCGAACTCACAATGATCCTCCTACCTCTGCCTTCCGAGTGCTGGGATTAAAGGCATGTGCCACCACGCCCGGCTACCTAAAGGACACTTTCTTTAACATCCCATTGGCGAAGGGAAGTCAACTCATTTTTGCCTTTGAATGGACAGATATGAAAAGAGACACCAGTGGGCAACTGACCTGGACTAGACTTCCACAGGGATCTAAAAATTCCCCTACTCTCTTTGATGAGACTTTCCCTAAAGATTTGCAGGGTTTTTGCAATGAGACTCATGAGGCACCACTCCTGCAGTACGTGGATGACCTCTCCTAGCCGCAGAAACAGAGGAAGAATGTCTCACTGCCACAGAGCATCTCCTGGACAACTTACACCATCTGGTCTACCCTGTGTCAGCCAGTAAGGCTCAGCTGTGCATGTGTAAGACAACCTACTTGGGATATGAACTCCAAGGGGGTAAGAGGATGCTGTCGGCCTCTAGAATTTAGGCCATCACCCAGATCCCCACACTTCAGACCAACAGACAAATCTGAGAATTCCTCAAAACTGTGGGGCATTACAAAATGTGGATTCCAAGGTTTGCTAAATTAGTCAAGCCTCCATATGAGGCCACTGGTGGGGGGGGGGAGAAGATTTTAATTAAACTAAAAATGAAAAACAAACATTTGAAAAACTGCCCTGGCACTTCCAGACTTAAGAGAAGGGGACAACCAGGGGCATCCTAACCCAGAGACTGGGGCCATAATATCTCCCAGTGGCCTATTTGTCTAAGAAGTCAAACCCTGTAGCCACAGGTTGGCCCCCTTGCCTCCAGGCTATTGCAACTGCTGCTATTCTGACAAAGGATGCAGATCAGAAACTAATCTTGGGACAAAATTTATCAATTACAGCCCTGCATGCGATAGAGGCTCTTCTAAAAAACCCTCCCAATCAATGGCTCTCCAACTCTCGCATATCCCACTATCAGGCCTTGCTCCTAGATCAACCAAGGATATAGTTTTGCCAACTGCAGCTTTGACTCCAGCCTCCCTGCTGCCTGAGACCAATAAGGCATCTAGTTCTCTGCATGACTGTGTAGAGATCACTGCCACCTTCCATGGGTTCCGCCCGGATCTAACAGATGTGGCTTGGCTGGACTCTGACGTGGTGGTGATATATTCTGATGGAAGCAGTGTTGTCATGGATGGAATCAGATGTTCAGGGGTGGCTATGATGACTTTGGAAGAAACCTTGTGGGCTGAAGCCTTGCCTCGGGTACATCTGGTCTGAAAGCTGAACTGATAACACTAACCAAGGCTCTGATATTGGGAAGACAAGACAGTAAATATCTACATAGACAGCTGTTATGCCTTTGCCACGACTCATGTCCATCGGGCCATATACCAGGAGCAAAGGCTATTAATAACAACAGGTAAAGACATTAAAAATAAAATAAAGTTTTAGACTTATTAGCTGCCATTTGGGTGCCTATAATTCATTGTCTGGGTCATCAAAAAAGGGGAGGATGTGGAAAAAGAGTAACCCTTCTACACTGTTGGTGGGATGCAATCTGGTCCAGCCATTGTTGAAATCAGTGTGGAGGTATTGAGACAGCTAAATACAGATCTACTATATCACCCAGCTATACCACTCCTAGGCATATATCCTAAGGACTCATCTCACTCTCTTAGAGATACTTGCTCAACCATGTTTATTGCTGCTCTATTCACAATAGCTAGGAAATGGAAACAGCCTAGATGTCCCTCAACTGATGAGTGGATAATAAAGATGTCACACATTTATACAATGGAGTTCTACTCAGCAGTAAAGAATAATGAAGTTATGAAACTTGCTGGAAAATGGATGGATCTGGAAAGGATTATATTTAGTGAGGTAACCCAGGCCCAAAAAGCCAAATGTCACATGTTCTCTCTCATATGTGGATCCTAGCTACAAATGATTGGACTTCTATGTGAGTAGGAATAAAACTCAGTTGCAGAAGCCAGAAAGCTAAAAAGGGAATATAAAGGGAATAGAAAGGGAGGGAGGGGGGACTTAACAGGATGGTATTGTATATATGTAAGTAGAAGAACAGATTAATGGGGGTGAAAAGGTCTAAGTGAGGTCAGGGGAAGAGATTGAGTAAAGGAAAGGTGGAGGGAGGACTAATCAAAATCTAAGAGGATATTAAAAAGTCATATGGAAACCTACTTTTCTGGACAATGGAACACTCAGAAGCCATAGATTGTTACTAGAAAATTTTCAGTGCCAGGGATGGGATACCTTCCAGTGAGTTGTTGGCCAGGGAGGTCACAGATACCCCCAAAACATTATAGGCCCTTGCCGAGGCCCTTGGTTTCCCACCAGGAATAGATGGTAAGACCCTATTGCTGAAGACTCCACATACTGGGGCAGCAAGTTCACTGAGAAAACCTGCTGGAGCTGAGCTGAAAGCCTCCTCCATGAGGACCAGCTGACAGAACGTTGGAAAAAGCTACACTGCATGCAGTTCAATGGGAGAGAGAAAATACCAGTGAAGGTACTCAACAGTGAACACTGCAAGCCTTAAATTTGGCCAGCCAGACCAAATGAGCCAATGGTGCAATAGTGGAATGTCTGTTATGGGGGAAACCAACTGCTCTTTAATTGGACTGGAGACCCACTCCATGGGAGGGAACACATCCCTCATACTGAAAACGTACGACGGGGTAGTCATGAGCCTTAGGGGTGTTATGTCTGCTGGTGTTTTGCTAAATGTATATACTATGCTCACCAAACTGCCCAGTAAGCACTTCTCTTAATGTCCACACCCATATATTAAGGCTACTCTCACTTTTGATTAGAGAAACTTCTCTTTTCAGATGGTGGTAACCTTGGGATGACTCAGAAGGCACCATGGTGCTGAGAAGTGACAGAGGAGTGCTCAGCACTGAAACATCTCAAACCTACTTTCCAAGACTCAGGGTCCATTTTGGAAGAGGGGGTGGAAAGAATGTAAGAGCCAAAGAGTAGGACTCCTTACAACATGCTCCTCCAGAAACAAAATGGCCTGGATATCCATGACCTCACAGTTCCTGACACTACCTACATAAGACCATCATAATAGGAGGAAAAGATCATGACATCAAACTAAAAAGAGAGACTGATTGAGAGGGGAAGTGGATATGATGGAGAGTGAAGTTTCAAAGGGGAAAGTAGGGGGGAGGGAGGGAAGTACCATGGGATATTGTCTACAATTAAAGAAGTTGTCAATAAAAAAAAAAAAAGGAGGAAAAAAAGGAGAAGAATTTCACTCCAAATGCATAGTGGATATTTTCAACAAAATCATAGAAGAAAAATTTCCCCAAATAGGGAAAGTGATGTCAACACAGATATAGGAAGCCTTTAGAATGCAAAACCGACAAAATCAGGAAAGAACCTCTCACCATCATATTATAATTAAAGTACACACACAAATCAAAAAAAATATATTGAAAGCAGTTAGAGAGAAAAATCAAGTGACATATAAAGGCAAGTCCATCAGGATAATAACAGATTACTTGACACAAAGTTTAAAATCCAGAAGGGCTTAGAATGATGTATTCTAAGTTCTGAAAGTTAACAACTGTGAATCAAGATTACTTCATCCAGCAAAGCTATCCATCCAAATTGATGGAGAAATGACATTCCACAACAAAATCAGACTAAAGAAATACAAGAACACCAAACCAGCTCTACAGAAAAAACTTGAAAGGATCCTCCATGCTGAAGAGACAGAAAAGCACATACATAAGGAAACAAAAAAAAAAATCATACTCAAATAAGAGTGAGATCCTACCTCAAACAACAACAACAAAACTCCATAAAATCATTGCATTTCTTTTTAGTGGAAGGGAGACGATTAAGTGCTACAGAGCATGGAAATACTTAGACATGTCTTAAGTCCTGAGAATACAGAGCTTGACTTTCAACATCTCCAACATAATCATTATGCAATGAGGAAGTACCTTCATCTCTGTTTACTCAGTAACCTACCTGTCTGTAAGGAAATAATGTGAGGGCAGTGGGAGAATCATCTTCCTGACACACCAAAAAAATGGGTACTCAAATACCTTAACTCTTTAGAGTAGGCATTTTTTTTTCTCTCTGAGGCAGCATTTCACTCTAGCCCAGACAGACCTGGAACTCATTCTGTAGCCTCAGGTTGGCTTTGAACTCACAGAGATCCTTCTACCTCAGCCTCCTGAGTGGTGGGACTAAAGGTATGTGTCACCATGCCTGGCTTCAAGGTAGGCATTCTATCCACAGACACCTTAGACAAACAATGAAAAAAATGTTCCTCCTCCATATTATTATTAAACTTAAACATCTCTATTTGTAGAAAAAAAATCTTCAATTTTCTCATGAATCAAAATGTCAGCATTGCCGGGCATGGTGGTGCAGCATTTGGGAGGCAGAGATAGGAGGATCGCTGTGAGTTTGAGGCCACCCTGAGACTACATAGTGAATTCCAGGTCAGCCTGGGTTAGAGTGAAACCTTACCTCGAAAAACAAACAAACAAAGAAACAAACAAAAATGTCAGCATTATTTATTGTTGAAATAAAAGGTGTTTAATTTAGGGATTTTTGTCCTAGCTTCTTTTTTCTTTCCTTGTGTGTATGCAATGTGGAGAGAGAGAGAGAGTGTGTGTGTAAGTGTTGTGTTTGGTGTACGCACATGTTGTGTGCCCTATGTCCTTGCTTGTGGTGGCAGTATGTGTTTGGGGGAAGGATACTCGCCTATGGTGGCCACTCCATCACCTTCCACCATTCCTGTTTGAGCTGGTGCCTCTTACCAGAGCTTGATGCTTTGAGCAAGCCCTGATCCCTTCTTTCCTTTGTAAGACTGGAATTACAGGTGCACGTGGCTATAACCAGGTGTTTATGTGGGTTCTGGAGATTCAAACTTGTGTAGTTTCAGGACCTCATGCACACACAGGAAGTGCACTGGACCACTGAGCCATCTCTCCAGCCCTAGATTGATTTATTCATTTCCTTTCTTTCTTTCCTTTCTTTCTTTCCTTCCTTCCTTCCTTCCTTCCTTCCTTCCTTCCTTCCTTCCTTCCTTCCTTCCTTCCTTTCTTTTTGGTTTTTCGAGGTAGGGTCTCACTTTAGCCCAGGCTGACCTGGAATTCACTCTGTATTCTCAGGGTGGCCTCTAACTCATGGTGATCCTCCTACCTCTGCCTCCCAAGTGCTGGGATTAAAGGTGTGCACCACCACGCCCAGCTTTTTTCTTTCTTTTTAATAAAAAAATTTTTAAATTTTCATTTATTTATATGAGAGAGAGAGAGAGAGAGAGAGAGAGAGAGACTATGAATATGAGTGCACCAGGACCTCCAGGTCTGCAAACCAAGTCCAGGTGCATGTGCCACCTTGTGCCTCTGGCTTTTATGGATCATGGGGAATTGAACCTGGGTCCTTTGGCTTTGCAGGCACGTGCCTTAAACTACTAAGTCATCTCTCCAGCCCTTTTTTTTTTTTTTTTTTGAGTTAAGGTGTCACTCTAGCCCAGGCTGACCTGCAATTCATTATTGTTGCAGTTGGGTTCACATTGCTGGCAGAAATCACCTGACCAAGAGCAGTTTTTGGGGAAAAAAAAGGGTTTATTTTGGCTTATAAGCTGGAGAGGAAGCTCCATGATGGCAGGAAAAATGATGGCATGAGCAGAGGGTGGACATCACTGCCTGGCCAACATCAGGTGGACAACAGCAACAGGAGAGTGTGCCAAACACTGCCAAGGGGAAGCTGGCTATACCACCCATAAGCATACCCCCAACAATACACTGCCTCTAGGAGTGATTCCCAGCTGGGAATCTAGCATTTAGAACACCTAAGTTTATGGCAGACATCTGATTCAAACCATCACATTCCATCCCTGGCCCCCATAAACTGATAACCATCCAGGATGTAAAATGCAATGCATCCAGTCCATCTTTAAAAGTCCTTATAGTTGTTATCAATTCTAATGATGTTCAAACATTCCCATAGTCCAAGATCTTTTAACTGAGCCATAATACCAAAATATCCCCCCAAAGCCCATAATGGCACAGAATAAACACACTGCAAAAGATGGTATTGGCATAGCAAAGAAATATTCAACCAATGCAAAATTTAAACAGGGCAAACATGAAACTCTGTAGCTCCAAGTCCAACAACTCTAGTCAGTGACAAATCTCCAAGTCTGATAATTCTAACCAGCAACAATCTCTGGAGTTCCAATTCTGCCCCTCCATCTAGGCTACTCACAGTCCTGGAAAACTTTGTCTGGGGCCAACAGTTCTCCTTAGCAGCCATCTTGTGGTCCCGACATCTCCACTGGGTCTCCACTGCAACCCACAGTCCATCCTTATGGCTCCATCGAGTCTCCATGCAGGCATCTAGCAAACCTGTTTCACACTTCCCATGGCCATTTCTAAAACACAAGACTGTGTTGCAAACTCAATGACCCTCTCTTTCCTGCATTTCTTATACTCCACAATACCAGGTAGGGTGCCAATTTGTTAATCCAGGGGGGAATAAAGCAGATTTTGAAGAAGAGGACACTTCTTCAGCATTCTGGCCCCTTCAAAAGACTGCATTCTTTCTGTTGTCCCAATGTTAGTCAGCTGGCCCCATCTCAATGGTTGTAATCTCTCAATTGCAACTGAACAGGCAGCAATTTTAGCCTAAACATTTCTTTTTGTGCCATATCCCTCTGCTCACACCAGTCCATTTCTATGGAAAGCAACCCTGCACAAATTCTCAGGATATGGACATAACAGCAAGCCTCTCACACAAACTGCTTCTAACCCAGTTCAAGCAAAGCTCTTTTTCACCCTCACAAGCCAAACCTCACAGTCCATAGTTCTTACTGCATTCAGGTCTTTCAACTCTGACCAGAATAGTCCATCAAGCTGTACTTACAGCACCCCAAAGCGTCTCTTAGGCCAAGGTTTCAAATCCTTCCACATTCCGCTTGAAAATCAGCTCCAAAAGGCCAAAGCCACACAGTCAGGTGTGTAGCAGCAATGCCATTCTCAGTACCAACTTTACTGTTGCAATAAGGTTCGCATTGCTGGCAGAAATCACCTGACCAAGAGCAGCTTTTTGGGAAAAAATGTTTATTTTGGATTACAGGCTTGAGGGGAAGCTCCATGATGGCAGGGGAAAATGATAGCATGAGTAGAGTGGACATTACCCCTGGTCAACATTAGGTGGACAATAGAAACAGGAGAGTGTGCCAAATACTGGCAAGGGGACACTGGCTATAACACCCATAAGCCTGCCCTCAACAATACACTGCCTCCAAGAGGCATTAATACCCAAATCTCCATCAGTTGGGAAGCTAGCATTAAGAACATCTAAGTTTATGGGAGACACCTTAATCAAACCACCACAACTAGTAGTCTCAGGCTGTCCTTGAACTCAGTGATCCTCCTACTTCTGCTTCTGGAGTGCTGCGATCAAAAGCGTTCAACCCTAGGTCTCTTTTTTAAAGACCCATGAAGTAATTTGACAGAAAAGCTGATTAACTGGTAAGATTATATAACATCATTATTGGAAACACGAGGAAAATATAATTTCAGAGACAATTTCTATGACATAATTGGCTCTATCTCTCACCTAGATAGGTATCTCATGCATTTTAAAAATTTTTACTTATTTGTGCATGTGGGTGCACATGTCACAGCATGTGTGAAAAACAGGAGCAAGATAGCTTTCTGTTAGGTAGTATGAGGGACAGAAACCCATGGAGATGCCATTTTGCCTGTCTGGCAGGACAAAACCCAAGATGGCTGCAAGCAGCACTCCCTAGCAGCAGCTTCCTGGTTCTTCAAGGTTAGCACACCTGGTGGGCTGACCCCTCTTGGGTCAACCTCCTGAGCCAGCTGGCTAATCACATCTTTCCCTTACATACCTGCGTCTGATGACCATGCTCATTCTAATCTGATGTTTAATCCACAAATGGGCTTGATACATGGATGTTAATCTTTTGGCCCTTTCTTCACTCCCTGGTCTTTGCTTTCTGGCTCCCTTTGGAGCCCGTTTTTTTTTTTTTTTTTTAAATTAAATTAATTGAGTGAAGTAAAGAACCAAGGGAAGGAAAATGAATACATCCACATGGTCTGAGGGCCCACATAGTGGGCCTGAAAAAAATGTAAAAAGAATAAGGAAAGAAAACAAAGTACAAAGAGCTCCTGCCATGTGGAGGCCAGGAGGGGAGTGAAGAGCCCATGTGGGAGTAGGGGTTAGGGGAGGTTTTCCCTTATCTCAACCCAGCTTGGTCAAGAGCAGGGGAAACTCACCGGAACCTGGAGGTCACGCAGCCCAGAGAGAGAGAGAGAGAGAGAATTTCTTTTTATGTGGGCATGTCCCCCTTTGCTTTCTTCATGTACTTTGTTCTTTTCTAATCACATATATAAATTTCTGTCTTGGCTCTCACATTCTCTTGGATCCTGAATCTCCTGGTTCTTGCTTTTTAATATTTTATTTTTTTGGTTTTTCAAGGTAGGATCTCACTCTAGCCCTGGCTGACCTGGAATTTACTATGTAGTCTCAGGGTGGCCTCAAACTCACTGTGATCTTCCTCCCTCTGCCTCCTGAGTGCTGGGATTAATGGTGTGTGCCACCATGGCCTACTTTAATATTATTTATTTATTTATTTATTGAGAGAGAGAGAGAGAGAGAGGTACAGAAAGAGACTGGTAGAGAGAGAGAGAGAATGGGCATGCCAGGGCCTCCAGCCACTGCAAACGAGCTCCAGAAGCATGCACCCCCTTGTGCATTTGGCTTACGTGGGTCCTGGAGAATCAAGCCTAAGTCTCTTTCTCCCTTCCCAGCCTAGCTGGGAAAGAAATTTCTTTTTACCTGGGCACTTTCCTGCTTGCTTTCTACATGTGTTTTTGTTTTTGCTTTCCTGCTTTGGTACATGTGTGATCTTTAAGTCCTGAGGCTCTTATGATGTTAGGCTTTTCAGACCCCCTATGTGAATGTGAAGGTGAAGGGAAACTTTTGGCTTGGGCTCTCATGTTTTGCTGTGTGTGTGTGACAGAGAGAGAGAGAGAAAGAGAGAGAGGGAGAGAGATAAGTACAGGCTTGGCACAGTGGTACACACCTTTAGTCCCAGCACTTGGGAGGCTGAGGTAGAAGGATCACTGTGAGTTTGAGGCCAGCCTGGACTAGAGTGAGACTTTGCTTCAAAAGTCCCAAACTAGTTGGGCGTGGTGGTGCATGCCTTTAATCCCAGCACTCGGGAGGCAGAGGTAGGAAGATCGCTGTGAGTTCAAGGCCACCCTGAGACTACATAGTGAATTCCAGGTCAGCCTGAGCTAGAGTGAGACCCTACCTCGGAAAACCAAAAAACAAAACAAAACAAAACAAAACAAAACAAAAACAAGAAACAAAGGTTACTACAATAGACGGAATAAATATAAACCCCACTGTGTTATTAAAAAGATAGGAACTTAATCTGAATGGTGTGTTTTACAGAGGTGATTAAGAGCAGACAAGGTTATATTGGGGGAGCCCTCAAGACTGAATCTTGGAAGCACACACACACACACACACACACACTTTTAAAGGAGAAAGTGAACTGAGCACCAGCATTCCTCGCTCTCTGCTTCCTGACTGCAGAATGAATGTGACCAGCTGCTCCATGCTCCTGGTGTCATGCCTTCCCTGCCATGATGGACTGTATGTCTTGAACTGTAAGCCAACATAAACCCTTTCTTCCTTAAGTTGCCTCTTGTCAGGTACTTTGCCACACCAAAGAAACAAGGAACTAATACCATGTTAACTGGAACATTCACAGAATTAAGCACCACATTTACCTATAAACGTCCATATACAGAACTTGCTTCCTCTGGCTTACGCACACCTGAGCATGAGACCTATTGAACTTCTGGCCAAATTATCTTGTACTAGTGTTAACAGCAGTTACCTCTTAACTCTTATGTTTATTATTGTCTTTTACTTTCCTCTCTCTTTTTTTTCCCCCGTTATTTGGTTAGATACTGACATTTGCAAATTTCTCCCTGCTATGTTACTTAGCCTGTGTTTGGCAATTTGATTGTAAATATATTGAAATGGGAGGTGCACAGCAGGTCTGCTCTTGGTGAGTTGTGCCAGAGAGAGTCCTTGCCCAGAGGTTTACTGATCATTACCATTCTGGGCCTCAAGACAGCTACAAGAACAGTAGGGGAATGTATAGGCTTCATTAAACACAATTCAGACTTACAGTACAGGCAGAAACATCAGACAAGCAAGAAAGCTTCCATTAACATGGATGGAACCCTCCAAAAGTGAGAAACTCAAATGAGGGCTGAATTTGAGGAGTGGGGTTAAGTATGTTGAGGCTGTCTCTGTCCATAACTAAGCGTGTCCTAAACTGGGCTGGATAAATGGCTTAGCAGATAAGGCATTTGCCTGCAAAGCCAAAGGACCTTGGTTCAATTCCCCTGGACCCACATAAGCCACCAGATGCACAAAGTGGCGCATGTGTCTGGAGTTCGTTTGCAGTGGCTGGAGGCCCTGGTGTGCCCATTCTCTCTCCTTCTTTCTCTCTTGCTCTCTCTAAATAAATAAACAAATACAAAAATAAGAGAGTGTCCTAAACCGATTGTCTATTGAAAGTTTAGTAGTAATTAATTCTAATGAAAGAATAAAGAATAACAGGTGAGTCTGACCTACAAGCTTACCACAAAGCAGCAGCCACTGTAACTGAACTTTTCCAGCTACACTTTTTTCTCTGGCTAAGTTCCCAGAGCCCTTTTTAGTTATCTGTGTAGTTTCTCAGTATCCCAGCCAGCCATACAATTTCTAAGTTTCTTTTTTTAACAAAAATTTTAAATCTTATTTGAGAGACAGCGAGAGAGAGAATGGGCACACCAGGGCCTCTAGCCACTGCAAACCAACTCCAGGTACATGTGCCACCTTGTGCATCTGGCTTTCGTGGAACCTAGGGAATCAAACCTGGTCCTTTGGCTCTGCAGGGAAGCATCTTAACTGCTAAGCCATCTCTCTAGCTCCAGTTTCTAAGTTTCTTAACTGTATAGTTCCCAGAAGTGGAGAATTTCTCCCTCAATTTAGCCAACAAAACATGTTGCCTTGTTAAGGCAGATGTTTAGGTATATCCAGACCTGGTCAGAATGGGATGTAATAATTTCCATAATCAGAGGGGCAACTGGTGATAGCCACAGCTGGACCCATGAGTGGATGGTGGGAGAGAACATAATGACAAACAAACCACCAAAATCTTGAGGATCTGTGAAGGTTTTTTTGTGAGAAGGTCAGATTTAGTGTTGTCCTAATACTTACCAGTTGTGTGACTTTGGCCAGTGTTCTCATTTACAAAACAGTATAATGCCAGTAATGTAAACTGTTAGTACATAGTGGAGCTTTATAAATGTCTATTGAATTAGAATTTCTCTTTTTAAAATTTTTGGTCTTTTGAGTTAGGTTACTGCTCTAGCCCAGGCTTATCGGGAATTCAGTGATCCTCCTAGAGACAGCCTCCAGAGTGCTTGGATTAAAGGCATGTACCACCACACCTGGCTTCTGTTTTAAACTTATATTTATATATTTATGTGAGTGTGTGGGCACATATACCATGCCACATGTGTGGCGGTCAGAGGACAATTTTGTGGTGTCTGAACTCTACCTTCTTCTGGGTCTCTTGCCACTGTAAGCAAACTGCCAAATCGCAAATGAGTGCCCATGATTACCACATTGCATCTGGTTTTTGTGTGGATGGCTGGGGAATTGAACCTAGGCTGGCAAGCTTTATAAGCAAGTGCTTTTAACTACTGAGCCATCTCCCTAGTCCTCTGAATTTGAGTTTCTTATTCTGACCAATTGGCCATTAAGATGAAACAAAACTGATCACCGCAACCCAAACCATAAACACTGGGAAGAATCAGCAAGCTAAAAAATATTAGAATGCAGACACGCTGTGTCTTAGCTGGTATGATTAGTTACTGTAAATATGCTAGTTCTTATCAATTTACTTATTGTGTGAGTACAAGTTTACTAAAAATGTTAATAGTTTTATAATTTGTAAAAATATAACAAATAGTTGGAATATAGAACAAGATTTTTAAAAAGAACAGTAGGGGACTGGTTAGAGAAGATGGTGGTGAGAAAAAAGTATTTATAAATATTTAAAAAAAACAACTAGGGGCTGGGGATTTAGCTTAATGGTAAAGCACTTTCCTATCTAACACAAGGCCCTGGGTTCAGTCACTGGCATGGCTGGAGGGTGGGGAACAGGGGACTACAATAGTTACAGTGACAAAGCATTTACGTCCCACAGCATATTCTAGAAGTAGACTCAACTATTAAAGAAAAATTCAATGACTACAAAAAGATCACCGTAAATCATGTTAAACTAGTAACTACAGAATATAGTAATTTGGAAATACCTTAAGTAAGGTATTACTTCATCTCTGATGCAGTTTTAAAACACAAAACAGAAGCAAAAGCATATTGAATTATTGAGACTAATGTCTCAATAATTGTGAAGGTATATAAGGGGCTGTACAAGTAAACACTGCAAGATTTGATTAAAGAAAACTTAAAAGCTTTTGAAAGTGAAACAACAACCTTCTAATTAAAATATTAATCACAAATATTTTAGAAAAAAAGCACTAGTCTAAATGACAGTCTCACTACTACTTTATAATTCAGGCTCATAGAAATAGAAAACAAAACTAAGCCCAAACCAAAAACTACTAACTCAGTCCACTGAGTTCCTTATACTGGTACAATGAGGGTCTAAATAAGAAACTTAGAAAGGATGACAAATTCATACAGATTTGGATTTTTTTCTGAAGATAAAGATATATGAGCTATGGTGAAAATGAAGCAGCACTAATAAAGATAAAAATGAAATGGGTCAACTTTGGTCATCAGATGTTACTTTATACATGTATGAATGATTCTGTGATCAAAAGTAAAACCTTTTTGGTTCCTTTAGGAAGCACATGTTTATACTGCATCTCTTTAGTGTAATGATAAAAGGTAAATAAAAAATTCATGGGGGCCGGAGAGATTGCTCAGTGGTTAAGGTGCTTGCCTGCAAAGCCTAAGGACCTGGGTTTGATTCCCCAGTACTCATGTAAAGCCAGATGTATAAAGTGGTGCATGCATCTAGAGTTCATTTGCAGTGGCATGAGGATCTGGCATGCCCATACATTCTCTCTCTCATAAATAAATAAAATATATTTTTAAAATTCATGGTATTTATATTATACCAAAGTAGCATATAGCTGCTAACAGACCTGTTTGTATACAAAAGCTTACTTTATTCCTAATTTTGACATGGCTAATTAAATAACTTTCCAAACAATGTAAACTCTTTCTCTTCTGCCCCAAATATCCTGAAAAAAGGGAAGCACCTGCACAAAAATATGCTGAAAAAAATGCAATGGAGGGTAAATGATGGAACGAAAGTGAGCAGAGTCCTTCAGAATTTTTTTTTTTTTATTTTGGACACACACATGTAAGTGACACCTGCACAGTGGATAGAGCAGTTTAAGACACATCATAAACAGATTACCATCATACATTACAATATTCATAGCTAAGACAGGTCATTTACTCAAACTTAGTAAAATATCACAGCATACCAGTTAAAGGAGGAAGTTTACTTCCATTTTGAAGAGTAAGGTTGTTTTAGATAAGTAAAATCCAAGGCACAGACCACTGGTGAAATATAATGCAATAAATAACACCTTATCCAGCATTAAGCAATAATGAAGCATTCTACCAAATACTCTTTAATCAAAATGACATTTATTCTCCTAAAGTCTAAAATGGTTACTTTAATTACCACCAATGAGATAATGTAGAACATGCCTTCTGACACTCACAGACCATGCAGAATACAGTCCTTTCTTCCACGAACATTTCTCACCCGGAAAACAGCTTCATAAAGATTTACTGAGGTGGGCAGTACCCTATTACAGATAACCTAATATGGCTATATTTAAATTTTTTCCTTCCTTCTATCCATCCAATCCAAGCTTACTGTCAGCTGTTTCTTCTTGCTGGCTTCCTGTACCTCTCTTGCCCCTTTAATACAGAAGTTAAGGCAGAGCAAGATGCACCTTTATGAGCTAACGGTTTCCTTCAGGAGGGCCATTCCTTTCCTTGGCAAACAATGAAGGATATCCTGGAGGAGCAGGGAAGGAACAGCTGGAAGTCCAGGTTATAAATGCTGGTCAGACAACTAGTACAACTGTCCTTGAATTTATAGGCCTTAGGTTGCTCTAAGTGGGAAACCAAAACAGTAAACTAGCTAAAACTGTTTTTAGAAATCAGGCCAGTTTTGAGGAAGGGCAGGTAGGTCATCTTACTCTGAGAAGAGTGCTATTGTACCACCATTTTATTGATCACACACATATCCTGAATAATATGAAACACTAAGAATATTAAACACTAATAATAACATTATGAAACACTAATGAAAGGAATCACAACTATTTTATTCCAAATGGAAGTAATATGATCTAATTTATTACTATATATTGTTTGGTTTTTAAAGACAGGGTCTTGCTAGCCCAGGCTGACCTGGAATTCAATATGTAGTCTCAGGGTAGCCTCGAACTCATGGAGATCCTCCTACCTCTGCCTCCCAAGTGCTGGGATTAAAAGTGTGCACCACTATGCCCAGCTAATTGATTTTTTTTGAGACAAATAGCAAAATAGTAAAAAATTATATCGAGGAAATAAGTACTATTCAAAAATGTTAACACATATAAATATTAAAAAACTTTTCCTTTTATGACTTTCTTAGATTTATGGTATCTTAACATAAAAAAACCTTTCAAATTATAGAATTCAAGATAATTATTGAATTCACATCTATAATTTTATTATGTTAAAACCATCCTCAAGACCGAACTTATCAGTATAGATCTTGGTTAAGAGAAAGCAGTATCTACTCTGATAAAGATTTTTGCAACAAACTAAAAAAAGGTGCTGTGGTTTAGATACTTAATATAGCATCTTTTCTTTTCTTCTTTTCCTTTTCTTTTTTTCTTTTTCTTTTTTGGTTTTTCAAGGTAGGGTCTCACTCTGGCCCAGGCTGACCTGTAATTAACTATGTAGTCTCAGGGTGGCCTTGAACTCACAGCGATCCTCCTACCTCTGCCTCCTGAGTGCTGGGATTAAAGGCGTGTGCCACCACGCCCGGCTCTCTTTCTTTTTTTAAAAAATGAGGTTTTGGGGATAGAACTCAGGGCTTTACACATGCTAGGCAATCACTGTACCTCTAAGCTACAGGCCCAGGCTTCTGGTTTTTACCTTTAAAGTTCTCATAGGTATGCTCAATGATTTCCATTTTGAAAATGTAAGGGATCTCATGGTAGGAAATAAAGACCAATTTTAGAAAACTGTTTTTAGGAAATAAATGTCCTAATGTAGTTTTTTACCTCCATATATGTAATGCATCCTAACTATACTGTTGACATTTGTTATATTAAAAGCATAATAATTAGTGAAAAAAATAGAGGTACATTTTGAATATTTATGCTTCATTTATGAACACACATTGTAGGTATAAACTTTCATCATTCTACATTATGAAATATTAGCTATTCATTGTTCTAGGTATTAAGTATTAGCATGTGTTGTTGCTAAAGATAATATATAGCAAACTTAGATACTTTACATTTTTTCCACTTTCACACTGTATAAGCCTTTTGTCTTTTAAAAAATATTTTATTTATTAGAATGGGGGAAGAGAATGGGTGCACCAGGTCTAGTCACTGCAAACCAACTCCAGATGCATGTGCCACCTTGTACATCCAGCTATACATGAGTACTGGGGAACTGAACCTGGGTCCTTTGGTTTTTCAGTCAATTGCCTTAACTGCTAAGCCATCTCTCCAGCCCAGGCCTTTTCTTTTTTAACTCTGCATTTTTATGCATTTGAAGAAGACTTACTGAACTCGAAAGAAAAGTATTCTATTGGTAAGGCTCATTTTTCTTTCTGAAGCAAATTGAAAGCTATCCTTGTACAATGAAAACAGAAAAAGGAAATCAATGCTTTATCTTACCTAATTGGCCATCAATGTTATACCACTGAGTGTTAAATGACTTCAGCTTCTTCATATAAAGCATTTACACAGTACTATGACCTTGTATCCAAAATGTCACATACTTGTTAAATATCTATGGCTCAACTATAGATCATAAAGGGTTTCAAGAACAGTAGCAATTGACCACGCTTGTGTCTCACAGCTGAAAGGACAGTACTGGCCATTCTCATTGGTCAGTTCAGGAAGTCCTTTCCATGGGGATCTGAAAAAAAATGAAAGAACATTTCATAAGACATAATTCAACACATATTAACAACTAGGCAAGACCTGTTATTTTTGCTTTCTAATACACAAAAGTGTTATGGGGGTGCTGGAGAGATGGCTCAACAATTAAAGTGCTGGCTTGCAATGCCTGATGGCCTGGGTTCAATTACCCAGCACCCACATAAAGCAAGATACACAAAGTGGAGCATACAGCTAGAATTTGTATGTAGTGGCAGGAGCCTCTGGCATGTCCATACACACAATCTCTCTTCTTGCAAATAAATAAAAATATTTTAAAAAAGAAAACAATAATTTGGGGTCATTTTCTATAGAATAAAAGAGAATATCCTAAAGCCACACCTATATCTATCTATATAAAGCATTTAGATTAAAATTATTTTTTGATATATCCTACCTTTTGGTTTAAGACTTTCATATACAAAAGAATCCCTTTATTATTATTATTATTATTATTATTATTATTATTATTCTTTTTTTTGTTTCCTTGAGATAGGGTCTTGCCATGTAGCCCTGGCTGGCTTGGAATTCACTATACAGGCCAAGGGGCCTCAAACTTGTGGCAATCCTATTTCTTTGCTTCTTTTTAAAAAAATATTTGATTTTTATTTATTTATTAGAGAGAGAGAGATACAGAAATAGGCAGGTAGAAGAAAGAGAGAGAATGGGTGCATAGGGCCTCCAGCTATTGCAAACAAACTCCAGATGCATGTGCCCCCTTGTGCATCTGGCTTACGTGGGTCCTGGGGAATTGAATCTGCATCCTTTGGCTTTGTGGGCAGACCTGGAATTAACTATGTACTCTCAGCGTGGCCTCAAACTCATGGCAATCCTCCTACCTCTGCCTCTCAAGTGCTGGGATTAAAGGTGTGTGCCATCACACCCGGCTTTTTTTTTTTTTTTTTTTTTTTTTTTGAGACAAGGTCTCATTATGTCTGGCCTTCAATTCATGATCCTCCTGAGTGCTGGATTACAGGCATGTGCTATTGGGCCTGGCAATAATGTTTAAGTCTTTTAGAGTAACTTTATGATTAAAATTGTAATTATGCATTGCACATTATACGTAAGATTGGTACAACTATAAAATTAAGTAATAAGTACTAAGAATAATTAGGAAAATGTCAATTCATTTATTTTACTGAGTAACAAACTTTATTATGTACTTCTGTTCCAATGCTTAGTACTTCACATACAACAGCTTGTGTAATGTTCAGTAATCCTATGAGATAAGATGTTCATCTTGCCTAAACTTCAGCTATTCAAAAGTTATGGGTAACCATACAAATTGCTTTGTTGAGAAAAATATAAAAACATTTTATATCCATCAAAATGCCTATAATGAACATCAGATTAATTGCTATTGATTTCTCTTTTTAAAAAATATTTTGTGGAGCCAGGCATGGTGGCGCACACCTTTAATCCCAGCACTTGGGAGGCAGATGTAGAAGGATCACCGTGAGTTCAAGGCCACCCTGAGACTGCATAGTTAATTCCAGGTCAGCCTGGGCCAGAGTGAGACACTACCTCAAAAAAAAATTTTTTTTTTGTGGGCCTGGAGAAATGGCTTAGTGGTTAAGCGCTTACTTGTGAATCCTAAGGACCCCAGTTCAAGGCTCAATTCCCCAGGACCCATGTAAGCCAGATGCAGAATGTGGCACACATACCTGGAGTTTGTTTGCAGTGGTTGGAGGCCCTGGTGTGCCCATTCTCTCTCTCTGTATCTGCCTCTTTCTCTCTGTGTCACTCTCAAATAAATAAATACAAAAAAACTAAACAAAAAAATATTTTATGGGGCTGGAGAGATGGCTTGGCGGTTAAGGTGCTTGCCTGCAAAGCCACAGGATCCTGGTTTGATTCTCCAGGACCCAAGTAAGCCAGATGCACAAGGGGATGCATGTGTCTGGAGTTCATTTGCAGTGGCTGGAGGCCCTGGAGCACCCATTCTTCCCCGCCCCTGCCTCTTTCTCTCTCTCTCAAATAAATATATAAAATATATTAAAAAATATTTTATCGCTGGGCGTGGTGGCGTACACCTTTAATCCCAGCACTTGGGAGGTAGAGGTGGGAGGATCACCAAGAGTTCAAGGCCACCCTGAGACTACAAAGTGAATTCCAGGTCAGCCTGAGCCACAGTGAGACCCTACCTCAAAAAAACAAAACAAAAAAAAAAAATTATTGCCAGGTGTGCTGGCACACACCTTTAATCCCAGCACTTGTGAGGCTGAGGTGGGAGGAGCACTGTGAGTTCAAGGCCATCCTGAGACTACATAGTGAATTCCAGGTCAGCCTGGACTAGAGTGAAACCCTACCTCAAAAAACAAACAAAAATTTATTTATTTCTTTATTTGCAAGGAGAAAGACAGAGAGACAGAAGTAGGGAAAGAGAGAGAGGGAGAGAAACAGAGATACACAGACAGAGAGAGAGAGAATGGGTGTGCCAATGCCTCTAGCCACTGCAAATGAACTCCAGGTACATGCACCATTTTGTGCATCTGGCTTTATGTGGGTACTGTGGAATCGAACCTGGCTATTAGGATTAGCAGGCAAGCACCTTAACTGCTAAGCCATCTCTCCAGCTGCTATAGATTTCTCTTTTATGATTAAGTGAAGATCACCATTTGTGTAGCTGTGCTTTTCTTATTCAAACTTAATTTATCAATGGTTATATTTGGTAAAACTAGAACAAAAAGTTTCATTTATTTATTTAGGTAGTGTCTTGCTCTAGGCCAGGATGACCTGGAATTCACTATGTAGTCTCAGGGTAGTCTCAAACTCATGGGAATCCTCCTACTTCTGCCTCCTGAGTACTGGGATTAAAGGACTGCATGAGTATGCCCTGCTCCAGCTAATTTATTTTTAAAATTATTATTATTATTTTTGAGGCAGGGTCTTTCTTACTCTAGCCCAGGCTGGCTGGGCACTCACTCTGTGGTCCCAGACTGAGCTGAGTTACCCCTCTCGCCTGAGCTCCCCTCCTTCCTAAACTGTACCACTCTAGCTAATAAAATTAATAATAATAACAATAATAATAGTAATAATCATTATCATCATCTCTAATAACCTGCATACTGATCTCACATCTTTCTTCTTTTTTTTTTTTTTTTTTTTTTTGACGTAGGGTTTCACTCTGGTCAGGGTTAGCCTGGAATTAACGATGTATTCTCAGGGTGGCCTCGAACTCATGGCAATCCTACCTCTGCCTCCCAAGTGCTGGAATTAAAGGTGTGCACCACCATGCCTGGCTTTTTTTTTTTTAAATCATGATCTCACATCTTCTGTATTCAGACCTGTCACAAAATATTACCTATACTTTGAAAACCAAAGACTATCTCACATGTAAAAATTATATAGTATTATATCCCCAATTTAAAACTTAATTAAAACCTAGATTAGTAGAGAAAGTGAAAATTACACATTAGAATTGTATTGAAGAGTCATGGTTTCAAATTTTATTAGGATACACTGAACATTCAGAAATGAATTCTAAGGAAATTTATTACCTAATATTTAATACATTGATTAGACATTAATTACAGAAATCATAGGTCCCAGCTAGAGATAGGGCTCAGCGCTTAAGAAATTTGCCTGCAAAGCCTAACAACCTGGGTTTGATTCCCCAGTACCCATGTAAAGCCAGATGCACAAAGTAACACGTGTCTGCAGTCCGTTTGCAGTGGCTAGAGGCCGTGGTGCATCCATTCTGTCTGTCTTCTATCTCTCTGCTTGAAAATAAATAAACAAAAATACTGAAAACTAGAAATCATAAGTCCATGATAACTTACCTCTCAAGATGAACATAATGTCGAGAAAGAACATTTTTAACCAAAAACATAGTCTTTGCAGCAGCTTCTGGACCCATCACTTTGGAAAAATATAACTTTGCACGAAGAAAATACCCAATAGGCCATAGCCACTCCTAAAATACAATTTGAATTAAGAAAAGAAGAATCGTGATTATCTGAAAAAACTGAAAAATAACATAAACTGAAAACTCTGAGAAGAGAAATGAAAATTCTTACAGGTCCTTGGTGATAATTGAAGCCTCTAGCAAGATTGTAATTGTCATTGTCTAAGGCATTGTCATAAACTCCACAGTAAACCATGTCACTGCAAAATGATTAGAATATAAGTTAAGTAAAAGATCCGGTATCATATAGGAGAAATGATCAAATCACTTCCTTTTCCACTATAGAAAATAAGCTCAGCATCAGCGTAGCATTTAACAGTAAATGCACCAATACTCAATTCAGAGGACTTTAACTTGTTTAGCAAAGATGGACAAATGTTTGCTCACTAATATAAAAATAGAAAATATTCAAGTAGCCTCATGTTTTCTCCCATATGCAGATTCTAGATTTTCATGTGTATGTGTGTATATATATATTTACATTACATATATATATATGATGTAAAATATGTAAATAAATACACAATGACCATGAGGGAGAGGAAGAAGATAAAAAAGAGAGGATAATGGAATATTCATATCAGAGCAGAAGCAGGGCTACAGGAGGAAGAAAGGAGACCAGTAGGGTGGGGGCATAGGAGGGTGGGGGACTGGGAAAGGGGAGTGATGGAATAGGATCAACAAAAACAAAGTATGTAAGAAAATACCATAAAGACATTCATTACTGTGTATGATAATTTAAAAAAAAAACTTAATAAAACATAATTCAGATATCTTGTCCTCATGGATTTAGCCTGACACTAAATCTGGATTGGCCTAAAGTCAACCACCTCATTAGACTTCTAATATAAGTAGAATAAGTAAAATTAAAGGTAAGAATTTACTTTTTTTGTGTGGTGCTAGGATCAAACCCAGGGTCCTACTTGTTAGGCAAGTCACCTTACCACATACCTACATCCCTAGCCCATGTAAGGTTTTAAAACACACACACACACACACACACACACACTTTTTTGAAGTAAGATCTCACTCTAGCCCAGGCTGACCTGGAATTCACTATGTAGGCTCAGGGTGGCCTTGAACTCATGGCGATCCTCCTACATCTGCCTCCTGAGTGCTGGGATTAAAGACATGAACCACCACACCTGGCTAAAATTTACTTTAAAAAAGTAAATTTACTTTTTGTTACTAAGACAGGAGTAGCCACATGAATAAGCTTTAACTGAGGTTTATTTTTATTTTTAATTTTTTTTTAAATTTATTTGAGAGAGAGAGGGAGAGGGAATGAATGAGCATGCCAGTGCCTGTGGCCACTGCAAACAAGGTCCAGATGCATATGCCAGTTTTTGCACCTGGCTTTACATGGGTACTTGGGAATTGAACCCAGGACATCAGACTTTACAAGCAAGTGCCTTTAACCTGAGTCATCATTCCAGCCCTGAGGTTTAGTTTTTTATTTCTGTTTGTTTTTGTTTTTACAAGGTGGGATCTCACTCTAGCCCAAGCCAGCCTGGAACTCACTCACCAGTTCCAGGCTGGCCTTGAACTCACAGCCATCCTCCTACCTCTGCTTTCTGTCTCTACACCCGGCTCTTGAGGTTTAGTTTTGATTAGTGGTTCTCTACTACTCTGTGCATCTGGCTTTATGTGAGTACTGGGGCTGGTAAGCTTTGCAACCAAGTGCCTTTAACCACTGACCCATCTCCCCAGCCCCAAAACTATTTTTAAAAATTATATTTACTTTTGGGCCTGGAGAGATATAGCTTAGCAGTTAAGTGCTTGCCTGTGAAGCCTAAGGACCCTAGTTCAGGGCTCTATTCCCCAGGACCCACATAAGCCAGATGTGCAAGGTGGCATATGCATCTGGAGTTTGTCTGCAGTGGCTGGAGGCCCTGATGTACCCATTCTCTTTCTATCTGCCTGTTTGCCTGTCTGTTGCTCTCAAATAAACAAACAAACAAAAATTTTTAAAGTATATTTATTTTTATTGTTTTATTGTTTTGCCTTTAATCTCAGCAGAGGTGGGAGGATTGCCCTGAGTTCAAGGTCACCCTAAGAGTACATAGTGAATTCCAGGTCAGCCTTAAAACAGAGTGAGACCTTACCACCCAAAATTTTTTTAAATCTTAAACAAAAAATAAATAAAAAAAAAATAAATCTTAGCCAGGCATGGTGGCACACGCCTTTAATCCCAGCACTCGGGAGGCAGAGGTAGGAGGATTACCGTGAGTTCAAGGCCACCCTGAGACTACATAGTTAATTCCAGGTCAGCCTGGGCCAGTCAGAGTGAGACCCTACCTCAAAAAAAAAAAAAAAAATCTTATTTTATTAGCACACAAATAATTAGGTTTCATTATGGTGTTTTCAGACAACTGTTTTATTTCCTCATCTCCTTTGTACCCTCCTCCCTAACATAGTTTTCATGTACACATTTCCTTTTGTCCCCTCACCTCTCACCCCTGCTTGTTCCCCTCTTGTGGTCATATATTTCAAATCACAGTCCTATTTTCAGTCTCACATCCCCTTATATACATAAATGCAAACATTAAAAGTTAGGATCTGCATATGAGAGGACATGTGATTTTTGTCTTTCTGGGCCTGTGTTACCTCACTTGGTATAATTTTTTTTTCATTTTCCTGAAAACTTCATTTCTCTTTATAGCTGAGTAAATTCCCTTGTCCATATGTACCATATTTTCATTATCTAGTCATCAGTTGATGAACATTTAGTTTGATTCCATTTCCTAGGTATTGCGATAGTAACAATGAACACGGACGTGTATGCATCTCCATGATCTCTATGATAGGATGTAGAGTCACTTGGGCATATGCCCAAGAATAGTATAGCTGGGTCACATGGCACTTTAATTTTTAGACTTTTGAGAAACCATTAAAGCTAGTTAGTATCTTACTAGTGAGATACATCCCAATGATTGTTTTTTTTTTGGTTTTCCAAGGCAGGGTCTTTCTCTAGCTCAGGGTGGCCTAGAACTCACGGTGATCCTCCTACCTCTGCCTCCTAAGTGCTGGGATTAAAGGCGTGTGCCACCAAGCCTGGCCCAATCATGTTTTCGAGGTAGGATCTCACTCTAGTCCAGGCTGACCTGGAATTCACTATGTAGTCTCAGGGTGGCCTCAAACTCCCGGTGATCCTCCTACCTCTGCCTCCCAAGTGCTGGGATTAAAGGCGTGCGCCACCACGCCTGGCTCTGACTTGAAATTTTTAATATAAGTTTTCCTAGGTATATGCATGCATGGTCCAAACAAAAATAAACTGAAAAGACTGAGTAACAGACAAGATGAGAGTGATGTTTATTTCTGGACTTTTCTTTACATATTATTGGTGCTTTCCATGTTATTGCCTTTATAATCTGAAAAATATTCTTGTCATATTAATTTTATAATCATAAACTTTTTTCTTTTTCTGTGCATCTGTTTTTATGTAGGTACTGGGAAATCAAACTTGGATCATTAGGCTTTATAGGCAAGTGCCTTAACTGCTAAGCATATCTCCAGTCTCTCTTTCTTTTCTTTTTTCTGTTTTTCTCCTCCTTCTCTTTTTTTTTTGAGGTAGTGTCTCACTGTAGCTCAGGCTGACCTGGAATTCACTATGTACTCTCAGGCTGGCCTCGAATTCACGGTGATCCTCCTACCTCTGCCTCCGAGTGCTGGGATTAAAGGCGTGCGCCACCACGCCCAGCTCTTTTTTCTTTTTTTTTGAGGCAAGGTCTTTCTCTGGTTTAGGTTGGTCTTGAACTCAACAGCAATTCTTCTACCCTGGCCTCCCGAGCACTGGGATTAAAGGTTTATGCCACAATGCTTGGCTTCTTTTTTGTATGTTTCGAAGTAGGGTTTCACTCTACCTCACACTGACCTGGAACTTACTGTGTAGCTCCAAGCTGGCTTTAAACTCAAGATGATTCTCCCACCTCAGCCCCTGAAGTGCTGGGAAGTAAAGCTTGCATCACCACATCTAGCTAATGCCTGGTTTCTTCTTTTTATTTATTTTTTTATTTGAGAGAGATAGGCAGATAGAGAATGGATGTGCCAGGGTCTCTACCCACTGCAAATGAACTCCATATGCATATGCCACTTTGTGCATCTGGCTTTATGTCAGTACTCGGGAACTGAACTTGGGTCCTTAGGCTTTGCAGGTAAGTGCCTTAACCACTAAGCCATCTCTCCAGCCCATGTATGGCTTCTTAAACATAAAACTTTTTTTTTTGTTTGTTTGTTTTTGAGGTAGGGTCTCACTCTAGCCAGCCCAGCCTGACCTGGAATTCACTATTTAGTCTCAGGGTGGCCTCATACAGCGATCCAACTACCTCTGCTTCCCAAGTGATGGGATTAAAGGGTGTGCCATCATTCCCAGCTCATAAAACTTTTCTGTTTTTTTTTTTTTTAAATTACAGGCCATTGCTGAGGCCCTTGGTTTCCCACCAGGAATAGATGGTAAGACCCTATTTCTGAACACTCCACATACTTGAGCTGCAAGGTCACTGAGAAATCCTGCTGGAGCTGAGCTGAAAGCCTCCTCCATGTGGACTAGCTGACAAAAAGCTGGAAAAAGCTATGCTGCATGCAGTCCACTGGGAAAGAGAGAAATCACCAGTAAAGATAGTCAACAGTGAACACTGCAAGCCTTAAATTTGGCCAAATGAGCCAACAGGTGCAATAGTGGCATGTCTGTTATGGGGGAAACCAACTGCTCTCTAATTGGACTGGAGGCCCGTTCCATGGGAGGGAATACATCCCTTATACTGAAAATGTATGACAGGGGTAGTCATGTGCCCTAAGGGTGTAACATCTGCTAGTGTCTGACTAAATGTATATACTATGCTCACCAAACTTCACAGTAAGCACTTCTCTAATGTCCATACCTATATATTCATGCAACTCTCATTTTTGGTTAGAGAAGCTTCTCTTTTCAGATGGTGGTGACCTTGGGATGACTCACAAGGCACCATGGTGTTGAGAAGAAGGGACAGAGGAGTGCTCAGCACTGAAACATCTCTAACACACCTTCCAAGGCTCAAGAGTCCATTGTGGAAAAGGGTGTGGAAAGAATATAAGAGCCAAAGGAAGGGTAGGACTCCTTACAACGTACTCTTCCAGACACAAAATGGCCTGGATATCCATGACTTCACAGTGCCTGACACTACCTACATAAGACCATCATACTAGGAGGAAAAGATCATGACATCAAAATAAAATAGACACTGACTGAGAGGGGAAGGGGATATGATGGAGAGTGGAGTTTCAAAGGGGAAAGTGGGGGGAGGGAATTACCACGGGATATTATCTACCATTATGGAAGTTGTCAATAAAAAAATTAAAATTAATTAAAAAAAACTTTTTTGTTTTTTTTGAGGTAGGGTCTTGCTCCAGACCAGACTGACTTGGAATTCTCAGGGTGGCCTTGAACTCATGGTGATCCTCCTACCTCTGCCTCCCAAGTGCCGGGATTAAAGGTGTGTGCCACCATGCCCAGCTTCATAAAACCTTTTTTTTTTTTTTGAGGTAGGGTCTCACTCTAGCCCAGGCTGACCTGTTCTTAACTATGCAATCTCAGGGTGGCCTTGAACTCATGGTGATCCTCCTACCTCTGCCTCCCGAGTGCTGGGATTAAAGGCGTGTGCCACCAAGCCCGGCTTTTTGTTTTTTTGAGGTAGGGTCTCACTCTAGCCCAGGCTTACCTGGAATTCACTATGTAGTATCAGGGTGGCCTCGAACTCATGGTGATCCTCCTATCTCTGCCTCTCAAGTGATGGGATTAAAGTCGTGCACCACCGTGCCCAGCTTCATAAACCTTTTAAAATTTTTATTTTGTTTTTTTGAGGTAAGGTCTCATTCTAGCTCAGGCTGTCCTGGAATTCACTATGTAGTCTCAGGGTGGCCTTGAACTCACAGTGATCCTCCTACCTCTGCCTTCCAAGTGATGGGATTAAAGGTGTGTGCCACCACACCTGGCTTCATAAAACTTTTTGTACTAGTGAATATATGACAACAAAAAGGCACCGTTGGCTCTGACATTCAACACAGCAAAAGATGCTTTAACAAGCTCAGATTCAATGCAGTTGAGATGTGACTACAAGCAAAAAGCAATATATTGTCAATATATTTGGATTAAATATGACATCAATGATATTCTATTCTATTCTATTCTATTCTATTCTATTCTATTCTATTCTATTCTATTCTATTCTATTCTATTCTATTCTATTCTATTCAGTTTTGGTTTTTCAAGGTAAGGTCTCACTCTCTAGCCCAAGATGACCTGGAATTAACTATGTAGTCTCAGGTGACCCCGAACTCATGGTGATCCACCTACCTCTGCCTCCTGAGTGCTAGGATTAAAGGCATATACCACCATGCCCAGCAACAACGATATATATATATATTTTTTGAGGCAAGCCCAACAGAGTGCCTTTTTAAATGCAAGAGTGAGTGAGAGAATTAGCATGCAATCCAGATGCATGTCCCCGCACCATTGTGCAACTTTGTACACTTGTGTCACTGTGCATCTGGCTTATGTGGGACCTGGAGAGTTGAACAGAACATGTGTCCTTAGGCTTCGCAGGCAAGTGCCTTAACCACTAAGTCATTTCTCCAGTTCAACGATCCTATTCTGTTCTGTTCTGTTCTATTGTATTCTATTCTATTGTATTCTATTCTATTGTATTCTATTCTTGTTTTTTTCAAGGTAGAGTCTCGCTCTAGCCCAGGCTGACCTGGAATTCAGTATGTAGTTTCAGGATGGTTTCAAACTCTCAGCAATCCTCCTACCTCTGCCTCCCAAGTGCTGGGATTAAAGGTGTGTGCCACCACGCCCGGCTCAACAATTCTATTCTTAATGGTATATTTCAACTTACTCTGGATCTAAGGTTTTCATGCCAAGGGGACCAAGCAATTTCTTTTCCGCAATTTCCAAAGCTTTCCATGCTTTTTCTGGAGTAAAGAGCTCAGGGGCCTAAAGAATGTCAAAAACAAATATACAAATATTTTAAGATTACAGAAGAATTAGTTATTCACATAAATTAAACATAACCTTTATAGAGAATAAAAATGTTTTAAAATTAAGCCCTGGGTCAGATTTTGAGTGTGGATATTCAGTCACATCTGACCCCACAAGGCTGACTAGGAAACCTGTTTTTGGCCTTAGAAGTTAGAGATGCCTATTTTCTCGAGCTCCTTGGAGAAGGAACAAATGGAAGCTCCCATGGTATAATGACGGCAGAGCTCACTGAAACTCATCTTGTTTATTTTATTTTATTTTTATTTTTTTGACAATTATTATTTTTATTGACAACTTTATTTTCCTTTTTTTAATTATTATTTTTTATTTACATACCAAAAAAACCCCACCTGATATTTCCCTCCCCTCCCCCATTCCACTTTAGAACTCCAGTCTCCATCATATCCCCTCCCTCTCTCCATTAGTCTCTCTCCTAATTTGATGACATCATCTTTTTCTTCTATTTTGAGGGTCTTGCAAAGGTATTGCTAGGCACTACAAGATCATGGATATCGAGGCCAATTTCTGTCTGGGCAGTTGCATTGTAAGAGGTCATATCCTTCCTTTGGGTCTTCCATTCTATCCGCCCCCTCTTCCGCAATGGTCCCTGAGCCATTGGAGGGTGTGACAGAGGTGTTTCAGTGCTAGGCACTCCTCCATCCCTTCCTCTCAGCACTATGTTGCCTTTTGGGTCATCCCAGTGGTCATCACCATCTAAAAAGAGAAACTTCTCTAGCCAGAAGTGAGAGTAGCCTTAATATGTGAACATGAACATTTAGTGTAGTGTCCCCAGGGCAGCTTGGTGGGAATAATATATACATTTAGTCAGACATGAGCAGGCTTATACCCCCAAGGCTCATGACCTCACCTACCATAGACTTTTACTTAGGTTTTTCAGTACTAGGTATGTATTCCCTCCTGTACAGAGGGCCTTCAGTCCAATTATGGAGCGGTTGGTTACCCCAAGAGTAGACACGCCACTATTGCACCCGTTCAGTCATTGGGCCTGTCTGGCCAAGCTTGAATATTCAGCATCCACTGTTTTCACTGTTGATGGCTTCTGTCTCCCATACGCTGCATGCAGTGCAGCTTTTTCCAGCTTTCAGTTGGCTGGTCTACAGGGAGAAGGTTTTCTGCTCAGCACCAGCTTGCTTTCTCAGTGACCTTGCCTCTCAGGCATGAGATGTCTTCAGCAATAGGGTCTTACTATCTGTTTCTCAAGGGAAACCAAGGGTTTTGGCAAAAGCCTTAATGTTTTGGAGGCTCCCGGGACCTCCTTGGCCAACAACTCACTGAAAGGTATTCCATCCCAGGTACTGAAAATTTTCTAGTAACAGTCTACATCTTCTAGACGTGCCCTTATTCAAAAAAGTAATTTTACATATATCTTATTGATAATATCTTGAGTTTAGATTGACCCTCCCCCTGCCCGTTTTGTATGCATTCTCTTCCCATGGCCTCGCTTAGGCCATTCCCCTCCCTGTACTCAGTTCTTCTACTTACATATGTGCATTACCATACACTTAAGTCCTTCCCTTTCTTCCCTCCCTTATAGCCTTTTTCCCGCTTACTGGTTTCTGGTACCTATTTTTGGTTCCAGTTCACACACAAGTCTATACATTGGTAGTTAGGATCCACATATGAGAGAGAACATGTGACGTTTGGCTTTCTGAGCCTGGGTTACCTCACTAAGTATAATCCTTTCCAGATCCATCTATTTCCCTGAAAATTTCATAATTTCATTTTTCTTTACCGCTGAATAGAACTCCATTGTGTAAATGTACCACATCTTTATTATCCACTCATCTGTGGAGGGACATCTAGGCTGGTTCCATTTCCTAGCTATTGTGAATAGAGCAGCAATAAACATGGTTTTGCAAGTATCTCTAAGGTAGTGAGAAGAGTCCTCTGGATATATGCCTAGGAGTGCTATAGCTGGATCATATGGTAAATCTATTTTTAGCTGTCTCAAGAACCTCCACACTGATTTCCACAGTGGCTGGACCAGCTTACATTCCCACCAACAGTGTAGCAGTGTTCCTGTTTTTCCGCATCCACGCCAACACTTATTGTCATTTGTTTTCTTGATGGCAGCCATTCTGACAGGAGTGAAATGGAATCTCAAAGTGGTTTTAATTTGCATTTCCCTGATGGCTAAGGATGTAGAACATTTTTTTAGATGTTTATATGCCATCTGCATTTCATCTTCCGTGAATTCTCTATTTAGTTCCATAGCCCATTTTTTAACTGGGTTGTTTGAATTCTTGTTATTCTGTTTTTTGAGTTCTTTGTATATTCTGGATATTAATCCTCTGTCAGATGTATAGCTGGCAAAGATTTTCTCCCATTCTGTAGGTTGTCTTTTTGCTCTATTCACAATGTCCTTTGCTGTACAAAAGCTTTGTAATTTCATAAGGTCCCAGTGGTTGATTAGTGGTTTTATTCTCTGAGCAACTGGAGTTATATTCAGAAAGTCCTTCCCTATTCCAATATGTTGAAGAGTTTCCCCTATTTTTTCCTCTAGCAGTTTCAGAGTTTCAGGTCTGATATTAAGGTCCCTTATCCATTTGGACTTGACTCTTGTGCAAGGAGAGAGACAAGGATCTATGTTTATCCTTTTACATACCGATGTCCAATTTTCCCAGCACCACTTGAGTCTATCTTTTCTCCAATGAATATTTTTGGCATTTTCGTCAAAAATCAGGTAGCTGTAGCTGCCTGGATTAATATTTGGGTCTTCTATTCTGTTCCATTGATCTACCTGTCTGTCCTTGTGCCAGTACCATGCTGTTTTTGTTACTATGGCTTTGTAGTATAACTTAAAATCGGGTATGGTTATACCACCTGCCTGATTTTTGTTACACAAAATTGTTTTGGCTATTCGAGGTTTTTTGTGTTTCCAGATGACTTTTAGTATTGTTTTTTCTATTTCTGTGAAGAATGCTATTGGGATTTTAATAGGGATCGCATTAAATGTGTAGATTGCTTTTGGTAAGATTGACATTTTCACAATATTGATTCTTCCAATCCAGGAGCATGGAATGTCTTTCCATTTTCTTGTGTCTTCTGCAATTTGTTGCTTGAGTTTTTTAAAGTTCTCACTGTAGAGATCCTTCACTTCCTTGGTTAAGTTTATTCCAAGGTATTTTATTTTTTTGAAGCAATTGTGAACGGGAGAGATTCCCTGATTTCATCCTCTTCATGTTTGTTGTTACTATGTAGAAAAGCTACTGATTTCTGTGTGTTTATTTTGTATCCTGCTACATTGCTAAAAGTGTTTATCAGCTCTAACAGTTTGCTGGTAGAGTCTTTAGGGTCTGTTATGGATAGAATCTTATCATCTGCAAATAATGATAATTTGACCTCTTCCCTTCCGATTTGTATCCCCTTTATGAGTGTCTCTTGCCTTATTGCTATGGCTAAGACTTCCAGTACTATATTAAATAATAGTGGGGTAAGTGGACACCTTTGTCTTGTTCCTGAATTTAGAGGAAAAGCTTCAAGTTTTTCTCCATTTAGTATTATGTTGGCTGTAGGTTTGTCATAAATAGCTTTTATTATGTTGAGATATGTTCCTTCTATTCCAAGTTTCTATAGTACTTTCGCCATGAAGGGGTGTTGGATTTTGTCAAATGCCTTTTCTGCATCTATTGAGATGACCATGTGATTTTTGTCCTTCAGACCATTTATATGGTGTATTACATTTATGGATTTGCGTATGTTGAACCATCCCTGCATCTCTGGGATAAAGCCTACTTGGTCAGGGTGAATAATCTTTCTGATATATTCTTGTATTCTATTTGCTGGTATTTTGTTGAGAATTTTTGCATCTATGTTCATGAGGGAGATTGGTCTATAATTTTCTTTTTTTGATCTGTCTTTGTCCAGTTTGGGTATCAGGGTGATGCTGGCTTCATAGAAGGATTTCGGTAGAATTCCTTCCTCTTCTATTTTATGGAAAAGTTTGAGAAGCATTGGCATTAGATCCTCCAGGAATGTCTGGTAAAATTCAGCAGTGAATCCATCTGGGCGTGGGCTTTTTTTAGTTGGGAGACTTTTTATGACTGCTTGGATCTCTGTGGTTGTTATAGGTCTATTTAAATGGTTTATCTCATCTTGATTTAATTTTGGTAGGTCATAAAAATCAAGGAAATAATCCATTTATTTCGGGTTTTCAAACTTAGAGGCATATATATTCTTAAAGTATATCCATATGATTTTCTGAATTTCTTTGGTATCTGTTGTGATGTTGCCTCTTTCATCTCTAATTTTATCAATTTTTGTCTCTTCTCTCTTTCTTTTGGTCAGATTTGCTAAGGGTTTGTCAATCTTGTTAATCCTTTCAAAGAACCAACTCTTTGTTTCACTGATTTTTTTGATTGTTTTTTTTGGCTTCCATTTCATTAATTTCTGCCCTAACCTTTATTATTTCTTCCCGTCTACTGATTTTTGGTTTGCCTTGTTCTTCTCTTTCCAAGGCCTTAAGGTGAAGCATTAAATTGTTTAGTTGTGAACTCTCTAATTTCTTAATATAGGCACTTAGAGCTATAAATTTCCCTCGTAGGACTGCCTTCATTGTGTCCCAAAGGTTTTGGTATGTTGTATTCTCATCATCATTTGATTCTATGAATTTCTTGGTTTCCTTCTTAATTTCTTCAATGAACCATACATCATTCAATAATGTACTGTTTAGTCTCCATGAATTTCTGTATGCTCTGTAGTTTTTCTTGTTGTTGATTTGCAGTTTAAACCCATTGTGGTCAGATAGCATACAAGGGATTATTTCAATTTTCCTGTATTTGTTAAGATTTCATTTGTGTCCTATCATATGGTCTATTTTAGAGAATGTCCCATGTGCCGCTGAGAAGAATGTATATTCTGCAGTATTTGGATGGAATGTTCTGTATATATCTGTTAGGTCCATTTGTTCCATGAAATCATTTAATGCACATGTCTCTCTGTTTATTTTTTGTTGGGTAGACCTGTCAAGTGATGAGAGCGGGGTACTGAAGTCTCCCACTACTATTGTGTTAGGTGTTATCTCTGACCTTAAGTCCGATAGTGTTTGTTTGATGTAATTGGGGGCCCCCGTGTTGGGAGCATAAATGTTTAGGATTGTGATATCCTCCTGTTGGAGTGTTCCTTTAATCAGTATGAAGTGACCTGCTTTATCTCTTCTCACTAATGTTGGTTTGAAGTCTATCCTGTCAGAAATTAGGATGGCAACCCCTGCTTGTTGTCTAGGTCCATTTGCTTGAAATATCTTTTTCCAACCTTTCACCCTAAGAATTTTTCTATCTTTTAATCGGAGGTGAGTTTCCTGGAGGCAACAGATGGTAGGATCCTGCTTTTTAATCCAGTCTGCAAGTCTATGTCTTTTGGTTGGGGCATTGAGGCCATTGATATTAAGAGTTATTATTGAAAGATATGTATTTGATCTGTCCATTTTTCTTGTTTTGTACTTCTTCCTGGTTTTCGTTTTACTCACTTGTTCTAACTGTTGAGTATGATTTCTTTTTTCCTATTTCCTGCTGTGTGTGTTTTGCTTTTTCTTCAGCATGAATGATTCCTGCAAGTATTTTCTGTAGAGCTGGTTTAGTTGCCATAAATTCCTTTAGCCTGTCTTTGCTGTGGAATGTCCTTATTTCTCCATCAATTTGGATAGAAAGCTTTGCAGGATAAAGTAATCTTGGTTGACAGTTTTTATCTTTCAGAACTTGGAATACATCACTCCAGGCCCTTCTGGCTTTTAAGGTTTGTGTTGAGTAATCTGCTGTGACCCTGATGGGTTTCCCCTTAAATGTCATTTGCTTTTTCTCTCTAACTGCTTTCAATATATTTTCTTTGGTTTGCGTATTTAGTAGTTTAATTATAACATGGCGAGAAGAGGATCTTTCTAGGTTTTGTCTGTTTGGTGTTCTAAATGCTTCTTGTATCTGCATTGGCATTGCTTTCCCAATTTGGGGAAAATTTTCTTCTATGATTTTGTGGAAAACACCTACTAAGCCTCTGGATTGAAATTCTTCCTCTTCTGCTATACCTTGAATTCTTATGTTTGATCTTTTCATAGTGTCCCGCATGTCTTGGAGTTCCCATTCATACCTTTCTATTAGCTTGTCTTTCTCTTTGTTGGACTGTGATAGATCTGCCACCTGGTCTTCTAGTTTAGATATTCTGTCCTCTCCTTCATCCATTCTACTAGTGAGACTTTCCACAGAGTTTTTTATTTCACTGACTGTGTTCTTCAGGGCTAGGATTTCAGCCTGGTTTTTCTTCAGTAGTTCTATTTCCTTATTCATGTCCTCTAATGACCTTTTTATTTCATTAAACTGTTTCTCTGTAATCTCCTTCAACAGTTTGTTTTCTTCTCTAATTCCTTTGTTTTCTTTTTGGATTGCTTTCATTTCTTCTTTCATTTCTTTGAGCATAGATATCTTCATTCCCTTGAAATCTTTGTCAGGAATTTCATCTAAAACAGTCTCATTGGTGAACCATTCTGATGGATTTGTAATTTTTGGTGGGATTGCATTGTCTTGATTCTTTGTGTTTTTTGTATTATAATGTAGTGACTTATGCATCCTGGATTGATTTGATGCTTAGGTTTCCTATTTATCTTCAGTGTTCTTAGGTGTTGTGATCCACCTTTATATAATTTCAGGATATGAGTTTAAGGTGTCAAGTGTAGCACTTGTACCTAAGTAGAAGTACTCCTAGCTGTTGAGTTTGCTTGTTAAGCAAGCATGGTAGTGGACTGGTGGAACAATTTAGAGGCAAGTTCTAAACTTCAACAGAGCAAAATACACATTCAATTAACATGAACACAGAGTATACAAGTGTGAGAATTGACACAAACAGTCCTATAGGGTCAAAATCCCTAAGGGCATGTGATGGTCCACGCCCTTAGTCCTGTCAGCTTGGGAATCAGACCCTGTCCTCAATAATAACTAAAGCAAAAGATAAAGGCCCTTTAAATCTATAAGTACTACAGATAGCAATATTCATCCCCTCATATTCAGCTTATTTGAAAATGGTAAAGCCACCCACAAATATGTAATACATACCCTGCCTTGACCTGGAAAGAGTGGTTAGCACTTCCAATGCAGGCCTTTGTTATCTTTTGGTGTGGCTTTTAAACTCACCAATGCTGGGTGCCCACCTTGTTCCCTGAGCTGTGGAGCTTGGGTCAGGTATGCTGGGTCCGGTGTTGGCGATGTGGATCAGATCTGCCCCTAGTTGTTGCTTGATTCTACCAGTTCCCTGGGGAACTGATGGTTGGGGGATGGGCGAGTTCAGGAAGCCTGCAGCAGCTCACGGTGTGTGTCTCTTTCAGTAGCTCCGCAGATTTTTTTTTGATTTCTGGGCTCCGTGAGGAGACTGATGAGGTTGAAAAGTCCCTTTTTTTTTTTTTTTTTTGTTTGTTCGGGCGGCGTTTGCAGTGGAAGCTCAGCGGAGCTTAGCTGATCTGGGTGGCAGCTTTGAACCGAGGGTTGGAGCCTTGGCGTGGATCTGCTGGGGAGCCTGCTGAGTGAAGCGGAGCTGCTGGGGTGCCCTCGGCGTGGTGCGGAGCTGCTGGGAGCCGGCGGATGGGGAGCCGGCGGATGCGGAGCGAGCTGCTGGGGACCGCACTCTCCACAGTGGGTTTCTGGCTGTCTTCTGCTTTTCCACTATTTCCCGGAGAAAATATTCTGCTCTCTTCCTCAGAAGAGTGTAGTTTTTCTTGATTCCCTCCCTGATCCAGTTTGGCGTGGCTCCTATGCCGCCATCTTACCCAGAAGTCTCCCCCATTCCACTTTAGAACTCCAATCTCCATCATATCCCCTCCCTCTTTCCATTAGTCTCTCTTTTAATTTGATGTCATCATCTTTTTCTTCTATTTTGAGGGTCTTGCGAAGGTATTGGTAGGCATTGCAAGGTCATGGATATTGAGGCCAATTTCTGTCTGGGCAGTTGCATTGTAAGAAGTTATACCCTTCCTTTGGCTCTTCCATTCTATCTGCCCTCATCTTGTTTATTTTAGATTTATAGGTATTTCCCTCTCTCTTTTTTTTTTTCTGGATCATAATAAGATACATAAGTTCTTATACTGTAATAGGATGAACCATTTCTTATAATATACTGAAAGAGGGGTTGAGGAGATGGCTCAGTTGTTAAAGTGCTTGCCTCATAAGCATGAGGACCTGAGTTAGATCCCCAGAACTCATATAAAATGTCTTGCATTTGGGCTGGAGACATGGCTTAGCGGTTAAGGCCCTTGCCAGTGAAGCCTAAGGACCCTGGTTTGATTCTCCAGGTCCCATGAAAGCCAGATGCACAAGGGGGTGCATGTGTCTGGAGTTTGTTTGCAGTGGCTGGAGGCCCTGGAGCACCCATTCTCCCTCTCCCTGTCTCAAATAAATAAATAACTAAAAATAAAATCTTTAAAAAAAATGTCTTGCACTTGTAATCCCAGTGCTGGGAGGGCAGAGACAGGGGGATACCCAATGCACTCCCTCACAGGGTACCCACAAACACATGTGCACAATGCATTCCCTCACAGGGTATCCACACACACATGTGCACATACACTTCCTCACAGGGCATCCACACGTGTACATGTACTCCCTCACAGGGTACTGACACACACATGAACACATACATACATATTTTAAAAACAATGAAAATATGCAAAAGGACTAAAGAAAAGTCTACATTAATCTTAATGGTTAAATGAAATGTGAATGGATTTGTGCAGCCTTTCATTTTTCATATGACTATAGTTTATTATGTTTTGTTTACTGATCTTTTTTTTTATTTATTTATTTATTTATTTATTTATTTATTTATTTGAGAGCAAACAGAGAGAGAGAGAGAGAGAGAGAGAGAGAGGGAGTAAGAGAGAGAGAATAGGTTCACCAGGGCCTCCAGCCACTGCAAACAAACTCCAGATACATGTGCCACCTTGTGCATTTGGCTTACATGGGTACTGGGGAATCAAGCCTCGAACTGGGATCCTTAGGCTTTACAGGCAAGCGTTTAACTGCTAAGCCATCTCTCCAGCCCTTGATTACTAATCTTTTTGATGGAAAGGTAGGTATAGATGAACACACATCTTCCTAGTTCACCACCCTTAGAGTTTTTTATTTTATTATTTTATTTTATTTATTTCTTATTAAATTAAATTAAATTAATTAATTTATTTTTTTGGTTTTTTGACGTAGGGTTTCACTCTAGCCCAGGCTGGCCTGGAATTCACTATCTAGTCTCAGGGTGACCTTGAACTCACGGTGATCCTCCTACCTCTTCCTCCCAAGTGCTAGGATTAAAGGTGTGCACCACCACACCTTGCTTAGAGTTTATTTTTTTTTCAGCTAAGATAAACAAAAAGAGAGAATTGGGCTGGAGAGATGGTTCAGCACTTAAAGAAAGTGCTTACTTGCATAGCCTAACAACCTGGGTTCAATTCCCCAGTGCCCACGTAAAGCCAGATGCACAAAGTGGTACATGCATCCTGAGTTCATTTGCAGTGGCTGGATGCCCTGGTGCACCCATTCTCTCTGTCTCTGTATGTCTCTCTTATCTCTATCTCTCTCTACTTACAAATAAATAAATAAAAATATTTTAAAAAAGAGAGAATCAAGAATTCTTGGCTAGGACTGAGGAGATGGCTTAGCAGTAGGAGTTCCTTGCTTGCAAATCCTGCCAGCCAGCTTGGAGTTTGATTCCTCATGACCCATATAAAACTAGAAGCATGAAGTAGAGCATGCCTCTAGAATATCTTTAGTGGCAAAAGGCCTTGATGTGCCCATTTTCTCTCTCAAACAAATAAATAATATGTAGTTTTTAAAATTCTTGGCTAAATAGAACTAATGATCACAGGGCAGAGAGGATGTGCTCATTACCTAGCTCAGAACCTTTTGACTTATATGGTGGGTACCAGCTATGGTTCCAGCTTGTAGAAACAGAGATGCCCTTAGCTTTCTGGGCAGGTGAGAGGCCTGGGCTAAATGAAACAGTTTCTTTGGCATGCATAGCCTCATCTAGTTAGCTCAGTGTGCTGTACTGATGATACCAAGTATTAGGATATGAACAAATAGTGGGAAACATTTTGTTTGTCATCCTTGCTTTCTGTTTGTGGACATGGATGGTGTAGGTTCAAGGAGATATGCACACTTTGCTAGTTAGCAAAGACTGTATCAAACATATAGAAAACAATATCTCCCTTCTGCCTCTTTTTTATTCTGGTTTTCTGAGATAGTCTCACTCTAGCCCAAAATGAACTGGAACTAACAAAATTTTTTAACAGTTAAATGCAGGTTGAAAACACATGGGGGGAAAAAAACCCCAAAGTAACGCCTATCATCACATTTTTTGAAATTTGAAGGTGACAATGCACTTACCACAACCATTGCTATGGTAAAATTAGGCCTGAGCTGATAGTCACACCAAGGACTCGAGGCTCCATAACTATCTTTGTATATGCCTCGCTTGTGCACGAGATTTGGATGCTTCTCATTAGGATCTGAAGGGTCTTCTGAAACGTGAAACAGCTTTTCAAAGTTGTCCTGTATTTTTCTGTTCCACTCGTCATATGAGACTGTTATAACCTTCCCTGAAAAATGATAAAAGACATGGCAGTATTTTATACATGTTGAATTAAATAAAATGTCTTATAATTAATTTCAATCATTTCTTTTCATTCTTTCCAAGTATGATTACTAGAGAATTTAAAATTATATATGTGGCTCAAACAATATTGTGATTGGACAGAAATTTTTCTAGAAAAGGACATAAGATTTAAAAATTGTTCGTGGAAATGTAATTGCTTGCAAGCAAACAGGAAAATGAAAATGATGTGGCAATAAGATTGTTCTTAATTCAAAGTTGCTATAAGAATATTGGGGAGATACTCAGTGAATAAAGTGCTTACCACACAAATTTGAGTGCCTGAGTTTGTACCCCTAGAACCCATGTAAAGATAGATATTGTAGGGGTATCTGTAATCCTAGTGTACCTATGGCAAGAAGGGAGGCAGAGACAGGATAATTTTCTGGACACTCACAGGCCAGCTAGTTTGATGAATGCAGTGGTGAACAACCAGAAGAATGAAAGACCCTTTCTCAGGCAAGGAACCCTACACACTCAGTTATCCTCTGGCTGCCACCTGAGTGCCATGGTGCACACACGCCCATACTCATCTATGTGAACATGCACACAAACATACACATACAAATCTGTTTAGTAACCATGACTGCTATAATTTCTGTGTTAATAAATTACTAATTTTTCCTCTTAGCATTTAGGGTTTTCTAGTATCAAATGACTAAATCCAAAGATGATGACATGGTTAAGAACATGGGTGGTATATCAGACGTTTCTCTGTAAATAAATGGACAGCTTACCATGTCTTTTTATTCTGACTTCATGATAAGGGAAAATATTTTTTTGGGATAATTCTAATAACCAGCGGACAGTAGATTTACACAGGCCCACGATTTCCACAGCAGATCCATCTCTAAAATTAAAAATAAAACTTCTTTAAATAATTTGAATTTAGCATAATACCATTTTAATACAATTAATAAAAAATTTTGGAAGGATGTAGTTCAGTGGTAGAATGTTTGCATGAGAAAGGCCTTAGGTTCAATCCTCATACCACAACAAAACAAAAACTAACTTTGACAAATATTATAATGGATACATTATAAAAATAACTATGTACTCTAAGTCCTCACTTTACTTATTTGAATGTATATGTGTGTACTATGTGGTAGTGTACACATGTGTGTGCAGATGTTCATGCCACTTGCATGTGTGGAGAGGCCAGAGGAGATTGCAGGGTATCCTCCTCTATTGCTCATCTACTTGTTTCCTTGAGATGGAGTCTCTGACTGATTCTGGAGTTTGTTATATTTGTGAGCCTTAGCAATTCTCTGGTCTATGCTCTCCACAGTCTAAGGTTACAGAATGCATAGTCATGCCCAGCTTGTGGGATAGTGTTCTTAACTGCTGAGCTATATCTCTAAAACTTTTTAAAATATCTTATTTATTTATGTGAGAGAGAGAAAGAGGCAGAGAGAGAGAGAGAGAGACAGAGGGCATGCCAGAGCCTCAAGCCACTGCAAATGAACTCCAGATGTATGTGCCCCCTTGTGCATCTGGCTTATGTGGGTCCTGGAGAGTTGAACTGGGATCCTTTGGCTTTGCAGCAAATGCCTTAACTGCTAAGCCATCTCTTATCTCTAGCCCCCTCAAATCCTCACTATATAAGGAATTAATTATGTCATAGAACAAACCTCTGCCCTATTTTGTCATTTCTTACTTTTCTGCATAAAAGCTCATTTTTCAGGAAATAAAAGAAAATATAAGCTATAATAATGCATACTAAAACAGGTTTGAAAAAGAATCTGTGGCATATGTAAAGTTGGCACTATTGGGCTGAAGAGATGGCTTAGTGGTTAAGCACTTGCCTGTGAAACCTAAAGACCCCGAGGCTCAATTCTCCAGTACCCACATAAGCCAGATGTACAAGGCGGCACATGTATCTGGAGTTCATTTATAGTGGCTGGAGGCCCTGGTGCATCCATTTTCTCTTTCTCTCTCTCTTTCTCTGTCTGTTGCTCTCAAATAAAAAGAAAAAAAAAAAAGATGGCACTGTTAATTTGGTGCATTGCTGGGGACTAAATCCAAGGCCTCAAACAGGCTAGGCAAGTGCTCTGCCACTGAAGTACATCCAGAATCTAAGAGCAATTATGACATGATTAGTTTTTGGATAATTCTAATTAAAGGTAAAATTTTTAATAAGAAAATGACTTCTTGGTTGGGCGTGGTGGTACACACCTTTAATCCAAGCACTTCGGAGGCAGAGGTAGGATTGTCATGAGTTCGAGGACACCCTGAGACTACATGGTGAATTCTAGGTCAGCCTGGTTGAGAGGGAGACCCTACCTCAAACAACAAACAAACAAAAAGACCTAAAAAACCAGCCAACCAACCAAACAAACAAAAAGAAAATAGCTCCTGGGCTGGAGAGATGACTTAGTGGTTAAGGCACTTGTCTGCAAAGCCTAAGGACCCAGGTTTGATTCCCTAGTATCGACGTAAGCCAGATGCACATGGTGGTGCATGCATCTGGAGTTCGTTTAAAGTGGCTACAGGTCCTGGCCCACCCATTCTCTCTCTCCTTCCTCCCATCTCATAAATAAAATAAACAAAAACTTTTCTTTGAGGTTCCTCTAAAGACTAAAAAACCATGAATATTTCTAGAACAGAACAGCTAGCTTTGTTTGATGACTTATACCAAGAGGACTGTGTACTTATATAATGGAGGAAAATAAGGGGTGAGTGGACGAGAAAATGGAAGAGAGGGAAGAATAAAGACAGATTTTTTTTTTTGTTTGTTTTTAATTTTTTTCAAGGTAGGGTCTCATTCTAGTACAGGCTGACCTGCAGTTCACTATGTAGTCTCGGGGTGGCCTTGAACTCATGGTGCTCCTCTTATCTCTGGCTCCCGAGTTCTGGGATTAAAGGTGTGAGCCACTACGCCTGGCAAAGACAGATTTTGATTGAAATATTATGAAGAACTCATGGCTAGCAAGTGTGTTTAGGAAGAGAATGGTAAGCTCCCAGAGCATAATTACAGAAGCAGTGTAAGATAAACTGTACCTTGGAGTGGCTGGGATTCCTCTGTTTCTAGCTTGATCACTTTCTCCCATTTTATCCATCCATGTGCCACAGTTTAAGCGATTCCCTCCATAAACAAATCCCGTTTTTTCATCAATCCCTGCAGTTATATTAAAACCTAAAATAGCAAGACAGTTATAAAATAAAAAGGTTTACAATATATTAGATATAGTATATGAAAATAAATTATTTTAAACACATATAACATTTTTGTGCACAGGTGTGTGTATGTGGTGTATGTGTGGTGTATGCATGTGTGTGCACATGTGTGTTCCCCATATGCGTGTGCAGAGGCTAGCAGAGCACACTGGATATCTTTCCCTTTTTGCTCATCCACTTGTTTCATTTGAGACAGAATTTCTCACTGAGCCTAGAGCTACCACTTTTGCAAACTCCAGCGACTATCAGGTCTGTGCGGCCATGGGACTGGGGTTATGTGCAGGGGATCAGGCTCTCTTAGGTCCTCATGCTGGCAAGGCAAGCATTCTGTCCCCACTTATAAAAATTTTAAAGAAATAAATAGACTAGGAAATCATCCTGAAGATCAATCTGGTAAAAAGTTGAAGATGTACATATTCTAGCACCTAGTAACTTCATGTCTCTCAACATATACTTTGGAAAAACCCTTAGCTATGCGCACAGAGTGGTTCTGTGGGACTATAAACAGGTACACAAAGGTATTTGTGGTGATAGATGAGTTCTTTATCTTGACTGTGGTAGTGCTTTCATGAAGTAAAATGTACACACACACACACACACGCACACACACACATCCATCTCCATGAGTTAATGCAAAAACTGGCAAAAAATGAATACAGTCTATAGTTAATAGAATCCTACTAATGTCACCTTTTTTTGTTTGTTTGTTTGTTTGTTTTCCGAGGTAGGGTCTCACTCTAGCTCAGGCTGACCTAGAATTCACTCTGTAGTCTCAGGGTGGTCCTCCTACCTCTGCCTCCCAAGTGCTGGGATTAAAGGCGTGCACCACCATGCGTGGTTAAAGTCACCTTCTTGATTTTTTTTTTTTTTTTGGTATTTCGAGGTAGGGTCTCACTCTTGTCCAGGCTGACCTGGAATTAACTATGTAGTCTCAGGGTGGCCTCAAACTCTCAGCAATCCTCCTACCTCTGCCTCTCGAGTGCTGGGATTAAAGGCGTGCGCCACCACGCCCGGCTTGATTTTGATATTATACTTCAGTTACACAAAATGTCATTTTGGGAAACTAGGTTCATTTTACTCTGAATATCATTCATTAGGAATCTTTAATTCTTCCTGAATTACAAAGTTAACACCCTACCTGCACATGAAACAATACCTATTTATAAAAAATATAAACTAGAGCTGGAGAGATGGCTCAGCAATTAAGACACTTGCCTGCAAAGCCTAATGAACTGGGTTTGATTCCCCAGTACACATGTGACGCCAGATGCAATGGCACATACATGTGGAGTTTGTTTGTAGTGGCTAGAGGCCCTGGTACACCATTCTCTCTCTTTCTATATCTCTTCTATCTCTCTGCTTGCAATTATGTATATTAAAAAATATAAGCCGGGCTGGAGAGATGGCTTAGGGGTTAAGGTGCCTGCCTCCTAAGCCTAAGAACACTGGTTCCAATCTCCAGCGGTTCCAATCTTCAGGTCCCACGTTTAGCCAGATGCAAAGTGACTCAAGGGTGCAATGCTGCACTTGACCACAAGGGGGCGCATGCATCTGGATTTCGTTCTCAGCAGCTGAGACACTGCTGGTGCGCCCATCTCTGTCTTCCTCTCTTTCTCTCTCTGTGTCTCTCTCAAAAAATAAAAAAATAAAAAAAAATAAGCCAAACTTGTCAACATAATTGTCTAAGAGGACAGAGAAAAAAATTAACGAAATTATTAGCCTTGTATAGTTGGTAATGAATACTGTGCCAAAAGAGGAACATGGTAAACTCAAAACAAGTTAAGAAAGTGTATCTACTTTAACCTGTATACACATAAACCTTTTAACAAAATGTATTGTATATGTTCCTAGGCCACAGAGATACAGCATGGGTGATATTCTGCCTCTGCCACCTAAAATCTGTGACTCTTCAGTCTTCCCATTACAACTTCTTCTCATTGTTCTTACAAGTGTTAGGCGGATGAATACAGGTAAAGTCTAGTACAATGCTTGGCACACAGGAAGCACTTAGTTTGTGATAGTACTTTTTTTCCTTATTGTTTTTGAGACAAAGTCTCACTATGTAGCACAGATTGGTCTTGGAACTCGTGACATCTCTACTTCCACCTCCTGAGTGCTGGATTACAGGTGTGTGCCACCATGCCTGGCTTAAATTAGTATTATTTTAAAATTTTTATTTATTTATTTGCAAGCTAAGAGATACACACAGAGAGAGAGAGAGAGAGAGAGAGAGAGAGAGAGAAAGAGAGAGGGAGGGAGAGAATATGAGCGCCAGGGCCTCTAGCCACTTCAAATGAACTTTAGATGCATGTGTTACTTTGTGCATCTGGCTTTACATAAGTACTGGGGAACTGAACCTCAGGTCGTTAGGCTTTGCAGACAAGCACCTTAACCACTGAGCCATCTCTCCAGCCCCTGAATTAATATTATTGTCATGATTATAAATTATAACACCAGGGTTGGAGAGATGGCTCAGTGGTTAAGGCACTTGCCTGCAAAGTCAAAGGACCCAGGTTTGATTTTCCAGGACCCATGTAAGCCAGGTGCACAAGGTGGCACATGCGCCTGGAGTTCATTTGCAGGGCTAGAGACCCTGGTGTGCCCATTTTTTCTTTCTTTCTCTCTCTCTCAAATAAAATAAAATATTAAAAAATACTTTAAATTATAACACCAATATTACCTTTAAAATTGGCTGAAAAAAGATACAAGCTTTTGGCATGTGCATGTGTACATTTATGTGTGAGTGCAGGTGTACAGATCACAGAAGAACTTCAGGTATTGGTCCCTGACTTCCACCTTGTTTGAGGCAGGGTCTCTCATTGTTCACCTCTGTGTTCACTAGGCTAGCTGGCGCGTAAGCTTCTGGGAGATTCTCCTGTTTCTGCCTTCTGCCTCCCTGTCTCCCTTCTCACCATCAGTGTGCTGAGACTAGACTACAGACACTTACCAGTGTCCAGCTTTTCTTTTCTTTTCTTTCTTTCTTTCTTTTTTTAATGTGGTTTCTCGGGATTAGAACTCATGCTTACATGGCAGCTAGCACTTTATCCACTAAGCCATCTCTCCAGCCTCCAAAGATAACACTTTTATCTTTCCTCTAGAGACAAAACCTGGGTAAGATCAGGCACTATCAGTCTTTTTCATGTTAAAGTCTGAGGTTCTGCATGAGTATAAAGGAACAATTGTTAAGGTTTAATTTGACGGCATCAGTAAATGTTAGCTATGGAGTTAAGATTACATACCCTCGTCCTTCATGTTTCGGTCTATCTGTGGCCCAGCATTCCTCTCTCGGAACTGAATGCCTTGCATGTGTCTTTGCATAGCTTCCTGAATAACTTCGAACAATGGTTGATCCTGTTTGAGACATCATTGATATTACCTCTATTCTTATCTTCCCCCAAATCCCTCAACTCAAGCAATGGGAAAACATACACTTTCCTTTGGAGAGAGAAATAGGGATTGGGATGGGGTTGACAAAAGAAGCTTCTATGAATCAAAAACTAGTACCTAACATATGAGTAGTGTGAGTAGTGAACCTTCCTAGTTTTAATTATGTAGGTCTGAGACATATAACAGTCAAACATTGCTCGTACATGAAAACAAACCTAGTAAGTGAATACAGCTTCTAAGAGTAATGAATCCATACCCAGCTTTTCAATCAGCACCCATATTTTATTTTAAATGATTTATCTGTGTGTGTGTGTGTGTGTGTGTGTGTGTACAGGTACGTGTATGTAAATCAGAGTTCAACCTTGGGTGTCGGTCCCTTTCTTCCACCTTGTTTGAGTTAGGGTTTCTCTTGTTTGCCACTGGAGAAGGCTAGCAATGAGATTACAGACACATGTGGCAGGCAGGCTTGAGAAGCCTCTACCCGGCACAGCTGCTCTTACTCACCTGCACACATGGTAATAGGGCTGAGTAATGTGCAGAAATGGTTCTCAGATTTGTGATCTATTATGGCTTTAGAAAATAACCACAGTGAACATAAAATTTCATAAAATTTTCCCTTGTCCATATAAATAATAAATGTAAAGCACAGGATATAGATATATATTCAAATAAAGAATTCAAATAAAGATATATATTCAAATAAAGAATTACAGAAGCAAAATACTTAAGAGTTCTTGTATGCCTAACTATATTCCATTTAAAAACCTCTGAATAACACCAAAACTCTATGATATAAAAGCTGCTAGTAAACTGGGTATGGTAGTGCATGCTTTTAATCCCTGCACTTGGGAGGCAGAAGTAGGAAGGAATGCTGTGAGTTTGAGGCTACCCTGAGACTATGTAGTGAATTCCAGGTCAGCCTGGGCTAGAATGAAGCCCCAAATCAAAAAAAAGAAAAAAGAACCCCCCCAAACTGAAAAAAAAAAAACAAAAAACAAAACTCAACTCTGCTTGTAAATATAAAAATAGTGAAGCATTTTTAAGCTGGAAATGGTGGCGCACACCTTTAATCCCAGCACTCAGGAGGCAATGGTAAGAGGATCGTCTTGAGTTCGAGGCCACCCTGAGACTACCTGGTGAATTCCAGGTGAGCCTGGGCAAGAGTGAGAACTTACCTTGAAAAAAAAAAAAAAAAAAAAAAAAAAAAAAACCAAAAAAAAAGTGAAGCATTTTTAAACTGCTATGAAAATTTTTGATAAGCCATGGGAAAATAATACAATGAGTTATGTCTAAAGTAAGCACACATCATGTAATCATGTAACTGAAACATGTCAGTTGGCAACAGAAGACAGAAAAATTTTAGGGCACCTGCTTTTAGTACTTTGTGATATAAACATCATGGGGAAATATGAAGTAGCTTTCATTCCTCCCACCCCATATACCAAATAAATTACAAAAGCAAACCTGAATATCCATATCACTGTATACTCCTGACAGGGATAGGCATTCAAAAATGTTTATCTGCTTCCTACTTTTTCAAAGATTAACTCTGAGGGCTGGAAAGATGGCTTAGCAATTAAGGCATTTGCTTGCAAAGCCAAAGGATCCTGGTTCAACTCTCCAGTGCCCATGTAAGCCAGATGCACAAGGGGGAGCATGCATCTGGAGTTAATTTGCAGTGGTTGGAGGCCTTGGTGAACCCATACTCTCTCTGCCTCTTTCTCTCTCTCAAATAAATAAATTATACACATAATTTTTTTTTTTTTTTTTTTGGTTTTGCAAGGTAGGGTCTCACTCTGGTCCAGGCTGACCTGGAATTAACTATGTAGTCTCAGGGTGGCCTCGAACTCTTGGCGATCCTCCTACCTCTGCCTCCCGAGTGCTGGGATTAAAGGCGTGAGCCACCACACCCGGCTTTTCACATAATTTTTTTTAAAGATTAACTCTGAACTCCCTGGACTGGTTGTCAAGACCCTCTCCAACCACGCTTACCCATTCCCCAACCTATCACTATTTATTTGTTGCTTTGTTGATCCTGTTTGAGACACCACAGATGGCTTAGTAGTTAAAGACACTTGCTTGCAAAGCCTGACGGCCCTGGGTTCAGTTCCCCCGTACCCATGTAAAGCCATATGCACTAAGTGGCCCATGATTCTGGAGTTCCTTTGCAGTGGCAAAAGGTCCTGGTGTACCCAATCTCTCTGTGTCTTTCTCTACTTCTCTTTCTCTCTCTCAAATAAACATAGGTAAATAAATAAATATTTTAAAAATAAAATTAATAGAAAAAATACAAGTCATATTCCAGGAACAATTATTTTATGAACAGTCTTTACCAGTGTGCCAGGAGGCAAAGGAGCAGAATCATCTGTTGGATACATTCTGGAAACCGGGCACCTGAGGATGTCTAGACCATTCGGAACCATTTTACCATAGTCTTGAATACACTGTAGCCACCACCATACAGCATCCCGGCAATTGTATCTGGCATAAGTTCCTTCACCAAGGAGATTGGGAATAAGACCATGCCGCAAAGTACTCGCAAAGGCTAAGATAATATTCCTAAAACAACAGAAATAAGTGGATTATTTGAAATGAAAACTGAAGAAGGAAAGAAAAAAAAAAAACAGTCATTTTACTAGGTCTGGGAGATACCCCAGCTTCTAGTCCTGTCTTTTTTCCTATAATAACCTGGGTGTTTTCCCCTCTCTGCTATAGGCTTTTCATCTTTGGAGTCAGGTATTGAGATGAGAATTTAAAATAAAATTGTGGTATATAGCAGGGCATGGTGGTACATGCCTTTAATCCCAGCACTCGGGAGGCAGAGGTAGGAGGAACACCATGAGTTCGAGGCCACCCTGAAATACCGAGTGAATTCCAGGTTAGCCTAGGCTACCTCAAAAAACAAAAAAAAAATTGTGGCATATGTATGTGTGTGGAGACACGTATGTATGTATGTATGTATGCACGTGCATGTGTGGAGGCCACAGGTAGATGTCAGGTGTCTTTTTCAGTTGCTCTCCATCTCATTTATTGAGACAAGGTTTCTCACTTAAACCCGTGTCTCAAAGATAGTTCAGTCAGTAAAGCACTTGCTGTATAAGTGTAAAGACTTGAGTTCACACCTTAGCACTCATATAAATGCCAGGCAGATGTGGAGGCCCATCTGTAATCCCAGCATTAAGGAGGTAGACACAGGGGATTCCTGGACAACCTGGCTAGATTACCTGAATTGGTGAGTCCTGGGTTCAGTGAGAGGCCATGCCTCAGTAAATAAGGTAGGAGTGATCAAAGAAGACACCTGACATCAAAACTTTGACCTCCACACACATGCAAACATGCAAACCACACACAAAAAAAAGAAGAAGAAGAAGAAGAAGAAGAAGAAGAAGAAGAAGGCCAGGCATGGTAGCCCATGCCTTAATCCCAGCACTTGGGAAGGCTGAAGAAGGAAGATTATGAGGTTGAAGCCACCCTAGGCTACACTGTCAGACTCAGTTCATGGAGGCCCTGCTGTGCCTACTCCTCTCCTCTTCTTTCTCTCTCTACTTGCAAATATTTTTTTAAGTCAGCTGCAGTTCTAAAATAATTAAAGCTTTGAAAACCACACTTCTAAAGAACCCAGATGAAAGAAGATGAGAAAAGTTGAAGATACTTTGAAATGATGACGATGAAGAGACAACTGATTAGAACTTGTAGAATGCTGGGCTGAAGATGACTCAGTGGCTAAAGGTGCATGCTTACAAAGCCCAGTGGCCTGGGTTTCAATCCCTAGCACCCACATAAAGCCACAGCAAAAGGTGGTGTAAGCATCTGGATTTCATTTGCAGAGGCAAGAGACCCTGTTGTCTATACACACACACAAATAAATAATTAATTAAAAAGTAATGTGTAAGATGCACAGAAAGCTGTGGTTAAGAAAATTCTGGGAAGCCAGGCATGGTGGCATATTCTTTTAATTCCTGCACTCGGGAGGCAGAGGTAGGAAGATTGCTGTGAGTTTGAGGCCAGCCTAAGATTACATAGTGAATTCTAGGACAGCCTGGGCTAACATGAGAAAAACCTCGAAAAACCAAAACCAAGCCAAAACAAAATAAAAAGCTGCACTGTGGGCAAAGGCAAAGCTCTTAGCCATCATATCATGCTGAATCCTGCTGTCCAAGAGCCTACTGCTGAATAATTCACTTAGGGATCTTGGAAGAAGCAAATGGTGTCCTAGTATCCTATATTTCAACAGTTCCATAATTGTAAGTAGCCAGTAAGAAAAGTTCTTATTTACATTAGGTAAGGAAAGGATGCAATTCACTTCATATACCCATACAGACAGTTCAATTTTATTTTACTTTACTTCAACAGCTTAATTTAAAAATGGTCAAAAATAGGGGTGGAGAGATGGCTTAGCAGTTAGGGCATTTGCATGCAAAGCCTAAGAACCCAGGGTCAATTCCCCAGTATGCACATAAACCAGATGCACAAGGTGGCACATGCATCTGGAATTTGTCTGCAGTAGCCGAAGGCCCTGGCTCTCCCATTCTCTCTCCCTCTACAGACTCTTTCTCTCTCTCAAATAATAAAAAAAAAAAAATAAAAAAATAAATAAAAAACTTCTGTTACCTGGAGAGGTAACCATCAATTGTTTTTCTGATATCACAACAAGGCATCAGGTAAAGGTTTTTATGCTAAGAGTGTACACTTACAGATCAGTGCTATTAAGCTGTAGCTTCAGGATGCAGATATTCACTTAGAGACTTTGTGCAAACTATCTGTCTCCCAAGCCAAGCCTTCCCCATGCCTAGCCTTGAATTCAAGGGTCTGATATGGGCACCAAGAGTTTGCATCTCTAACAAGGTCTCAGGGGACAGTGACAATAATGGTTTGTGAAGCAAGCTTTGAGAGGCACTACTGCAGAACTTAAATTTTTAAAAAATATTTATTTATTTATTTGCAAGCAGAGAGAGATACAAGAGAGACAGACTGAGAAAATGGGCATGCCAGGGCCTCTAGCTGCTGCAAATGGACACCAGATGCATGCACCACTTTGTGCATCTGCTTTATGTGGGAACTGGGGAATCAAACTTGAGTTGTTAGGCTTTGCAGGAAAGCGCCTTAACTGCTGAGCAATCCATCTAGCCCTAGAACTTCTTTTTTAACTACAAGTAAATTCATTTACATTACTGCACTATATGAAAACACCACTTTAAGCATAGGAAACAAAACTAGAAGCTATAAGATCTGAAAACAAATAGCGAAAAACTTGGTGTAATTCTTTTTATAAGGCTCAAAGAACTAGCAATCCTTTCATCATAGAAGGTATAAAATCATTACACAAGTTTGTTTTATCAAGGTAAGTTTGCAAACCCTGAAGATGATCAGACCTGTTGTATGAAGGACTAGAACTTAGCTATTTCAAGATTTTTTGGAGAGTGGAGAAATGGCTTAGCAGTTAAGGCACTTGCCTGCAAAGTCAAAGGATTACGGCTCGATTCCCCAGGACCCACATAAGCCAGATGCACAAGGTGGCACATGCATCTGGAGTTCGTTTGCAGTGGCTGGAGGCTTTGGAGCATTCATTCTCTCATTCTATCTTTATCTGTCTCTCTTTCTCAAATAAATAAATAAGTAAATAAATAATATTAAAAAAAGATTTTTGTCATTTGAAATTCTGGGATATGAGCATAGAAAAAATATAACTAAGTCTAAGGCAAACACACTTTTCAAATGCGGTTGTGAACAGATGGCTCAGAGGGAACATTTGAAAGGCATAGAGAAAATATTGAGACATAAATTTGCCTCCAGCTCTCTTACCTGGCCTCTAAGTAGCGTCCAGTAACCAGCAGCATGCCCCTCAGAGCAATGAAAGTATCCCTTCCCCAGCAGCGGAAAAGACCAGAAGAAAAGTGAGGTAAGCCTAATAGAAAAGACATCCAAATAATGTGTTAAGTATAATAATACAGTGAACTCCATTACTATATATACTCACTCAACTCCTGGGGCCAAAGGCATGTGCAAACACTATACAATAATCTACAAAATGTGTGTCTACACACGCAAGTGTCTGTGAAATAGAGTTCTGAGGCCTTATCAGTTCTGAAAGGAGTTTATGGTATATGGGATTAAGACCAGCACTGGGCAAGGGCTCTACCATTGAGTTATACCCTGGCCCCAAAACCAGTAGCTGAGAGGGATTCTTAACTAAATGGGTTTCAATGTGTCTTTTCAGATCAACTTTAAGGGACAATAAGTAAATCTAAGTATGAAATGATTACCTGAATAATACCTAATTCAGTATGTTTATCAATCTATCATTCTAGAGTTAACGTTTACTACAATATTTTCCATTAATTTAGAACTTAATACTGCTACATTTGTATATAATAAATATAATTATTTAAAAATACTTTAAAAAGTGTTGTGTTTTACAGAAATAGGTTTTGCAGATGAAATCAAGGCATTTACATGCTACTAACTTTAATGTTCCAGGCAGCTACAACTTTTATGCATGAGATAAAACAGAATGATTCACAGTTAAAACCTAAAATTGTACTTGTGAACTGAGTATGGTTGCTTGCCTTCCCTCCCTCTCTACCTCCTTCTCTTCATAGGGTTGGGGACTGAATGTAGGAACCAAGAAAGTAGAAGTTATACCACTGAGGTACATCTCCAGTCTACCTGGTTGCTTACAGAACATTTGAACAAATGTAATTATCTGTATTTGTACTGAAAATAATAGTAAAATAGGAAAGGAAAGCATAAAAAATGAGTGCATCACACAAAGCAAACAAATAAACAAACAACAACAGCAACAACAAAAAATACAGGGCTGGAAAAGATGGATTAGTGGTTAAGGCGTTTGCCTGCAAAGCCAAAGGACCCCACCTTGATTCCCCATGACCCACGTAAGCCAGATGCACAAGGAGGCACATGCATCTGGAGTTCATCTGTAGTGGCTGGAGGCCCTGGCACTCCCATTCTCTCTCTCTAACTCTCTCTTTCAAACAAACAAACAAACAAACAAACAAACAAATAAATAAAATATATTAAAAAAAACAGAATTATGGGGATGGAGAGATGGCTTAGCGTGGTTAAAGGTGTTTGCTTGCAAAGCCTAGCAGCCCAGGTTCAAGTCCCTATTACCATGTAGAGCCAGATGCACAAACTGTTGCATGCTTCTGGAGTTTCTTTGCAGTAGTAGGAGGTCTTGGCATACCCATTCTCTCTCTCTCTTCTCTCAATAAATAAATATGTATTTTAAATAAGAATTATGGAACTGGAGAGATGACTTAATGGTTAAAGCACTTGCCTGCAAAGCCTAATGACCCACGTTCCGTTTTCCAGTACCCATGTAAAGCTAGATACACAAAGTGGTGCATGTGTCTGGAGTTTATTTGCAGTGACTAGAGGCCTTGGAATGCCCATCTCTCTGTCCCTCTTCTCTCTCTGCTTGCAAATAAATAAATAAATAAATAAATAAATAAATAAATAAATAAATAAATAAAAAAACATTAATGCTATACATAGCATAATATTTTAGCAAGGTGAAAACAAGGGTGTAGAGAACATGTATACAGCATTCATTCATAACTCTCTTTAAGGTGGTGTGTAACACTAATTAAAATGATCTTGTTTGCTATTTGTTGAATGACTGTATCTCTCAAGTAGTAAATGATTACCACTCATAATAACTGAGGCATTATTAGCTTTTTCACCACATGGATTGATTCACAGAAAGTTATAGCTGGGACATATGGTAACATATCCTTACAATTAGTTGTTGACTAAAACAAGTAAGACAAATGGAAGTTCCTGAGAGTACTTTTGAGCTTGTCCCTGCTATTAGGTCTTTGTTGTGGATCAGACACTAATTTCTTCCATTAAGAAAGATCAAAGGAGCCAGGCGTGGTGGTGCATGCTTTTAATCCCAGCACTCGGGAGGAAATTAAGGCCACCCTGAGACAACATAGTTAATTCCAGGTCCGCCTAGGCCAGAGTGAGACCAGAGGAGGATCACTGTGAGTTCGAGGCCAGCCTGAGAGACTACACAGTGAATTCCAGGTCACCCTGGGCTAGAGCCAGACCCTACTTCAATAAATAAATAAATAAAAGAAAGAAAATTAAAGGTGTATATAATAGAACATACCTATAATCCCAGCACCTAGAAGGTGGAGGTAGGAGGATCAGGAGTTCAAGGTTTTCCTTAGCTATTAGCTATGTAGAGAGCTTGAGACTAGCTGTGGCTACATGAGAACTTGTTTCAAAACAAAACAAAACAAAACAAAAAGAGAGAGAGAGAGAAGAAAATACAGGGGCTGGAGAGATGGCTTAGTGACTAAGGTGCTTTCCTGCAAAGCCAAGGATCCAGGTTCAATTCCCCAGTACTCATGTAAAGCCAGATGCACAAGGTGGTGCATGCGTCTGGAGTTTGTTTGCAGTGACTGGAGACCCTGGTGCACCCATTCTCTATTTGCTTCTCTCTCTCTCTCTTCTTTCTTCCTCAAAATGAGTAAATAAAATATTCAAAAAGTAAACTCTACAAAAGCTTTAGCACTGATCTGTAGACATGTTTATATTACCTTATTACCAAGAGTATACAATAATCAAGTTTTCTAAGAATGATTTCTACTTTGTCAATTCTTTTTTCTTTTAATTTTAAAAACTTTATTTCTTATAGAGAGACGGGGGGGGGGGAGAGGTACAGAATGGATGCATCAAGGCCTCTAGGCACTGCAAATGAACTCCAGACACATGTGCCACCATGTGCATCTGGCTTACATGGGTTCTGGGGAATCAAACCTGGGTTCTTAGGCTTTGTAGGAAGATACCTTAACCACTAAGCCATCTCTCCAGCCCCTACTTTGTTAATTCTTATAACAGCTAACAATTATAATTTTTTGCAATATTATTATAAAAGGAAGTCATTCCCACCCATTTAAAAATTAACTCTGCAATAATCTGTCTGCAAATCTGAACACAGTCCTATTTTTTGCCACTGAGGATTAGGTAAAAACACTCCTTTGGGATACCAGAAATAAATACCGAGACTTTTATTTACATTTATTTATTGCACACAGTATATATCAGGTGCTAAAGAAGAATATGAGGTATAATCAAATGCCTCTGTTTTGGGCAGTGAACAATCAAAAGGTTGATATTTTATAAAATAGGCTTCAAAAGAAATCGCCTAATTTCCTGACACTGCAGTTTAATTTCAAGAGCACCTGCTTAGATTCCTAGGAATGATAGGTATCAGAAAGAGATCAAGCAAGTGATAATCTGAAACAAAATTACAGAATTTAAACAGAGTTTTGCTGGGGAGCTGGAGAGATGGCTTAGTGGTTAAGGTGCTTGCCTGTGGAGCCTCAGGACCCAGGTTCGCTTCTCCAGGACTCACATAAGCCAAGTGCACATGGTGGCACATGCATCTGGAGTTTGTTTGCAGTGGCTAAAGGTCCTGGCGTGCCCATTCTCTCTATCTCCCTCCTTCTCTCTAATAAATAAATAAATAAAAACAAATCTTAAAAAAAGTTTGGACTTCCGGTTAAGATGGCGGCATAGGAACCATGTCCAAACAGGCTAGGGGAAAAAAAGCTAAAAACAAAACCAAGCAAAATACACTCTTTTACTAAAAAGTGAGGTGTATAGTAAATGATCAACCACAGCAGAGAAGTAGGAGAGATCCAGAGCGTCTAGAGCCCACAGAAGCAGGAAGAAGGGACTCCATCAGCAGCTGTAAGTTTCACGTGGCTGCAGCCACCCGCCTCCGCCTGAGCCAAAGGATTTTAAAGCCAGGTGAGGGGATTTTCTACTGACACTGGCCTCCTCACAAACTCAAGAAACATGGAAGGAAGACAGCAGAGACCAACGGAGCGGCTTCTGAGGAAGAGGATTGCATGGACCAGCAGACAGACTTCAGCCACCATCTACAGCCTCCCCTCCCCCACCACCAGCACAAGCACAAGCACCAGCAAGCACCAGAGACCTGGGAAGAAAGCTCACCTAGCCAGCACCAGGCACAATCAGAGCAGTGACCCACAGACGCAGCCAGCCTTCCTGAGCCCACAACACAGCAAAGAAGGACCCAAGCAGCAGTGCAGGATGGCTGAGATCAAAGCCATCCCAAAAGGTAACTGGGATTATACCATGTCAGTACCCACCAAATAAGCCTGGTGTATAGGCTTGAATTGGAAGGGCTAATTGCACCTTCCATGTCAGGGTAAATTATATGTTAAATCTGATGGATGGTCAGATCTGACATTCTTAAATAAGCTATATTTTGGGCTGCTCATTTGTTGCTTCCTGATTTATAGTGCCCTTGTTTCCTCTTCTGTCATTCATTGGGGAAGGGTTTCACTTGGTCACAAGCTGTCCTTGGAACCCTCTACAGACCAGAAATCTTAGCCTCCCAGTTGACAGGATTAAGGGTGTGGGCCAACACACATCTTTAGGGACTGTGACTGTGTTAAAGGATCTGTTTGTCATAACACCTACTTTTGCACAAATACTCTGTGCTGTATTTCATTGAATGGGTGCATTGTTTAGTCTAATTTTTAGAATTTGATTGTATTCTGTTCCATTCAGCCCACTTGAATACTCATAGCAGGCAAACCCAACACCTAGGGTAACTTTTGTGGTTATTCTGAGAGTCTTAAGAGCCACACCTAGCACCTTAAGCTCCTACCCTGAAGATATATAACATCAGATTGATACATCTAATATTACTGCAGGTAATTAGAAAACCCAAGCATTAAATTAATCCAAGATGCAAAAGGCTCTACATTACAATACAAGAAACACAAAAAATCAAAACAATATAAATCCACCAAAAAAGTATTAATGTATCAGAAATGACCTTCAGTGAGACTGAATTAGAGGACATGCCTAAGATTTCAAAAGAATGATTATAAATATGTTCAAAGAACTCAAAGAGGAAATAAAAGGGTTCAAAGACCTCAAAGAGGAAATAAAAGGGTTCAAAGACCTCAAAGAGGAAATCAAAGGATTCAAAGAACATACAGGAAACCAATTTAATGAAATAAGGAGGTCAATACTAGACATAAATAAGAAAATAGAAATAATAAAGAAAACACAGTCAGAAATACTAGCAATAAAGAACACAGTCAGTGAAATTAAAAACTCTGTAGAAAATCTCTCTAGTAGAATGGATGAAGGAGAGAACAGAATATCTAAACTAGAAGAACAGGTGGCAGATCTAATACAGTCCAATAAAGAGAAAGACAAACTAATAGGAAGGTATGAATGGGAATTTCAAGATATTGGGGACACTATGAAAAGATCAAACATAAGAATTCAAGGTATAGTTGAAGGAGAAGAATTTCATTCCAAAGGCACAGTAAGTGTTTTCAACAAAATCATAGAAGAAAACTTCCCCCAAATTGGAAAAGAGATGCCAATGCAGATACAGGAAGCCTTTAGAACACCAAACAGACAAAACCTGGAAAGAACCTCTCCCCGCCATATTATAATTAAACTCCCAAACATACAAACCAAAGAAAATATATTGAAAGCACCTAGAAAGAAAAAGCAAGTCACCTACAAAGACAAGCCCATCAGAATCACAGCAGATTACTCAACACAAACTTTAAAAGCCAGAAGGGCTTGGAGTGTATTCCAAGTTCTGAAAGATAACAACTGTCAACCAAGGTTACTTTATCCTGCAAAGCTATTCATTCAAATAGAGAAATAAGGACATTCCACAACAAAAGCAAGCTAAAGGAATATTTGAAGACAAAACCATGGTCTTCAGAAAATACATGAAAGGATCCTCCATGCTGAAGAGAATGAAAAGCACACATATAAGGAACCTGGAAAAAAGAAACCATACTCCAATACTAGTTAATACAAGAGAGCAAAGGTGAAACCAGAAGAACTATAAAACAAGAAAAATGCCAAAAATAAATACACACCTTTCAATAATAACTCTTAATATCAATGGCCCGAATGCCCCAACCAAAAGACACAGGTTTGCAGACTGGGTTAAAAAGCAGGATCCTTCAATTTGTTGCCTCCAAGAAACTCACCTTTCTACAAAGGATGGGCACTATCTAGGGTAAAGACTAGAAAATGGTGTTTCAAGTAAATGGGCCTAGAAAACAAGCAGGGGTTGCTATCCTAATATCTGACAGGGTACACTTCAGACCAACATTAACTAGGAAAGATAAAGATGGAAACTTTATATTGATTAAAGGAACGCTCCAACAGGAGGACATTGCAATCCTAAACATATATGCACCTAACACGGGGGCTCCCAATTTCATCAAACAAGCACTATTAGAACCAAGGTCACAGATAACACCAAACACACTTGTAGTGGATGACATCCATACCCCACCCTCACCAATTGACAGGTCATCCTGGCAAAAAATAAACAGAGATGCTTCTGGATTAAATGAGGTCATAGAACAAATGGACCTAACAGATATATACAGAACATTTCATCCAAACGCTGAAGAATAAACATTCTTTTCAGCAGCACATGGAACATTCTCTAAAATAGACCCTATATTAGGACACAAAGCAAGTCTTAACAAATATAGGAAAATTTAAATAAGTTCTTGCACTCTATCGGATCACAATGAGATCAAACTACAAATCAATAACAAGAAAAGCTATAGAGCATACACAAAATCATGGAAACTAAGTAATACACTACTAAATGATGAATGGGTCAACGAAGAAATCAAGAAGGAAATCAAAAAATTCACGGAGTCAAATGATAACGAGAATACAACATACCAAAACCTTTGGGACACAATGAATGCAGTCTTAAGAGGGAAATTTATAGCTTTAAGTGCCTATGTTAAGAAATTAGAAAGATCGCAGGTAAACAACTTAATGTTACACCTTAAGGCCTTGGAAAAAGAAGAACAAGGCAAACCAAAAATCAGTAGATGGGAAGAAATAATAAAGACTAAGGCAGAAATTAATGAAATAGAAACAAACAAACAAACAAACAAAACAACAATCGAAAGAATCAATGAAACAAAGAGTAGATTCTTTGAAAGGATAAACAAGATTGATAAACCCTTAGCAAATCTGACCAAAAGAAAGAGAGAAGAGAAACAAATTAATAAAATCAGAGATGAAAAAGGAACCATTACAACAGATACCACAGAAATTAAAAAAATCATAGGGACATACTATAAGAACCTATACACCACTAAGTTTGAAAATCTGAAAGAAATGGATGATTTCTGTGATTTATAAGACCTACCTAAATTAAATCAAGATGAGATTAACCACTTAAATAGACCTGTAACAAGTATGGAGATCCAAAAAGTTATAAAAAAATCTCCCAACTAAAAAAGTCCAGGCCCAGATGGATTCACTGCTGAATTTTACCGGACCTTCGTGGAAGAACTAACATCAATGCTTCTTAAACTTTTCCATAAAATTGAACAGAAAGGAACCCCACCAAACTCCTTCTATAAAGCCAGCATCACCCTGATCCCAAAACCAAACAAAGACAGAAGAAAAAAGGAAAATTACAGACCAATCTCCCTCATAAACATAGATGCAAAAATTCTCAACAAAATACTGGCAAACAGAATACAAGAATATATCAGAAAGATCATTCACCCCAACCAAGTAGGCTTTATCCCAGAGATGCAGCAATGGTTCAACATATGTAAATCGATAAATGTAATACATTATATAAATGGACTGAAGGACAAAAATCACATGATCATCTCATTAGATGTAGAAAAAGCATTTGACAAAATCCAACATCCCTTCATGGTAAAAGTCCTACAGAGACTGGGAATAGAAGGAACATATCTCAACATAATAAAGGCTACTTATGACAAACCCACAGCCAACATAATACTAAATGAAGAAAAACTTGAAGCTTTTACACTAAAATCAAGCACAAGACAAGGGTGTCCACTGTCCCCACTTTTGTTCAATATAGTACTGGAAGTCTTAGCCATAGCAATAAGGCAAGAGACACAGATAAAAGGGATACAAATTGGAAAGGAAGAGATCAAGTTATCATTTGTAGATGATATGATTCTATGCATAAAGGACCCTAAAAACTCTATCAGCAGACTGTTAGAGCTGATAAACACCTATAGCCATGTAGCAAGATGCAAAATAAACACACAGAAATCAGTAGCCTTCCTATATGCTAACAACAAACACACAGAAGATGAAATCAGAGAATCACTCCCATTCACAATTGCATCAAAAAAACAAAAAAACAAAAAACAAAAACAAAAACAAAACAAAAACAAAACAAAAAAAACCAGTACCTTGGGATAAACCTAACCAAGGAAGTGAAGGATCTCTACAAGGAGAACTTTAAAACACACAAGTGAGAAATTGCAGAAGACACTAGGAAATGGAAAAACATCTCCTGATCTTGGACCAGAAGAATCAATATTGTGAAACTGGCAATCTTACCAAAAGCAATCTACACATTTAATGCAATCCCCATCAAAATTCCAATGGCATTCTTCATGGAAATAGAAAAAGCAATCCAAAAATTCATTTGGAAGCACAAAAAACCTTGGATATCTAAAACAATTTTGAGCAACAAAAATAAGACTGGTGGTATCACCATACCTGATTTTAACCTATATTACAAAGCCACAGTAACAAAAACAGCATGGTACTGGCACAAAAACAGACATGTAGATTAGTGGAACAGAATAGAGGATCCTGATGTAAGTCTAGGTAGCTACAGCCACCTGATCTTTGACAAACATGCCAATAATACTCAGTGGAGAAAAGATAGCCTCTTCAGCAAATGGTACTGGGAAAACTGGATATGCATCTATAGAAGGATGAAAATAGATCCTTGTCTGTCTCCATGCACAAGAATCAAAACCAAATGGATTAAAGACCTTAATATCAGACCTGAAACTCTGAAACTGCTAGAGGAAAAAGTAGGAAAACCCTTCAACATATTGGTTTTGGCAAAGACTTTCTGAATACAACCCCAATTGCTCAGGAAATAAAACTACAGGTCAACCACTGGGACTTCATGAAATTAGAAAGCTTTTGTACAGCTAAGGACACTGAATAGAGCAAAAAGGAAACCTACAGAATGGGAGAAAATCTTTGCCAGCTATACATTTGACAGAGGGTTAATATCTAGGATATACAAAAAACTCAAAAACTTAATAAGAAATCAAACAACCCAATTAAAAAATGGGCTATGGGGAGAGATGGCTTAGCCTAGGTTAAGGTGCCTGCCTCCTAAGCCTAAGAATGCTGGTTCCAATCTCCAGGTCCCACATTTAGCTAGATGTAAAGTGATGCAAGGGCGCAATGCTGCTCTTGACCACAAGGGGTGCATGCATCTGGATTTCGTTCGCAGCAGCTGAGAGGCTGCTGGCACGCCCATCTCCATCTGTCTTCCTCTCCCTCCCTCTCTGACTCTCTCCAAAAAAAAGGGGGCTATGGAACTAAATAGAGAGTTCTCAGAAGAAGAAATACACATGGCATATAAACATCTAAAAAAAGTTCTACATCCCTAGTCATGAGGGTAATGCAGACTAAAACTACCTTGAGATTCCAGGCTGGAGAAATGGCTTAGCGGTTAAGGCGCCTGCCTGCTAAGCCTAAGTACACCGGTTCCAATCTCCAGGTCCCATGTTTAGCCAGATGCAAAAAAGTTCTGCAAGGGCACAATGCCGCACTTGCCCACAAGGGGGCGCACACATCTGGATTTCATTCTCAGTGGCTAAGAGGCTACTGGCGAGCCCATTCTCTGTCTTCCTCTCCCTCTCTCTCTGTTCTCTGTGTGTCTCTCTCCATAAAAAGAAAGAAAAAAAAACTACCTTGAGATTCCATCTCACTCCTGTCAGATTGACTACAATCATGAAAACAAATGAGTATAAATACTGGAGAGGATGCGGAAAAAGAGGAACCCTTCTACACTGTTGGTGGGAATGTAATCTGGTCCAGCCATTGTGGAAATCAGTGTGGAGGTTCCTGAGACAGCTAAATATACATCTACCATATGACTCAGCTATACCACTCCTAGGCATATATCCTAAGGACTCGTCACACTACCTTAGAGATACTTGCACATCCATGTTTATTGCCACTCTATTCACAATAGCTAGAAAATGGAACCAGCCTAGATGTCCCTCAACTGATGAATGGATAATGAAGATGTGGCACAGTTACATAATGGAGTTCTACTCAGCAGTAAAGAAAAATGAAGTTATGAAATTTGCTGGAAAATGGACGGATCTGGAAAGGATTACACTTAGTGAGGTAACCCAGGCCCAGAAAGCTAAACGTCACATGTTCTCTCTCATATGTGGATCCTAGCTACAAATGATTGGACTTCTATGTGAGTGAAAATAAAACTCAGTAGCAGGAGCCAGTAAGCTTAGAAAGGGGATATAAAGGGAATAGAAAAGGAGGGAGGGGGGACTTAACAGGATGGTATTGTATATATGTAAGTAGATGAACAGATTAATGGGGGTGAAATGGCCTAAGTGAGGTCAGGAGAAGAGATTGAGTAAAGGAAAGGTGCAGGAAGGGCTAATCAAAATCTAAGAGGATATTAAAAAGTCATATGGAAACCTACCTTTCTGGACAATGGAACACTCAGAAGACATAGATTGTTACTAGAAAATATTCAGTGCCAGGGATGGGATACCTTCCAGTGAGTTGTTGACCAGGGAGGTCACAGATACCCCCAAAACATTATAGGCCATTGCCGAGGCCCTTGGTTTCCCCCCAGGAATAGATGGTAAGACTCCACATACTTGGGTGGCAAGTTCACTGAGAAAACCTGCTGGAGCTGAGCTGAAAGCCTCCTCCATGAGGACCAGCTGACAGAAAGTTGGAAAAAGCTACGCTGCATGCAGTTCAATGGGAGAGAGAAAACACCAGTGAAGGTACACAACAGTGAACACTACAAACTTTAAATTTGGCCAGCCAGGCCAAATGAGCCAACTGGTGCAATAGTGGCATGTCTGTTATGGGAGAAACCTACTGCTCTCTAATTGGACCGAAGGCCCGTTCCATGGGAGGGAACACATCCCTGATACTGAAAATGTACAACAGGGGTAGTCATGTGCCCTAAGGGTATACTGTCTGCTGGTGTCTCACTAAATGTATATGCTATGCTCACCAAACTGCCCAATAAGCACTTCTCTTAATGTCCACACCCATATATTAATGCTACTCTCACTTCTGGTTAGAGAAGTTTCTTCTTTCAGATGGTGGCAACCTTGGGATAACTCAGAAGGCATCATGGTGCTGAGAAGAAGTGACAGAGGAATACTCAGCACTGAAACATCTCAAACCTACCTTCCAAGGCTCAGGGTCCATTGCGGAAGAGGTGGCGGAAAGAATGTAAGAGCCAAAGGAAGAGCAGGACTCCTTACAATGTGCTCCTCCAGACACAAAATGGCCTGGATATCTATGACCTCACAGTGCCTGACACTACTTACATAAGACCATCATAATAGGAAGAAAAGATCATAACATCAAACTGAAAAGAAAGACTGATTGAGAGGGGGAGGGGATATGATGGAGAGTGAAGTTTCAAAGGGAAAAGTGGGGGGAGGGAGGGAAATAACATGGGATATTGTCTACAATTAAAGAAGTTGTCAATAAAAAATAAAAGTTTTTATTTTATTTCAGTCTTCTTAAAATAACTAAAAAAAAAAGTAGTGGGAATTGAACCGAGGGCCTTGTACATACTAGGTAACGACACTACCACAAAGTTAAAACCCCAGTCCTTAAAACAGAGCTTTATGAATTTCCATGATCATTCTAATTGAAGTTGCGATATTGTTAGGTACCACCAAGTCTTTCCATCAGACCTAAGAAGATACAAATTTACAGAAATTGAATGGTAACAGAGGGAACCATGTAGATAATATTACTTTTTTTCTACGATGTTATATATTTCAATTTAATTGGGAATGCTCTAAACTTTAGTGGCCCCTACTACTGACCACTTTCTAGAAATACACTGAAAGTTTATTAAAAATGACAAGACTTTCTTTCAGCCTGTTTTTAAAAATATTTTTTTATTTTTATTTATTTATTTATGAGAGAGAGAGGGAGAGAGATTGGGCATATCAGGGCCTCTAGCCATTGCAAATGAACTGCAGATGCATGTCCCACCTTGTGCATTTGGCTAACATGGTTCCTAGGCCCTAAAGGAATGGAATGGGGGGGGGTCCTTAGGCTTCATAGGCAAAAGCCTTAACTGCTAAGCTATCTATGTCTCCAGCCCTCTTTCAGCCTGTTTTGCTGGCTTGGATTTGTCACTTGTTTTTTTTTTTTTTTTTTTTTAAATTTTGTTTATTTCTTTATTTCAGAGAGAAAGAGGCAGAGAGAGAAAGAGAGAGAGAATGGGCATTCCAGAGCCTCCAGCCATTGCAAATGAATCCAGACATGTGCCCCCTTGTGCATCTGGTTTATGGGAGTCCTGGAGAATTGAACCAGGATCCTTTGTCTTTGCAGGCAAACGCCTTAACTGCTAAGCCATATCTCCAGCCCCTTGGTTTGGGTTTTAAATCAACTTGCAGAGGAGATTAGCAGTAAATATGGGTGAAAATATTTGACAGTAATTAGACATGCAATAAAAAAACATTTAATATTTGCTTTGTGGTTTGTTTTTTGAGGAAGTGTCTCACTCTAGCCCAGGCTGTCCTTAAACTCACAGTAGTGACTCTTCTACCTTAGCCTTCTGAATGCTGTAATTAAAGGCATTTGTCAGCATTTTTTGTTAATTTTCAACTTATAATCTCTTAATAATTATGATGTCACATTTACTTTTAAAAACTAGGGATGAAGCCAGCCATGGCTGCACACGCCTTTAATCCCCGCATGTGGGAGGCAGAGGTAGGAGGATTGCTGTGAGTTCGAGGATAGCCTGAGACTACATAGTGAATTCCAGGTCAGCCTGGGCTATAGTGAGATCCTACCTTGAAATACCAAAACCTGGGCATGAAATATAGAAAAAAAAAAAAAAGGTAAAAAGGTACTAAACTAAACTAAATTTGATTAAAATATATAAAATTCCAGGAGTTGGGAAAAACTTCATAAACTTACAGAAGGATAAACCAGCACAATAAATATACACATTCACAGTACTTGATGCAGTTTTAATTAAATAGTGAGTATGGTTGTTTTGAGTGAGCAGGGATGACATTTTACTAAGCAATGGCATAAAATCGTAGATAATATAATGAATTAAAAAAAATACAGCTGGGCGTAGTGGCACATGCCTTTAATCCCAGCACTTGGGAGGGAGGCAGAGGTAGGAAGACTGCTGTGAGTTTGAGGCCACCCTGAGACTACCTAGTGAATTCCAGCTCAGCTCGGGCTAGAGCAAGACCCTATCTCAAAAAAAGAAGGAAAAAACACAACCAAAAATTTAGCTGAGCATAGTGGTGCATGCCATTAATCCCAGCACATAGTAGATTCCAGGTCAGCTTGGGCTAGAGTGATACCTACCTCAAAAAAAAAAAAAAAAAAAAAAAGCCAGGTATAGTGGGGCATACCTTTAATCCCAGCACACGGAAGTTAGAGGTAGGAGGATCACTGTTGAGTTTGAGGCCAGCCTGAGACCTCAAAAAAAAAAAAACAAAAAACAAAAAAAAAAACCCAATAAATAAATAAATGCAGGCTGGAGAGATGGCTTAGCAGTTAAGGCGCATGCCTGTGAAGCCTAAGGACCCAAGTTCAATTCTTCAGGTCCCATGTAAGCCCGAAGCATGGTGGCACATGCGTCTGGAGTTTGTTTGCAGTCGCTGGAGCCCCTGGTGTGCCCATTCTTTCTCTTTCTCATAAATAAATAAAAATAAATCTTTAATAAATAAATGCTATAAAACAATAACTTTCTCATAGGTTTTCCTTTTTCTTTTTCTTTTCTTTTTTTTTTTTTTTTTTTTTGGAGAGAGGTTCTCAATTTATCCTATGCTGACAAGGAACTCAATCTGTAGCCCAGGCTGGCCTCAAGTCACAGTGATACTATTTCAGCCTCCTGAGAGCTGGGATTATGAGCTATCATACCTGATTTGGCTTTACTTTTTAAAAAATTAATTAATTAATTAATTAATTAATTTATTTGTGAGAGACAGAGAAAGAGGCAGATAGAGAGAATGGGCACTGCCAGGGGCTCCTGCCATTGCAAATGAACTCCAGATGCACAGACCACCTTGTGCATTAGGCTTATGTGAGTACTGGGGAATCAAACCTGGGTTCTTAGGCTTTGCAGGCAAGTGCCTGAACCACTAAGCCATCTCTCCAGCCTGGCTTTACTTTTTGTTGTGCACGCACATGCTAGCGATATGGCAGGTATCTTCCTCGATGGCTGTCCACCTTACTTACCGAGGGTGAGGTCTCTCACCTAAACCAACTGTTTGCTGATTCAGCTAGTCTAGCTAGCCAGCTTGCCTTGGGATTCTGTCTCCACCTTCCAAGCACTAGAATTGGGGGGGGGGCACCATAACCACCTGGCAATTACAAGGGTGCAAGATATCTGAATGCTGGTCCTCACACCTGTACTTCCAGCCCTCTATAGCCTCTCTGGCTACTACTGACTTACTAAAGCCTTACCTGCAGCTATGGAGACACAGCACTGCTCCTTTTCCTTTGTGACCTCATTGAGGCGGTATGGTACGTCTAGAAGCGAGGGTGACAGAAGAGGTAGAGAAGGGCACTTTCCCACTCCACACATCTGGACAGATCCCAATGAAAGGTGCTTTACAAAGGTTGAGCCATTCTGAACAAAGCTATGCAAAAAAATGTTAAGTTGAAATATCATTTATAGTAATTCCAACCTTTTAAGCAATTTTCTTATGCTTTTTAAAAAATCTGTTTGTTTTTGAGCCTGGGTCTCATGTAGTCCAGGAAGGTACTGAATTGCTGTGTAGCCAAGGATGGCCTTAAACTTCTCTTGCCTGTGTCCTCTAGGCTAGGCTTCCATATGTACACCACCACATCCAATTTCTTTCTTTTTATTTTATTTTTTTCTAGGTAGAGTCTCACTCTAGCTCAGGCTATTCACTATGTAGTCTCAGGGTAGCCTCAAACTCTCAGAGATCCTCCTACCACTGCTTCCCAAGTGCTGGGATTAAAGGCGCATGCACCACACTGGGCCACATCCAATTTCTTGTACTTATTTCTTGGTGCTGAGTAATTTTTCTGCACAAATATATAAAAATGGTAATACAGTTTGTTGTAAAGTCTTTAACAAGTTAGTGAATAAATATAAACAAGCAACCTAAAACAATTTAATTTTCCCCAAACATGTTTTGCTGGCTTTATAGGTCAGATGTTTAATATCTAAGTTTGGTTTTGTATGTTTCTGACTCAAGGATGCTTAATAAATTTATTATCCACTTAACCACTTTTTCAGCTCTGAGTGTTTTGGTCTGTAAGAGTATGTATACAGTGAGTTTGCCTATAGTTGCCACATAATATGCCCATTTACTCCAGCTTTGTGGATATTTACCTTGACATCTGCTTCCATGCCATATCCAGAAGGGTGGTGTATACACCAATTAATATAGCATCAAAGTAACAGGGGATAAGATATCGTGGGATTTGTTTCAGGTAGAAGAACATAGCCTGCAACCATTTACCAACCTGTCATAAAAATAATTTAAAAATTAATTGGTGTTTACAGGCTAGGTGTAATTTAAGAGTTAAATCTAAATATGTAATTTTGTTATCCAGTAACCCATTAACCCGATTTCCATCTGTTAGAACTAAAAGATGATGTGGAGAGGAAAATGGTTCAGCTGGTGTGGTGGTGCACATGACTAGAATACTTACTTCAGCAATATTTCCCGATCGTGAAATAAGCCGGCCACTGACATAGTCAATCATCCAATCTCCAGATCTCAAATTTTCACAGAATGGATGGCCCAGGTCATTCTTTGGTCTTATTTCTGCCAACACGGACATTAACCCTGAAAATCCACACAATACTGCATTATTGGCATGGTCAAGATGCTCCCAATTTAGGGTGTAGCTGGTCTCTAATGATATGGGATGAGCACAGGCATAGGACAAGGATTGCTGAATCCACAGTGGCAGTGGGTAGCCGTGTGGGAGCACCAGCTTGTATCAAGATACAACAGACATGCAGAGCTTTCCAGAGTCAGAACTAGTAGGACTGCTCACTTTATAAATATATATATATAATTACTATTATAAGATTCAAAGGCAACTAGCATGGTTTCTCTGCCTAAGGCATCAAACTATGGGTAATTTAAAAAATTGTTTTAAGTTTTATTTATTTGAGAGAGTCGGAGGGGGAGAAAGACAGAGAGAGAGAGAATGGGCACACCAGAGCCTCCAGCCACTGTGAACGAACGCCAAATGCATGCACCACCTTGTGTATCTGGCTTATGTGGGTCCTGGGGAATCAAACCTGGGTCCTTTGGCTTTGTAGGCAAATGCCTTAACTGCTAAGCCATCCCTCCAGCCCTTTTTTTTTTTTTGTTGTTGTTGTTTTTTCTTGAGGTAGGGTCTTGCTCTAGCCCAGGCTGACCTGGAATTCACTATGTAGTCTCAGGGTGGCCTTGAACTCATGGCGATCCTCCTACCTCTTGCCTCCCAAGTGCTGAAATTAAAGGCATGTGCCACCATACCCGGCCTAGTATGGGTATTTTTGTTTTCTTTTGTTTTGTTTTTGAGGTAGGGTCTCATTCTAGCCCAGGCTGACCTGGAACTCACTCTTAGTCCCAGGCTGGAATTGAACTTGCAGTGATCCTCCTACCTCTGCCTTCTTAAAAAATTTTTTTTACGTTGTTATTATTATTATTATTAATTTTATTTATTTGAGAGTGACAGACAGAGAGAAAGAGGCAGATAGATAGAGAATGGGCGCACCAGGGCCTCTAGCCACTGTAATTGAACTCCAGATGCATGTGCCTCCTTGTGCATCTGGCTTACGAGGGCCCTGGGGAATTAACCTAGGAAGGCTGAGATAGAGTCTGGGGCCACTCTGGGGTTACACAGTGAATTCCAGATAAGCATGGATTAGAGTATGATCCTACCTAAAAAAAAAAAATATCCTAATTTTTTTTTTTAATGAAGAGGGGAATAGGAAAGGAGAAGAATGAATAAGGCACAATGATGTGTGTCAAAATGTCACAATGAGTCAGGCATAGTGGTGCATGTCTAATTCCATCACTTGGGAGGCTGAAGTAGGCAGATCACTGTAAGTCTGAGGCCAACCTGAGAGTACATACTGAATTCCAGGTCAGCTTTGGACTACAGCAAGACTCTATCTCAAAAAAAAAAAAAAAAAAAAAAAAAAAAAAAACCATAATGATACCCATTATTTTGTAAGTTAACTACAAAAGTTAGTGAAAACCAAGGATGAGACAAGCAAGCAAGATAAAGGAAAGCCTGGTAAGTATGGAACCATGGGAGCCAGAACACGGGTTTGATAAGCCAAATTTATTCATTTCTCTCTCTCTCTCTCTTTTTTTTTTTTTTTTTTTTTTGAGGTAGGGTTTCACTGTAGCCCAGACTGACCTGGAATTTACTATGCAGTCTCAGGGTAGCCTCAAATTCATGGTGATCCTCCCATCTCTGCCTCCCAAGCACTGGTATTAAAGGCATATGTCATCATGCCTGGTTTCTGTTTGGTATTAAAAATGTTTTTTGTTTATTTTTATTTATTTATTAGCAACAGGCAGAGAGAGAGAGAGAACAAGGGTGCACCAGGGCCTCCAGCCAGTGCAAACAAACTCCAGATGCATGCACCACCTTTTGCATAACATGGGTACTGGGAAATTGAGCCTTGAACTGGGGTCCTTAGGCTTCACAGGCAAGCACTTAACTGCTAAGCCATCTCTCCAGCCCCGTTTGGTATTTTTGAGCCGCTTTAAAAAAATGTATTTTTAGGGCTGGAGAGATGGCTCAGCAATCAAGACACTTGCTTACAAAGCCTAACAACCTGGGTTCAATTCCCTAGTACACATGCACAAAAGTGGTGCATGCATCTGAGTTCACTTGCAGTGGCTGGATGCCCTGGCACACCCATTCTCTCTGTTTCTCTTCTATTTATCTCTGCTTACAAATAAAATAAAATATAAAAATATATTTATTTATTTGAGAGAGTATGGGAGCACCAGGGCCTCTTGCCATTACAAACAAACTCCAGACATACGTGCCACTTTGTGTATTTGGGTTTACATGGGTACAGTGGAATCAAATCTAGGCCGTCAGGCTTTATAAGCAAGCACCTTTAAACACTGAACCATCTCTCCAGCCCATTTGTTTGTTATTTTTAAACAAGGTCTTGTAGCACTAGACTAGAACTCATGGTCATCCTCCTGTTTCAGCCTCCCAAGTACTAGGATTACGATGTAAGCCACCATGCTATCTGGACAAACCAAATTATTTCAAGAAAAATCTAAGAAAATATTGCCAGCCAGATGGTGGTATACACAGGTAGTAGTTACAGGTTTCACATGCTATCTGATGACATTCTCAGCTTTTGCATGGGTGGGAGGAGTCAGTGGTTTGTGAAGAACACATTTTAAAGGTTTTGATAGTCACAAGGATATTACATCAGGTAAAGGAGTGGGCAATGAATGACTTTCAAAGGGACAAAAAGTTGGCCAAAATAATTTAGGTCTAATCTGCAATATTTTAATTCTCCATAATCACAAAGGTTGGTCATCTGGAAATTCTCTTTACAGGATAAAAAAACTTTTTTTTAATCACAAAACAAATAAGAATATATTGTGCCACCATACCCGGCCTAGTATGGGTATTTTTGTTTTCTTTTGTTTTGTTTTTGAGGTAGGGTCTCATTTCTAGCCCAGGCTGACCTGGAACTCACTCTTAGTCCCAGGCTGGAATTGAACTTGCAGTGATCCTCCTACCTCTGCCTTCTTAAAAATTTTTTTTTACGTTGTTATTATTATTATTATTAATTTTATTTATTTGAGAGTGACAGACAGAGAGAAAGAGGCAGATAGATAGAGAATGGGCGCACCAGGGCCTCTAGCCACTGTAATTGAACTCCAGATGCATGTGCCTCCTTGTGCATCTGGCTTACGAGGGCCCTGGGGAATTAACCTAGGAAGGCTGAGATAAGAGTCTGGGGCCACTCTGGGGTTACACAGTGAATTCCAGATAAGCATGGATTAGAGTATGATCCTACCTAAAAAAAGAAAAAATATCCTAATTTTTTTTTAATGAAGAGGGGAATAGGAAGGAGAGAAGAATGAATAAGGCACAATGATGTGTGTCAAAATGTCACAATGAGTCAGGCATGGTGGTGCATGTCTAATTCCATCACTTGGGAGGCTGAAGTAGGCAGATCACTGTAAGTCTGAGGCCAACCTGAGAGTACATACTGAATTCCAGGTCAGCTTTGGACTACAGCAAGACTCTATCTCAAAAAAAAAAAAAAAAAAAAAAAAAAACCATAATGATACCCATTATTTTGTAAGTTAACTACAAAAGTTAGTGAAAACCAAGGATGAGACAAGCAAGCAAGATAAAGGAAAGCCTGGTAAGTATGGAACCATGGGAGCCAGAACACGGGTTTGATAAGCCAAATTTATTCATTTCTCTCTCTCTCTCTTTTTTTTTTTTTTTTTTTTTGAGGTAGGGTTTCACTGTAGCCCAGACTGACCTGGAATTTACTATGCAGTCTCAGGGTAGCCTCAAATTCATGGTGATCCTCCCATCTCTGCCTCCCAAGCACTGGTATTAAAGGCATATGTCATCATGCCTGGTTTCTGTTTGGTATTAAAAATGTTTTTTGTTTATTTTTATTTATTTATTAGCAACAGGCAGAGAGAGAGAGAGAACAAGGGTGCACCAGGGCCTCCAGCCAGTGCAAACAAACTCCAGATGCATGCACCACCTTTTGCATAACATGGGTACTGGGAAATTGAGCCTTGAACTGGGGTCCTTAGGCTTCACAGGCAAGCACTTAACTGCTAAGCCATCTCTCCAGCCCCCTGTTTGGTATTTTTGAGCCGCTTTAAAAAAACGTATTTTTAGGGCTGGAGAGATGGCTCAGCAATCAAGACACTTGCTTGCAAAGCCTAACAACCTGGGTTCAATTCCCTAGTACACATGCACAAAGTGGTGCATGCATCTGGAGTTCACTTGCAGTGGCTGGATGCCCTGGCACACCCATTCTCTCTGTTTCTCTTCTATTTATCTCTGCTTACAAATAAAATAAAATATAAAAATATATTTATTTATTTGAGAGAGTATGGGAGCACCAGGGCCTCTTGCCATTACAAACAAACTCCAGACATACGTGCCACTTTGTGTATTTGGGTTTACATGGGTACAGTGGAATCAAATCTAGGCCGTCAGGCTTTATAAGCAAGCACCTTTAAACACTGAACCATCTCTCCAGCCCATTTGTTTGTTATTTTTAAACAAGGTCTTGTAGCACTAGACTAGAACTCATGGTCATCCTCCTGTTTCAGCCTCCCAAGTACTAGGATTACGATGTAAGCCACCATGCTATCTGGACAAACCAAATTATTTCAAGAAAAATCTAAGAAAATATTGCCAGCCAGATGGTGGTATACACAGGTAGTAGTTACAGGTTTCACATGCTATCTGATGACATTCTCAGCTTTTGCATGGGTGGGAGGAGTCAGTGGTTTGTGAAGAACACATTTTAAAGGTTTTGATAGTCACAAGGATATTACATCAGGTAAAGGAGTGGGCAATGAATGACTTTCAAAGGGACAAAAAGTTGGCCAAAATAATTTAGGTCTAATCTGCAATATTTTAATTCTCCATAATCACAAAGGTTGGTCATCTGGAAATTCTCTTTACAGGATAAAAAAACTTTTTTTTAATCACAAAACAAATAAGAATATATTTTATTTTTTTCCTTCCTTCCTTCCTTCCTTCCTTCCTTCCTTCCTTCCTTCCTTCCTTCCTTTCTTTTTCTTTTGCAGTAGGGTCTCACTCTAGCCCAGGCTGACCTGGAATTCACTATGTAGTCTCATCATGGCCTTGAACTCATGGGGATCCTTCTACCTCTGCCTCCCAAGTGCTGGGATTAAAGGGATGCACCACCACACCCACCAAAATGCATTATATTTCTAGGCCAGTTTTACTTAACTTTTAGCAAATACTTTTTGTGGTTTATTTTAATTCATTTTAGGTTAGCGTACAAAATAAAGGCATTTTGTATATATGTGTTATTTTATACACTTTTCTCATCCATTCCTTTCCCCACACTGTTCTCTCTAGCTAGTTCCCTTCTTCTTCTTCTTTTTTTTTTTTTTTTTTTTTTTTTTTTTTTTGGTTTTTCGAGGTAGGGTCTCACTCTGGCTCAGGCTGACCTGAAATTCACTATGTAGTCTCAGGGTGGCCTTGAACTCTCGGTGATCCTCCTACCTCTGCCTCCCAAGTGCTGGGATTAAAGGCGTGCACCACCACACCTGGCTAGTTCCCTTCTTTTTAAAGATATTTTATCTTTATTTACTTATGAAAGAGAAAGAAAGAGAGAAAGAATGAAAATGGGCACACTAGGGCCTGTAGCCACTGCAAACGAACTCCAGACACATGCATCAACATGTGCATCTAGCTTATGTGGGTTCTGGGTCCTTCGGCTTTGCAGGCAAGCACATTAACCACTAAGTCATCCCTCTAGCCCCCTTCTTCTTTAAATTAAGCTATTTGGGGTGGAGAGATGGCTTAGCGGTTAAGGCACCTGCAAAGTGATGCAAGGGCGCAATGCCACACTTGCCCACAAGGGGGCGCACATATCTGGATTTCTTTCGCAGCAGCTGAGACTGCTGGCACGCCCTTTCTCTGTCTCCTTCTCCCTCTCTGTCTGTCTCTCTCCAAAAATAAATAAAATAATAATAATAAATTAAACTATTTATTTGCAAGCAAAGAGAAATATGAGACAGAAAGAATGAGTGTGCCAGGCCCTCTAGCCATGCAAATGGACTCCAGATGCATGCGCTACATTGTATATCTGGCTTTATTTGGGTACTGGGGAATCAAACTAGGCTCTGAAGGCAAGAACCTTAATAGCTGAATCATCTCTCTAGCCTGCCAGTTTCCTTCTTTAGCCCAGATGGTTCCCTCTTCTGCTTTCTTATCACACATATTTCATTGTCCACTCTACTTCCCCACTCCACTAAGACTTCTTTCTCCCCTTTCATGTCTCATGACCTACACATACACACCACACAAATACACACATATGTATAATTTTAAGATTTATTTTTATTTACTTTTTTATTTATTAGAGAAAGAGAGAGCAGGGGAAAGAGAGAGAGGGGGAGGGCGAAAATGAGCATGCCAGGGCCTCTAGCCACTACAAACGAACTCCAGACGTGCCCACCACCTTGTGCATCTGGCTTAAATGGAACCTGGAGAATCGAACTGGGGTCCTTAGGCTTCACAGGCATGCGCCTTAAGCACTAAGCCATCTCTCCAGTCCCACATATGAGTAATTTTAAATCTAAGTTGTGCAGAAGAGGGAAAACCTGGTACTTGTCTTTCTGAGTCTTCATTATTTTGTTTAACATAATGATTTCCAGTTGCTTCCATTTTCCTAAAAATGTCATTTCATTTTTTATTTTGGCTGCATAAAATTCCATTGGGTATGAGTGCCACATATTTTATAACCATTCTTCTGTTATCAGATATTTAGGTTAATTCCATTTCCTGGATATTGTGCATACTGCAGCAATAAACATGTATGTGCGAGTATCTCCATGATAGTAACATACATTTCTGAACTCAAATTTCAAGGACATTCTCCTTCTTATTATATAATAAACTAAGTCAAAAATAGTGAGGTTAAAAAGCATAAATGATTTTAACTTAAATAATGACCTCATAAAACTACAATTCTAGACATGTTCTCAGTGAATGTTTTACGAATGATCTCATTTAATCCTCATACAGTCTTCTGAATTAAATAACATTACATATTATTTTTCTTTAAAATATGGTTTCACCTATAGCCTCAAATGGACAATTCTCCTGCCTTAGCCTCCTGAGTAGATGGAATTACAGTTGTGCTCCACTGAAGTTCAGAAGTGTTAGGTACTTGCCAAAGGTCAATCGATGAGTGAACAGTAGTCACAATTTGAATTCTATTCTCTTAGTTCTATAAAGATAACACCAAAGGAGAAATAAAGCACTTACCTATCTTATACTTACTCACCTTGAAGACCTGCATACTTAAGGGATGACCAATTGGGTATGTCATAGCAGCCACCACCATCTTCTTGTTCTTCTGACTCACACCGGTAAAGAATCTGATTTAGCTCAGCCAAAGTTAATTTAGAGGCAATACTAAGAATTGGAAAATAAAGACAAGTAGTTAAATATACTTAATTTTACTTGCCTTAATAAAAAGCTTTGCATTATAATCATACAATAGCACTACATATTTTATGAACTCAGTGTTGAAAGAAACATATACTGTTATAACAAAGTATAAATAATAACGGACAAAACATGGTAGAATGAAGTTAGAACTAATGTTATCTAAAAACCAAGTAAATAGAGCCAGGCGTGGTGGTGCACGCCTTTAATCCCAGCATTCAGGAGGCAAAGGTAGGAGAATCGCCATGAGTTCAAGGCCACCCTGAGATTACATAGTGAATTCCAGCTCGGCCTGGGCTAGAGTGAGACCCTACCTTGAAAAACCAAAAAAGGAAACAAACAAACAAGCAAAAAATTTACAAAACCAAGTAAATAATCAAATTTAATTGGTTAAAAGGCTGGCCAGACATGGTAGTGCACACCTTTAATCCCAGCTCTCAGGAGGCAGAGGCAGAGGTAGAATGATTGCTGTAAGTTCAAGGCCAGCCTGAGACTACAAAGTGAATTCCAGGTCAGCCTGGGCTGGAGTGAGATCCTACCTTGAAAAAAACCAAAGAAAAAAGTATGCTATAAAATCTTTAGGTTGTATATAACCTTTCATAAACTTTTAAAATATTTTCCATTTAGACTTAAGGTTTTGCCTCCTTCATCATCTTTTAAAAAATATTTTAATAATTTATGAGAGAGAAAACTGATACAGCACCAGAGTTTCCTGCCACTGCAAATGAACTCCAGATGCATGTACCACTTTGTGTTTGTGTATCTAGCTTTACATGGGTACTGGGGAACTGAACATAGGCTATCAGGCTTTGCAAGCAAGGGCCTTTAACCACTGAGCAATTTTTCCAGCCCTCCTTCACATTCTATGTTTTTTGAGGTAGGGTCTCACTCTAACCCAGGCTGGCCTGTAATTAACTATGTAGTCTCAGGATGGCTTCAAACGTATGGGCATCTTCCTACTTTTGCTCCTGAGTACTGGGAATAAAGGCATGTGCCACCATGCCAGGCTTCCTTCATATTCTTTTCTGTGTGGTGTGTTTGGTTGCATGTATGTATGAAGCTATGGGGTGGCCAGATGTCCATGTGGGATGTCTTCCTCCATTGCTTACCACCCTTTTTGTTGTTGCTTTTGTTTTTTCAAGGTAGGGTCTCACTCTAGCCCAGGCTGACCTGGAACTCACTCTGTAGTCCCAGGCTAACCTCAAACTCATGGTGATCCTCCTACCTCTGCCTTTTGAGGTAGGGTCTTGCTCTGGCTCAGGCTGACCTGGAATTCACTATGTAGTCTCAGGGTGGCCTCAAACTCACAGTGATCCTCCTACCTTGGCCTCCCGAGTGCTGGGATTAAAGGTGTGCGTCACCATACCTGGTCAAGCTTTATATTTTTTAAAAATATTTTTTATGTATTTATTTATTTATAAGCAGAGAGAAAGAAAGAAAGAATGAAAGTATGGGTAACACCAGGGCCTCCTGTAATTGCTAAGGAATTCCAGATGCATGTGCCACTTTGTGCATCTGGCTTTACATGAGTACTTGAGAACTGACCCAGGCCAGCAGGCTTTGCAAACAAGCATTTTTAACCAATAAATCATCTCCCTAGTCTCAAAGTCTCACAATTCATCACAAGAGTCACTACAAATATGTCTTTGGGTAACTTGTCTAAGGTCTTACTTTTTGTGCTTTTTCTTTTTTTTTTTTTTTTTTTTTTTTGGTTTTTCAAGGTAGGGTCTCACTCTAGCCCAGGCTGACCTGGAATTCACTATGTAGTCTCAGGGTGGCCTCAAACTCATGGTGATCCTCTACCTTGGCCTCCCAAGTGCTGGGATTAAAGGCGTGCGCCACCACGCCCGGCATTCTTTTTGTTTTTTGAGACAGGGTTTCAAAATGAAATGAAAACAAAGTTGATGCTGACAGTGCTCTGAGTAGCAAGGAGATCTGCTCTCAAATCAGCAGTGCTAACTCACTCATTGTGTAAGTGGCACATCGATACAATAAGGAATACTTACGAAGCAAAAGGGATTTTTAGTATAGGATCAGAGTTGTCAACAGCAAGGCTCCCAGATTTGAAGTGAGGACTGAACTGTGTCAAATGATTGCGAAGAATTCCAACAGCGACTTGTGCATGTGGATCAAGACTAACTCTAGATAATTGATAAAAAAAAAAAAAAAAGGTTAAATTTTAGGTTACTCAAAGTTAACAGGATACACAAGTGTAAGTAAAGTCAACCCTTTGACTCCATTTAACATACCTAAATATGATAACACTTCCTGGAGATAAATTTTCAAATTCTATCTCTTGAATATATTCATTGGGCCCTTTTGTGGCAACTCCAGCTTGTTTAACAACTTTACTTTCATCAAGCTTGAAAAAAATATAGAAAATTCATTCACATAATTTTAGTGTCCTTACACTATTAAACACAGTAAAGAGATCAGAGAGACTAATACCTGTATGTGTTCTCTAACTTCTACCGTGATATTTGGCATTCCATTGATTGAATTTTCATCCTTCCTGTAAGGCTTTGTATTTCTCTCAATAGTTCTAGCTTCAAGAACTACTTCTTCAATTTTGCCTAGCCATATATAAAAATTTTCAACAAAAATTAGTCCAGCACACAATCAAACGTAAATACTTAACAATACTATAGAATCTTTTAAAAAGTCGAAACTAACATAAAATATGAAACACAATGACAATCACGTTTATGGAGACTGAAAAATGTTCTGAGAATGCTCAGTGATGAAAACTTGAGATAATATTGTACAGTGACCAAGTTTTGCAAAAGTATCTATGGGGCTGGGAGAATAGGTAGTGGCAGAATGTGTGCTTGGCATGAATGATGTCTTGGGTTTAATAGTTAGCACCAAAAAATCCTAAAGCAAACCCAAATTAACTAACAATTAGCATTAGCAAAGACCAGATAAGAATTCTGATTATAAATTTATCAATAGTTAAATAAAGTAGTGAACACTAAAAACTAAAATTATTCAGGTTCATAATTTTTCATAATTAATGCTATGAATATAGCAAAAATACAGAATTATGATGACTTTTAAGAAAATTTTCATTCAATTACAAATGGATAGCTGCTGTTTACCCAAGAGTAGGCTATGCTGTAATATACTATCTATAATAGGGAAATAAAATATAGACATTAGAAAAAAAATCAAGGATCCAGAGAAATGGCTTAGTGATTAAGGCACTTGCCTACAAAGCCAAAGGATCTAGGTTTGATTCCCCCGGACCCACGTAAGCCAGATGCACAAGGTGGCACATGTGTCTGGAGTTCATTTGCAGTGGCTGAAGGCCCTGGCATGTCCATTTTCTCTGTCTCTGTGCTTCATTCTCTCTCTCAAATAAATAAATAAATAAATAAATAAATAAATAAATAAATAAATAATAAAATAAATCAAGCAACAATCAGGGCAGAGGTCAACGAAATATAATTGTCAAAAGAGAGATAGGGTTGGAGAGATGGTTTAGTAGTTAAGGCGCTTGCCTGCGAAGCCTAAGGGTCCATGTTTGACTCTCCAGGTCCCACGTAAGCCATATGTACAAGGTGACACAAGCGTTCAAGGTCACATGTGCACAAAGTGGCATATGCATGTCTGGAGTTCAATAGCAATGGAGGCCCTGGCATGCCAATTCTCTCTCTCTCTCTCTCATAAAAAAAATTAGGAGCTGGAGAGATGGCTTAGCAATTATGGCACTTGCTTGCAAAACCAAAAGACCCAGGTTTGATTCTCCAGGACCCACATAAGCCAGCTGCACATGGTGGTGCATGCATCTGGAGTTCATTTACAGTGGCTGGAGGCCCTGGTGCTCTCATTCATTCTCTCACTCTCTCAAATAAAAATAAAATACTTTTTTTTAATTACAAAAAATAAAAAGAGACATAGACTATAATTGCTATAATGTTTAATACAGAAAGGTTACTGAGTACTCACAGGTTTCTCAAAGAAGTGAAAGTTCGGTTCTTAAAGGATATAAAAATTCATTCATCTATCTATCTATTGAAGTAAAACTACTTGGGGAATAGAAAAAAATATCTATTTGGCTAAATAGTGGTTTGACATAGGGCTAGGAGAGTAGATGAGGATGGGCTATGAATAGTCATACATATTGTTAGAATAGTTTCCATTTTTGTTCTTTTTTTTTTGAGTTAGGGTTTCACTCTAGCCCAGGCTGACCTGGGATTCACTATGTAGTCTCAGGCTGGCCTTGAACTCACTGTGATCCTCCTACCTCCACCTCCCAAGTGCTGGCATGCACTACCACACCCAGCTCATTTTTAACATATATGTATGATAAGTATATATAAACAAAAATGTAGATGTTATCCATAGTATAAGAGACTCGACATATATATATATATATATATATGGAAAAGGGGAATGTATTAAGATATTTTATACACACACACACACACACACACACACACATATGTATATTAAACCAATTTTACAACAGTTTAACATTTGGTAGTATTTTGTCCAGATTTTGTTCCATGTAGTAAACATAACCTTAAATTCTACCTTTTCTCACTACACTCGCACTTGTACTAGTTCATATGCCATGTGAAGACGATTTTAGATGGCATTACCAGGGATGCACATTTGAGGTACTTCCTTGCTGTAAAATGAAGTTTTAGGATTCCTGAAAGCAGTTCGTGATACAGCCACCACAGACTGATGGATGCTCGGAGAGTGTCTTGTTACTGCCACTATGTCTTCGTCCACCTGATCCACATACACCTGTGAGAGCAAAAGAGCAACTAGCTTAGAGCCCAGGTGACACCAGTACTCAGGATGGAAAGCCTTTCTTTGAAGTTGACGTTTCAGGAAGAAATTTACAAAATGTAATGTCTTGCCTGAATGAAACCCTTGGCTCCAAGTTCCTGATGAAGTTTATTGATGGCACACCTGGCTGCAATAATCCCGCTCTGGAAATTGACATCACCTGTATTGGACGGCAATGCTCCGGGATTCCACTTTGTATACAACCGTTCTTCAGCAACTACAGAAATCTAGAGAAAGGCAAACTTTTTTCAGGCATACATTTTAATTACAATGACAGCTTTTGATGAAAGTAATCAAAGTGGGTGGCCATGTGATCTTGAGGAAACCAACCTGGTGAGGCACTAATTCGTCATAGCCCCGTGTGCTTCCACTGGCACAGCATGCCATGGAAACAATCGTGGAACTCGGAAGAGCATCATAGGCTGATCTGTGCTAGAAAACCACAAAACAAGAGTTCACTTTGGGAGGTGAAGGCATGACAATCCGCCGTTCAAAGTATACCTTAGCTACATAATGAGTTCGAGGACAGCCTGGGCTACTTGAGACAAACAATGGATTTCAATTACAAATACAAGATACTACTTGTAAGTACGTGGATATTACTGCCATCAAGTATCAGAGAACTCAATGCCAAAACAGTAAAGCAAGTCAATATAAAAAATGGATTAGAAAAAAGAAAAATAAATGGATTGTGGCTGAAAAGATGGCTCAGTGGTTAAAGGCACTTGCTTCCAAAGCCTGATGGCCTGGATTCAGTTTTCCAAAGCCCACATAAAGCCAAACTCGAAAAGTGGTGCATGCACCTGGAGTTCATTTGCAGTGGCAAGAGGCCCTGAAACACCACACACACTCTCTCTGAAATAAATTAATAGAAATATATTTTTTTAAGATTGATTTTTATTTATTGATTTATTAGAGAAAGAGAGGGAGAGAGCGAGAATGGGCACACCAGAGCCTCTAGCCACTGCAAATGAACTCCAGAAGCATGCGCCACCGTGTGCATCTGGCTTATGTGGGACCTGGAGAATCGAAGCTGGATCCTTAGGCTTTGCAGGCATGCACCTTAACAACTAAGCCATCTCTCCAGCCCTAGAAGTGTATGTGTGTGTGTGTGTGTGTGTGTGTGTGTGTGTGTGTGTATGTATGTGTGTGTGTATATATATATATATATATATATATATATATATATATTTTTTTTTTTTTTTTTTTTTGGTTTTCAAGGTAGGGTCTGAACTCTGGTTCAGGCTGACCTGGAATTAACTATGTAGTCTCAGGGTGGCCTCGAACTCTCGGTGATCCTCCTACCTCTGCCTCCCAAGTGCTGGGATTAAAAGCGTGCGCCACCACACCCGGCTCCTAGAAGTATATTTTTAAAAAAGAAAAAGAATAGACTGATGCTTACCACAATTGGACATTCATTATCATGGGTAATGTCCATAAATAGAGCATGTGCGATAGCTGGCATCAAAGGTCTCAAACACGGCTGAACAAAGGATCCAACAGGCTCTCCTCCATATCGGTAAACTAGTCTGCCCTCTTCGTGGCTGTTGTATGCACTCATGGCCTCTGCCGAACATTACAGATTTGTTGAACAATGCAGTGTCCAAGAGTTAGATTCTTATCATGACAGACTTAGAACATATAAACATTTTCAGAAATCAAACACCTTTCAGTAATTATGCAAATGCCTACAAGTTTCAGTGACCAAAGACATCTTCCTACAACTTAATTGGAGAAACAAGTTGTATCCAAAAAAGGATACAATAGTTCAGTGGAATGTTTATTATACCAAATCTGTGGAGAAATATCTAAGGATCACATCAAATATGTAGGTAGGATATAAAAATCAGATTTGTATATTTTCAAAATATACAAATAAAAAGCTGAGCATGGTGGCTCATGCCTATAATCCCAGTACTTGGGAGACTGAGGTAGGAGGACTGTCATGAGTTTGAGGCCCACCTGGGCTACAGAATGAGTTCCAGGTTAGACTGGGCTCCAGTGAAACCCTGCTTCAAAACAAAACAAACAAAAACCCCAATAATGCTGTGTTGAAATCATTAATAGGAAGTTTCCCCAGTGATCCTGCAATAACCTTGACTGGCCCTGCCCTGCCTGGCTCCCTCTGCTGAAGTCTAGTGATTTTGTTCTCTCCTGTCCTTGTGTATAGGCAGAAAAATTCCCTCCTTCACTTGATAGCAAGGTTGAGTTGTATATTGTTTTCTTCTTGTTGTTTCTCTTATTCTGAAATTAAAGTATGCAAAATAAAGAAGATGCAGTTTTATACGAACACATACAACAAATAAGGCTTGGTTTGTGCATCTTCAGTCACCACACTGATCTTTATTTCTTTTTTTGAGACAGAGGTTCATTATGTGGCCCAGGCTACTCAGGGACTTTCTATATATCCCAGAAGGCTGGCCTCAAACTTGTGATCCTATTGCCTCATCTCCTGAATGGGGGGATTACAGGCATGTGCCACCATTTCTGGCCTCACTGTTCTTTCAATTTGAAATAAATTATCTTATTCCAAAGTAAAAAGTTTTACTGATAAAAGCAGACTCAATTATATTTGAATAGACCATTTACAATTAAAATTGCAGTATTAAAAATTATCAAGCATTGCATATAAAGCTATAATGTGCTTTACATTCACTTAAACAAAAGCTAAACTTTCAGATAGGGAATAGATTTCAACAAACCTACCTACCTCTTATTAAGGAACTAATGCCCAGTCTAGTAACAAAGATATTGTCCAGGTCCTCGCTTCCCGTGAACAGCTCAGCTACCACATATAAGTTGGGCTGTAATTTCCTAGCAGCATCCAACATGTACTGCAAAAAGCACAGTGACAAATGAAAAAAAAAAAGAGCCAACGTGGGGAGGAGGCATGACTAGGTATAGATATAAGATAGGTAGCAGGACAAAATGAAAATTGAGAAAGAATTTCCAAATAAATTATGTTGTACTTATGTAAGAAAACACTGCACAGAGATCAATGCATACTAGGAGCCAGAGGGTTTTGAGTACCACAGAAAAACAGGTTAGATTTTATAAAGACATGAGGATGAAAGGAAGGGAAAAAAGAAGTAAAACGTTAGCGTCATTAAAAATATAACTCAAAACTCAGTAATTCTGCCAGTCATTCTCTCTATTTTACTTGCTTTGAGTGCCTCTCATAGCAAGGTTAATTTCCAGCTGGCTGATTTAAGTCATCACTGATAATTCCCTGTTGGTGAATTATTTAGCTATTGCAAAGACTGCATTTGGCTGGCCAAACTAAAGACTGCAGATATAATATAGTCTTAAAGTCTAACACCTTACAATTTCCAGTTGTGTGATTTATGTGTGCTATCTAGCAAGTAACCAAAAAATACTGGCTGATAATCAGAAATCAGTTTGATTCCAATGTTTTTGAAGTAATATTTGCAAAAAGATTAGTAAAATATCTGAAATTCAGTCAGCAGACAAGTACAATCCTAGATAATTTTATAATTTAAAAATTTTAAAAATATTTTTAATTTATTTATTTGCAAGCAGGAAGATAGAAGAGACAGACAGAATAGGTGCACCAAGGCCCCCACCCACTGCAAACATACTCCAGATGCATATGCCACTTTATGAGTCTGGTTTTACATGGGTACTGGGGAATTGAACCCAGGTCATTAGGATTTGCAAGCAAGCAATTAATTTATCTGCTGAGCTATCTCTTCAGCCCTATAATTTAAAATTTAATATAATGTATTAAAATATTATTATTTATTTTCAAGGAGAGAAAAAAATTGGTACATCCGGGCCTCTTGCTGCTGTAAACAAACTCCAGTTGCATGTACCATTTTGTGCATCTGCTTTATGTGGGTACTGGGAAATCAAACTCGGGCCATCAGGCTTTGCAATCAAGTCCCCTTAACCACTTATCCATCTCTCCAGACCAACATAATGTTTTAACAATGTTACAAGTATGCTTTTTTATTGTTATTGTTGCTAAAAGAAAGGCACAATTAAAAGAAGACCCTCTGTCAGTGTCTGGAGCTAAACAATGTTCTACTAGCCCGACTAATGCTTATAATTAAATCCCTCCAAATCAAAGCCAATTTTTATTACAAGACTTAAAATAGATATAATACTACAAACTTAGAAATAAATTTTTATATAACACATATTTATATGAAATACAAGATAACTCCTAAGAAACTACCCAAGATTTATAAGCCGGATGAAAGTTACTTGCTTATTTCTCAAGTTGAATCAGGTAGATCACATTGTAAATATTAAGTGCTTAAATGTTGTTCAACAATCCCAAAAATGCATTCTGGAGGCAGAGGTAGAAGGATCACCATGAGTTCAAGGCCACCCTGAGACTGCAGAATGAATTCCAGGTCAGCCTGAGCTAGAGTGAGTGAGACCCTACCTTGAAAAACCAAAATGGATAGGTTATGTTTACATTTACATTTCTAAAGATGATTAAGAAACTGAATCAGCTGGAGATATTGCTTAGTAGTTAAAGGTACTAGCTTGCAAAGTCTGCTGGCCCAGGTTCACATCCCCAGCACCCATGTAAAGCCAGATGCACAAAGTGGTGCATGCATCTAGAGTTCATTTGTAGTGGCAGGAAGTCCTGACACAAACACCTTCACTCTCTCTCTGCCTCTTTTTCTCTCAAATAAAAATATTATTTTTGAAAAGAAATTGAGTCAATAAGATAAAAACTAGTTTCAATATGCTATGACGTTCATGTTTACATGCTTCCCATAATGGCTAGAGAAGGGCACTTTCCTGAGAGAGCAGGTGCAAGACCCTAGGTTTAATCCCAGAACCCCCAACAAATAAAAATCAAAACAAAATTAAGCTCTTTGGGGCTTTTCACCTTTTCTGAACTTCCAGGTCCTAATCTCCCCCTTCATCTCATGACACCTACCCCCAGGGGTGCTCTCTACCCCTCCTGCCTTCCACGTGACAAGAACTCTCCATACTTTTCTTCTTAATCTAATAAAGTCTCTTCAAATCTTAAAAGAGAAATTAAATAAGATAATCACTATAATGTGTGTTAAGATACTCACTGTTATACTGGTTATTAACATATATTGAAAATAACTTAAACTACAACAAATTCATATTTTATATCTTACCAATGAACAAGTTACAATACATGTTATGAGAGAAAAATATTAACAAGTTCCCTAAGTAAAATTTAAAAGTTAATTTGTTAAACCTTCACATCCCAGTATTCCATAATAATTGTGTCAAAAGATTATTAGAAGTGGGTAAACTATGCAAAACTATTAAGTAATGCTACCAAGTCAGTGCTGGTGTTCACTTAGTAGCATGAAGCATGTATCTGCAGAGTGCACTTCAGGAGCGCCATTATGAGGAACACTGTGTGCATCTGTCAATGCAGATGAGCTGTGCTCGTGTACCTCAGCGACATGAAGAGGTGTGGAGTGGCAGTTATCCAGACGCACTCCCTGGAAATAGGTTGCCGTGATTTCGGTATATTTCTTCATGTGTGCCCAGAGATAAGGACAGTCTTCTGGTTTTCTCCCATAGCGCAGTTTAACACTGTCGCCCCAGCAAATGAGTTCTCTCCTCAAGTAAACATTTGAACCTGTTGAAGATGCACAATGCAATGATGTTAAGGGAACACTTGTTTTACATTGCATTTTTTTTTTTTTTTTGGTTTTTTGCGAGGTAGGGTCTCACTCTGGTCCAGGCTGACCTGGAATTAACTATGTAGTCTCAGGGTGGCCTCGAACTCTCGGCGATCCTCCTACCTCTGCCTCCCGAGTGCTGGGATTAAAGGCGTGCGCCACCACGCCCAGCTTACATTGTATTATTTCTGCCCCAAATGATGTGTTGGCTAAAATTTTATCTACAACGGGAGTGAAGATGCAATTCCAGGGACAGAGCATGTGTCTTGTGGCAAAAGATAAAGTTTTAAAAACTAATATTGCCAAGTGTAGTGGTACACACCTTTAATCCCAGCACTCAGGAGGCAGAGGTAGGAGGATCTCTGTGAGTTTGAGGTTTAGTGTGAGACTAGTGAATACCAAGTTAGCCTGGGTTAGAGTGAGACCAACCTCAGAAAAGAAAATCTTATTTATTTTCCCAAAATCCTAGCTTATAGTCTCTTCTAAACATGTGTGTTAAATTTCAAATCTTCAAGCTGTTACTTAAGGAAAATCAGCGACAGTAATGTTATAGGCCCTTAAAAACTTTTGTATGCATTTAAAAAAAATATATATATTATTTACTTATTTATTAGAGAGAGAGACAGAGAGAGAGAGAATGGGCATGCTAGGGTCTCCAGCCACTGAAAATGAACTCCAGATGCATGCAACTCCTTGTGCATCTGGCTTATGTGGGGCCTGGGGAATCAAACTGGGGTCCTTTGGCTTTGCAGGCAAGTGCCTTGACTGCTAAGACATCTTCTCCAGCCTTTGTTTGCTTTTTTTTTTTTTTTTGGAGAGAGAGGGAGAGGAAGACAGATAGAGACGGGCGTGCCAGCAGCAGCTCAGCTGCTGCGAACGAATGAAATCCAGATGTGTGCGCCACCTTGTGGTCAAGTGCGGCATTGCACCCTTGTGTCACTTTGCATCTGGCTAAACGTGGGACCTGGAGATTGGAACTGCTGGAGATTGGAACCAGCGTTCTTAGGCTTAGAAGGCAGGCGCCTTAACTGCTAAGCCATCTCTCCAGCCCTTGATTGCTTTTTTGAGATACGGTTTTGCACTGAAGCCCAGGCTGGCCTTCAACTTGTGATTCTTTTGCCTCACCCTCTTCAAGTGCTGGGATTACAAGCATGTACAATCAACAACTGGGGCCTTACACTCCATTTCACTTTTTTACTTTTGGCATTAGATTACATTAAATCTGTGGTATTTAACAGTATAGAAGAATGGCTTTTTTCCTCCCTTCCTTATTCCCTCCCTCCCTCCCTCCCTCCCTCCCTCCCTTCCTTCCTTCCTCCTTCCCTTCCCCTTCCCTTCCCTTCTCCTTCCTTCCTTCCTCCCTCCCTCCCTCCCTCCCTTTGTATGTATGTATGTATGTATGTATGTATGTATGTATGTATGTATGTATGTATTATTTTGAGGTAAGATCTTGCCCTAGCCCAGGCTGACCTGGAATTCACTATGTAGTCTCAGGGTGGCTTCGAACTTATTGTGATTCTCCTACTTCTGCCTCCTGAGTACTGGGACTAAAGGTGTGTGCTCCCATGCCTGGCTTGCTTTTTCTTTGTCCATTTAGAACGGTAGAAAGAGAAGGCAGAGTTAATTTAAACCAAAGCTCTCCACTTTAAAAAAAGAAGAGAAAATCCAGGCGACGTGGTGCATGTCTTTAATCCCAGCACTCAGGTGGTAAAGGTAGAAGAATCACAGAGAGTTCAAGGCCAGCCTAGGACTACAGAGTGAGTTCTAGGCCAGCCAGGGTTACCTCACAAAAACAAAACAAAACAACAAACAAACAAAGAATAGAAAAATTTCTAAATTAATTTCACTGGTACTAACATAAACTAGGTCTGAAATGGTGAAAAAAAATGCTTTAATGGATTTCCTGCAAAATGTTTAAAAAAGCTGGAGAGGACTTCTGGTTAAGATCGTGGCGTAGGAACTACGCCAAAGCAGCCTAGTGGAGAAAAAGAAAAAAAAGAAACAGCAAAATACACTCTTCTACTAAAAAGTGAGGTGTATAATAAATCAGCAACCACAGCAGAGAAGTAGGAGAGATCCAGAGCATCTAGAGCCCACAGAAGCAGGCAGAAGTGGCTCCAGCAGCAGTGACACCAGTACCACACGGCCGCAGAGGCCAGGCTAGGCCAGAGCTGTAAGAGAAAGCCAAGTGAGGGGATTTTCCACTCGCTCTGGCCTCCTGCAAACTCAAGAAATGTGGAAGGAGGATGGCAGAGATCAGTGGAGCAGCTCATGAGGAAGAGGATCTCAAGGACCAGTGGGAGAACTACAGCCACCATCCACAGCCTCTCCTCCCCAACTGCCAGCAAAAGCATCAGCAAGCACCAGAGACCTGGGGAAGGGAGTTCACCTACACAGCACTCAGCACAGGAGATCAGAGCAGTGACCCACAGACCCAGACAGCCTGCCTGAGGCCACAGAGCAGCAAAGAGGGACCCAGGCACGCACACAGCATAATTGAGACCAAAGACATCCAGAAGGTAACATCAGATTACACCAAGTCAGTACCTGCTAAGTAAGTCTGGTATATAGGCTTGTATTGGAAGTGCTAATTGCACCCCCCCCATGTCAGGGTAAATGATATATTAAATCTGATGGATGGTCAGATTTGACATTCTTAAATAAGCTATATACTCTGTGCTGTTTTGCATTGAATGTGTACATTGTTTAGTTAAATTTTTATAACTTACCTGTATTTTGTTACACTTAGCTTACTAGAATACTCTCATACCAGGCAAACTCAACACCTAGTGTAACTTTTATCATTATTCTGAGTCTTAAGAGCCACACCTACCACCTTAAACTCCTACTCTGAAGATATATAACATTAGATTGATTGCTACATCTAATGATACTGCAGATGATCAGAAAACCAAAGCATTAAATTAATTCAAGATGTAAAAATCTTCTATATTATAATACGAGAAACACAAAAAAAATCAAGACAATATAAATCCACCAAAAAGTATTAATACTTCAGAAATGAACTCCAGTGAGACTGATTTAGAGGAAATGCCCGAGAAATATTTCAAAAGAATGATTATAAATATGTTCAAAGACATCAAAGAGGAAATCAAAGGAATCAAAGAAGACACAGGAAACCAATTTAATGAAATAAGGAAGTCAATACAAGACATAAATAAGGAAATAGAAATAATAAATAAAAACCAGTCAGAAATACTAGCAATGAATATACACAGTCAGGGGAAAAAAAAAACTCGGTAGAAAATCTCACCAGTACAATGGATGAAGGAGAAAACAGAATATCTAAATTAGAAGACCAGATAGCAGAGCTAATACACTCCAACAAAGAGAAAGACAAACTAATAGGATAGAATGAATGGGAATTTCAAATTATTTGGGACACTATGAAAAGATCAAACAGAAGAATTCAGGGTATAAGCTGGGCGTGGTGGTGCATGCCTTTAATCCCAGTACTGGGGAGGCAGAGATAGGAGGATTGCCGTAAGTTCAAGGCCACCCTGAGAGACTACATAATTAATTCCAAGTCAGCCTGGGCCACAGTGAGACTCTACCTGGGAAAATCAAAAAATAAAAATAAATAAATACAAAGGCATAGTATGTGTTTCAACAAAAATCATAGAAGAAAACTTCCCCCAAATTGGGAAAGAGATGCCAATGCAGATACAGGAAGCCTTTAGAACACCAAACAGAAAAAACCTGGAAAGAACTTCTCCTCACCATATTATAATTAAACCACCAAACATACAAACCAAAGAAAATATATTGAAAGCAGTAAGAAAAGAAAGCAGAAGAACTACAAAACAAGAAAAATGTCAAAAATAAATACATAAACTTTTCAATAATAACTCTTAATATCAACAGTCTCAAGGCCCCAACCAAATGACATAGGTTTGCAGACTGAATTAAAGAGCAGGATATTTCAATTTGTTGCCTCCAAGAAACTCACCTTTCTACAAAGGATGGACACAATCTTAGGGTAAAAGGTTGGAAAATGGCGTTTCAAGCAAATGGGCCTAGAAAACAATCAGGAGGCGCTATCCTAATACCTGACAGGGTAGACTTCAGACCAACATTAGTTAGGAAAGATGAGGAAGGTCACTATATTGATTAAAGGAACACTCCAACAGGAGGACATTACAATCCTAAATATATATGCACCTAACATGGGGGCTCCCAATTTCATCAAACAAACACTATCAGAACTAAGGTCACAAATAACACCAAACACAGTTGCAGTGGGTGACTTCAACACCCCACTCTCACCAATTGACAGGTCATCCCAGGGATGCATCTGGATTAAATGAGGACATAGAACAAATGGATCTAACAGATATCTAAAGGACATTTCATCCAAATGCTGCAGAATACATATTCTTTTCAGCAGCACATGGAATATTCTTTAAAACAGACCACAAAGCAAATCTTAACAAATACAGGAAAATTGAAATAATTCCTTGTACTGTGTCTGACAAATTAAAAAAACCATAGGGACATACTATAAGAACATATACTCAACTAAGTTTGAAAATATGAAAGGAATGGATGATATCCTTGATTTATATGACCTACCTAAATTAAATCAAGATGAGATTAGCCACTTAAATAGACCTATAACAAGTATGGAGATGCAACCAGTTATAAAAAAAAATCTCCCAGGGCTGGAGAGATGGCTTAGCAGTTAAGGCGTCTGCCTGCCAAGCCTAAGAATGCCTGTTCCATCTCCAGGTCTCATGTTTAGCCAGATGTAAAGTGATGCAAACACGACTGCGCTTGCCCACAAAAGGTCACATATGTTTGGAATTCATTCACAGTGGCTGAGAGGCTGCTGGCGTGCCCATTTTCTCTCTCTGCCTCTGTCTCTGTCAAAAAAAAAAAATCTTCCAACTAAAAAAGTTCCAGGCCCAGATGGATTCACTGGTGAATTTTACCAGACCTTCATGGAAGAACTAACCCCAAAGCTTCTAAAAGTTTTCCATAAAATGGAAAAGGAAGGAATCCTACCATGAATCCAGCATCACCCTGACACCAAAACCAGACAAAGACAGAACAAAAAAAAGAAAATTACAGACCAATCTCTCTCATGAACATACATGCAAAAATTTTCAACAAAATACTGGCATAACAGAATACAAGAATATATCAGAAAGATCATTCACCCCAACCAAATAGGCTTTATCCCAGAGATGCAGCAATGGTTCAACATACAAAAATCGATAAATGTAATGCATTATATAAATGGACTGAAGGACAAAAATCACATGATCATCTCATTAGATGCAGAAAAAGAATTTGACAAAATCCAACATCCCTTCATGATAAAAGTCCTACAGAGACTAGGAATAGAAGTAACATATCTCAACATAATAAAGGCTATTTATGACAAACCTACAGCCAACATAAGACTAAATGCAGAAAAACTTGAAGCTTTTCCACTAAAATCAGGAACAAGGCAACAGTGTCCACTGTCCCCACTCTTCTTTAATATAGTCGTGGAAATCTTAGCCATAGCAATAAGGCAAGAGACACATTAAAGGGATACAAATTGGAAAGGAAGAGATCAAGTTATCATTATTTTCAGATGATATGATTCTATACATAAGGGACCCTAAAGACTACCAGCAAACTGTTCGAGCTGATTAGCACCTATAGCCATGTAGCATGATACAAAATAAACACACTGAAATCAGTAGCCTTCCTATATGCTAACAACAAACACACAGAGGATGATATCAGAGAATCACTCCCATTTACAATTAGATAAAAAAAATAATAAAGTACCTTGGAATAAACCTAACCAAGGAAGTGAAGGATCTCTACAATGAAAACTTTAAAATACTCAAGCGAGAAATTGCAGAAGACATTAGGAAATGGAAAGAAATCCCTTGTTTTTGGATTGAAAGAATAAATATTGTGAAAATGTCAATCTTACCAAAAGCAATCTACATATTTAATGCAATCCCCATCAAAATTCCAATGGCATTCTTCATGGTAATAGAAAAAAAAAAAACAATCCAAAAATTCATTTGGAAGCACAAAAAGCCTCGAATATCTAAAACAATTTTGAGCAACATATATATATTACAGAGCCATGGTAACAAAAACACCATAGTACTGGCACAAAAACAGACATGTAGACCAATGGAACAAAACAGAGGACCCAGATGTAAGTTCAGGTAGCTATAGCTACCTGATATTCAACAAAAATGCCAAAAATTCTCATTGGAGAAAAGACAGCCTCTTCAGCAAATGGTGCTGGGAAAACTGGATATGAATCTGTAGGATGAAAATAGATCCTTATCTCTCTCCATGCACAAGAATAAAGTCCAAATGGATCAAAGACCTTAATATCAGATCTAAAACTCTGAAACGGCTACAGGAAAAAGTAGGGGAAACCCTTCAACATATTGGTCTTTGCAAAGACTTTCTGAATATAACCCCAATTGCTCAGGGACTAAAACCACAGATTAACCACTGGGACCTCATGAAATTACAAAGCTTTTGTACAGCTAAGGACACTGTGAATAGAGCAAAAAGACAACCTACAGAATGGGAGAAAATCTTTGCCAGCTATACATCTGACAGAGGGTTAATATCTAGGATATATAAAGAACTCAAAAAATTAAATAATAAGAAATCAAACAACCCAATTAAAAATGGGCTATGGAATTAAATAGAGAGATCTCAAAAGAAGAAATACAGGGCTAGAGAGACAGCTTAGCGGTTAAGTGCTTGCCTGTGAATCCTAAGGCCCTGGTTCAAGGCTCAATTCCCCAGTACCCACATAAGCCAGATGCACAAGGTGGCGCATGTATCTGGCATTCATTTGTAGTGGCTAGAGGCCCTGGTGCACCCATTCTCTCTTTCTTTCTCTGTCTGTTGCTCTCAAAAAATGAATAAAAATAAAACAAATTTAAAAGAAGAAATACAGATGGCATATAAACATCTAAAAAATGTTCTACATCCCTAGTTATTAGGGAAATGCAGATTAAAACTATATTGAGATTCCATCTCACTCCTGTCAGATTGGCTACCGTCATGAAAACAAATGACTGTACATGTTGGTGAGAATGTGGAAAAAGAGGAACCCTTCTATATTGTTGGTGGAAATGCAACCTGGTCTAGCCATTGCAGAAATCAGCAGAAAGGTTCCTGAGACAACTACAAATAAATCTAACCATATGACCCAGTTATACCACTCCTAGGCATATATCCTAAGGACTCGTCTCACTATCTTAGAGATACTTGCTCAACCATGTTTATTGCCACTCTATTCACAATAGCTGGGAAATGGAACCAGCCAGGATATCCCTCAACTGATGAGTGGATAATGAAGATGTGGCACATATACCCAATGGAGTTCTACTCAGCAGTAAAGAAAAATGAAGTTATGAAATTTGCTGGAAAATGGATGGATCTGGGAAGGCCCAGAAAGCCAAACACCACGTGTTCTCTCTCATATGTGGATCCTAGCTACAAATGATTGGACTTCTATGTGAGTAGCAATAAATCTCAGTAGCAAGCTGGGCATGGCGGTGCATGCCTTTAACCCCAGCACTCAGGAGGCAGAGGTAGGAGGATTGCCAAGAGTTCGAGGTCACCCTGAGACTACATAGTGAATTGCAGGTCAGCCTGAGGTACAGTGAGACCCTACCTTGGAAAACCAAAAACAAAACAAAATAAAACAAACAAAAAAAACCCCAAACAAATAAAAACCCTCAGTAGCAGAAGCCACTAAACTAGAAAGGAGATATAAAGGGAATAGGAAGGGAGGGAGGGGGGCCTATTAGGATGGTATTGTATATATGTAAATAGAGGAACAGATAATCGGGGGTGAAAAGACCTAAGTGAGGTCAGGAGAAGAGATTGAGTAAAAGAAATGTGGAGGGAGGGCTAATCAAAATCTAAGAGGATATAAGTAAGTCATATGGAAACCTATTCTTCTGGACAATGGAACACTCAGAAGCCATAGATTGTTACTAGAAAATTTTCAGTGCCAGTGAATTGTTGGCCAGGGAGGTCATAGATACCCCCCAAAAACATTCCAGGCCATTGCTAAAGGCCAGGAATAGATGGTAAGACCCTGTTGCTGAAGACTCCACATACTTGGGCTGCAAGGTCACTGAGAAATCCTGCTGGAGTTGAGCTGAAAGCCTCCTCCATGTGGACCAGCTGACGGAAAGCTGGAAAAAGCTATGCTGCATACAGTTCAATGGGAGAGAGAAAAATCACCAGTGAAGATACTCAATACTGAACACTGCAAGCTTTAAATTTTGCCAGCCAGGCTAAATGTCTGTTATGGAGGGAACCAACTGCTCTCTAATTGGACTGGAAGCCCACTCCATGGGAGGGAATAAATCCCTGATACTGAAAGCCTACAACAGGGGTAGTCATGAGCCATAGGGGTGTAACTTCTGCTGGTGTCTGGCCTAAATGTATACACTATGTCACCAAACTGCCCAATAAGCACTTCTCTTAAGGTTCATACCCATATATTAAAACTACTCTCTGGCTGGAGTGATGGCTTAGTGGTTAAGCACTTGCCTGTGAAGCCTAAGGACGCTGGTTCGAAGCTTGATTCCCCAGGATCCACCTAAGCCAGATGTACAATTTGGTGCATGCATCTGGAGTTTGTTTGCAGTGGCTGGAGGGCCTGGTGCACCTGTTCTCTCTCTCTTTCTCTCTCTGCCTCTTTCTCTGTTGTTAATAAATAAATAAAAATAAACAAAACAACAACTACTCTCACTTTTGGTTAGAGAAGCTTCTCTTTTCAGATGGTGGTGACGTTGGGTTGAATCAGAAGGCACTATGGTGCTAAGAAGAAGTGACAGAGGAGTGTCCAGCACTGAAACATCTCTAACACACTTCCAAGGCTCAGAGTCCATTGCGGAAGAGGGGGCAGAAAGAATGTAAGAGCCAAAGGAAGAGTAGGACTCATTACAACGTGTTCCTCCAGACACAAAATGGCCTGGATATCCATGACCTCACAGTGCCTGACACTACCTACACAAGACCATCATAATAGGAGGAAAAGATGATGACATCAAAATAAAAGAGAGCCTGACTGAGAGGGGTAGGGGATATGATGGATAGTGGCATACAAAGAGGAAAATGGGGGGAGGGAGGGAATTACCATTGGGATATTATCTACAATTATGGAAATTATCAATAAAATTTTTTGAAAAGCTATAGAAAACAATGAATTTCTAGTTTGCCTTTCAAATATCTTAATATAAACAATTTTAAAAACCAAATACTATAATACTTCTTTGGCTAATGAGGGAGAATACCTCTCAAGGAAGTGTAATTTAACAAAAATTTCTATCATCTGCCTATCTATCTATCTATCTATCTATCTATCTATCTATCTATCTATCTATCTATCTATCTATCTGAAAGAGTGAGAAAATCAGTGCATTAGGACCCTCTGCCACTGTAAATGAACTCCAGATGCATGTATCACTTTGTGCGTCTAGTTTTATATGGGTACTGTGGAATTAAACCTGGGCATCACACTTTGCAAGCAAGTGCCTTTTAACTCTAAGCCATCCCTCCAGCACCAACTTGTTTTTTAAAACAGAGTATTTTGGGCTGGAGAGATGGCTTAGCGGTTAAGGCGCCTGCCTGCTAAGCCTAAGAATGCTGGTTCCAATCTCCAGGTCCCACATTTAGCCAGATGCCATGTGACGCAAGGGCGCAATGCCGCACTTGCCCACAAGGGGGCGCACACATCTGGATTTCGTTCACAGCAGCTGAGAGACTGCTGGCGTGCCCATCTCTATTTGTCTCCTTCTCCCTCTCTCTCTGTCTGTCTCTCTCTCTGTGTCTCTCTGCAAAAATAAATAAAATAATTAAAAACAGAGTATTTTCTCCAAATTAAAGCACATATGCACCTACAGTATGTAGGATACGTACTAGGAACTATTTTGCTTGAGAAAAGGACAGACACAGAATGAAGGAAAAGAAAGGAGATAAATCCCATCCTTTGTGTAAATTCCTTCTCTTTTCTCAGAAACCAGTACACTTCACCCATCTCTGGTGAAAGCTTAAAACTATAAGCCTGGCATAGGAAAAAAAAAAAAAATCAACAAAGCATCATATATCTCAACTTTCATTAAACTCCTGTTTCCTTATTTGCAGAGAAGTCAATAGTCACAAACCTGGTTCAGCAAAGTTTCGAAGGGGGTCATCTCCCATCACCCACCCATTGTGTGCCATCAGGAAGCAAGCCTTATCTGGGAGGTGGATCATAGATTCCTCTGTGGACAAGGCCATTTCTCCAAATGGGAAAGTAAAATACCTTCAGAGAGATAATTAAAATTAAATACACACACAGAAACTCCTTGAAGGGAATTTGAGTTTTTGGCAACATTAAAACTTTCTCCCCTAATGAGTAAAATAAATAAAATTACTTTGACATCATTTACACAATTTAACTTTCAATACTGACCAAAGATTTTTGGTGGACTTTTTGAGTAAATCAGGACATGAAGAATGAACAGTTAAAATTGTGCCATAGAGGTTAACGTCTTAAGTTTTAGAATCCCCATACAATTACAAAAGAATCATTGAGGTACTATGGCTAATTTGCAAAGGCTTTTACTACCTTTTAATTGCCCTACTTGGGCTGTGTTTTTAGGTAAGGAGCTAAATGCTTGATCAATTAGTATTGAATTCACTACTGGTAAGGGCTATAGTTTGAGTACAACCCCCACCCACAAAGGTCATGTGTTGAAGCCTTAATTCCTGTCTTTTTTTTTTTTAGAGACAGGGTCTTCGTATGTAGTCCAGGCTATCTTGAACTCATGATGCTCCTGCCTTTGCTTCCTGATTGCTGGGATAACAGGCATACACTACCACATCAAGCTTGGAACCTTAATTCCTTAAGTTGATAGTGTTGGTGGAGGGGCCTAGAGCCAGGTGTTTGGATCACTGGGGCACAGTCCTCATGAACAGACTACTGCCTTTCTTCTGTGAATGACTTCTTGATCTTTTCTTTTTGCTTTCCTTTTTTTTTTTTTTTTTTTTTTTTCGAGGTAGGGTCTCACTCTGGCCCAGGCTGACCTGGAATTAACTATGTAGTCTCAGGGTGGCCTCGAACTCATGGCGATTCTCCTACCTCTGCCCCCCAAGTGCTGGGATTAAAGGCATGCGCCACTGCGCCTGGCTCACCTCTTTTTTTTTTTTTTTTTTTGGTTTTTCGAGGTAGGGTCTCACTCTGGTCCAGGCTGACCTGGAATTAACTATGTAGTCTCAGGGGGGCCTTGAACTCTCGGTGATCCTCCTAACTCTGCCTCCCAAGTGCTGGGATTAAAGGCGTGCGCCACCACGCCCGGCTCTCTTTTTTTTTTTATTGACAACTTCTATACTTACAGACAATAAACCATGATATTTCCCTCCCCTCCCCCATTCCTCTCCAGAACTCCACTCTCCATCATATCCCCTCCCTCTCTCCATTAGTCTCTCTTTTAATTTGATGTCATCATCTTTTTCTCCTATTAATATGAGGGTCTTGTGAAAGTATTGCTAGGCACTGCAAGGTCATGGATATCGAGGCCAATTTCTTTGTGGACAGTTGCACTGTAAGGAGTCATACCCTTCCTTTGGCTCTTACATTCTTTCCACCACCTCTTCTGCAATGGACCCTGAGCCTTGCAGGGTGAGTGATAGAGATGTTTCAATGCTGGACACTCCTCCATCCTATCTTCTCAGCATCATGTTGCCTTTTGGGTCATCCCAGTCGTCAGCACCATGATGGCAGGTTTTAAAAGCCAGGCTCTCTAGTGTGCACCTGCACTTCTACTTCCTGTCATGTTCTTTTTCTCCCAGTTTTTTCGAGGTAGGATCTCTCACTACATCCCAGGCTGACCTGAAACTCACTCTGTAGTTCCAGGCCGGCCTTGAACTCATGTTAATTCTCCTACCTCTGCCTCCTGAGTGCTGGGATTAAAGGTGTGCACTACCATGCCTGGTTGAGTAGATACTAGTATCCTTCTGTATACCTTAAGCCAAAATAGACTTTGTTTCTTTAAAATTACCCAGTCTCCACTATGTTCTAGCAACACAAAGCAGACCAAAATTAAACATGTAGTCCTCCAGGAAAATCAATGTAATTAGCTATAAATTAGTTTATACAGATGATAGCTTTTTTGTTTTGTTTTGTTTCGAGGTAGGGTTTCACTCTAGTCCAGGTTGACCTGGAATTCAATATGCAGTCTCAGGATGGCCTCAAACTCATGATGATCCTTCTAACTCTGCCTCCTGAGTGCTGGGAATAAAGGCATGTGCCACCATGCTTGCTCTGGATGGTAGTTTTTTAACTAAAGATTTACCAAACAAAAATGAATTAACATCAAGTCTACTTCTGAATGAAAACTTCTATTCAATTTAGTAAATATACTTAAGTTACACCTTAAAGGAAACATTTAGGTTACTTTGAAAAGTTAAATACAGCTTTCAATTTTTAACTATCAATGAGAAGAAGAACCAAAATGGAATACCTGGTAACTAAAGGATGTTTTCTAGTCACAGGTCCCAGCTTAGGACCATGGCCAGCCAGTCGTTCATAAAACACATTTCCCAAAAGGCAATTGACTGCCTAGAAAACATTGAATTATGCCACCATGTTAATGAAAACAAAATAGTACTAACATTCAATGAAAAACAGTAGTTCAAAAACATAAAACCTGGTCCTGATGGCAGTTCATGAGGTGATGCTTCTCGGAGTTTAGTTCCTCAATTCTCTTCCGGAACCAATGACAGCACTCTTCAATTGCAGCTGGCCCATTGCTGGAGCAGACAGTGATATAAACTTATTTTGTGGTTTGTCTTATGTGTATACCTGTGCATGGTATGCATCCATGTATATGTGTTCACATGTGTGAACTTTCACATGGAGCTAAGAGGCTGTCTTCCTTACCCACTCTCCACCTTATTTATTGAGATTTATTAAGCCAGAGCTTCCTCATTAGGCTAGTCTAGTTAGCCACTCCAGATGCTGAGATTATAGGTGGGCTGCCATGTCTACCTGGGAAGTGCTGGAGATCTGATCCTAGGCCTTTGGATTTGCACTGCATGAGCTTTACCCATGGAACCATCTCCTCACCTCCATCATTTAGTGATTTTACCTACATATATACATTTTCTAACAGGTGTCATAAAACCTTAAATGTAATCAGGATTTAATGATGACAGAATAACGTTTTCAATTGTAATTTTTTTTTTTTTAATTTTGAAGCAGGGTCTCACTCTAGCTCAGGCTGACCTGGCACTTGCTCTGTAGTCTCAGGCTGACCTAGAACTCACAGTGATCCTCCTACCTCTGCCTCCCAAATGCTGGAATTAAAGGCATGCGCCACCATGCCCAGCTCAATTGTAAAAATTGTTACATCCATTCACAGGAGGATGGCCTGACATAAAGTGAGAGAATGTCAACTGTTGAGGTAGAAGAATGATGGTGCATTACCTTACGTCCTTGTCCATGAAGGGTTTTAATAACTAGTATGAATGTTTATGAGGAGTATTATAGGACAAACCCAACATACCCATGTGGTATGAAAGTCGCTAGGGCAATGCTCATGTCTACAGTGCAGCTGAGCCGTCTGTATTCAGGATCCTGAATAATCTTAAGATGCTCGATTGGATCAGACTTGGTTACTTGCCGGTTTTCTGAAAGAAAAGATGATATTTTAGATGCAAATATCCACAAAGAGATTGTAACTTCACTGTTTTAAATGTTTAGTATGTACAATTTCATAGAACATAAAGTAAAAGTTACATAACTATCTTTTCTACATGGCATTTTCTTTGACTATCACCTCTCCCCATACAAACACAGACAGAGACACACAAACAATTATAAGAAAAAAGCCACAGGATTCTTTCAGTTCAGCCTCAGAACCATGTCTTAGCATTCATTAATTCACTTACTCATTTTTTAGGGCATTGAGGATTTTGGGCATCTTCATATTAGGCTCTACCAAAGAGTCTATAGAACATATTTTCTGCCGTACAGGCTTCTATGGGTATAGCAAATACTTTACCATCATCACCACTGAATCCTTTGCCTGAAAACTTTCTAACATATACCAGGTGGCTCAATAAGTATGATGAATGAGTGAATGAATGAATGATAAAAACACTGGAAATCATCTACCAAAAACATTAAATAAACATTAAAAAACTGTATTACAGCCAGGTGTGGTGGCATGTACCTTTAATCCCAGAACTCAGGATACAGAAGTAGGAGGATCACCTTGAGTCTGAGACAAGCCTGGAACTATAAAGTGAGTTCCAGGTCAGCCTAGACTACAGTGAGACACTACCTGAAAAAAAAAATACAAAAAACAAAACAAAACAAAACAAAAAAACACCCCAACAAAAAAAAATGTATTGCTATGTAGGCATAAAATAATTTTTTTTTGGTTCTTTCTGAGAGACAAGAGAGTGAAAGACCTCCCAATATTGCAAACAAATTCTAGATGCATGTCCCACTTTATGCATCTGGCTTTACATGGGCACTGAGGAACAGAACCTGGGATGACAGACTTTGCATGTAAGTGCCTTTAGCTGCTGAACCATCTCTCTAGCCTAAGAATTTTTTTTTTTTTTTTTACTTTTTGGTTTTTTGAGGTAGGGTCTAGCCCAGGCTGATTTGGAATTCACTATGTAGTCTCAAAGTGGCCTTGAAGTCATGGCAATCCTACCTCTGCCTCCTGAGTGCTGGGATTAATGGTGTGCCGAGCTTCAAGAATTTTAAAAAATAATAAATGCATGTTGTCAATGAAAAGAAAAAAATACACAGTTTAGGAACTAGTGTAACTTGTATGTATAAAATAGATATTAAGGACTTCTGGTTAAGATGGCAGCATAGGAACCATTCTAACACAGCACAGGGGAGAAAAAGCAAAAACAAAACAAAACAAACAAACAAAAAAAACTCTAGCAAAATACACTCTTCTACTAAAAAGTAAAGGTGTACAAGAAATTGTCAACCACAGCAGAAAAGTAGGAGAGATCCAGACAGTCTAGAGACCACAGAAGCAGCTCCAGCAGAAGTGGCACCAAGTTTATGTGGCTATGCCACCAGGTGTGGCCGCCAGGTTTGGCCTGAACCATAGGAAAAGCCAGGTGAAGGGATTTTCCACTCATACCAGCCTCCTCACAAACTCAAGAAATGTGAAGGGAGGAATGCAGGGACCGGCAGAGCAGCTTGTGAGGAAGAGGATTGCGAGGACCAGCAGGAGAACTTCAGCCACCATCCACAGCCTCCCCTCCCCCCACCACCAGCACAAGTACCAGCAAACACGCAGAGACCTACACAGCACCTGGCACAGGCAATGCGAGCAGTGACCCACTGACTGAACCAGCCTACATGAGCCCACAGCACAGGAAAGAGGGACCCAAGAGTGTATGTAGCATAGCTGAGACCAAAGCCATCCCAAAAGGTAACTGGGATTACACCAGGTCAGTACCCACCAAAAAAAGTCTTGTATATAGGCTTGCATCAGAACTGCTAATTGCACCTTCCATGTCAGGGTAAATTATGTTAAATCTGATGGATTTGCCATTATTTTTAAAATATATTTTATTTATTTATTTATTTATTTAAAAGAGAGAGAGACAGAGGGAAGGAGGGAGGAAGAGAGGGAAGGATGGGCACACCCCAGGGCCTCCAGCCACCGCAAACGAACTCCAGATGCATGCGCCTCCTTGTGCATCTGGCTTACGTGGGTCCTGGGGAATCGAATCAGGATCCTTTGGCTTTGTAGGCAAATGCCTTAACTGCTAAGCCATCTCCCCAGCCCCAGTTTGGCACAATGCAGGTCTGGCCCTAGCCAGACCACATGGCAGAAGAAACCAGGAAGTGGTTTCTGTGAACATGGCATTCTATGCAGGCCTGGCGTGACAACAGCTACAGTCCCATGCTCGCAAGAAACCTGCTGCAAGATGATCTGTCTGGAGACAGGCTGTCATTGGTCACAAGAAGGGGACCACCCCATACAATGATTGGCCAGCCAAACCCTTTAAACCCTCTACACTTCCTCGAATAAATGAGTTTGTTGCAGCTCGCCCTCTGCTGCTTCACCCAACTCCCGGAGTCTGTGTTGTGATTCCACGCTGCTCACCACCAACTCAGCAGAGACCCTGCCCATCCCTCCTGGGCTGGCCTTAGGGGGGACCCCAACACTTAAGTAAGCTATATTTTGGACTTGTTATTTGTTGCTTCCTGATTTATAGTGCCTTTGTCTCCTCTTACGTTGTTCATTGGGGCAGGGTCTCACTTGGTCACGAGCTGATCTTGGAACCTTCTACAGACCAGAAATCTCAGCCTCACAGTTGACAGGATTAAGGACATAGGGCAACACATATCCTTAGGGACTTTGACTTTGTTAGAAGATCTGTTTATCATAATACCTACTCTTCTAGTTTTCACTGAATATGTATATTGTTCACTTAAATTTTAGAATGTGCCTGAATTTTGTTCCACCAGGCTACTAGAATACTCTCATAGCCAGTAAACCCAACACCTAGGGTCACTTTCATGGCTTACTCTGAGAGTCTTAAGAGCCATAGCTAGCACCTTAAGCTCCTACCCTAAAGATATATAACATCAGATTGATTGATACATCTAATAATAGTGCAGATAATTAGAAAACCCCAGCATTAAATTAATCCAAGATGCAAAAATCTCTACATTATAATACAAGAAACACAAAAAAATCAAGATTATAATATAAATCCACCAAAAAGTATAAATCCATCAGAAATGACCTCCAGTAAGACTGATTTATAGGAAATGCCTGAGAAAGATATCAAAAGAATGATTATAAATATGCTCAAAGAGGGCTGGAGAGATGACTTAGTGGTTAAGGCACCTGCCTCCTAAGCCTAAGAACGCTGGTTCCAATCTCCAGTGGTTCCAATTTCCAGGTCCCACATTTAGCCAGATGCAAAGTGACACAAGGGCGCAATGCCACACTTGACCACAAGGGGATGCATGCATCTGGATTTCGTTTGCAGCAGCTGAGAGGCTGTTGGCCGCCCATCTCTGTCTTCTCTCTCTCTCTCTCTCTCCAAAAAAAAAAATATGCTCAAAGAAATCAAAGAGGATATCAAAGGATCAAAGAAGACACAGGAAACCAATTTAATGAAATAAGGAGGTCAATACAAGACATGAATAAGGAAATAAAATAATAAAGAAAAATCAGTCAGAAATACTAGCAATGAAAAACACAGATAGAAAATCTCACCAGTAGAATGGATGAAGGAGAGAACTGAATATCTAAACTAGAAGAACAAGTGGCGGATCTAATGCAGTCCAACAAAGAGAAAGACAAACTAATAGGAAGGTATGAAATGGGAATTTTAAGATATTTGGGACACTATGAAAAGAACAAATATAAGAATTCAGGGGGGTGCTGGAGAGATGGCTAAGTGGTTAAGGCAACTGCCTGCAAAGCCAAAGTACACAGGTTCAACTCCCCAGAACCCACATAAGCCAAATGCACAAGGTGGTTTGTTTGCAGTGGCTGGAGGCCCTGACACACCCATTCTTTCTCTCTCTGCTTCCTTCTCTCTCTCTCCTTCCCTCTCTATTTCAAATAAATAAATAAAAATATTAAAACACACACATACACTGAGCTCCAAGCTCAATGAGACCTTATAAAAAAAGAAAGAATTAAGGGGGTACTGGAAAGATCGCTTAGTGGTTAAAGCACTTGCCTGCAAAGCCAAAGTACCTCAGTTCGATTCCCCAGGACCAACAATGTGGCGCATGCATCTGGAGTTCATTTGCAGTGGCTGGAGGCCCTGGCACGCCCATTCTTTCTCCCTCTCTCTCTGTTCCTCTACCTCGTTCTCTCTCTCAAATAAATAAAAGTAAAAAAATATTAAAAAAAAAAAAAGAATTCAGGGTATGGTAGAAGGAGAATTTCTAGAAGCTGTAGACTGTTACTAGAAAATTTTCAGTACCTGGGATGGGATACCTTCCAGTGAGTTGTTGGCCAAGGAGGTCCCGTAGCCTCCAAAACATTAAACTCCAAAGGCACAGTATATGTTTTCAACAAAATCACAGAAGATAACTTCCCCCAAATTCAGAAAGAGATGACAATGCAGATACTGGAAGCCTTTAGAACACCAAACAAACAAAACCTGAAAAGAACCTCTCCCTGCCATATTATAATTAAACTACCAAACACACAAACCAAAGAAAATATATTGAAAGCAGTTTGCGAGAAAAATCAAGTCACATACAAAGGCAAGCCCGTCAGGATCACAGCAGATTTACTCAACACAAACTTTAAAAGCAAGAAGGGCTTGGAATGATATATTCAAAGTTCTGAAAGATAACAACTATCAACCAAGGTTACTTTATTCTGCAAAGGTATCCATTTAAATAGACAGAGAAATGAGGACATTCCACAAGAAAAAAAAAGGCTAGCCAGGCATGGTGACACACACCTTTAATCCCAGCACTCAGGAGGCGGGGTTAAGAGGATTGCTATGAGTTCAAGGCCACCCTGAGACTACATAGTGAATTCCAGGAAAGCCTTGGCTACAGTGAGACCCTACCTTGAAAAGCCAAAAAAAATAAAAAATAAAAAATTTAAAAAAAAAAAAAGAAAAGAAAAGAAAAAGAAAAAGAACAAAAGGCTAAAGGAATATTTGAAGACAAAACCAGCTCTACAGAAAATACTTGAATGGATCCTCCATGCTGAAGAGAAAGAAAATCACACATATAAGGAACATGGAAAAAAGATACCACACTCAAATACTAGTCAATACAAGAGCATAAAGGTAAAACCAGAACTACAAAACAAGAAAAATGACTGGGCATGGTGGCAAACGCCTTTAATCCCAGCACTTGGGAGGCAGTGGTAGGAGGATCACTGTGAGTTTGAGGCCATCCTGAAACTACATAGTTAATTCCAGGTCAGCCTGCACCAGAGTGACACCCTACTTCAAAAAAACAAAAAGAACTAGAAAAATGGCAAAAATATAAATACACACGTTTCAATAATAACTCTTAATATCAATGGCCTCAAAGCTCCAACCAAAAGACATAGGATTGAAGACTGGGTTAAAAAGCGGGATCCTAGCTGGGTGTGGTGGCGCATGCCTTTAATCCCAGCACTCGGGAGGCAGAGGTAGGAGGATCGCTGTGAGTTCGAGGCCACCCTGAGACTACATAGTGAATTCCAGGTCAGCCTGAGCTAGAGTGAGACCCTACCACGAAAAACCAAAAAAAAAAAAAAAGTCCCAACAGACATAATTATGTTACCATGACTTGCATGGTTGATATCTACTGTCAGCTTCCAGAATCATAGTTTTTAGTATCAAAATTAACAAATATTACATAGTAATAATAGATCTAGAGCTGGAGAAATGGCTCAGTGGTTGAGGCACTTGCTTTCAAAGGCTGACAGCCTGAACTCGATTCTCCAGTACCTATGTAAAGCCAGATGCACAAAGTGGCACATGCATCTGGAGGTCATTTGCAGGAGCAAGAAGCCCTGGTATGTCTATTCTTTCTCTCTTTCCTTGCAAAAATAAATAATAAATGAATAAAAACAATAGATTAAATAATAATGTGAAACAAGACAAAAAGAGTAATTGATTTAAGAATGACATTAAGTAAATTAAATTTATGAAAAGTGATAGACATAAAATGTCCTTTACCTTGAGTGAGAAGTCTTCGAAACTGCTCAACTGCTTTGGTAACATCGACTTGGAAAAATTCCCAGAGTTGAATTTTTGGAAAAATTTCCTCCCAAACTATTTTCCGAATGCACTGAAAAATATCAATGTTTAAAAATATAAAATGGGGCTTGAGAGATGGCTTAGTGATTAAGGCACTTGCCAGCAAAGCCAAAGGACCCAGTTCAATTCCCCAGTACCCATGTAAAGCCAGATATACAAGGTGGCACATGCATCTGGAATTTGTTTGCAGCAGCAAGAGGCCCTAGTGTGCCCATTTCTTTCTCTATCTGCCTCTCTCTCTCTCAAATAAATAAATACATACATAAATAAATGAATGAATGAATAAAATATTTACATATATATATGTATATATATATAAAAAATGTTTTTACCAGATAATTTTTATATTAAATTATAGATTCTAAAATTTTTCATCCTATGCTTACTTTGCTTTTTAGAAATTCTGTTATTCTGACCCTTTCTATACAACTTACATTCATATGGTGATCATTTTCAATCAAAGCAGGTATTCCTTTTTCTCTGTACTTCCCATCTGCAATGTCACAGGAGAAATGCCAGAGGGCTCTGTCTAAGACCCAGGCAGGTTTCAAGTGCGGAGAATTCACAAGGTTATAAGCAGATTCTGGGTGCTCATGGATCCACTTACTATTTGCAGCTTAAAGAAAAGAGAAACACTTCCTGTAATTAAACTAAATGCACCATAATTAAATTCAAACATAATATCTTACATAAGATATAAAGGTAAAATATTAGTATCTACCACTCATTTCCATCTATATTAAATTTAAATGTCAACATATTTTGCCTTCTTTCTCTCTCTCCCTCTGTTTTTTTTTGGGGGGGGAGGGGGGGTTTCTGAGGTAGGGTCTCACTCTGGCCCAGGTGGACCTGGAATTCACTATGTAGTCTCAGGGTGGCCTCAAACTCAGGGCAATCCTGCTACCTCTGCCTCCCAAGTGCTGGGATTAAAGGTGTGTGCCACCACGCCCAGCCTCTCTGTTTTTTTGTTTTGTTTTGTTCTTTGTTTTTTCAAGGTAGGGTCTCATTCTAGCCCAGGCTGACCTGGAATTCACTCTGTATTCTCAGGGTGGCCTCAAACTCACGGTGATCCTCCTACCTCTGCCTCCTGAGTGCTGGTATTAAAGGCGTGCGCCACCACGCCCGGCTCTCTGTTTTTTAATATATTTTTTTTATTTATTTATTTGAGAGAGAGAAAGAGGCAGAGAGAGAGAGAGACAGAGAGAAGGAGAGAATGGGTGCATCAGGGCCTCTAGCTACTGCAAACAAATTCCAGATGCATGCGCCCCCTTGTGCATCTGGCTTACGTGGGTCCTGGATAATCAAACCGGGATCCTTTGGTTTTGTAGGCAAACACCTTAACCACTAAGCCATCTCTCCAGCACCCTACCCCTTCTTTGTTTTTTTGAGGTAGGGTTTTTGCTGTAGCCCAGGCTGACCTGGAATTCACTATGTAGTCACAGGCTAGCCTTGAACTCATAGTGATCCTCCTACCTCTGTCTCTGTTTTGTTGTTTGTTGGATTTTGCTTTTGTTTTTTTGAGGTAGGGCCTCACTCTAGCTCAGGCTGGAATTCACTATGTAGTCTCAGGGTGGCCTTGAACTCATGGTGATACACTTACCTTTGCCTTCCCAAGTGCTGGGATTAAAGGTGTGTACCATCACACACAGCCTTTCTCTCTTTTTGTTTGTTTTTGTCCCCCCCACCCCAGGTAGGGTCTCACTCTAGCACAGGCTGACCTGGAATTCACTATGTAGCCTCAGGGTAACCTCAAACTCATGGTGACCTTGAGTTCCTACCTAGGCCTCCTGAGTGCTTTCTCTCTTTTTTGAAGTAGCTTAGGTCCTTGAACACACCATGTAGCCAAGGATGACCATGAACTCTTGATCTTCCTGCTTGCACCTCTCAAGGCTAGGATTATCAGAGTGTGCCACCACATCTAGCTTTATATCAAAACTATCCCATCTACTTTTTCTCTCCCATCGTCCTTTATTTGGACAGGCTCTCCTATAGCTCCAGCTGGCCTCAAACTTTTGATCATCCTGCTTCTACCTCCTGACTTATTTTTTTCTTTTGAGACATCTCTCACTCTATAGCCCAGTCTGGGATGGTAATATGTAGACCAGAATGGCCTTGAACTTGTTAAGATCCTCCTACCTTTCTTTACCTCCCACATGTTGAGCTTACAGGCATGTACCATCATGTCTGGCTCTGTTTTGTTTTTTTTCAATACTGCTTAGAAAATACTGATGGAAACTGAGAGTGGTGGTGCACGCCTTTAATCCCAGCACTTGGGAGGCAGAGGTAGGAGGATTGCTAAGAGTTCGAGGCCACACTTAGATTACATAGTGAATTCCAGGTCAGCCTGAGCCAGAGTGAGACCCTACCTTGAAAAACCAAAAAAAAAAAAAAAAAAAAAAAAAAAGAAAATGCTGATGGAAGCTAGATAAATGGCTTAATGGTTAAAGCACTTGCTTGCAAAGTCTGCCAGCTTGGGTTTGATTATCTAGTACCCACAGCCAGATGCATAAAATGGTGCATGCATCTGGAGTATGTTTGCAGTGGCTAGAGGCCCTGGCATGCCCATTCCTTCTCTCTCTCTTCTTGCAATAAATAAATATATTAAAAAAGTACTAATGGCTTCTGAATTCATACTGAGAAGCATGGGAAGTTAATAAAATAAAAAGTAAAAACAAGCCAGGACTAATGGCACACACCTTTAATCCCAGCACTTGAGAGACAGAAGTAGGAGCATCACTATAGTTCGAGCCCAGCCTGGGTCTACAGAGTGTGTGGCAGGTAATCCTGGGCTAGATTGTGATCCTACCTAAGAAAAAACAAAAAACAAAACAAAATAAAACAAAACAAAAAAAGAGCTGGAGAGATGGCTAAGTGGTTAAAGGCTTGCAAAGCCTGATGGCCTGGGTTTAATTACCCAGTACCCATGTAAACACAGATGCACAGAGTGGCACATGCTTCTGGCATTCATTTGCAGTGGCAAGAGGCCCTGGAGCATCCATATACATTCTCTCTCTTTGTCTGCTTTTCTCTTAAATGAATAAATAAATAAAATATTAAAAAACAACAACAAAAAATAAGCTAAGTATAGTGGCACACACCTTTAATCTTAGTCCTCAGAAGACAGAAGTAGGAGGATGGCCATGAGTTTGAGGCCACCCTAAGATCTCATAGTGAATTCCAGGTCAGCCTGGGCTAGAGTAGACTCTACCTCAAAAATAAAAAATAAAAAAGTTAAATTGATAATTCTCCAAATTAGCATTGCTTCTACCCCTAGATGATCCCATTTACTGAAACTCAAGGTATTTGCTAAGATAAAATATAGTGCTAATTATATCAATTAGAATTTTCACTACAGGGCTGGGGATGTAGTACAGTGATAAAGTGCTTGTAACACACTCATAGTCTAGGGTTGAAGCCCAATCCACTATTTGTACACAAAGTTATACAAGTTAAGAATAAGTTCTAACCAGTAACTACCAATAACCCCACTGAGGAAAGCCCTCAATGGAACAAGGGTGGGGAGAGGGTACACAGGAGTATAACCTGGGTCTGGAGAAATGGCTTAGTGGTTAAGGTGCTTGCCTGAAAAGCCTAAGGACCCATGTTTGACTCTCCAGATCCCACATAAAGCAGATACACAAAGGTGAGGCAAGTGCAAGGTCACACATGCCCACTAGGTGGTGCAAGTGTCTGGAGTTCCCAACTATAGTGGCTGAGGCCCAGGCATCTGTCTGTCTCTTTCTCTCTCTAAAATAAAAACAAAAATTTTAAAAAGGAAAAAGAAAGAATATAACATGATAGAAATATGACCAACTTGTGATATGTTCACATATTCGTCTTCAATTAAAAAAACAAAACAAAAGAAATGCTAAAAGGACTGGGGATGTAGCTTAATGGAGAGTGCCTACTTAGCATGCATTAGGCTCTGATACTAAGTACCACACACACACACACACACACACACACACACACACACACACACAAAAGAGAGCCCAATCTATACTCCTTTTTCTTCTTTAGTAATGGATTCTTGCTATGCTGCTCAGTCTGCTTAAGTCATTCTGTTGCCTCAGCCCCCCAAGTATTAGGATCATTACACCCTGTTCTACCTCAGTTCTTTCAAGGGTCATAATCTTGACCCTTTCCCGCCTTCCCCCCATTCTACATTAAAGAAGAATGAAACTCCAACTTGGGTTTCATCTCATACATCAAAATTATCAGGCTTCTGGAGAGGTATGATAATAAATTTGGCAAACACACCGAATGGAGCAACATCCGATGTAAGAAGTGCAAGGATCTGTGGCACATGAACCAAGACTTGCTCAAGGTTCCAGAGGAGCTGCAATCTTAGCCCACCACACCTGGGTATGAGACCCTAGGAGCTGGGTGGAGGAGAGGTGACACCCATCTGGGATGGGACCAGGGAAATGAGTAACATAAGCACCTCCAGGCAACACAATAAACCCAGACTTGGAGGTTGGGGGAGAGCCTCTATTACTGAGCTGCTGAGGATGATGAAGCAGGTCTTAGTCACAAACTCACTGGTCTGAATGACATTGTTACTGACACCTGTCCTGACCAAGATTTCATACATTCTCTTTAGAGCTTCATGTTTCCCTATATGCCAAATGGTCTTCAGACAATATCAGGGACTTTAAGTGAGAGTTTTAAAAGGATGTCCAATTATGGTTGTTTCGCAGAACAGGGTATGTGTGAAGCCTTCTGCTACTTATCCTAGAAGGTTTACTGCCCCCGGATGGCAACTTTGTAAGCAAAATCCTCTTTCACAGAAAGGTCATTATGACTGACATTTTCCAAGTAAGGCTGTGGAAAAGTTCACTTGGTTTATACTGCATGTAACTTTTCAAATGCTTCAGAAATACTGTCTAAGGCAGAGATTGCTACCCCTTGCCAGTTTTTGTTTATTAATTTTTTTTCTTTAGGAACAGAAGTTACAAAGTTCAGTTGTGTCTATGGTTGGCAAACTGTGGTAGTTTGAATATATGTCCCCCAATATATTCAGTGTTTTATTACTTTATAGTTTGCATCTTCAATCACCTTGCTAGAGGCAATGTCACTGGCGGCCGGTCTTAAGGTGTGGGTTTGAGATTCCATTGTAAAGATATGCAAATGTGCCTAGCAGGAGTTCCTGAAGTGTGCTGTGTGACCTTTTGGCTGTAGTTTTGCTCTGTGTGCTGTGGTGGCTGGTTGGTTTCTCTCTCTCTCTGCTTGGCCCTGTGAAGAGCAGGCCGCTTTTTCTACCGTTATGGAACTTCCCCTGGATCTGTAAGCTTCAATAAATAATATCCCTTCCTCCATAACTGTGCCTGTTCTGGAAGTTCATCTCAGCGAACCTGAAGCTGTCTGCTACACAAACTAAAGACTACATTGCAAGAAATCTTTATAGCTAGATATGACAAGAAAAAAAAATCCTATGCGATGCAATGTGGAATACCAAGTCATCCCTTTAAGAGGCATGACTTCCTTTAACCCATTTCCAGTAGGATGAAGACGGTACAGGTACTGGAACATCTATATTCAACTAAAAGCTGCACATAAAGTACTGGGGATGGCAACTCCATATGAGAGAAAGATCCTAGCTCTCTATTACCAATTGGTACTTCAATGCCCATCTAATCCTCTATAGGAGGTAAATACAACTCCAGTTGTGTTCAAGTCACTGTATTTTTGTCTCTGTTACAGCCACCTAAGCAGTATTCTAAGTCCTATAATTTATAATTAACTGTGTAGCTTGGTAAATTTGATGTGAAATGTTATGTATGTCTAAGTAATTATCAATATTGTCAAGTTTTCAAGTGATAGATACTGAGTTACTAGATTACAAAGCTCTCACTGTAGATTTTTTAATATTTTATTTATCTATTTATTTGAAAGAGAGAAAGAAGAAGACAGAGAGAGAGAGAGAGAGAGAGAGAGAGAAAATGGATGCACCAGGGCCTCCTGCACTGCACCTAGTTTAGTGGGTACTGGGGAATAAAACCCAGACTGTCAGACTTTGCAAAACAAGTGCCTTTAACTGCTAAGCCATCTCTCCAGCCCTCACTGTAGACTTTGAAACCTAGTTTCTACATGAATGCAGAAACTCTAACTTTTAAAGAAATCTGTTCTTACTTTTTAAAGCTACCTTTATATTTTGTTCATTTGTTTTTATTGTTTATTTGAGAGAGAAAGAGGGAGGAGAGAGAGAGAGAGAGAGAGAGAAAATGGGTGCACCAGGGACTCTAGCAACTGTAAATGAACTCCAGACGAACGTACCACTTTGTGCATCTGGCTTTATGTGGGTACTGGGGAATCAAACCTGGGTCCTTTGGCTTTGCAGGCAAAAGCCTTAACTGATAAGCCATCTCTCCAGCCTGTTTCTTTGTTTTTCACAATTAAATTTTTATTTATTTATTAGAGACAGAGAGACTGAGGGAGGAGAGAATGGGCATGCCAGGGTCTCTAACCACTGCAATTGAACTCCAGATGCACGTGCCACCTTGTGCATCTGGCTTATGTGGGACCTGGAGAATCAAACTTGGGTCCTTAGGCTTCACAGGCAAGTGCCTTAACCACTAAGCCATCTCTCCAGCCCTGTTTTTATTTTTTTATTTTTTTTTTTTATTTTGGAGAGAGACACAGAGACAGACAGAGAGGGAGAGGGAGACAGATAGAGATGAGCACACCAGCAGCCTCTCAGCCGCTGAGAACAAACTGCAGATGCATACGCCCCTTTGTGGGTAAGTGCGGCATTGCACCCTTGCGTCACTTTTCATCTGGCTAAACGTGGCTCCTGGAGATTGGAACCAGGTTCTTAGGCTTAGCAGGCAGGAGCCTTAACTGCTAAGCCATCTCTCCAGCCCTGGTTTGTTTGTTTTTGAGGTAGGGTCTTGCTCTAGCCCAGGCTGACTTGGAATTCACTATGTAGTTTCAGGCTGGCCTCAAACTCACAGTGATCCTCCTACCTCTGCCTCCTGAGTGCTGGGATTAAAGTGTATGCCACCATGCCTGACTCTATGGCACAATGCAGGTCAGGCCCTAGCCAGGCTGCCTGCTAGAAGGAACCAGGAAGTGGCTTCTGTGGACATGGCATTCTGCACGGGCCTGGCGTGACAACAGCTACAGCTCCATGCCCACGAGCAACCTGATGTGAGATGATCTACCCGGAGACAGGCTGTCATTGGTCACAAGAAGGGAACCACCCCATACAATTGGCCTGCCAAACCCTTAAAAATCCCTGCACTTCCTTGAATAAATGAGTCTGCAGCAGCTTGCCCTTTGCCTGCTTTCACCTGACTCCCGGTGTCTGTGTCACGACTCCGCGCCTCTCAACCCCTGCCTGGCGGAGACCCTACATCTCCTCCTGGGCTGGCCCTAGGAGGGACCTCAACACCTGACAAAGCTTATCTTTGATTATTTACCATTACTATAAGCTATTAACCATTTTGGTGAGACAGCTGTATAAGTTTTAATTATCTTCATAATTCCTATGGTTAATTAGGAAAGATTTTATGGAATGGATATTTGGGGGTGCATGCATCTGGAGTTCGTTTGCAGTGGCTAGAGGCCTGGGCATACCCATTCTCTCTCAGTCTGTCTCCTCCCTCCCTCTCTCTCTGCTTGCAAATAAATAAATAAAAATAAAAATATTAAAAATTTTTAACTACCCAGAGCTCCCATTATTTACATATGTAAATCCATTGTGGCACACACAGTGGATATGTGCAAGGTGCACTGGGTTAAAGTGAAAGCTTACAGCCATAGGCTTCATCAGACCAGGTCCAGTTGCTCTGGCAGGTAAGGGACAATCATCTCTTTGAGGATCACAAGCTGGGAATATAGAATTCTATGTAGGTCACATACCTAGGGAACCCAAAGAGTCCAACTTTCCTCTTTCTGGTACCAAGACTCTTCTAATAAGCTATTCTCTATCATGTAAAAGCTTGAACTTTTGTGACTTTACCAGTAACTTTCTCTATAATAATGGGAATCATTATTATTATTTTTTCTTTTTGAGGCAACATCTCAGTATGAAGCCCTGGCAGGTCTAGAACTCATGGTGCCCCTACTGTGTATGCTTCCAAGTGCTGGGATTACAAGCATGCACTACCATGCCCAGCATTAACTTTTTTGTATATGCTATAATACAGTGCTTCTACTATATATAATTCACTTATCAGCCTGGAAAGTATTGATATTCAAATTGAAGTAGGTGGTTATTATGTTCCTTGTTATAAATCATTCTTCAATTTTATTTATTTATTATTATACCTCCTGAATGCAGGGATTAAAGGTGTGCACTACCATATCTGGCTTAAAAATATGTCTTTTAAAAATATTTTTATTCATTTATTTGCTAGAGAGAAATTAAGAAAATGAGTATGGGTGCACCACGGTCTCTTGTGGCTGCAAACAAACTCCAGATGCATGTGCTACTTTGTACATCTGGCTTTCTGTGGGCACTAGAGAACTGAATCCAAGCAGGCAGGCTATGCAAACAAGCCTTTAATCACTGAGTCATCAACCCAGTCCTAAAATATATGTTCTATAAGGGCTGGGAATCTAGCTAAAGTGTTTGTGTAGCCTTTTTGAGAGACAGAATTTAATCCTTTGTACTACAAAATGATAATAATAATAATGACAATGTAAAATAAAAACAAAGGAATGAAATAATCAGAATTTAGTATTATCATCAAAATTAGTGAAGCTCATACCAGTGTGATTGTAGACAACATCTGTAATACAAAGCATATTCCATTCTTTCTTCAGTTTTTCTACTAGCTGTCCAACATCATTCCAGGTACACTTTTGATTAGGTCTTGAGAAGTCAGGATTTAATTCTAACTGATCAGCAAGGGAGTAGCATGACCTGGATAGTCCAAGAGTCTGCAGTGGGGTGAAATGAATCATGTTGTAACCTACAAGGCAAGTAAACAAGACCACTGTGTGAGAAAACAAACAGAACAAGGCTACTGTATTGGAAAACAAATGACCAACCTAAAACTAATCAAAATGTAAGTATAAATATAAGTATATATATATTAGAGAGGCAGACAGAAAAAGAGAAAGAATGGGCATGCCAGGGCCTCTTGCCATGGCAAACAAACTCCAGACTCATGTAACACCTTGTGCATCTGGCTTTACGTGGGTACTGGGGAATTGAACCTGGGTCCTTAGGCTTTGCAGGCAACTGCCTTAACCACTGAGCCATCTCTCCAGCCCCACCATCTAGTATTTTATTTTAATTAATTAATTTATGTAGGTTTTTCAAGGTAGTGTCTCACTCTGGCCCAGGCTGACTTGGAATTCACTATTTAGTCTCAGGGTGGCCTTGAACTCATGGTGATCTTCCTACCTCTGCCTCCTGAGTGCTGGGATTAAAGGCGTGCACCACCATGCCCGGCTTACCATCTAGTATTTTAATGTTGCATGGTACCAGTGTCCACAGCACTTAGTAATGTAACTATATTTTTCATTGTGTTCTTCAGACTACAACCAACTTGAAAGTAGAAAGTTAACATTTATCTCATTCTACTTAGGAGGCAAATACAATTTACATACAATTTATGTTTCCTTTTATTCTTTTTGTTTGTTTTGTAATTTTTTTTTGAGGTAGGCTTTCCCTTTAGCCCAGGCTGATCTGGAATTCACTATGTAGTCTCAGGCTGGCCTTGAACTCACAGTGATCCTCCTACCTCTGTCTCCGGAGTGCTAGAATTTAAAGGCATATGCCACCACACTTGGCAGAGTCCTCTGATTTTTTTTTTTTTTTTTGAGGCAAACACAACAGACTGGCCTTTTTTTATGAGTGAGAGTGAGAATAAGTGAGAGAAATGGCATGCCAGGGCCTCCAGCTACTATAATCGAACTCCAGATGCATGCGCCACCTCGTGCACATGTATGACCTTGTGCATGCATCACCTTGTACATCTGGCTTATGTGGGATCTGGGGAGTCAAACATGGGTCCTTGGGCTTCACAGACAAGCACCTTAACCACTAAACCATCCCTCCAGCCCCAGGGTCCTCTTATTTTGATAAGTTTGATAGTATATTTCTTTTACATGAAAAATGGGTAATCAATATTTGTTACATTTGTTGTAACATATATTTTCATAGTTTCTTTATTACTAATTACATGCATAAAATACAATTAGAAGTGATAAAGGTCTCATTTGATCACAGTTATTTCATTTTTTAGCTTGAATTATAAAATAACAAATTTTACTATTTTTATGATAAAAATGGTCAGGAATATAAAAATCACACAGTTCTATTACTAACTGTATTAAGAAACAAAATTAAAAATATTAGTAAAGCCTCTGAAATCCGTATGTAGAGATTGATTACATATATTGTTTAAAAAGAAGAAAAGAAAAATCAAGTGAGTTGACATTACCTGCTTCTTTTGCAACTCTAAGTCTGCTTTCCCATTCATCAAAGGGTCCTAAACACTTAGCTAAAAATGTCTGTAGAGTAACACAGTCCAAGGGTAGCACGTGATTATCAGCCCCTACACGTAAAACAGGATCCACGACTATGTAACCTCCACCACTTTTCTCAGTTCTAAGGAGGAAAAAAAGAAACAAAAACTTTCAGTTAATGAGAGGAAAACAAGCCTTATCTAACAGTCTGACTTTAACTGGAAGGTCAAGTATTTTACTTAAACAGTTAGTTTTTTTGTCCTTTCTTCCCTCCCTCTTCTTCCTTCCACCTCCTCTCTCTTTCTTTAGAGTTTTATGGAGGCCAGGCTGGCCTCAAACTTGATATATAGCTAAAGATGACCTTGAACTCCTGATCCTCCTGCTTCTATCCTCCAAGCACAGGGATTACAGGAGGGCACCACCAAGTACAGTTAAAAATAGGCGTATTTCTTTTTAAATTTTTTTTCATTTGTTTATTTGCATGTGTGTAGGTGTTCACACATATGTATGGGCATGCCAAGACTTCTTGCAGCTGCAAATGAATGCCAGATGCATGCATCCAACTTTATGTGGATGCTAGGGAATCAAACCCAGACTAGCAGGCTTTTTAAGCAAGCACCCTTAAGGACTGAGACATCTCCCCAGTTCCCAGCGTTTTTTTTTGTGTGTGTGTGTGTTTGTTTTGTTTTGTTTTGTTTTGTTTTTGTTTTTGTTTTTGAGGCAGTGTTTCATTCTAGCCCAAACTGACTTGGAACTCACTACATAGTCCAAACTGGCCTCAAACTCAGAGTGATCTTCCTACAATCCAGGATACTTCTTTTATTACGTCCTGGTTATTTCTAAGCACTTAAATTTTACAATGTTGCAAAAAAAAAAAAAAAAAAAAAAAACTGAACAGCTTTCTCAATTACTATGTATTTACATAATAAAATATAAGCTAATAATAATAATAATAATGTTGGTTTATTGAAAAATAAGCCGGGCGTGGTGGCACACGCCTTTAATCCCAGCACTCGGGAGGCAGAGGTAGGAGGATCACCATGAGTTTGAGGCCACCCTGAGAATACAGAGTGAACTCCAGGTCAGCTTGAACTAGACTGAGACCCTACCTCAAAAAAAAAAAAAAATAAAGAAAGAAAGCAAAAATAAATGTCACATAGTCTATTACTAAAAAAAAAAAAAAAAAAAAAAAAAAAAAAAAAAACTCAGGGCTGGAGAGATGGCTTATCAGTTAAGGCATTTGCCTGCAAAGCCAAAGGATCCTGGTTTGACTCTCCAGGACCCACGTAACCTGGATGCACAAGGGGGCGCATGCATCTAGAGTTCGTTTGCAGTGGCTAGAGGCCCTAGTGTACCCATTCTGTCTCTCTCTCTCTCTCAAATAAATAAGTCAATAAAATAAAACAATAAAATTCTCATTAAAAAAAAAAAAGAACTCAAAGCCGGGCGTGGTGGTGCACGCCTTTAATCCCAGCACTTGGGAGGCAGAGGCAGGAGGATTGCTGTGAGTTTGAGGCCACCCTGAGACTACATAGTTAATTCCAGGATAGCCTGAGCTCGAGTGAGACCCTACCTCGAAAAACAAAACAAAACAAAAAAAGAACTCAAATAAATAGCATCCTATAGTTCAGTTTCAGGAAAAGACTAGAGCATTTTGCCTTTAATTGTGTGATAGCGTGAATCTGCAATGGGCTACTCAGAAACCAGAATCTGAACAGCCATGTTTTATTTGCACTGTAGAAATTGCATTGCCATAGTTCACAGTGACATTTACATTCAGACGACTTCAGGCTCCCCCACACAGAGCACAGGACTCACCCCTGAAGGAAGTAGTATTGAAACGATCCAGACTGCTGCAGGTTAAGCTTACAGTATTTGTCAGAGTCATCTTCTCTTGCTGTTGGGTTTTCCCAGTCCAAGCAACGGAATTTTTCTCTATTAAATGTTTCTCCAGGAAATGGGTAATTTGTATACACAGTAACTGCTTTTCCCTGTAAAGTTGGGCCTAATCGAAACTGCAGTTCAAACCCTAAACAAGAAACACAGTTTAATAAACCCACTATAGGACTTAAATTACCACAGTAAAATGGAGGTTATAAAGTAGTACAACAACTATGAATTTTCAATTATGTTTAAAATGATTCCACAGACCTAATGCTATTTGGAACTACTTTGTATTTTGATTTGGCCAAATGTTATATTTTACCAAATATAGAAAATATCAGAACTGTCTGCTTTGTAACAATCCCCCTTCCCTTTCCCTGGAAACTGAAGTCCCATTCACACAGCTCTAAGACGTGCAAGTTCTTACATCTATTCCTGCTGCCATGCCCTCTCACCCTGAAATCTACCACCCAGAGCTGAGTATCTCTAAAAAGATCTTGATTTTTCAAGCTGCAACAGAGAAAGTGAGCTTCTCTATGGTGTCAGAGTATGGAAGCTATGTGAAGCTTGGTAGATGCTATGGGACAATATGTGATGCATTACACCTGCCTCAAAGAAACATCAACTTCAAGAAGCAGACTTCAGACTTTTTTATTTTTAAACTTTTACTTATTTATTTATTACACAGAGGGGGGAAGGAGATTGAAAATGAGTGCACCAGGGCCTCCAACCACTGCAAACGAACTCCAGACACATTCGCCATTTTGTGCATATGGCTTTACGTGGGTACTGGGGAACTGAACTCAGGCTGTAGGCAAACACCTTAACCGCTGAACCATCTCTCCATCTCAAGACTTCAGACTTTTTAACAGGTGTTCTTTAGGTGTTTTGAGTGAGTCTCTGATATTGCACAAACAAAGAGGTGTGGCAATAAAGGTCTAACTACTGGATGAGGAGGCAAGAAATAGCAACTTGCAGTGTTTGTTGACTTCCTAACTGGAATATTTCCACCACAGATAATCTCAAGCTACCAAACATCACTGAACTTGGAAGGCTTTACTGAATTTGGAAGGGATGTGTACAGTAGGTTCTTGTGAGCCAGCATGTGTACCTCCAATGGACTGCTGTCTAGATTCCCATGCCTCATGGTTGTTAAAGTCTTAGTCCTGAGAGCCAAAATATTCTTTGTGCTGAACAAACTTAGGTTGTTTATTTTACCTGAAATTTTTTGAGACAAGGTCTCACTCTAGCCCAGGCTGGCCAGGAATTCACAGAGATCCTCCTACCTCAGTCTCCTGAATGCTAGGATTACAGGTATGAGCCCACTACACCCAACAGGATGCTTCTGTTAAAACACATTTGAAGGCTGGGAAAATAAAAATGGCTCAGTAGTTAAAGAAGCTTGCTTGCAAAACTTGCTGGCCTGGGTTTGATTCTCTAGTACCATGTAAAGCCAGATGTATAAAGTGGCATATGTATCTGGAGTTAGTTTGCAGTAGCAAAAGGCCCTAGTATGACCATTCTCTCTCTCTGCTTGCAAACAAACAAATAATTTTTGTTTGTTTTTTCGAGATAGGGTCGCACTCTAGCTCAGGCTGATCTGGAATTCACTATGTAGTCTCAGGGTGACCTCAAACCACAGTGATCCTCTTACCTTTGCCTCCCCAGTGCTGGGATTAAAGGAGTGCACCACCATGCCCGGCTTAAATAAAAATATGTTTTTAAGATTTATTATTTATTTATTTATTTGAGAGAGATGAAGAGGCAGAGAGAAAGAGAGAATGGAGTGCCAAGGTCTCCAGCCACTGCAAACAAACTCCAGGCACATGTGCCCCCTTATCTGGCTTACATGGGTCCTGGGGAATCAAACCAGGGTCCTTAAGGCTTCACAGGCAAATGCCTTAACCACTAAGCCATTTCCCTAGCCCAAATAAAAATATTTTTAAAACACATTTGTGGGCTGGAGAGATGGCTTAGCGGTTAAGGCGCCTGCCTCCTAAGCCTAAGAGTGCTGATTCCAATCTCCAGGTCCCACGTTTAGCCAGATGCAAAGTGACACAAGGGTGCAATGCCGCACTTGAATACAAAGGGGCGCACGCATCTGGATTTCGTTCACAGTGGCTGAGAGGCTTCTGGTGCCCCCATCTCTGTCTTCCTCTCCCTCTCTCTCTGTGTCTCTCTCCCCCCCAAAAAAAACACATTTGTGTTACAAGAATTTTACCATAAAAAGATAAAAGTACACACATCATAGTTAAAACTGTGCTGGGGGAGAAAAGCTTTGGCTGGTTTACAGGAAACTTTAAACCTTTACAATTACTAGAATATATAAGTTCAGACAATAGTTAAGTGGATTAGAAATACAGGGCATCACACACTGGTACTTTATTCAACCATTAAGAAAAAAAATTCTGTAGCAAAATGGATGGATCTGGAAAACATCATATTAAGTGAAGTTAACTCGGGATCAAAGAGATAAATATCACATGTTCTCTCTCCTCTGCAGATCTTAGCTTCTAATTTTTATATATGAGTATTTTTGTGGATGTGAGTGTCCAAAAAGGTCATGAAACTAAAAGGGTCCATTAGAAGGAAAATGAGGCCCAAGTAAGGTGAGAAGGAGGATAACAGACTATGTGGCATGAAGGTTTTTGGAAAGGGGGAGGTTGGAGGTAGAATGATACAATGGGGAAGGTAGTCAGGGAAGGGGATCAACCAAACTCAAGAATGTATGAAAGCCAGGTGTGGTGGCACACGCCTTTAATCCCAGCACTCGCAGAAGTAGGAGGATCACTGTGAGTTTGAGGCCACCCTGAGACTACAACGTGAATTCCAGGTCAGCCTGGGCTTGAGGGAGACCCTATCTTGAAGAACCACCCCCCCAAAAAAATGCATGAAAGTGCCTTGAGGAAACATGTTATTTCATATGCTTTCATATGGTAACAAAAAAAGAACTACCAGGCTAGAGAGATAGCTCAGCAGTTAAGGCACTTGCCTGCAAAGCCTAAAGACGCAGGTTTGATTCCCCAGTACCCACATAAAAAGCCAGATATACAAAGTGGCACATGTATCTAGAGTTCATTTACAGTGGCTGGAGGTCCTGGTGTGCCCATGGTGTCTGTCTCTCTTCTCTCAATCTCTCTCTGCTTGCAAATAAATAAATAATATTTTTTAAAGAACTTCAAGGTACATGCATTTTTAATATGGATGAATCTCAGTTAACAATGAACAGGAACAACTGAAGGAGGCAGAAAAAAGTTCTGATGAGTGTAATTTTTATTACTTAAAGGATTATTAAAAATAGTTATCTTTATTTATTTGAGAGCAAGAAAGCAAGAGAGAGAGAGAGAGAGAGAGAATGTGCCATACCAGGGCCTCTTACCACTGCAAACGAACTCTGAGCTACTTTGTATATCTGGCTTTTTACATGGGTACTGGGAAATCAAACCTAGGCCAGGTGGGCCTTGTAAGCAGGCACCTTTAACTACTGATCCATCTCCCCAGCCCTACTTATAGGATTTTTTTAGAAGAAACATTATAATTGTTATAATGCTTTATCTATTAAACACCCAATAAATAATTAAAAAATAAGTATGTATGGAGTACTTACCATGTAACAAAACAAGATAGATGATTCTTACTCATGCAGAGGTTGAATTCTAAAGAGGGAAGGCAGCCATAAACAATGAAGACATCAAATGAGTAAGAAAAAAAGAACAGGAGGATTCAAGTGATAAGAGGAAAAAGGGGTGTGGTGGCACATGGCATGCCTTTAAGCCCAGCACTCAGGAGGCAGAGTAGGAGGATAGCAGTGAATTCAAGGGCACTGTGAGACTACTTAGTGAATTCCAGGCAGGTCAGCCTGGGCTAGAGTGAGACCCTAGCTCAAAATAAAAACAAAACAAAACAAAAAAGAAAAAGAGAGAGAGAGAGAGAGAGAGAGAGAAGAAAAATGGGAGCATTGTAAGGACAACGAGGGCTGGGAGAAATGTTACTAGGCAGTGGCAGAAATTTCCCATAGGATAGTAACTGGAGTGAAGTAAGGTATTGGACATCTAAGGGAAGCATTGACCAAGCAAAAGAAACGGGTTGCAGTTGGGTGGAAATATGCCTGATGGTTCCAGCAATAATAAGAACCTTAGTATAGCTGTACCGGAGCACTAATCAAGCTGGGGAAGAGTAGCAGAATGTGAGGGAAGAAAAGTAATGGGGCAACAGACCATACAGAGCCTTGCTGACCACTGTATTTTGGTTTCTCTGACTGAAATGAGTAATCACTAGTTAACAGTTTAGAACAGAGGCATGCCATGACCAAGTTTATACATTACACATATTCTGAAAACATGGAAAACAAAATCACTCTTGAGAGACCAAGATGGATTGATATTGGGCTTGTCCATCACTAGAAAAATGTGAGAGAAAATGCATGAAGCAAGTGAAAGACTGTAATTCCTAAAGGGTCTCTAGCTGTCACATAAGAGAACTTCCTGCACTGTCACACACACTGTAGAAACAGTGGCTTTACTGAGTTGGAAAAGAGCTTGGAGAGTTTGAAGAAACTGAAATTTGGGAAAAAAAAAAAAAAAAAAAAAAAAAAGCTAGGCAAGGGCTGGAGAGATGGCTTAGTGGCTAAGGCATTTGCCTGCAAAGTCAAAGGACCCCAGTTTGATTCCCCAGGACTCATGTAAGCCAGATGCAGAAGGGGGTACATGTATCTGGACTTTGCAGTGGCTGGATTCCCTGACATGCCCATTCTCTTTCTCAAATAAAGAAGTAAAATTAAATTTAAAAAATAAGTAAGCCAGGTGTGGTGGCGCTTGCCTTTAATCCCAGCACTCAGGAGGCAGATGTAGAAGGAGTTTGAGGCCACCCTGAGATTACATAGTGAATTCCAGGTCAGCCTGAACTAGAGTGAAACCCTACCTAGACAAACCAAAATAAAATAAAATAAAATAAAATAAAATAAAATAAAATAAAATAAAATAAAATAAAATAAAATAAAATAAAATAAAAATAAACAAAACGCGGGCTGGAGAGATGGCTTAGCGGTTAAGGCGTTTGCCTGCAAAGCCAAAGGATCCTGGTTCAATTCTCCAGGACCCACGTAAGCCAGATGCATATGGGGGCGTATGTGTCTGGAGTTTGTTTGCAGTGGCTAAAGGCCCTGGCACGCCCATTCTCTCTCTCTCTCTGCCTTTCTCTCTCTCAAATAAACAAACAAATAAATAAATAAAATATTTTTAAAAATAAAAAGCTATGTAAAAAGTGCCCAAGAAGTGTATCTAGAGTCACCCTGAGTCTGGAAAATGGGATGATCCCTCTATGCAATGCACGTGTTTATTTTTACCTAAGGAATGGGATGATCCCTCTGTTCAATGTACCATGACCTTCCTGTATCTTTTTGTTTCTAAATATCTATGTGATTACATAGCACAGAATGTTTCTTGCCTCAGTTATGCCTATGTGACCTATGTACCCTTGTGACTTCTTGTAATAGCCTCCCCCCCTTGTGTAACAGTATGTAATTTTGTGGTTTAACTCCCATCCTGTTTTTACTATAAATATCATGTGGTTATTTCCAATAAAAGCTGATACTATGAACAGTTCAGGGCTGAACCCCGAGATCCCAAACTCTGGGGTGTAGACCTGGTGCACCAGCTTTTCTTCTTTTTCTTTCTTTTTTCAACCCAATAAAACTTTGCCTCATAGCCGGGCGTGGTGGCGCACGCCTTTAATCCCAGCACTTGGGAGGCAGAGGTAGGAGGATTGCCGTGAGTTCGAGGCCACCCTGAGACTACATAGTTAATTCCAGGTCAGCCTGGACCAGAGTGAGACCCTACCTCGAAAAACCAAAAAAAAAAAAAAAAAAAAAAAAAAAACACTTTGCCTCCCATTCCATGAGTCGAAGGTCTTACTTGTGCAACACTGGACCCCATAACAAGTCTGTCTAACACTTAGTTACACATGGTAGACACTGACTCCAAGAGGTGCAACAACGTACTAACAGGAGCTATAAAGGGAATGACTCAAGAACTCTCACAGGCTGGGGGCTGTGTGATTGTTGACCTGCCAGAGTGCGAAGGACTTGTTCCTAGTGTTCAGTGAGGATTGAGACAAGTCATGCCTAAAGTAGATGGGGTTAAGGAAAGCCTAGAGGAAAAGATGAGCTTCTAAGCGAGCTGCAGTTAGTATAAGCAGCTACTAAAATAAAACTCACTAGTCCTTTTAAATTGGACAACAAAAATCCAGAAACATAACAACAGAATATTCACCACGTCCAGCATCTAAGAAAAACTACTAAACAAAAGAGGGTGGGGGAGGCAGCTGACCACAAGTATCTGGGGAAGAGCATTTCACTCAGAAGGAAAAAGAACAAAAGAGCTCTTAGGAAAGACTGTGTAGGAGGAACTGGATTTATCCTCCTGCCTGAAACTTGAAGGAACAATTGTATATATATAAGATAATCAACAAATCCCCTCAGAAAAGAAATATGAGACAAATTATATCAAGGAACATAAAAGTATCAAGTGTTCAAAACCAGTGATGAATAAAATGTTTTACAAGAAGCCAGAGGAACAAGACACGGTATGTATTGACTGAGCATACAGGATGGCTGCAGCTTCTTCAAACACAATGCAAACCAGAAGACAATGGAGTGGCACAGTTAAGAGTACAGGTCTGCTGTACTTACTGTGCTCCATAGGTTCTCATTATGTAGTTCAGCCAAGATTGGTTGTGAACTTGGATTCCTCCACCTTCAGTCTCCTGAGTGCTAGGATTACAGGAACTTCCCATGCCTGGTTAAGCTTTCTACAAGTTGAAAAGTTTGGCAACCTTGCCTCAAGCAAGCCTACTGATGCCTTCCTTCCAGGAACACATGCTCACATGTGTCTCTGCACCACATTTTGGGAATTCTCATTTCAATTTTTTTATCACTGTATCTAGCAGTCTGGATCAGTGACCTCCAATGGTATAATTTTAATTATTTGGGGAAGTACCATAAATACACCCATAAAAGATGAAGAGCTTCAGAAGAGGGGATGAAGGAGATGAGGAGGGAGAAGGGTTAATCAAAATTAAAAATGTGGGGCTGGAGAGATGGCTCAGTGATTAGGCACTTGCTTGTGAAGCCTAAGGACCCTGGTTCAAGGCTCCATTCCCCAGTACCCATGTAAGCCAGGTGCACAAGGTGGCGCATGCATCTGGAGTTCGTTTGCAGTGGCTGGAGGCCCTGGCGAGCCAATCATCCTCTCTCCTTCTCTCTCTCTCCTTGCCTCTTTCTCTCTCTGCCTGTCGCTCTCAAATAAATAATAAAAATTAAAAAAAATGGGCTGGTTTAGCAGTTTAGGTACTTGCATGCAAAGTCTAAGGACCCAGGTTTGATTCCCCAGTACCCACATAAGCCAGATGCACAAAGTGGTGTTCGTTTGCAGTAGCTAGAGGCCCTGGTATGCCCATTCTCTCCTCACCCCACCTCTTTCTTTCTCAAATAAATAATAAATAAATAAAATTTAAAAATTAAAGATGTTATGATTAAGCCATATGTAAACTTACTTCTTTACTAGATAAATAATATACATGTTTAAAAAAAGAGTTTGGGCAGAAGTACCCTAGCAGGTGTATAATACTATGTCCAGAAGCCATAGATTATCACAAGAAAATTTCAGTGCAGGGGTGGTGTGTAGGAATAAAAGAAATTGTTATAGAATAAAAGTAGAAAAGCCCAGACTAAAGTAATGCCATGACAGGCTTTCAGAATATTCACAGGCCTGAGTTTCTATTTCCAGAAGGAGCTGACACAGCACTTCTGCAGTTGCTGGAAAAACTCCAAACTGATAAGTATTCAAAATAATCCTTGAAATGAGCCAATCATAAGAAACTCAGCAAACGTTTATACATACTTGTGGCCCTCCTAATATAGAAAGTATATTCAAAATGCTCCAGCAACCAAATAACCAATGAGCTTATTACATGTACCTTCTTACTAGCTGTTAACCAATCATGTTAAGAATTTTCCTCTTCTTTGTCTAAACCCAATAAAAGCTGCCTTGGTTCTGCACTAGGGGTCTCCAGTCCTCTACCCCTGCGTGGCATATGACTGGGGACCCCAGCACGCTGGAATAAAAATCCCTCTTGCTATTTGCATCAAGATCGTTTCTTGGGGTGATTTGGGGTGTCACCTTTCCTGAGACAGAGCCCGGGGAGTTCCCGATTTGGTCTTACAGTGTACCTTCTAACAAGTTGTTGGTCAGGGAGGTCCTGATGCCACCAAAACATTACAGCCTACTTACTGCTAAGGCTCTTGGGTACACACCAGAACTAAATGGTAAGACCCTATTGCTGAAGACACCACATGCTTGGACTGCAGGTCACTAAGAAATCAAGCTGGAAGCCTCCTCCCTGTTGCCTAGCTGTCAGGATGTTGGAAAGACCTATGCAGCCTGTTGGGGGAGAAAAGTCATTAATAGCGTTAACCAGCAGTGGACCCTGCAGCTTTACAGCTGGCCAGCCAGGCCAAATGTACCAACTGGTGCAATGTTGGCATGTCTGTTATGGGGAAAACCAACTACTTTCTAAATAGACTTGAGGCCTGTTCCAAAGGCAATTCATGCCTTTTTCTGAAAACCTAGTCAAAAGCCTATGGCTGGGAGCTTGTAAGTCCTAGGAGGGAAACTACTACTGTTGTCTGGCTAAATGGATATATAAGGCAGTGATCATCCTACCTCTGCCTCCTGAGTTCTGGGATTATAGGTGTGCCACCATTCCTGGCAGTTGTTCCTTATGGGTGAGCAAAAAAAGCAATTTCTTGAGATAGAATATACTACTCCTGAGGAAGATGCTATGATCTATGTGGAGATGAAAACAAAGGATTCAGAATGTTCTATAAACTCAGTTGACAAAGGACAACATGGTTTGAGAGGACTGACCCCCATTTTGAAATAAATTCTATATAGCTGAATTGTTATCAGCTAAGTATCATGAAATAGCATCATGTGCTACAAAAGAATCTTTTGTGAATGTAAGAGTTAATCAATATTTCAAACTCAATTGATGAATTATTTTTAAAAATTGCAAGAGCCACTCCAACATTCAGCAACCACAACCCTGACCAGTCAGCAGTGACCAACCCTCCATAGCCAAAATTTTTTTTAAGTATTTCTCAGGTTCATGTGATCATCAGTGTTTTTCAGCAGCAAAGCATTTATTTTTCTTTTCTTTTTTGTTTTTTTCAAGGTAGGGTCTCACTTTAGCACAGGCTGACCTGCAACTCACTCGGTAGTCCTAGGCTGGGCTCAAACTCAACAGTATATCTTTAATCTAAGCACTTGAGAGGCAGAGATAGATTGCGGTGAGATGGAGGCCAGCCTGGGACTACAGAGTAAGTTCTAGGTCAGCCTGGGCTAGAGTGAGACACTACCTCAAAAAAGAAAGAAAGAAAAACATATATACATTGTTTTTCAAACATAATGCTATTGCACAATTAATAGACTATAATGATGTAAACCTAACATTCATATGCACTGGGAAACCAAAGAATTTGTGGGATTTGTTTATTGTGCTGGTCTGGAGCGAAACCTGAGGAATCTGTAAGGTTTGCCTCTACTGAAAGATTAAAGTTGTCACATCAGCTTAGAATTCTGTATCTGGTAAAAAAAAAAAAAAAAAAAAAAAAATCTTCTAAAATTAAAGGTCATAAGAAATGGTTTCTCACTTTCCGAGAAAGATGTTATATATATGGGGAGGAAAGCTACAATGAATCCCATTGTACTAGATAGGATTTAGAGAAAACAATATTAGCTGTATGTATTTACACATTTAAAAAGTCAGTTTGGGGGCTGGAGAGATGGGTTAGTGGTTAAGGCACTTGTGTGCAAAGCCAAAGGACTCATTTTGATTCCCCAATACTCAGATAAAGCCAGATGCACAAGGTGGCACATGCATCTGGAGTGCGTTTGTAGTGGCTGGAGGCCCTGAAGCACCCATTCTTTCTCTTTCTTTTTCTCTCTCAAATAATGAAGTCAAATGACATTTTTTTTTTTTTAAAAAAGTCAGTCTGGGGCTAGGTAAATCCTGAAATTGGGAACATGTAGATAAACTCTCCATAAGGTCTGAAACTGCTCTGTGGTGGAAGTCAGTCAGGTGTTCACAGCCATACCACAACAGAACATCTTGGGTAAGAGTCTATTCTACTTTGTTACATTTTATCCATTAAGGTAGGTCTGAAACATGTAAGAAGGAAAAACACATCATAATACTATCACAAGTAGGGTGAATAAACGCATTATAAAAATTATTCATATAGCACAATTCCATCTTTTTAAAACTAAAAAAACAAAAAGAGGATGTTAAATACATTTCTATTTTATAGTTAGGGAAATAATTGTTTAAAGATAGATGGTGTGGTAAGAGGGGGGTGGAAAGAATATAAGAGCCAAAGGAAGAGTAGGACTCCTTACAATGTGCTCCTCCAGACACAAAATGGCCTGGATATCTATGACCTCACAGTTCCTGACACTACCTACATAAGACCATCATAATAGGAGGAAAAGATCATGACATCAAACTGAAAAGAGAGACTGATTGAGAGGGGGAGGGGATATGATGGAGAGTGAAGTTTCAAAGGGGAAAGTGGGGGGAAGGGAGGGAAATAACATGGGATATTGCCTACAATTAAAGAAGTTGTCAATAAAAATAAAAACTGGAAAGATGGCTTAGTGGTTAAGGTGCTTGCCTGCAAAGCCACAGGACCTCAGTTCAATTCCCGAGGACCCTTGTAAGCCAGATACACAAGGTGGTGTATGCATCTGGAGTTTGTTTGCAGTGGCTAGAAGCCCTAGTACACCCATTCTCTCTTTCTCTCTCTCTGCCTCTTTCCCTCTTTCAAATAAATAAATAAATAAAAAGAAGCTGAGAGTGGTGGCACACACCTTTAATCCCAGCACTTGGGAGGCAGAGGTAGGAGGATTGCTGTGAGTTCAAGGCCACTCTGAGACTACATAGTGAATTCCAGGTCAGCCTGGACTACAGCGAGACTTTACCTCAAAAAAAAAAAAAAAAAAAAAAAAAAGATTGTTTAGTAATTATTGGAATTATAAATATCAATAGCTTCAAAAGAATAGTTAAATTTACCACCAGGAAAAGGGGTAACATTTTGAACATGTACAAATATTAGTCGTCTGACTGATATTTAAACAACCTGTCCTCTTGTTAAGTTTATACAAATATTGTTTTAATAATTACACAAGGATTCACAGTACAAAGGTTCAAACTCACCTAGAATCCCTAAACAGTATTTGGATGAGCACTCTAACTTGAGAAAAAAAAAACTAAGCATTCCTAAAACATGAATATATATATAGTACATATACATATATATATATATATATATATATATATATATATATATACATATATGTATATATTCCTCATAAACTATGTAAATTATGAAACACCCAAATAAACTTAGAGAAGATGGAGATGCAATAAGAAATATTTTCATAACTAACTTCACTTATTAATAGATGGGGAAAAATAAAAATCAGGACTTACTAAAAATGTTGGTACTGTCATAAGTAGTCATTATTTTTTAAAGTCTTGGATTAATATTTTGTGATAGGGTAATTCAAATATTTCAAGTTCTATGTATTTTAGCAATTGGTTTAATTTAACTCAAAGATAAAAGAAAAACATACAAATATATTCAAATGCAAAGAGAATAAATTCTTAGTGGTTCTGTTTAATAAATCCATCATATTAATCTTGAATCCCAATTCACCAATTATGCAGACTTTTGCTGAAATCTGGCTAGTAATTTGCCATATTCTCTGACATCCAGCAATTGTTTTCACAATCTAATAAGATGGCATTCCATATTTATCCAGTACACAGATAATTAGAAAACCAATAGAAATGTTTTGTTTTGTTTCATAGGCTCACTCCAGGCTAACTTGGAACTCACTCTTTAGCCCAAGCTGGCCTCAAACTCACTACAACCCTACTCTGCCTCCCAAGTGCTGGGATTAAAGGTGTGCACCACCATGACTGGCTGAAATCTTTATTTGGAAGATGTTAAACAGATTAGAAAATCTCTCAGTGAGTAGGTATTCATTTATATAGGTAAAAATCATATAATGAGCCAGGCATGGTGGTTCACACCTTTAATCCTAGCACTGGAGAGGCTGAGGTAGGAGGGTCGCTGTGAGTCCTAGGCCAGCCTGAGACTAATTCCAGGTCAGCCTGGGCTACAGCAAGACCCTACCTCAAAACAAGCAAGCAAACAAACAAAAAACCCATAATGATAAAGACATTTCTAAAATATATTCATAGTCTGCCTCCTTAGCACAGCAGGCAGCGTGTTAGTCTCATAAAATATATTCATACTATTCCCAGCCCAATACATGCTTTTGTAAATAAAGTTTTATTGGAACACAGCTACACGCACTCCTTTATGCCTAACCTATGCCACTTTCACACTACAGAAGCAGAGCTGATTAGTTACAACAGAGTGGAGTAGAGATTTCCAACCTGAACATTCACAGGAAAAAAACAAGTGCAAAATCTGCTCCATCAGTTTCATTGAAAAAACAAACAAACAAAAAACATAATTAGGGCTGGCGAGATGGCTTAGCAGTTAAGACATTTATTTGCCTGTGAAGCCAAGGACCCTGGTTCAATTTCCCAGGGTCCACATAAGCCAGATGTACAAGGTGGCGCGTGTGTCTGGAGTTCCTTTACAAAGGCTAAAGGCCCTGGCGTGCCCATCATTCTCTTTCTCTCTATCATCCTCTCTCTCTCTCTCTCAAATGAATAAAATAAATAAATTAACTAATTAAATTTAAAAGGCAGATTTCTATTTAAAATAAAAAAACATAGCCAGGCATGGTGGCACACGCCTTTAATCTCAGCACTCAGGAGGCAGAGGTTGGAGGATCACTGTGAGTTCAAGGCCACCCTGAAATTTACTATGTAGTCTCAGGGTAGCCTCAAACTCATGGTGATCCTCCTACTTCTGCCTCCCAAGTGCTGGGATTAAAAGCTGTGTGCCACCATGTCCGGCTACTCATCTTTGTATATATATATATATATATATATATATATATATATATATATATATATTTAATTTTTATTTGTTTATGAGACAGAGAATGAGCACGCCAGGGCCTCTTGCCACAGCAAATGAACTCCAGATGTATCATCATGTGTATCTGGTTTACTTGGGTCCTGGGGAATCAAACCTGGGAGCTTTGGCTTCGCAGGCACGTGCCTTAACAGGTAAGCCATCTCTCCAGCCCTGTCTAACTCATCTTTAAGCTTGACAATTTCTAGGAATTAGAAGAGAGGTATTCATATTCTTCCTCTTGTTCTGAACAGTGTAATCTTGTTTTAACTTTTATTTTGTGTGTATGTAACTAGGGTCTCACACATGCTAGGCAAGCACTCTATCACTGTGCTACATCCCAATCTACTATTTAAGGTAATATAACTTGTTTACCTGGATTAGGTAAAAGTGCAATCAATGATGAGCTGGGTGTGGTGGTGCATGCCTTTAATCCCAGCACTCGGGAAGCAGAGGTAGGGTAATCACCACGGAGGCCACCCTAAGACTACATGGTGAATTCCAGGTCAGTCTGGGCTAGAGCAAAACCCTAACCTCAAAAAACAAACATAAGGGCTGGAGAGATGGCTTAGCAGTTAAGGCGCCTGCCTGCTAAGCCTAAGAACCCGGTTCCAATCTCCAGGTCCCACGTTTAGCCAGATGCAAAGTGACGCAAGGGCGCAATGCCGCACTTGACCACAAGGGGGCGCACGCATCTGGATTTCGTTCGCAGCAGCTGAGAGACTGTTGGCGCGCCCATCTCTATCTGTCTCCCTCTCTGTCTGTCTCTCACTGTGTCTCTCTTCAAAAATAAATAAAAAATAAAAAAATTAAAAAAAAACATAAAAAGAGAGTGCAATTGATGACAATATACAACAAACATGGGAGGGTTTGACAACCCTATCAGACAGACACTTCTCCTCTTGCTCATGTCTCTTTTGTTTTTAACAAACAGAACTACAATGTTGACTCACAGATTAACAAAACTGAAATTTTTTTAATTTACTTTTTTTTTCCAAGCAGAGACAGAGAGAGAGGAAAAGAGGCTGGGAATGGGCACACCAGGGCCTCTTGCCACTGCTAATGAACTCCATATGCATTCACCACCCTGTGCATTTAGCCTTACATGGGTACTGGGGAATTGAACCTGGATCAGATCATCAGGCTTTGCACTCAAGTGCTGAGCCATCTCATATCCCCAAGAATTTTTTTAAGAATTACTTTTAAACAACCAAAAGAGAGAGAGAAAAGATTATATATTTTCTTTCTGTACACCAGAATGTAGATCAGTAAATATCCTCGGGGTAGAGGGCCACACTACACTGCTAATCCAAATCAAAGAAACAAATTTTTCTATATAGTCAGAATACTAGAGTATGTCAGATTCCACCATTAATCAGCTTACTAAAATTAGCTCAGGTCACAGCAGTACATAGTGTGGCTATCTTATTCCTCATGTTAACAATAAAACACTTTATTTAGATCAGCCACAGTCCTGCTGTGAACAACTAGAAAGACAAGTGATAAGACTGCAATGAAAACCCTCCCACCTACTCAGTGTACAGAAATCCAAGCCCCCGATAAAGGAACTTTTACTTATAAACATTTTCTTTTAAAAACTAACAGCTGTAAATATGACCAAGCTATATAAAAAGTGGGGGAGACATAAAGTCAGATGCACAAACAGTCACATGCATCTGGAGTTCGTTTGCAGTGGCTGGAGGACTTGGTGTGCCCACTCTCTCTCTCTCTTTCTCTGTTTCTCTCTTGTCTTTCTCTCAAATAAATAAATAATAAATAAAATATTTTATTTTTAAAAAGGTAGGAGAATTGCAGGTTTGAGTAATACTGACTTTGTTAATGCCCTTATACTGAGATATATGAAATAGAAAAATAATGATTTCACAAGAAAATTATTTAGGTTTTTGCTCAATAAATTAGAAGAATCTATAGAGATGCCAGTTCTAAAAATATAAAGAATTCTTACGGGGGGGGGAGAAAAAAAAGCAAAGGAAAATTTGAATTCAGTTAAGTATGAAAAAAAAATCTGCCAGAATTTTTCTTCACATTTGATATTAAGTCCTATGAACTTAAAATTTTCTTACTGTCTCCCTTTTCAACTCTGATGTTAAATCCTTATCTTTAATCAGATTTTTTTTAATTAAAAAAAAAAAAGCTTTCTTGGGCTGGAGAGATAGCTCAGCAACTGAGTTAAGACTCCCCACTACCCACGTAAAGCCAGATGCACAAGATGGTGCATGTGTCTGATATTTGTTTGCTGTTGCTAAGGCCCTGGTGTGCCCATTCATTCTCCCTCCTTCCCTATCTTGTTCTCATAAACAAATAAATTTAAAAAAAGAAAAAAGTTTTGTTTTGTTTAAAAAGAACTTTCTCAATGATTCCTTGTCCCAAATGTCCTCTCTGAAGGGACATTCCCTTTATAAATGATCTTCCAGAATTATAAAAGTGACATATTCCCATTTATAACATTTAGATGGGTTTAGATTTACTGGTTTTAACTAGAGCTACAGTCAACCACAACATTCTTATTTAATAAACCCTTAAGTGTACCTCTGCAAAGAGATTAGCTGAATTTACAATTTTGACTAGTTTTAACTTGAAGTTTTTTTAAATTTTTATTTCTTTTTCTTTTCCTTTTTTTTTAGATTTTTTTTTTAAGTAGAAACTTTGTATGGACACATGTGTTGGTAACATCATTTCCCTTCTCCCTGCCTCCATTCCACTGAGGGCCTTCCTCATGGAAGTTGTGGGTTGAGTTGTGAGAGCAGCAGTCAGTCACTGTAGGGGAGGGGCAATAGGTCTGGATATTCCCTCCCATTTTATGGTTCTTACAATCTTTCTGCTTCTTCTTCCACAAAATTCTCTGAACTGAGGTGGGTGTG